>QXEO01000721.1:0-600000 GCA_007115705.1 Dactylis glomerata
CCTTCTAGGCATCCTTCTAGACATCCTTCTAGGAGATCCAGATCCAGAGCTACCATGCCGTTCGTCTTAGATCAGCTGTCCATTCTGCCTTTTGATTGCACAATTTTCAATAACTAGGGATGCTACGGAATGCGTAGCCCACTCGGTTTTAAATGAACAAGTGCAACTAGCATCCATGGGGCTGGGTTGATGGATAGGAATGTTACCCCATCATTTCCTACTAACAAGATACATGGCCCAAAGTTTCAGGAAACATCCCCGTTCCGAGTTTCTTGAGAGAAACAAATGTAAATTCCACCTTTACCACATGGTTGCGATTAAGTGACAGTGAGTTTAGCACATTTGTAAATCTCGTCATATTTATCTAAAACTGTGATTTCTAATGACATTTTCCTATTTTATTAAACTAGCCAGTTGGAATGTAATATTTTTTATCGACATCGATGATATGATCCTAACTATATTACCACATACAAGGGAATCATATTTAACCATCTTTATTTTTATTGTCTAAGGATAATAATGTCATTTCCAAAATGATCATACATATCACTGACCGTATATATATCATGGGTATGTTAGATAAAATATGTCTATTAAATCTTAACTGTATATTTATTTTTTCTTGAACTTTGTTTTTATTTCTTTTTACCACCTCTACGCTGGTCGAATTGCATTTATTCATTTATACTTAGGGCAATCTCATGTCCCAAATGCATTCAAACGTACTTACTTAGTTTCATGGAAAGTTGACTACTTATGCAATATTACGTGGTAAGCTATATAAAAATTAATTGTTCCTTTTTTCATAACACCTTAGCCTTAGTCAAATTACACTTATTTCACAATGAGAAATATCATACACTAGTATCATGCATATGATACTAGTTCTGTTAAAAAAAAAATGATACTAGTTTATAATACCACTTCTACAATGCATAGTATCATAGTTCTATCATATTTATTATTTTATAGAATCTCAATGAAAATATATATACAAGATGTATTTGTTACTAACTTTTCTAGATTGACGTGCTATGATATAGTATCATGATTGTTGAAATATAGGGTGGGCTTTAGGCCCACTTAACAATTTCAGAAAATCCCTAAGGGCCCATTCATGCTTGGCAAGGGAAGTGGTGGGAGTTTAGTCCCACATTGCTAGTTGGGAGAGATGAGCACCAACATATAAGGTGAGCTCTTCCACCACTAGTATGTGGAAGTGTGAGAAGGAAGAGGAGCTCCACACGCGCGCTCCTCCTCCGACGACACACGCACGCCCGCCTCGCCACGCCTCGCCTCGCCTCGCCTCGTCACGACGCGCGCCGCGGGTTGCGGGAATCTCGCCGAGCCGAGTTTCTTTTTGTCGCGCAGAAACAGACACAAACGGTTGCGACTGAAACGCTATTTAATCGGGCCGTTAATGAGAATGAATACGAGCTGAAACGTCTGTATTAAGTGCTCTTAAGTACGGGCGTTTCCAGTCCTTCATTGCGGGCGATTATGGCCTTTATTACGTGCGTTTCTTTTCCATCCGCCCCTGTGTCCGTGCCTATATATTGGAGGGGTCGCTCCTCTCTGAGATATAGAACACAATCCCTGCGCGCCTGCCTAGTCGTTTCCTTCACTGTTGCTGCCTCCGGTGATCCCATTCCGTCCACCGCGTACACGGTGTGCGGGAGAGCAGGCCTCCGAAACCCCGCCCTCTCAATATCCTGTACGGGAGAAGGGCGATTAGGTTTTTGGGGAGCGTCTTGTACGCGACTGCTCAACTTTGATCGTCTGCTTCCTCTTCTTCCGCGTCGTCCTCGTCATCATCATGTCTACTGAAGCTGAACAAGCTGCTGCCGCCAAGAGGGTGGCCGATGAGGCTGCCGCCGCTGCTGCTTCAGAGGCTGCCGCCGCCGCTGCTGCTGCTGCTTCGGCCAACTGGCCTACTGGAGGGTACTATATGCTTATCCCTCTCCTGCTTACTTCCATGTGCATAGTACTAGCGATTTCTGTAGGTGGTTCTACGATTTGCCTAGTATTGCATAGTTATATGTTCAAATATCAGTATGTCCACATCTTGATCATGTTTTATTCATGGATTAATTTAATCGGAAAATTGCCTAGATTCTTAACAATCCAAAACCTAATATGTGTAGGCAATTTTCGATTCAAGGTTTTGCTGCTACACTGAAACCTGCCCCGTTTACGGGGACATACTTTAAGTGTTGGCAGACCAAAACCATCTTATGGCTCACGGCGATGAACGTGTTCTGGGTCGCCAGTGTCACTCCCACTGGAACGATTGCTCCTGATCAGGAGAAGGCGTTCAGGGAGGCCACTGTCGTCTTTGTTGGAGCAGTTCTGAGCGTGATCGGAGATAAGTTGGTCGATGCATATTTACATGTGCGGGTTGCCAAGGATTTGTGGGAAGCACTCGAATCTAAATTCGGTGCAACTGATGCTGGAAGCGAGATGTATATTATTGAGCAGTTCCACGATTACAGAATGGTTGAAAACCGTTCTGTTTTGGAACAGGCTCATGAAATACAATGCATCGCCAAGGAGCTTGAGCTCCTGAAGTGTGAATTACCGGGCAAATTTGTCGCGGGATGCATAATCGCTAAGCTGCCAAATACCTGGAGGAACTTTGCCACCACTCTGAAACATCAGAGGCGTGAATTCTCAGTGGAGGATGTCATCGGTCATCTGAGTGTTGAGCAGAATTCGAGAGCAAAGGACTCGCATGGAAAAGGAGAAGGGACTTCAGTTGCCAATGTGGTACAGAAGAACTTCAACTCCCACAAGTCCAAAGGGAAGATGGGTGTCCAACAGAATACCGACTTCAAGAAGAAGGGCAACAAGACCTTCAAGAAGGATAAGAAGAAGAGTGGCTGTTTCACTTGTGGTTCGGATGAACATTGGGCTAACAAGTGCCCAAACAAGTTTAAGAAGCCAGGGCAGGACTCCAAGACTGCCAACATGATTGTGAGCAACAATGAAAGTGGGGCATCTGGGTACGGTAATCTATTTACAGTATTTTCAGTAAGTCAATCTACCGATTGGTGGATTGACACGGGTGCAAATATTCATGTGTGTGCTGACATCTCATTGTTTTCTTCTTATCAGGCCACAAGGAAAGGCTCCGTACTGATGGGGAACGGCGCGAGTGCTTCTGTTCATGGTGTTGGCACGGTCGATCTGAAGTTTACTTCGGGAAGGATCGTGCAGCTCAAGAATGTGCAGCATGTCCCCGCAATCAAGAAGAACCTAGTTAGTGGCTCCCTTCTTTGCAGAGAAGGATTTAAGTTGGTCTTTGAGTCTAATAAAGTAGTTGTTACGAAATATGGACTGTTTGTTGGAAAAGGTTATGAATGCGGAGGTCTGTTCCGCTTTTCCCTTGCTGATTTCTGTAATAAAGTCGTGAACAATATTCATTCGAATGTTAATGAAACAGAAGTTTGGCATTCACGTCTTTGTCACATTGGTTTCGGTTCTATGACACGGTTAGCAAAACTAAATTTAATCCCAAATTTCACTTTAGCCAAAGGTTCTAAGTGCCATTCGTGTGTGCAAGCAAAGCAACCTCGCAAGCCCCATAAAGCTGCGGAGGAGAGACACTTGGCACCATTAGAACTCATACATTCTGATCTGTGTGAGATGAATGGTGTGTTGACTAAAGGTGGAAAAAGATACTTCATGACGCTGATAGATGATTCCACTAGATTTTGCTATGTATATCTGTTAAACACTAAAAGTGAGGCTCTACACTACTTTAAAATCTATAAAGCAGAAGTTGAGAACCAACTTGAAAAGAAGATTAAACGAATCCGGTCTGATCGTGGTGGAGAGTATTTCTCTAATGAGTTTGATTCTTTTTGTGCGGAACATGGTATTATTCATGAGAGAACGCCTCCCTATTCTCCCCAGTCAAATGGGGTTGCCGAACGGAAAAATCGTACTCTAACAGACTTGGTTAACGCCATGTTAGATACAGCGGGTTTATCCAAGGCATGCTGGGGGGAGGCTATACTGACATCATGTCATGTCCTGAATAAAGTTCCGACAAAGGACAATGAGATTACTCCTTACGAGCAGTGGGAGAAGAGAAGAACAACACTCTCATACTTACGTACATGGGGCTGTTTGGCGAAAGTCAATGTGCCGATTCCCAAAAAGCGTAAGCTTGGACCAAAGACGGTGGATTGCGTTAATCTGGGCTACGCTAAGAATAGCGTCGGCTATAGATTTCTAGTAGTGAAATCTGAGGTACCTGATGTGACGGTCGGTACAATTATAGAGTCTAAAGATGCTACATTCTTTGAGGATATTTTTCCTATGAGAGATATGCCAAGCACTTCTAGACAGGAATCAGAGGAGACTCCTGAGCCTGCCATTCCTATGGAATATTATGAACAAACACCTGATGAAAATCCTGAGGAGGATGACGAGGAAACCCTTGGTAGGGGTAAGAGACAGAGGACTGCAAAGTCTTTTGGTGATGATTTCCTCGTGTATCTCGTGGATGATACTCCCACTTCTATTTCAGAAGCCTATGCATCTTCAGATGCTGACTACTGGAAAGAAGCAGTCCGTAGCGAGATGGATTCCATCATGGCTAACGGGACATGGGAAATTACTGAACGTCCCTATGGCTGTAAACCATTGGGATGTAAGTGGGTGTTTAAAAAGAAGCTTAGGCCTGATGGTACTATTGAAAAGTACAAGGCTAGACTGGTGGCCAAGGGCTATTCTCAGAAAGAAGAGGAAGATTTCTTTGATACTTATTCGCCTGTGGCCAGACTGACCACCATTCGAGTGTTACTCTCGTTGGCGGCCTCGCATGGTCTTCTTGTCCATCAAATGGATGTTAAGACGGCTTTTCTAAACGGAGAGCTAGACGAGGAAATCTATATGCAACAGCCCGATGGCTTTGTGATAGATGGTCAGGAAGGAAAGGTGTGTAAGTTACTGAAATCTTTATATGGCCTGAAACAGGCGCCTAAGCAGTGGCATGAGAAGTTCAATACAACTTTAACATCTGCTGGCTTTGTTGTCAACGAAGCTGACAAATGTGTATACTATCGCCATGGTGGGGGCGAAGGAGTTATACTATGCTTGTATGTTGATGACATACTGATACTTGGGACTAACCTCAAAGTCATCGAGGAGACTAAGTCATTTCTATCTCAGAATTTCGAGATGAAGGATCTTGGTGTGGCTGATGTTATCTTGAATATCAAGCTACTGAGAGATAACGAGGATGGGATTACGCTTCTGCAATCCCATTATGTTGAGAAAATTCTGAGTCGTTTTGGATATTCAGACTGCAAAATTTCTCCAACCCCATATGATCCTAGTGTGCGGATTCGAAAGAATGAAGGCACAGCTAAGGATCAGCTGAGATATTCTCAAATTATTGGTTCACTCATGTATCTAGCTAGCGCCACAAGACCTGACATCATGTTTGCTGTGTGCAAACTAAGCCGGTTTGTTTCTAATCCGGGTGATGAGCATTGGTGTGCTGTGGAGAGGATTATGCGCTACTTGAAAGGTACTGTGAACTATGGACTTCACTATACCGGACAACCGTCAGTACTTGAAGGGTATTGTGATGCAAATTGGATCTCTGATGCTGATGAGATGAAAGCCACAACGGGTTATGTGTTTACCCTTGGAGGTGGTGCTGTTTCCTGGAAGTCTTGCAAGCAAACGATCCTAACAAGATCGACAATGGAAGCAGAATTAACAGCATTAGACACATCTAGTGTCGAAGCAGGATGGCTTCGAGATCTTTTGATGGACTTGCCGGTGGTTGAAAAGCCAGTACCGGCTATTCTTATGAACTGTGACAATCAAACTGTAATTGTCAAAGTAAAGAGTTCAAAGAACAACAAGCAGTCCAACAAATTCATAAGAATGAGATTAAAAGCTGTCAGACATTTAAGAAACTCCGGAGTGATAGCATTGGATTATATCCAGTCGGCTAAGAATCTGGCAGATCCCTTTACCAAAGGGCTATCACGTGTTGTGATAGAAAATGCATCGAGGGAGATGGGTATGAGACCCACATGAGTTGCCATGGTAGTAACCCAACCTACGTGATCGGAGATCCCGTGAAGTAGGATCTGGGAAAACAAGCTAGTGGTGAACAGAGGAGAGTAGTTTACTAACCCACTCCGTTGGAGATGCAGTACTCTCAGAAACTGTATGGCAGGATGACTTTTGTCTTAATGTGTTCCAAAGCTTGTATAAGCAAGACGCTATCCTACAGAGCGATCTTTGGAGGAACACACCTATATGAGCCCGACTGCTGGTCACAGTCTATGAGATTAGGGTGATCTCTAGTAAGCTCATGAATAGGCCAGGAGTGTGACTAATATGCTCCACCCGAGGGGTCATCCTTCGGCAGCCTAGTACTGGTAAGACATTTGGTGAAACTACTTTACGCCAAACTGACAATTCAAGGCATAGTCCATTGTTCGTTGTAAAGGAGTGTAGCTATCTGTTCTAGGTGGATGTTCAACCCTAACAGGTCTCCACTGAAAATACCGGTATATCAAAACAATGTTGGAAACAGAGGACAATATTATGGGCCTTTGGGATCTGGTGGGGGATTGTTGAAATATAGGGTGGGCTTTAGGCCCACTTAACAATTTCAGAAAATCCCTAAGGGCCCATTCATGCTTGGCAAGGGAAGTGGTGGGAGTTTAGTCCCACATTGCTAGTTGGGAGAGATGAGCACCAACATATAAGGTGAGCTCTTCCACCACTAGTATGTGGAAGTGTGAGAAGGAAGAGGAGCTCCACACGCGCGCTCCTCCTCCGACGACGCACGCACGCCCGCCTCGCCACGCCTCGCCTCGCCTCGTCACGACGCGCGCCGCGGGTTGCGGGAATCTCGCCGAGCCGAGTTTCTTTTTGTCGCGCAGAAACAGACACAAACGGTTGCGACTAAAACGCTATTTAATCGGGCCGTTAATGAGAATGAATACGAGCTGAAACGTCTGTATTAAGTGCTCTTAAGTACGGGCGTTTCCAGTCCTTCATTGCGGGCGATTATGGCCTTTATTACGTGCGTTTCTTTTCCATCCGCCCCTGTGTCCGTGCCTATATATTGGAGGGGTCGCTCCTCTCTGAGATATAGAACACAATCCCTGCGCGCCTGCCTAGTCGTTTCCTTCACTGTTGCTGCCTCCGGTGATCCCATTCCGTCCACCGCGTACACGGTGTGCGGGAGAGCAGGCCTCCGAAACCCCGCCCTCTCAATATCCTGTACGGGAGAAGGGCGATTAGGTTTTTGGGGAGCGTCTTGTACGCGACTGCTCAACTTTGATCGTCTGCTTCCTCTTCTTCCGCGTCGTCCTCGTCATCATCATGTCTACTGAAGCTGAACAAGCTGCTGCCGCCAAGAGGGTGGCCGATGAGGCTGCCGCCGCTACTGCTTCAGAGGCTGCCGCCGCCGCTGCTGCTGCTGCTTCGGCCAACTGGCCTACTGGAGGGTACTATATGCTTATCCCTCTCCTGCTTACTTCCATGTGCATAGTACTAGCGATTTCTGTAGGTGGTTCTACGATTTGCCTAGTATTGCATAGTTATATGTTCAAATATCAGTATGTCCACATCTTGATCATGTTTTATTCATGGATTAATTTAATCGGAAAATTGCCTAGATTCTTAACAATGATATGATACCACACTTACCTCTTTCCTCATTAACTATGGTGCCACATCAGCTTTTTGCATGCATGTAATGCATGATACTAGCTATGATACTCCCATTGTGAGTAGTCTTAGTGTCGTCTTTACAAATTCTTGCAAGCCTATTTATTTACGCTAATGCATTTATTGTTTGGTGTACCACCTCAAAATTTGTCAAATTATACTCCCTCAGTTTCGTCGTATAGGTCGCACATCTCTATCTCTATCTCTATCTCTATCTCTATCTCTACTCTCTATCTCTATCTCTACTACTTATAAAAGAGCAAACTTGGCTGGAAAATTAAATCTTAACCGTCCATATACTTGTAACAAACGGTCCATATTGATTTATTCTCCCTTCCGCAATTTGCGTCGCAAAAGGTAACGATGCAGAATTATTATCCCGAGATCTCGCCAGCTAATTACGTTTGTAAAACGTCCCGCACAGAAATCACTCGACCAAGGTCCTGGATGGCTGGACGCCACCTCCACATCGCGAAGCTCCATCGCGAAGCAGGTCTAGCCAGTAGCCATCTAGCTGCTGGAGATCTGATCCTTTGGCATGGACGCCGCGACCCGTCTCCAGCGACGCCTACGCCGCCGCCAATCACAAGCTCGGCCGTCGCTGCACTGCCTTGACGTTGCCGCCCTGCCATGTATTATCGCGGATCCCGCCGTGTTTTAGGACGCTGCCGTCCCCCACGATGCCATAATCAAGGACGCCGCGCCGCCCTGACCGTCGCGAGGATGCCGCCACCCTTCGCCTTCCGACCACGGACAACTGTCCCGACGGCAGGGTCCTGTATCTCTTGCACACGCATTCGTCGCCGGAAATTTTGAGGTATCTAATCCCTTAATCCAGAATCAATTATGCACATATCATATGAATATCTGATAGATGAGCTAGTGTCAGGCTTGACTCAGGGTCACGTCCAGCGGGTCTCGACACCGTCTCATTAGCCAAGTAGTTACATTTACTTTTACTGTCATCAAGTTACAGCTATAGCTGTTGTCACCTATAAAACGGGCTGGGTTGTAGCCTTCCTGTCATTATCGCTTATCTGCATTGCTATTGCAAACAAACATACAAACACGGGTCTTCGAACCCTAGAATATCAATTACAATTCCCCAATTTTCCTCCTGTATGTGTCCCAATTCCAATTGATTCACTCCCAGGGCATGACAAGTGGTATCAGAGACCAGTGATCTCTCGGAGGCGACTCGAGATGCTGAGTTGAGAAGGAACGAGTTCTCCCGTACATCCCTTCCCACCCTCTCTTCTCATGGCGGCGGGGCGATCTGTGTTTCTGGTGGCGTTTTGACGGCGGCGGGGCGATTGGTGTTTCCGGTGGCGGCTTGGCGGCGGCGGCACCATTCGAGTATAGATCGGGACGCCGGATTCGGTTGCGGGGAAACCTTTTTCCCGTGGTAAAATCCCAGAATCCCTTCCGATCCGTGTACTAGGCGGAGGAGGGCGGCGCTGGGGGCGGTGTTGGCGGCGGTAGATCCTGTGAATTTGCGTCCGGTTTCTGTCTCGGCGGAGTAAAATTCCCTCGCAACTTCCCAGGCGCGTGGCCATGCCGAAATCCAAGGCCTCGGTGGACGGTGATGAACAGCGGCAGGAATTGCAGCTACTCAAGCAAGATGTAGAAGAAAATCAGAACGAGCTATCGGCGATTCGCGCAGAATTGAGCACTGTAAGTTGTAAACAAGATCAGTTTCATAAGGCGATGGATGGTATGCAGGGGGCTGTGAGCGATTTAAGCCAGCAGGTTACGGCGATGGCCGATACACTCCAGTTTTTGCGGCCATTCTCGGGCAAGCAACCAGCAAACACCTCGGCAGTGCAGGGAACTGAAGAGCTCCAGACTCAAGGCAGTCCCAGCGCCGCGAATCAGGCAGCGTTGCAGCAGAAACAGCAAGAGGTGGAAGCTTTGTGTCGTCAGTATGCAATGGAACAAGAGCTCTCTCGGTTGTACCAACAGGCTCAACCACCACATCGCCGTTCGGTGCCTCCAGGTTTCGGTCAGCCTTCTCTTGGCCAGTTTCAGGCACCGATGGAAGAAGTCGAACATGACAATCACCAGCTGAGGGACCAGCGAAACTCTTGGAACAAATACACCAAGGATTATGAGCAAGACATGAAGAACCAGTTCATGAAGAACATCACTAAGGGTCCCCGTCTAGACTTTCCAAAATTTGAAGGTGAGAACCCGGTGGAATGGATCCGTCAGTGCGAGAAATGCTTCCAGATGTCAGCAACACCGGAAGAGTACAAATTCTCCCTGGCACAATTGTACATTGTGGGTAAAGCGGATGTGTGGCTTCGCAGGTCCAAAATTATCAAAAGCAATCCTACTTGGCCAGCTTTCTGTAAAATGCTCATTCAACGATTTTCATCCCATAGCTCATATCAGTTGGTGGAGAGTTTCAACAATCTGAAATAGCAAAACCTCTCAGTAACGGAATATGCTGATCTTTTTGAAGAATTAATGGCTACAGTCACTGAGGAAAATCCAGAGCTCTCGGAGGGTTGGTTTGTTCGTTGTTTTGTCAATGGCTTACGCGATGGCATCAAGTACCAGTTGCATCCACTTCGCCCAAATACTTTAACTGAAGCTTTCTGGTTAGCAAAAGATATGGAGCAAAACCATCCACCCAAAAGGACATTCAACGCTTATGTGCCTCCTTATCAACGCTTCAATTTTTTGCCTGCTCCACCGGCTGTCAAAGCATTACCTGCTCCACCGGTGGCACCCAAATTGGAGTACCCACCAGCCCAACCTCCACAACCAAGAGCACGGAAGCCAGGAGATTGTTGGCGATGTGGCGACAAGTGGTTTCATGGGCACAAATGTTCCAAGATTCCAGCTCTTCATGCCATGCAAGCAGAATCCAGTGACCAGACGTATGAGGAAGAGGAAGTTACAGCTGAACAACAACAGCAAGCTGAAGAGCACTTCCACAATTCTGGCCAATTGATGTCGATTTCGGGACAGGCCGTCGACTCTACTACCCCACCAACCACTCCATGTGTATTGATCACCATTGGAGGAAAACGCACTGTGGCACTGCTTGATTCCGGTAGCACTTCGACCTTTATTGACCAAGCTTTTGCCATCAAAGCAAATTGTCATTTGTGTCCGGCCACTCCCCAAGCAGTACAGGTAGCTGGAGGGGGAACACTGTCATCCAATTCAATTGTACCTGATTGCTCTTTCACTATTGGGAAGCACCAGTTTACACATCAATTCAGTGCTTTGACCTTGCCTGGCCATGATGTCGTCCTTGGCTGTGATTGGATGTCCCAATATAGTCCAGTAGCCTTTCACTTTAAAGAGCAAGAGTTTCACATGCAAGCTCCGGATGGTTCAGCCATTATCCTACCAACTTGTTCTCCTTCTGACACAGCTGTGGACATTGAAGCTACTAAACTATGCAAGCTATTGGATAAAGGTGCTTCTGGGTTTATCATACAGCTTCATTCTCTCCAACTGTCGGCCATAGAGAATCAAGAACTGAATGATGATATAGCCTTCCTCTTGCAGCAATATGGCGATGTGTTCGAAGAACCTGTTGATCTGCCACCATCCAGACCTTGTGACCACAGAATTCCATTAGTAGATGACGCTACTCCTCCACAAGTGAGACCTTACAGAGTTCCCCACAAACTCAAGGATGAATTAGAAAAACAAATTAAGCAACTCTTGGAATCAAAGCTCATTCGGCACAGTCACAGCCCATATGCCTCTCCAGTCATCTTGGTTAAAAAGAAGGACATCTCTTGGCGCCTTTGCATTGATTTTCGCAAGCTGAATGCTCAGACGATCAAGAATAAATTTCCAGTTCCGGTTATAGAAGATCTATTGGATGAGCTACATGGGGCCAAGATCTTCTCTAAGCTGGATCTCCGGTCTGGCTATCACCAAATCAGAATGCATGAAGCAGACATTCACAAAACTGCTTTCAAAACTTACTTTGGCCATTTCGAATACTTGGTGATGCCTTTCGGTCTATCCAATGCTCCAGCCACGTTTCAATCCCTAATGAATGAAATTTTTGCTGATCATTTGAGGAAATTCATTCTTGTGTTCTTCGACGACATTCTCATTTATAGTCAGAATCTTGAAGACCATCTTCAACACCTCAGCATTACCTTGTCTCTGCTTCGCCAAAACCAACTAGCAGCAAAAAGGAGTAAATGTGTGTTTGGTGTCAGCCATGCCGAGTACCTTGGCCACGTGATCTCAGCTGAAGGGGTATCCACCGACCCAACCAAAATCAGTGCCATTGCTGAATGGGCAACACCAACGTCTGTTACCCAGCTTCGGAGTTTCTTGGGTTTGGCAGGGTACTACCGTCGCTTCATCAAGCATTTTGGTATTATTTGTCGCCCACTCCATGACCTGTTGAAGAAAGGAAATTTCAATTGGACACCAACACATGATAGTGCTTTCAAAACCCTCCAACAGGCTCTCATTACTGCTCCAGTCTTGGCCCTTCCTAATTTTCAAGATTCTTTTACATTGGAGACCGATGCTTCCGGCGCCGGCATTGGAGCTGTTATCATGCAACAAGGACGAGCCATAGCCTATTTCAGTGCTGCCCTCTGCCCCAAAAATGCAGCAATGTCCGCGTATGAGAAAGAAGCGTTGGCTATTATTGAAGCTTTAAAGCGCTGGCGGTACTATTTTTTGGGCAGCAAGCTGATTATTAAGACGGACCAACAGAGCCTCAAGTATATCACTGAGCAACGAGTGGCCGAGGGCATTCAACACAAGTTGATGCTAAAATTGCTTGAGTTTGATTTCAGCATTGAGTACAAGAAGGGAAAGGAGAATTTGGTGGCTGACGCTCTTTCCAGACAATTCTGCCAGTTCTTGTCTATTTCTGTGGCCAAACCTATGTGGATCAAAGAGATATTGGCTAGCTACACAGACGACGCAACGATCAAACCACTACTGGAACAATTTATCATAATACCTCCTCCTCCTGGCTCTCCTTACACCATTCAAGCTGGAGTTCTTCGCTACAAGGGTAACATAATGGTGGGCAGTAACACTCCTCTGCGACTGAAGTTGATCGAAGCCTTGCACTCATCAGCCGTGGGGGGTCACTCGGGCATGCGAGCTTCTTATCATAGAGTGAAGAAGATATTTTACTAGCCAGGTATGAAGAAGGATGTCGAAACATGGGTAGCTCACTGTCCAGTTTGTCAGCGTTCCAAACATGAGAATTGTCATTATCCTGGACTGCTCGACCCCCTCCCAGTGCCGGACATGGCATGGACACATGTCTCCATGGATTTTGTTGAGGGTCTTCCAAAATCGCAAGGGAAGGAAGTGATTATGGTGGTGGTAGACAAGTTTACCAAATATGCTCATTTTATCCCCTTGTCCCATCCCTACACCGTGGAAACAGTGGCACATGCCTTTATGGATGGTGTTGTGAAACTCTATGGCCCTCCCCTCCTCATCATCTCAGACAGAGATAGGATTTTCACAAGTTCTATGTGGAAGAACATCTTCAAATCTTTGAAAGTTCAGCTTCGGTACAGTTCCTCCTATCACCCCCAAACCGACGGTCAGACAGAACAAGTTAACCAGTGCCTCGAGAACTACCTCCGTTGCATGACTTTCCATAATCCGAAGAAATGGATGTCTTGGCTCTCCTTGGCCGAGTTCTGGTATAACACCACATTCCATATAGCCCTGCAACTCACCCCCTTCCAGGCCTTGTATGGATTTCCACCTCCCCTGATAAGTGAGCTCTCCATTCCTGGACCTTCTGACCTCAATGCTACTGAATTCCTCACTGCCAAGCAACAGATGCTGGACCAACTGAAGCAGAACTTGACACAAGCCCAAGCTCGCATGAAGAAATACGCTGACCTTCAGCGCACTGAAAGGCAATTCTCTGTGGGTGATATGGTATACCTGAAGATGGAGCCTTACCGCCTTGCGGCATTTGGGTTCAGAGGAACAATCAAATTGCACAGTAAGTATTATGGTCCATTTCAGGTTCTCCATCGTGTGGGCAACATGGCCTACCGTTTGCAGCTGCCTCCAGGCGTGAAAATCCATCCTGTCTTCCACGTCAGCCAGCTCAAACTTCACCTGGGCACCAAAGCTATACCCAGTCCTGATCTTCCCTTGGTCCATCCGGATGGCACCATCAAAACTGGACCAGCGCTCGTTATTCAGGTGCGTCAGATACCTCGTAACAATGTTGCGGTTGTGCAGTGGTTGGTTCAGTGGGACAATCTCTCCCTCGAGGAAACTACTTGGGAAGATGCTGATTTCATCAAGGAGTCATTTCCAGCGTTCTTCAAAGCCACGGTTCAGTCCTGGCAACAACAACAACAAGCTGCGCCTTGAGGACAAGGCGCCTCTCCAGAAGGGGGCAATGTCAGGCTTGACTCAGGGTCACGTCCAGCGGGTCTCGACACCGTCTCATTAGCCAAGTAGTTACATTTACTTTTACTGTCATCAAGTTACAGCTACAGTTGTTGTCACGTATAAAACGGGCTGGGTTGTAGCCTTCCTATCATTATCGCTTATCTGCATTGCTATTGCAAACAAACATACAGACACGGGTCTTCGAACCCTAGAATATCAATTACAATTCCCCAATTTTCCTCCTGTGTGTGTCCCAATTCCAATTGATTCAACTCCCAGGGCATGACAGCTAGGCCTAGGCATCTTAATGCTCCAGTTCATCCGCATGGGAGATCCACACAGAGCAGGAAGGCCACATCACGAAGAAAGCCAATGATGTGTGTGACAGTGTGAGAGATGTTTGATGAAATGCCATGTTGGATTTTTCCCTTCGAATAAGATGGCGAGAGTTGAAGTATGGTTTGTATTGTCCGCATAGTCTCCTGTCAACTGGATGTTTGAAGTTTGGTTTTATATTATCAACTAGACAGGTAGGAGATGCTATGGAAATTTCATATTTTCACGGAATTACTAATCCCAACGATCAACTTGGATTACAGCTGCATTTCCTCTTCCGTCTGCACTGCCTAAGAAAATAAAATCCACCAAACCTCGACTATTAGTGGCTGAGAGCTTTGCGGTCTATATTTTGCCTGCAGTACTATTCAGTTTGACTAACATTACCTACAGCTTTAAGCTGGGTCGTGACCCAACGAGCTGAGGCACTCCCGTAACCGCGGTCTGTGGCCGTTCGATATTTGTTCGCATCAATCTCACGCTTCCGTTTGGTTAGGTCGGTAAATGTTTAAACACTTTGGTCTGAGTCTCTATGTCCCATCTTCCACCGACCCACAACTTACAGCCATGGGTAATATTCTGAGTGTGAAAAGAAAAAGTTAACCTTGCGCGGCGCACCCCCAGAGGCCCAGACCCAACCCCGTAGGCTGCAACCCACCTCATTCTTCTCTCTACTTTCTCCCCTACCTCTTAGGGTTCACAGAGCAGCACTGCCTTTCTAGCACCCACAAGCGCCGCCGCCCTCACATGCGCTTCCCCCACCGCCTGACTGTTGGTCAGTTTCCCATCCGGAGAAGCCAAGAACGGAGAACCAGGACGAGTGCCACTCCTGCTAGGCAGAGAGAGAAATTGTTCGGGCGCACAAGTGGGTGCTCGACCCTGGCACCGCACGAGCCAGATCCGGCCGCCGCCGCTCTGCCGGGTTCGCACGCGGTGGTTGCGGCCGACGGGCATTCCCCCGTGGGTGAGGTCGTGGAACTGTGATGGGGGAGCTGGGCAAAGGGGGGTGTTGGCGGTGGCGCTGTGAAGGGGGTGGGCGGGCCACTGGCTAGGTCAAGGCTGGGCGCATCTCCACCACGGACGAGGTGGGGGCGGCGTGATCCGTGGAAGCGTCCCTGTGTGGAAGGAGGCACGCGGGTATGCGAATGAGGTGAGCTGCTGTTGCGCAGCAACACTGAAATAGGATATAGACTGAATTTTGCATGTACTGAATTTGCCTAGACACTGAAATTGCACAAACATAGATGGGTGGGCATTGATGTACTGCACACAGCACACTGAATTGGGTATGGACGCTGAAATTTCTGCTGTTTGTACATAAACATGTTAGTACCAAACCCCAAATATCACCAAAAAACCGGGGAAAACTGTAATGCCACGATCATGGCAGAAGAAGAGACCAAAGAGGAGTGAGCCACAATATCTCTTAGACACGGACCAGATGGTTCAAGGGTTCGCCTCAATCTTCATAAAGCCAACGTCACTGCCCGTCAGCCTCATTCTGGCCGAACACCAATTATAGACTTGCGTTGCCATGGGAGAGAGATGGTCTTAGGCAGTCACAACTCAACTTATATGCATAATCCCTTCTCATGTGCATGGCGTCCTGCTTCGTCGTCAGGAAATCTGGCTTGGCAAACAACCGGTTGGTTGTTCTAATGGTTTGGATGTAGATAGACTGTTTTTCTTCTGAATACGGTGGTGAACGACCATCTGACCATGTTATATTATTATTACTTTTATTTCCACTGCTAGCATGGGCATACAAATCCTTTTTTATGGTGTGGTCTGTTGATTCGACAAAACATAATCAATGCTTAATGAGGTGTCTAATTGTTTCACATATCATTGGTGCAGTCAAGCTGCTATGCGCTCTGAGCCAACAATTTTTTCCATCTCCAACAGGGTAACAGAGACTTCAATAAATTAACTTCTGATCGACACATGATGCACTCTGGATATTGTTTCAGGTGTTCTTAGGATGAAGCTTCATGAGTTGTATGGTTAGGTGAAGGATGGCAGCGCTTTTGGACCTACGTGTAGGTATGTGCTCATCAATGTGCATTTCTTACGTGTTGTTTTATGGTCTGTGTTGACTGATTGGCCTATGTTTGTTTTACAGCTTGGTATGCTGTTGACTTTCAGAACAGAGGCTGCCAAAGGGATGTCTCAGCTGGGAGGTCAGCTGGGAGTATGTTTGTTTCACAGATTTGTATTGTTAAGTTTTAGAAGATGGGGCTGCCACAGGGAGGTCTCAGCATGGAACTTACATGATGATCTGGTTGGATCGTCATGAAAGTCGACTCACATAGGGAGGTTTCGGCAAAAATTATCAATGGCATTGTTTCTGCTGAGTTCTCAAGTACCTGCTTACCCTTTAGCCTATGCTTTGGTTCGTGAATTCATGTTGCATATCTACGCTGACGTGTGCTGCTTGATTCATAGAGCTGAATCAGATAGGAATTTTGTTTAAAGGAATTCTGTAGGCTGCAGTGTAGACATATTATGTGTTGTAGCCTCACAGTTAGTTGTCTCAGTGTTTTTTGCTATCTGTAGTTACCGAGTACTCAATCTAATGGTTGCATTTTTTTCTGAATGCTGATATTATTTTTGCAATGAGGTTAATGAGGCAAATCAAATCACTGAGTGAAGCATTTAACACCGATTTCACTGTTGGCAGAACTGATCCGGTTATTGCTACCACTTGAAAAAGAATTTAAGTTTAGATCCTTGGTTTTATTCTCTGATGCGCTCGCTGGAAAAATATATTAAATAGATTAATATATTGAGCTTCTGTTCTCAGTCACATATTTATGGAGAACATGTTCATTAACATTGATCTCAGTTTAGTTCCTTATTCAAACATACTCCTAGATACATTCTTTCCAGCCACAACCATGGCTGAACGAGCATATTTTTTCTATTCCTTGCATGTCTTCGCTGATTATAATTTGTTATTTTTGCCTTAGAGATATAGCAGTGTTGTAGCTTTGGAGCGAGAATGCTGGAATAAGTGCAAAATAAATGCTGAAATAACTGCGCAAAAGAAGTATTGTCTGCTCTGGTTACCGGCTACACAGTTTTGAGTTCCTCTTGGTGAAAGTTCCGCTGTTAGAAATGGGTATGACAAGTTATCATCAATTCAGCAAGAAAAAAGTCGGTTTTATAATATATTTCCTTATATGCTATATAAGATCAATTCTTGATTGACACATTCATGACAAATAATCTAAATATAGGTTTATGCAGTGGTGGACTTTTTACTGCTACCCTGAATTTTGGCTTTAGACAAATCGTTAAGCAACTTGATTTCCTGCAAAGTCATTCATTATGTTGTTGCTACCTTCAAGGTACAAAGTTTTTCTTCCTTTAATATCCTAGCTTTTGCTGTTACGATGGGTTGGCATTTGCTCTGATATGATTCTCAAATGCGCACTTAAGGATGGTTTAATGCTTTTATATTTGTGCGCTCAAATTCTAATTCCATGTTTATGCAGTTTTAAATTTATGGAATGAATTTCCTTCTATTATGACGCCCTTGTGATTTCTACAATGCGAGATACTAAGAATCTCATATTACTGTTTTATTTGGTTACGTCTTGCAGAATTTACATGTATCCTCTCTAGATGCCGTCGCAAGACATGGGTCAATAGACTTCCTACGATATTAGACCTAGCGTGCCGAGGTGGTCTTTGTAGTAGGTTGATTGTGCAACTTATCTATTTTTCAGAATCGTGTTATTATTTTTCTGATTAATTCCTAAGTTCAGTCGAAGTAGTTGGTTGTCTTCGAATGCCATCAACATGGTGAAATCTGACAAGATTATGGACCGCGGTGCGATAAAAAGAGTATGGACCATGACACTATGCCATCGAATGATTGTAGGATCGTGCAACGGCAATGCGTGACGAAATGGCTAAGACAATATTTAGGTATGGGTGTTATCGCTGTAGATATGGTACATCTGGACACATAGAGCTAGACAGAAAATTCAGTCCGGGCAAGGAACGAAAAGAATGAGCTAGCTTAGTGTTTTCCCATTGATCTCCTCACGTGATTTCTATGCAGTGCTCAAATTTCAGAGGAACTTTCACGGCTGAGGCCGGGCAGCCGGCCGGGGTTGCCGAGAGCTAGCTTAACCTATGTGAACTGTGAAGCAACCAAAAAAGTCAAAAAATTACGTCGCAGCCAATTGTTAGCATCACTATTTGATGTCCTCAGAAAGCAAGTAACCATCAACCCTGCGTACCATACGGTGCAACAAAATCAAATAAAAACGTATTACAACCGACATATGCACCATAACCGGTGAAGTGCGCTTACCAAATTGCTTCACCATTCACCCTGTTTGCAACTACCTTACTACATATGTATGTATCAGTAAGATTGCTCAAAACAAAATAACCGTGCATCAACAGAATGCACAAAACAGAAAATAAAAAAACGTATGGTAGGCGGGCCGAGCGAAGCCGGCCGGTCCGTCTAGTTTTAAATCATTTTTGCTTCATATTCACCACCTTCCTATGCATGAAGCCAATAACAGATGTGAAGAAAAGTTGGCTCTTGGATTTCAGGGCAGAGCAACACCAGAGAAATATTACTTACGGAGTGTATGTCTCTTATTTGATAATCTGCTGGATTACTACTACATTGCTTTGACTAACACTCTCGCCAACTGATTTTGTTGATTTGCATAGATCCTTCGTGTTCTTTTCTGTTTTGGTAGTGAGACGGCAGAGCCTGGTGCCGGCGGCTGATGGCCAGTAGGATGTTCTCATGTTTTTCTCTTGTCAGCCAATTACTATGAGTTATTCAGTGTGGTTCAGTGATATGAAGATTTTCTTAGTAGGATCTATTTTTATGTTGGAACTTCTTTGCACCAGATATGCTTGCAGTGCACATATGGTTTTACATTGCAACGGTATTCAGCTTTTGAACTTCTGGGCATACACTGAACCAAGATTGCTAATCTCTACCGCCTGAGAGATTGCTACGCAGTAGTTCCAATGAGCTCAGTACCACCAAGAAAATGCAAGTGGTGTTGCCTGAAGCCTGTATGTGCCGAGATACGAGGGCAACTAAGATATGAAATAAAATATGACGTTCAAAAGAATTTTTATACTTCCATAGGATTTGAAGTAGAGATTGTTTGTTGAGTCATTCATGAATGCACTAGCTTGCTTGAATTTTATTTCCCCACTCCTTGAAAGATATTTTGAAGAAATCAACAATATACTTGATATAAAATGATGGATGTGCCTTTTTTAAAAAGAACTTGTGGAAATATATGTGCTTAATATCAACCGACCATTAATTTGCACGTCTCTTTCAGTCTTACAATTTAGCAAAAAACTCATTTAGCATTTTTTGGTTGGAATTTGCAATTACAAATGATATAAGGGACAATCATACTATGAGCATCACATGATAAAGATTGACTTGTCACATTAGAGAAAGGTCGTGCGTTGCATCGTGCAAGCTTACTAGTATTCCTAGGTCTCAATTTGACAAATATAGTACACACTGTATAACATATAATTATACAATTGGAAAGAATAACATTTAATTTTTTAATAATATAGGTTTTGTAATATATAATTTGTATTACGTTGATCAAATTAGTGATCTAGATACACGTGTAAAACCTATACACCGCAACAAATAGAGTAATGTTTTTTACCCTATCCCCTATGCCTGCACTAATATTACATGTATTTATCTATACTTCTTATAAAGCAAAACCCCACTAAGGGATCATTTAAGTTGTCTATCTCAACATGCAAGCTATCCACATCACCCCACTATATTAGCCAATCAATTGTCCATGCATCCCACTAATAAATTAATTAGTATATCTTTGCATGCAAATATCCACCTCATCAATTCTTTTAAGCCATACAATTGAATACTTCACTATTTTTTGTTGGCAAATACACAAAAATTTAACTTTAATTAAATTTAGCTCTTGAATATTGTGACCAATTTGAATTTTCAGATTAATTTTAATGTTTTTAATATAAAATTTCCCATTTTATATGTCTTACACGTAGTAGATTTTTAAAGAGATTCCCGCTGCAACGCGCGGGGTATTTTTCTAGTATTCATAACACCTTAGCATTAGTCAAATTACACTTATTTCCTCACTTAGTGTCGTCTTTACAAATGCTTGAAAGTCTATTTATTTACGCTAATGCATTTATTGTTTGGTGTACCACCTCAAAATTGCTCAAATTATACTCCTTCCGTCTTGTCATATAGGTCGCACATATTCTTAGGTCTCAATTTAACAAATATAGTACAAACTATATAACATATAATTATAGAATTGGAAAGAGTAACATTTAATTTTTTTAATAATATAGGTTGTGTAATATATAATTATATTACGTTGGTCAAATTAATGATCTAGATATACGTGTAAAATCTATACACCGTAACAGAGGGAGATTTTTTTTTACCATATTCCCTATGCCTGCACTAATATTACATGTATGTATATGCTGTCTTTTTGGATCCTTTCTGGAATCCGATAAACGCGTGCTTATGCCTCGTTCATCGCTGCTTGTATGAACATGTCGTGTCTTATTAGGTGTTTAAATTCTTCATACTGTAGGCAGGGTTAGCTACCTCTTTTTTTTTCTTTTGGAACAAACGGTAAGGTAGTTTTTTTTTTTTGAAAGGCAAACTTTATTACTTCAAAATAATAGATACATCATCTGCTAGAAAATGAAAAAGGAAATCTGGAGGTTCTTCATGCCACACTGACATAAAATCCACTCCATTTCTAGCTAAACAATGTGCAGCAACATTGGCTTCTCTAGGACAGTGATCAAATACTACTTCAGTAAGGTAGTTAGTGTCCTAGCATGTCACGAATTGTCTTATTTTCTGTTTAGCACGTGACAGAAAAATAAATATTTTGTATACAACGGTATAGATGTAACGTAAATTTGTCACGTGTCTATATTTTACGTAACTCTTAGATTAATTAAATCTTAACCGTTAGCCGTAAAATCAATGATATGTTTATTTGTAGCCTATGTGGATTAATGTGGTGGCTCTATTTTTAAACACCCGTATTATGCTTTTAGTATATAGTAGATTTTACAAGTGGACAAGACATAGCCGTTTAGTGGTCGACAGTTGAAGGCTTGAAGCCGTATTTGCTAGACCAAATAACATATAATGTCATGCCTTAAACCCAGTATGCCATTTGATCTGCCAGAACAGACACTGCAAATTTATACTCTAAAATAAAATAAAAACAGTCTGCGGTGCTTTCCAACATTGATGAACATATCCCTGCAAAAAAATCATTGATGAATATAGCATTCATCAATTGTTCGATAGTTCATACATTGATCACATACAGAGTATGTTGTTCAACACTTCAAACTACGATTAACCCTAGCTAATAGAGATTGCTCCGCTGCCAACCTTACTCAATGTAGCCGATGAACTTAGCAACCGCGGAGGATCTCATGATCCGGCGGCTTGGACGCATGGAAGCTCTCAACGGACTTCAGCAGACGGTGTTGGACATGGGTGGCGATGGATATGGATTGCGACATTTTAGGGTGGTTCGGCATTCGGGGTGCCATTGGCGGATTGAGACCAGACCTGCCCGCAGAGTCATTGAGTCCCCATAGCAGGGTGGCCCGGTTCTACCCTTCTTTGCAGGATTGGACTTCCTCTTTCCCTAGAGCTTTGGCGCCCCTGTAATTGGGTGGTTGGTTTCTAGGCCGTGTTTATAGTTTGGAGGTGTCTGTTGTAACTTGTGTCCAACATCCTATAATCATAGTCTTGTTTTGAGTGGTGGTTGTATCAGCCTTTTCTTAGGCTTGTAAAAGTAACTTCTTTTTCTATCAATGATTTTCGCGAAAAATCTTAGTAACATGGAGCTGCGCTGGGCCTCTGCCAAATCCGCTTGTCAACGTCTGACGAGGGATCACCTCGGTAAAGTCCATGGATGATGGACTTAGAATCGGGGAGAAGGCGACGATGGAGATTTCAGGAGCGAGATTGGCACACGAGGTGCACGTCCCCACTGTGGAACGTCGCTACATCTGCTAGCAATCCATTATATGATCATAGTTGTGTTTACAGGGGCCGCCGTAGGCGTAGTTGTGTATGTATAATCTTGCCTATCCCAAGGGGTGCCCCTGCCTGACTTTATATATACAACCAGGCTAGGGTTTACAAGTGTCATGTTGACTACGTATTGGAGTTGCCTTTTTGGGCCTTTTGAGAATCCTCTTTGTTGCACAAGTCGATATTACATGCAAGTTCAACTTGTCGAATCCTTGTTTTGGTCCACCTCCATAATGGACCGAACCTGGTATAGTAATAATGGGTACCCGAAAGGGTATGCCCATGTCAACATCGTTCTCTGCAGGGGCGAATTTACCAGGTAGGCTTCAATAGGCTCAAGCCTACCCTCTATTTTGAGCAAGAAACTATAAAAAAATATGCCTCAACTATTGTTGATGATGAAAGGTAAAAAATTTGTAAGTGGGGGAATCAAATAGCCGTTAAAATGAAGCTAAAGTGAATCTCTTAACAATCCAAGCCTTATGTGATAGGTGAACATCCATTGATGCTTCTATGTTTTGAGAATCCATTGTAGAATGGGTTGTTTTCATTGGAAACAATGTTCATTGTTTTTTTGAGCCTATCCTAGATTTTCATCCTAGATTCGCCACTAGTTCCCTGCCTTGGCTTCGTGGGCGCGGAGGACCAGCTATGCATTGCGTACGCGGATGACCACGGGCTGGATATGCTCGCCGAGCATGTCGCTGCTCTGCGATAGAGCGCAAATGGCACACGCCTGCTGTGACCGCCAATCCCAGCGTCGCACCGTGACTCTCTCCTCCTCAACGAAGTTATCGAAGTCATCGTCCTCATCGTCAGCCTGGGAGATCCCCATCTTCCCGTTGTGGGGACGAGCAGCAGTGCGCGAGCTCCTCACCTTCGTATAGTGTACATGTTTTTCACACAACTCACACAACTAGGCCCAGAGGTTTCTCGAAACAGGCTTTCGCCCCGCTTTATAAATAAA
The DNA here is from genome assembly GCA_007115705.1 of Dactylis glomerata. NCBI lineage: Eukaryota > Viridiplantae > Streptophyta > Magnoliopsida > Poales > Poaceae > Dactylis > Dactylis glomerata. Next base: position 23,484 of record QXEO01000721.1, read on the forward strand.
GCAACAACCACCATACAACGAGTTCAAAAGCCAAGTACGAAAGACAACCGAAGAGAAAAAGTCTGCTGGGGCAACAGCACAAAACATGCCCAAACCAAAAAGAAAGCAGATACAGCTCTAGCAGAAAGCGCGAGAGCACGTCAGCGGCCGGACTGCAAAGATGTATGACGAGCCGCCATAAGAAGATCCTCCAGCATGCTGTCCAGCCGCTCCTTGTCCCGCTGCCTACAGAGCGGGTACCACTGCTGCATAATAGCCAAAAATTTGAAGATAGAGTCAGATGCCCGTCGTAGGAAGATACGCTCAATAACCATCGTGTTACGGGTAGTCCATAAAGTCCAGGTCATTGATGCAAACACCAACCAGAAGAGGCGCCTCCTCTTACCGGGCCGGTTTGCATGCACTTCCAGGAACTCCCCAAGGTCTAGGGCCTGCCACTCAGGCCCTAACGCCTCAGCAACAAAGCTCTAAAGGAAGCGGGCAGCGGAACAAGCAAACATAATATGGTGCGTTGTCTCGGGGACATCACACAGGGGGCACAAGCCAGTGCTAGGCCCATGCCGCTTAAGGACCTCGACCCCCGAAGGGAGGCGGTCCCGAAGAAGCTGCCACACAAAAATCTTGGTTTTTAACGGAATTGGGGCCTTCCACAGCGGGGGCGCCCAGGGGAGAGAGGTCCCCCCACGAAGGGCCCGGTAGGCGGATCTAACGGAGAAAGCTCCTGAAGGGCAAAGACGCCACGAGACACTATCTGGTGAGGAAGACAGGAAGTTAGGGAGGCGGGCACGGAGTGCCTCCCAAGCAACAGTGTCCTCTAGACCAAAGGACCGACGGAACGAAATATCCCAAAGTAGATGACCTGCCGTCGCAACCAAGAGCATCGGGTCGGTACAGATGGCAAATAATTGGGGAAAGTCCAACCTGAGGGGACGATCCCCTAGCCAAGGGTCGAGCCAGAATAGGGTACCTGCTCCATCGCCTATGGAGTAGGTGATCCCTGTCCTTATCTCATGCTTGATATCCTGGATGGACCTCCAAAACTGAGATCCTTCCCGGCGTTGGCAGGACATAAGGGGTCGGCCTCTAAGGTATTTGGCCTTAATCAGTTGAAGCCAAAGACCACCATCCCCCTTAAGAATCCTCCAAACCCATCTAAGCATCAACGCCACATTCATAATCCTGGACGCCAAGATACCTATGCCCCCACACTCCTTGGGGGCGCAAATATTGGCCCATTTGACCATATGGTACTTCTGGCGGCCATTACGCTCCTGCCAAAAGAAGCGCGGCAACTCCTTATCAAAGTTGCCATGCACTCCCTCCGGTAGGAGGTATAGCCCCATAAAGTACAGGGGGAGACTCGACAGGCAGGAGTTTATGAGGATAGTCTTACTCCCCTTGGAGGTGAACTTCCCTCGCCACGGCTCCGCCTTCGATTTGACTCTCCCTACTAGCGGGTCTAGATCCTTGATGAGGATCCGAGAGTCCCGAACAGGCATCCCCAGGTAGCTAACTGGGAATGAAGTCAAACGGCAATTTAGGCTGTCAGCGATCCGTTGTTGGTCCACAGGGCTGTACCCCAGGACCACAACCTCGCTCTTATCAAAGTTGATTTTGAGACCCGACATGGTCTCAAAACATAAGAGGAGAAACTTGAGATTGACAATATCAAGCTCCGATCCTTCCACCATAATCATGGTGTCATCCGCATACTGGAGGTGTGTAACACCTCCTCCAGGGATAAGATGTCCCACCACACCCGAAATGTGGCCGGAAATCTTAGCCTTATCTAAGATTTCCGCTAAAACATCTACTGCAGCATTAAAGAGGAGAGGGGATATGGGATCCCCCTACCTCACGCCACAGGAGGGCCTAAAGTACGGCCCCACTTCCCCGTTAATATTAATGGCAGTATTGCCACTCATGACGATCTGCATGATCCAGCTAACCATCCTGTCATCGAAGCCTCTCCGAAGGAGGGCATGACGAAGAAAGGTCCAGTCCAGGCGGTCATAAGCCTTCTGGAAGTCTAGCTTTAGGAACACACCCCTCTGGTGCCGTACCTTAACCTCATGAATGATTTCATGGAGAGCCAGAATCCCATCATGAATATACCGGCCCTTTAAAAAGGCAAACTGGTACGGATGCGTCAGGCGCTCCAAAACTGGAGCCAGCCTTAATGCGCACACCTTAGAGATGATCCGCTGGATGACATTAACAACCGTAATGGCCTAAACTGGCGGATATCCGTGGCCCCCACCACCTTGGGGATCAGGGTTATCACGCCAAAGTTCAGTCGAGACATAACCAGCGTCCCCACGAACAACTCGTTGAACATTGGCATGACTGCCGCCTGAATCTTCTCCCAGAACTTCTGGAAGAAAACAACCGGAAGCCCATCTGGCCCCGGGGCAGAATCCGCCTTCATCTCCATAATCGCCTTTCTCACCTCCTCCGGTGAGAATGGACGCGTCAGCTCCACATTCTCATTATCAGAGACCATTGCCCCCCCCTGGCCAAAAGTCCGCTGACAACGAAACCCCTGAGCGGGGACCTGCCGCAAAGAGCTCCTTATAAAAGGAGTACACATGATCGGAAATATCTCTAGCATCCTCTAGAAGATTATCACGATCCCAGAGGCAGGGGATTGAGCACTTCCGACGCCGGCCGTTAGCAATCGCATGGAAGTAGGCCGTGTTTGCGTCGCCTCACAGCAGCCAATTCTGACGACTCCGTTGCCGCCAAAACACCTCCTCGCCCCGATAGATCTCTAGAAGGGAGTCTTCAAGGGCATACCGCCGAAGCCACTCCTCGGCGGATAAGTCCATAGAATCCGACCTACTGTCGAGATTCTTGATCTCCGTAAGGAGAGGCCCAGAGGTTTCAGGCGAGAGCGTTGCGTTTGCGAATGCCCTTCTACCACACTTAGAAGATGTTATCCTCCTCGACAGCGGAGAGAGCAGGTGCGAAGCATAGTGAGGGCAAACCCGAGCCATGGCCTGCCTAGCCCAAGAGCGAAATAGAAAATTATACCATTATGACTAAAGGCTACAAACTCAGCCAAGTCCATGTGAGAGGCAGCTATCTGTTCCCGATTCAGTTCATCGCTTTGTTGTTCTTACTCCTCAATGACCCATGGTGAGCAGCTGTGAGCTGACGATTGAGCGGGGAAGCAGATTCGATCCGGCAAGCTACGGTCGTCCATCAACGAGTTGGGGCGGCGAGTGGAGAGGGAGAAAAGTTGGCCAAGAAGATAGCTACGGCCAGCCTGACACACCTCCTCTGCTACAGTTTCCCCAAGAAAACATGGCATAGTTTGCAAACTATCGAGGCATCAAAGTTGTTCTTTAACTATTGTGAATCACAAGTATTAATATGTCTTAAAATTTGTGAATTGGTTTTTTGTAAAATCTAATGTTGAAAAGAGACCTTTCACATAAGTAGAATGACTTTGTGTTTAGCATCATTACTAGTGGGAAAGTTAACATAAAAATGAATGAGCAACTTGGGTGTTTTTCCCCTACCAATTGGGGGGGGGGGGTAGGCTTAGGCAGGGTGACCCCTATCACCAATCCTTTTTAATGTAATGGTGAAGAGTGCACAACAGAGTGGCCTTATATCTGTCATTGTTCCTCATCTACAGAAGAATGGAATTGCTATTCTATAGTATGAAGATGATACCATCTTCCAACATTAGAATAAATCTTAAGTTTTTTACTCTGATTGTTTGAGCAGATGTCTTGTGTGATTTTTTAAGAGTGTGGTCTTTTGTCTAGGAAATGCAAAGAGCAAAACCTGCTATATGATGAAATTTTCACAAGCAAATCTTCTACTTCCTTTCAAATACTTGGGGTTTCCAGTTTATAAGGAAAAACTTTTTAATATCCATTGAAAATCTAAATGTAAAAGAAGTTGACTTACCGGTAGGAGAAGATGCTGGATATGGGTACCAAGGTAACACTGTTAAACTCATGTCTTAGCTCTATTCCCTTGTACATGCCCTTCTTTTATAGGTACTTGTGGGGGTACACAATAGGTATAATATTAATAGAAATAGAATATTTTGTCAGGAGGAACAAGGGTGAGGAAATATCATTTAGTTGATTGGAAAGTTGTGTGCACTCCCAAGGATTGGGGAGGGGGGATCTGGGGTTTTAAATCTTGATATGATGAATATCAGCTTACTTTGCAAGTGATTGTCGAGGATGGAGAATGGTGATGGGGTTTGGTAGGATATTTCAAAGAAGTACTTGCATAAGGATACATTGGCACACATAGAAGGAAAACCAGGCATGTATTAATTTTGGTCAAGCCTTGCGAAGGTTAAATCAATCTTCTATAGGTTATGTGACAAATTTTCGGTCTCTGGTAATAAAACTAGGTTTTGGGAGGATATATGGCAGAATAGAAGACCTTGGCTGAGGTTTCTCTTAGGTTATATAATCTTTCCTTTTACTAAAATATTATTGTGATCTTGTCAATTCACATGGTGCTTGTCTTGTTTTTAGGAGAAGGTTGTGGGGTGACTTGGTTGGGGAGTGGTGCAAACTACTAGATATTACTCACAATGTGAATTTGAGTCCCGGCGGTCTTGGAAGCTGACCAATAAATGAGTTACATTTATCTTTGTACAATGGCTTGCAGACTAGGACACCAATCGAAGTATTTAAATATTTGTGGGTTTTGATTTTTTTTGCAAAAGTCCGAGTGTTTTTGCGGTGTACGATATGGGCTAGAACTTTAACTAAAGATAATCTAAAAAATGGAAGGGGGGATGAGCAGTGCATGTTTTGTGCTTTTAATAAAATCATTGATCATTTTTTTTTCTCCTGCCAATTTCCTAGGTTTGTGTGGGGGATGGTATAATGTTTCTTCAACTCCCCTGCACGACGATGTGTGAAGTCCAAACTTGGCTAAATAGGATGATGGGGGTATATCATAGTTACCAAACTGTCACGGCTGCTGTTCTATGATTGATGTGGGCAGATAACCACCCAGTTGGGAACCCCAAGAGGAAGGTATGATGAGCACAGTAGCAAGTTTTCCCCCAGTAAGAAATCAAGGTTTATCGAACCAGTAGGAAAAAGCCAAACATCAGAAGGTGATGTCTGCTAGCTTCATGACAGCTCCGGACAATTTATAAGGCGCCTCGTCCAGGGCTTTGCTTTGCACCATCAACAACATGGAACCTGCACACAACACAACCAAGAACTTTGCTCCCAACTTACGATGAGGTTCTCAATCTCACCGGTTTGCTGTAAACAAGGTATGAGCATATCGAGTGGAAAGCAATAGTAGTATGCGAGAAAGTAAACAGTACGAGTAAAAGTAAAACGGTGTAAGCAATGTAAAGAAAATTGGACCGGGGTCCACAGTTCACTAGTGGTGTCTCTCTATAAGATAAATAACAACATGCTGGGTAAACAAATTACAGTTGTGCAATTGATAGAATAAAGATAACGTGCATATGTCACGAGGATCACTATGAGATTTACTCTGGGCATTACAACAAAATACATAGACCGCCATCCAACTGCATCTATGACTAATAATCCACTCACGGGGATATCGTCCGAACACCCCACGAGTATTAAGTTGCGAATAACAGATAACTACATTAAGCAAAGTGTGTAATGTAAACAAATGTCCTTGGACACAAGAATGTTGTTTTCTCCCTAGTGGCAACAACACATCTACAACCTTAGAGGTTTCTGTCACTCCCCCTGATTAAATAGAGGCATGAACCTAACTATCGAGCATAAATACCCCCTCTTGGAGTCACTAGTATCTACTTGGCCAAGATAGCTACTAACAATGGAGAACATGCAAGATCATAAAAAACATAGAGATAACATAAGATAATATTCAGCACACCAACTTAACATAACACCAATATTCATCGGATCCCAACAAACACAACATGTAGAATTACACAAAGATGATCTCGATCATGTAAGGCAGCTCACGAGATCTAAACATGAAGCACATGGTGGAGAAGACAACCATCTAGCTACTGCTATGGACCCATAGTCCAAGGTAGACTACTCACTCATCGCGCCGGAGGCAAGCATGGCGATGAAGAAGACCTCCGGTGGTGATTTCCCTCTCCGGCAGGGTGCCGGGAAGAGCTTCTGGACCCTCCCGATCTCGGGTCGATCTAAATAGTATGACATGAGTAAGTGGTACTAGAGCCCACCTGGTTTTAGAGGAAAAATACATCCCATCCAGCTTTAAGTTAATAAAGCCAAAAATGGATGATAATAGTTTTTAGATACTCAAACAATAAAAAACATATCATGGAACACCAAGGCCATCTTCCACCACCGCAACCATCACCAATGAGGGAGAAATGGTTTTGGAGGGAGGTACCACCGTATATGAACATGCCCTGATCGGCTCTCGACCGACCACAAATGGACCCAAATTGATCCATCACCTCGTCCAAAGAGGGACCCTATCCCTGGTTTGAAGGACACAACGTTAAGGAGGTTTTAGAATCAGAATGAACATTGATCCCTGGCTTGTATTTTTTACTGCACTACCGTAGGGCTAAGCCCCAGTCCCTTGGTTTCTAGCTTGTCAGGGGAGAAAAACACAAGAACCCTAGGACATATGTCGAGTTCCCACACTAGGATAGTCACAACCCACACATCAACCACCTTGAATAAGAAAGTTGCAGGACATAGTCGCACACAAAGAAGAATGCCACCATGACCGGAAAGGTTAGGATGCCATAGCTCCAAGCTCACACCAACATTGGCGTTTCATTGTCCTTGAGGGGGATCCTATGCCCTATCTGGAAGGATCAAGAACGTCAACCCTCCGATGAATAGAGGCCACAAGACAGTAGCAAGTGAAAACCAAGGACCTTCACATGGCGACCTTGTCACTACAAGTTTCCATGGAACACCACAGCAATCGCCCGTTGCCCACACGGTTCCTACATGGCGCCTCCAAGAACGACAACTTTGTCGTAACATTGCCGCCACTCAAAATGAAAGTTTCACCCCGAATCAAGGGAAAGGTTGTGTGGGAGATACACCTCAACAAAGCCTTGAAGAAGAAAACGAACACTTGCGACGCCATCGTGATGGCTGCCACCAACGGCCAAGGGTTTCCCTTGGTTTCCGCCACCCCAATATCAAGCACCTAAACCAACACCCAACTCCATCTAGGCAAGGCCTCTATTTTTTCTACTCCATCTAGGCAAGGCCTCTAGATAGTGGATCTAGCGGGTGGGTGAGCAACACAAAATGAGGGACGCCTTCTTCATCATATCTGAACCCATAGAGGATGAGGGGGAGCGCCGCGACGCCACCTAACTCAGCTGCCACATCGCCGCTTGTACTGCCGAGGTGATGGACCAACAAGCACCGGGAAGACGTCACTTGAATGAAAACTAAAAAAATTCTCATTCGACTGATAACTAGGCACCATGTATTTTTTAAACAAGTCACATCTACATAAAAAAAGTGAAATTGACTTGACGGGCCGGGTGAAACCTAAATTCCTCCTCTCCGTACACCTGATAGAGAGGTGAATCTTGTAGAAGAATCAAAGAAACATTTCATCATCTGTCATCTGCCATTTTCTTGCTCCGCCTTCTCAAAATGAAAAACTTTTTTCCAGATGTTTGTTTCCCCCGCATGGATGTTGGAGTACTGTTGATTTTCATACTCATCGTTCCAGATGAAACCTATGATGACTAGTCAACACACCATGCATGCATCTACACATCACACACGCATGTGGCTGTTTGCACTCTAATCTGTACAATCTCTAGAACCAAACAAGAAACGATCGATCTAGTGTAAACCCATATTCTTGTATGCGTCCAAGAGCTACCTAAATGGCCTTCTTCCCCTTGCCGCTGCCGGAGCCGCCGTTCTTGCGGCTGAGCCGGCGGAGCAGCTCCTCGAAGTCCTCCTCGGCGCAGGGCACGTGCAGCCCGGCCGCCTGCGCGAAGCCGAACTCGTCGGCGGCGAGCTGCATGAGGTCCCGGAACGCCGGCTCCCGGAGGTACCCCGTCGGCACCACGAACCGCCGCGCCTCCTCCCCGACGTACACGGCGAAGTACCCCTTCGGCAGCGCGCCCTCGGAGCTGCCCGGCTCCAGCAGCGCCTCCCGGTGCCCCGCCGCCTCCTCCCGCGCCGCAGAATTCTTCTTCATCCACCCACCGCCCTTCTTGGGCGTCCGGAAGTAACCCATCACCATCATGATCGCAAGATGGCGGATTGCTCGCCGCCGCCGCCGCCGCCGCCGCCGCCGTTGTGTCGTAGAACGGTAGAAGAAGAGAGTTGTGTCGTCGAAGTCTCGAAGAAGAAGAAGAGTTGTGTCGTCAAAGAAGAAGTGGCGAGATTACCAGGTGACAAGCTAGGGATGATCAATTAATGGATTCAGGAGATGGAGTTGGTGGTGGGATTGGCGCATGGTCGTGGGTTGTTGGCCGCCATGGTTGATGCTCCTGCTGGGTTGGCGTGGGAGACGACGTGGTCTCAACTTTTTCTCTAGCTTATGCTGTGTTATGTCTTCTGTGCTGCAACTGGAAATGATTAGGTGGTACGGTCGGCAAGCTAGCGCTTCCGTTTAATACTGGTGCAGTCGTGGGCTTGTGACAAAGTCAGTTTAATTAGATATAATCCTAGTACTAGTAATTTTTTGTAATTATAAGGATTAAGGAGGATGCATGATGTAAACGGTGTATGATCATTTTTATGCAAACATGCACAACTTATTTAGAGCTTAAGTTTGGCTCCGTGTTAAGTTATTTTAAAAAAAATTGAAACGATATTTAAATGTTACAAAAAATACCAGACTGTTTATATTTGTGCTCTAATTATCTGTAAATTTGTATTAAATAATAAATTAAAATATAGGCTAGGCAAAATAAGACAAATTTGTGGCAAAAAAAAGAAAATCTCAATTCTGGTGTTCATATTTGTCTTTTTTTTAGATTGAAAACATATGGTTATGGAAATTCGTACGCGCATTCTACATGTCAAAGTTGTGCTCCCTCCGACTACTTATCTATCCTAATGGAGTATGTAGATATATCTAAACACTAAAATATGTCTGAATATATTGATACTACCATACTAAGATAGATAATAATGATCAGAGATCAGTGTACTAGATTTTCGAAAGTTCTAAACCCCATGACTTGGAGAAGCTGATGTCTCCATCAGCAGCGGAGGGCCGGAGCGAAAGTGCGGGATAGACACCATTTGTCGCTGCTGTGTAGGCCGGATTGACAAATTGCGGTGCCGTTGAGATGGGACGTGCAGAATTAACGGATCGAGCATTTCGTACAAGAAGGTACCAAGACTTCTCAGGGATAGAGTACGGCCTAATATCCGCTGGCCGGCCACTTTCTCCACCGATCTCCACTTAACCTAATCCACCATACCATTAACAATGTTTCTTTCTTCCACTCTCAGTAAACAATTGCATTTCTTCCTTGATTACGTCCTTATCGGCGTCCTTGGTGCATGGAATTCACCTTAAGCATGATCACCGGTCGAACTTGGCAGTCACACACTATGAATTAACGCAACTGGAACTGGAACGGTACGTGGTGCACAAATACCACTAGTAGAAAAAAAGCTTCAATTCGCCCCCATTAGTCCTTAAACTGTTCGGTCCGCGGTTAAAGGGGGTATTAGTCCCGATTCAATTGAAAATGTGGGCCAGAGAGCATTAGTCAATGTTCAAATGGGCCCTTTGGTCCTGGTTTGCGCCACCAACCGGGACTAATGGGTAGGGGCCTTTAGTCCCGGCTCGTGGCGCAAACCAAGATTATAGGACACCCTTTAGTCCCGGTTCGTGTCACGAGCCGGGACTAAAGGCCAGTTCAAACAAACCGTCGCTCCCGCGCCAGTTACGACGCGATCGTCATCGATCGTTTTGGAAATCGCTGCGCCATTAACTGATCGCTTCGGTAATCCTCACTTTGACGCATCAGGACGGCGGCGGCGGCGGCCTAATCACACCACCGACCAGCCTCTTCTTCTTCCCTCTCTCTAGTATATAAGAATGTACTTATAAGCATCTTCTTCATCCTCCTAATCTCCTCCCAAAACACCATAGCATATCACCGGCGAGCTCTCTCTCTCTCTCTCTCTCTCTCTCTCTCTCTCTCTCTCTCTCTCTCTCTCTCTCTCTCTCTCTCTCTCTCTCTCTCTCTCTCTCTCTCTCTCTCTCTCTCTCTCTCTCTCTCTCTCTCTCCCTCTCGTTTCAATGGAGCCGACGACGCCTCAATCTCGGGTGCATAATATCACCGCTGAAGGGATGAAATTCACCATCATGGAAACTCTCCGTGCATCAATGGTGGAGATGTGGCTCCACGCTGTCAAGTAGCGGTTCCTCGACGCCGCACCGATCAAATGTTTGGGCTTGGACTGCGAGTTCACCAGCCCTCGCGAGGGTAGGCGCCATCAGTGTGCCGTCGTCCTTCAACTCTCAGTGGCGTCTGAGGTATTGGTCTTCCAGATATGTCGGGCCGATCATGTGCCGCAGCTGCTCAAGGATTTCTTGAAGGACCCCACCATTAGATTCTGCGGCGCGGCTATCGGCAATGACGTGCGCATGCTGGAATCATACGGAATTAAAATTCCGTCTGTGTACGACCTCCAAAGGATTATGCCGAACCCCACCAAGAATCCAATTCCGAGTCTATACGATCTGTCCAATGCTACTATTGGGACAAAGCTTGAGAAGAAGAAGAGGAAGAAGGACAAGAAGAAGGACGGCGAGGAAGAAGAAGAAGAACTAAATATGGTTGGGCCAAAGTTCCATTGAGCGACAAGCAAGTGTTGTATGCCGCTCTAGATGCTCGCTTGGGCTTCGAGATTGCTAGGAGGTATTGGAAGCTAGAAGGCTACTAGATGTGTGTGGTGTGGTATGCGAGTCTCAAGTTTTGGTTGAGTAGCATGCATATATATTTGGAAAAATATACTCCCTCGTGTTTCGGTTAACAAGTCTATTAATTTTTGAATTTTGGATTTTTCAAGTTTTTTTTGGCCTTTTTTGAATATTTTAATTATTAAAAATTAATAATTAAATTATGCATAAAAATTATTTGGAATTCATTCATGCTTATTATTACTTAATCATTGTTGCTTATTTTGTGAATTTATTTTAATTTAAAAAAGTAATATTATATGTTACCAAAGTGTATAGGTTAAGAGAATTGGTAGCATACCATTATCAAGAAGTCGCGAGCACAGTCTTGGAAGCTACTATGGAAGGAATGGAGAAGTTAAGCGTGCTAAGGGTGGAGCCGTGTGAGGATGGGTGACCAACCGGGAAGTGAGGACAACAAGTATGTAATTTGACATGAGAATAGAGTGAGAGCCATAAGTATCAAATTTGACATGAGAATAGAGGTGATTATGAAGGGTTTCGCAGCATAGTAAATCAAAAAAATTCCTACGGATGCGAACAAGAAAGCCAAGATCTATTCTAGGAGATGCAATCAACGAGAGAGATAGATGAGATCTTCATACCCTTAAAGAAATCGCACAGCGGAAACGTTCAACAGAACGTGGATGATGTAGTCGTACTAGCCTTCTCCTCCCCGCGATCCGATCCGATCTAACGCCGCAAGTGGCGACGCCTCCGAGAGATGCACACGTACGGTGCAATGACGTCTCCTCCTTCCTTGGTCCAGCAAGTATGGTGGAGAGATAGATTGGATCTGCAGCACGACGGCGTGGTGCTTATGGTGGAGAGTTTCTGCGGCAGGGCTTCGCTTACGCGCAGTCGCGAGAGAGAGAGAGAGATTGGAGGGCAGCAGTTGGCTGGCGGCTAGGGTTGGGGTGGAGGGAGGCTTCGCCCCTGCACCTCCTTATATAGGAGGCTGGCCGTCCCCCTTGGCCCCTCCTCCAAGCCCTAGGGCGGCGGCCCAAGAGGGAAGAGTGGGGGGCAAGTTTCCCCCCTCCTTCTGGAAGGTTCCCTTAGGGTTTCCCCTAAGGGCTGGCTGGCTGGGCCTTAGAGGCCTTGTGCGCCTGGCCCAAAGTGGCCAGGACACTTCTCCTTAGGCCCATGTAGGCCTCCATCAAGTGGGCCCACGTTGGCCCCACTCCGGAACCTTCTAGAACCTTTCGGTACAATACCGATAAACTCCAAAACAATTCCGGAATCCAAAAACTGCTTTCTTTTATATGAATCTTATTCTCCGGACCATTCCGGAACCTCTCGTGATGTCCTGGATCTCATCCGAGACTCCAAACAAAAACTCATTAACCAATTATCCATTCTATCCTAGCGTCGATGCACGTTAAGTATGTGACCCTACGGGTTCGAGAATATGCAGACATGATCTTCTATCAATAATCAATAGCGGGATCTAGAAACCCATATTGACTCCCACATATTCATCGATGATCATATCAGATGAACCACGATGTCAGGATTCAATTAATCCCGTATATGTATTCCCTTCGTCTCACGATATTTTACTTGCCCGAGATTCGATCGTTGGTATCGGCATACCTAGTTCAATCTCATTCACAGCAAGTACTTTACTCGTTCCGTAATCCGATATCACTTTGTGATTAACTCCTTAACCACGTGCTTGCAAGCGATGTTGATATCGATTACCGAGTGGGCCCGAAGTATATCTCTCCGACTTGGGAGGGACAAATTCCATCTCGATACATGGAACCCAACAAGTACTTTCCGATCACCTGAGAGACACCTTTATGATCACCCTTTCATAGAATGACGTTTGATGACCTCAAAGCTTTCTTCTGATACCAGGGAGTTGCATTATCTCATGGTCTAAGGAATACAATACTTGACATAGGAAAAAGCTTCGCAAAGATGAACACAATGACACGATCTAATTGCTGTGCTTTATTTGGGTCTATCCATCACATCATTCTCCTAATGACATGATCTCATTATTAATTGACAACTCATGTCTATGGTTAGGAAACCTTAACCATCATTAATCAATGAGCTAGTCCATAGAGGCGTACTAGGGACACGATGTTGTTCATAATCCACACAAGTATTAAAGTTTCCACTTAATACAATTCTAGCATGGAATATAAACATTATCATGAACAAGAATTATAATAATAACATCTTTATTATTGCCTCTAGGGCATAATTCCAACAGTCTCCCACTTGCACTAGAGTCAATAATCTAGTTTACATCTGGTAACAATCTAACACCCATGACATTAAGGTGTTGATCATGTTTTGCTCGTGGAAGAGGTTTAGTCAACGGATCTGCGACATTCAGATCCGTATGTACTTTGCTAATCTTCAGATCTCCATCTGATATATAATCTCGAATTATATGGAAACGACGGTTGATGTGCTTGGTCTTTGGATGATATCTTGGTTCCTTAGCCAGTGCTATGGCGCCAGTGTTGTCGCACAATATCTCCAGTGGGTCCAAGGCACTTGGAACCACACCAAGCTCAGTGATGAAGTTCCTGATCCAAACTCCTTCACTTGACGCTTCCGAAGCAGCCATGTATTCTGCTTCTATTGTAGATCCTGCGATCACGCTTTGCTTGCAGCTTCTCTAGCTCACAGCTCCACCATTCAAAACATAAACGTATCCTGTCTGAGATTTAGAATCATTCGGGTCGGTGTCGAAACTAGCGTCGACGTAACCTTTTACGACGAGCTGCTCATCACCTCCATAGACCAAGAACATTTCTTTAGTCCTATTTAAATACTTTAGGATGTTCTTTATGGCTGTCCAGTGTTCCATTCCTGGATCACTTTGGTATCTGCTCGTCAAACTAAGAGCATTGGACACATCCGATCTAGTACACAACATGGCATACATGATAGAACCTATGGCCGAGGCATATGGCACTTTTCTCATAGTTTCTCTATCTTTTGCCGTAGTTGGACATTGAGCCTTGCTCAATATCTTACCTCACAACATGGGCAATGAACCTTTCTTTGCTTTATCCATTCTGAACCTTTTCAGAACTTTGTCTAGGTATTTACTTTGGCTTAAACCTATTAGACGTCTTTCTCTATCTCTATAGATTTTGATGCCTAATATATAAGCAGCTTCTCCTAGGTATTTCATTGAAAAACATTTATTCAAATAACTCTTCACATCGTTGAACATATTAATGTCATTTCCAATAATCAATATGTCATCCACATATAGTACTAAAAATGTCACCGAGCTCCCACTCACTTTCTTGTAGATACAAGCTTCGTAGCAATTTGGTACAAATCCAAAACTCTTGATCACTTGATCAAAATGAAGGTTCCAACTCCGAGATGCTTGCTTCAGCCCATAAATGGAACGCTGAAGTTTGCACACCTTATCAGCATCCTTAGGATCGACAAAACCTTCGGGCTGCATCATATACAACTCTTCATCAATGTTGCCATTGAGGAACGCAATCTTGACATCCATCTGCCATATTTCATAATCATGAAACGCAGCAATTGCTAATAAAATCCGAATGGACTTAAACATCGTTACGGGAGAGAAAGTCTCATCGTAGTCAACACCTTGAACTTGCCGAAAACCTTTTGCGACAAGCCAAGCTTTATAGACAGTAACATTACCATCCGCGTCCATTTTCTTCTTGAAAATCCATTGGCACTCAACGGCCTTACGGTCGCTAGGAAGGTCCACCAAAGTCCATACTTGGTTTTCGCTCATGGATCCCAATTCAGATTTCATGGCCTCTAGCCATTTCTCAGAGTCTGGGCTCATCATCGCTTCCTCATAGTTCGCAGGTTCATTGTTGTCTAACAACATGACGGTTAAGACAGGGTTGCCGTACCATTCAGGAGTGGCACGCGACCTTGTCGATCTGCGAAGTTCAGTAGTAGCATCGTTCAAAGTTTCATGATCCTTGTCATTAGCTTCCTCTCTTGTTGGTGCAGGCGGCATCGGAACAACTTCGGGTGCTGTGCTACTCTCCAATTCGAGAGAAGGTTCAATAACCTCGTCTAGCTCTACCTTCCTCCCACTCACTTCTTTCGAGAGAAACTCCTTATCAAGAAAGGATCTGTTCTTAGCAACAAAGACTTTGCCTTCGGATCTGTGGTAGAAGGTATACCCAATCGTTTCCTTAGGGTATCATATGAAGACACATTTCTCTGCTTTGGGTTCGAGCTTGTCCGGCATCAACTTCTTGACATAAGCTTCGCATCCCCAAACTTTAAGAAATGACAGCTTAGGTTTAGCATCAAACCATAGTTCATATGGTGTCATCTCAGCGGATTTAGATGGTGCCCTATGTAAAGTGAATGTAGCGGTTTCTAATGCATAACCCCAAAATGATAACGGCAAATCTGTAAGAGACATCATCGATCGAATCATATCTAATAGAGTTTGATTCCGGCGTTCAAACACACCATTGCGCTGTGGTGTTCCAGATGGCGTGAGTTGCGAAACGATTCCGCTTGCTTTAAGATGCGTGAGAAAATCATAACTCAAATATTCACCTCCATGATCGGATCATAGAAATTTAATTTTCCTGTTACGATGGTTTTCCACTTCGTTCTGAAATTCTTTGAACTTTTCAAACGTTTCAGATTTATGTTTCATTAAATAGACATACCCATATCTACTTAAGTCATCAGTAAAAGTGAGAAAATAGCGATATCCACCGCGTGTCGAAATACTCATTGGTCCGCACACATCGGTATGTATGATTTCCAATAAGTCCGTTGCTCGCTCCATTATTCCGGAGAACGGGGTTTTGATCATCTTGCCCATGAGGCATGGTTCGCACGTGTCAAATGATTCGAAATCTAGAGACTCCAAAAGTCCATCAGAATGGAGTTTCTTCATGCGTTTTACACCAATATGACCTAGATGGCAGTGCTACAAATAAGTTGGATTATCACTATCTACTTTGCATCTTTTAGCCTCAATCTTATGGATGTGTGTTTCATTGCTTTTGAGATTCAGAAGAAATAAACCATTCATGACAGGTGCATGACCATAGAATATGTTATTCATATAAATAGAACAACCATTATTCTCAGATTTAAATGAATAACCGTCTTGCAATAAACACAATCCAGATATAATGTTCATGCTCAACGCAGGCACATAATAACACTTATTAAGGTTTAAAACTAATCCCGAAGGTAAAACTAAGGAGAGCGTGCCGACGGCCATCACGTCAACTTTTGATCCATTGCCGACGCGCATCGTCAGCTTGATACGTCTCTAACGTATCTATAATTTTTGATGCTCCATGCTTGTTTTTACACCATTTGCTTAGTGTTTCGTTACACTTCATGGCATTTTTACGCATTTTTTGGAACTAACCTATTAACGAGATGCCACAGTGCCAGTTCCCTGTTTTCTGCTGTTTTTGTGTTTCAGAAAAGTTACACAGGAAATATTCTCGGAATTGGACGAAATAAAAGCCAGACGTCCAGATATTTACCGAAGTTTCCAGAGAACCGAAGAGGAGATGGAGAGGAGCCACTGGTGGGCCACACCACCAGGGGCGCGGCCTAGGGCTGGCCCGCGCCCCCCTACAGTGAGCCCCACCAGGACCACTTCTGACAACGCCCCTTCACCTATAAAGACCCCCCGACGAGAAAAACCTAAATACTTGATCACTTTTACAGAAACACATCGCGATCCGCCGCTGTGGTTGACCCGAGATCGGGAGGGTCCAGAAGCTCTTCCCGGCACCCTGCCGGAGAGGGGAATCGCCACCGGAGGTCTTCTTCATTGCCATGCTTGCCTTCGGCAGGATGAGTGAGTAGTCTACCTTGGACTATGGGTCCATAGCAGTAGCTAGATGGTTGTCTTCTCCACCATGTGCTTCATGTTTAGATCTCGTGAGCTGCCTTACATGATCGAGATCACCGTTATGTAATTCTACATGTTGTGTTTGTTGGGATCCGATGAATATTGGTGTTATGATTGAGTTGATGTACTGAATTTTATCTTATGTTATCTCTATGTTGTTTATGATCTTGCATGCTCTCCGTTGTTAGTAGCTATCTTGGCCGAGTAGTTGCTAGTGACTCCAAGAGGGGGTATTTATGCTCGATAGTGGGTTCATGCCTCTATTTAATCTGGGGGAGTGACAGAAACATCTAAGGTTATAGATGTGCTGATGCTACTAGGGGGAAAACAACATTCATATGCTCAAGGGCATATGCTTTGTTTACATTACACACTTTGTTTAATGCAGTTATCTGTTGTTCGCAACTTAATACTTGTGGAGTTCTCGGATTGATTCGCCACAAGTGGATTATTAGTCATAGATGCAGTTGGATGGCGGTATATGTATCTTGTTGTAATGCCCAAAGTAAATCTCATAGTGATCCTCTCGACATGCACGTTGTCTTTATTCTATCAATTGCCCAACTGTAATTTGTTTACCCAGCATGTGTTATTTTATCTTATGGAGAGACACCACTAGTGAACTGTGGACCCCGGTCCTATTTCCTTTATATTTCTATCACCTGTTTACTTTACTCGCACTGTTTACTTTACTCGCATACTACTATTGCTTTCCACTCGATACGCTCATTCCTTTGTTTCAAGCAAACCGGTGAGATTGACAACCTCATCGTAAGTTGGGAACAAAGTATTTGGTTGTGTTGTGTGCAGGTTCCACGTTGCCGCTCGCAAAGCAAAGCTCAGACGAGGCGCCCTATAAATTGTCCGGAGCTGTCACGAAGCTAGCGGGCATCACCTTCATTTGTTTGGCTTTTTTCCTACTGGATTGATAACCTTGGTTTCATAACTAAGGGAAAACTTGCTGCTATATTCATCAAACCTTCTCTTGGGGTTTCCAACTGGCCGGTCATTTACTTCATTAATTACACGCCAACAAGTTCTCTAGCACTATTCATCACCGCGCCATCGCGGAGGGAAGCAGTGATTCTGAGTATAATGTGCATTGTCCCAAAGTTTTCATTCATTGATTCCGCGAAGGTGGAGACTCAACATAAAAGTAAAAGAAAGGCCCTTCGCGGAGGGAAGCAGTGATTAAACATGTGCTGGAGCTTTTTATTTGTAAAACAGAGATAAAAATTGGGTTTTGAGAGGTGGTTGTTTCATGTCAACGACTGGCAATGGGGTCTTACTATCTTGCATAATAAACAAGTGAGAGCGGTTCCGAGTTCTTTGAAAATTTGGCACATTGGTGCTCTTTTATAAAGCTTTGGCACTCCTCCCCACCTTTTTTTCTTTCTAAAACCATGGCTAAAAGATTCCATCGGGTGCCCACCAACATTCACATACCATAGAGGAGTGCCTTTTTTTCTTTTCTTTTAAAATTAGATTGCAATGGTCTGACCAGCTCTCATGCAAAATTAATGACGAGCAGATGAAGCTGCCTAGTCGAGGAGTACTTAATTTAATATGGAAGATAGCAATTCCGACCGCTACGTCCCCATGATTTAAAAATAGTGGCACAAAATGAGAAGTAGTTGAAAGTTTTGAAAGGTAGCACATGAAAATTTACTTTGGAATGGCTTACAAATACCATGCATAGGAATTTATAGTGGACACAATGGCACAACTTGGTTTTTAGGAGTTGGATGCACGAGTAGAGCTCATACTCAGTACAAAATGAGGGCTAGCAAAAGACTGGGAGCGACCAACTAAGAGAGCAATAACGGCCATAATCATGCATAGCGACAAAGCGACATTAAAAGAAGCATAAGATGACATCAAAAGTCAAAAACTAAATGATCATAGAGGCAATGGCGACTTTGTATGAGTCTAACATGTGTGAGCATGCGCCAAGTCAACCCAAATAAAGCATCAAAGGAGAAAACCAAAATAATGCTTCCAAATAATTAAAACAACGCATGATTTTTTCAAAGGCTCATTAATCAATCTCAGTCATTTGAGACAAGTCATGCTACAGCAAAACCACTAAGCATACTATCAAAAAGACATCAAGCACGACATGCAAAAGCCTAGGCCGCAGTCTACACAAGCTCCTTCTTGTACCACTTTTTTGCATAAAGCTTTTTCTCTTTTCCAACACCATTCAAACTTTTTATAAACAACTCTTTTGATGAAAACCAACATGGTCCAGAGGCAAAAATACACCTTGATGAAAATATTTAACAAGATCTTAACACATATCACGGCAAAAATCAAAAGCTAAACGCAGTTCTAGAAAAAGAAGAACACTCGTTGAAACGATAAGAGTGAAAAACGAAGTGTTCTTGGCAAATGAAAAGCAAGGCAACTTCTCCAAAAGAAATTTGTTGGGGTCCAACCATTTATTGCAGCAAACAAAACTAAACTAAACTAAAAACTAAAAACAACTGACGCTCCAAGAAAAATGCATAATGTATGAAGCAATAAAAATATAGTGTTTGAAAGGTGACCTGATTTTTGCCGATGAAGAAGGGGTGCCTCGGGGGCATCCCCAAGCTTTGACGCTTGTACTTCTTGGATATTTCTTGGGGTGACATGGGCATCCCCAAGCTTGAGCTTTTGTCCATTCTTCAACTCATCTCATCATTCTCCAATCCCTACACTTGAAAACTTCCTTCATACAAAACTAAACACAAATCTATTAGCAACATTAGTGTAACATTGTATCAACCCTTTTTGCTTCAGGTTTCAACTCAAAACCACCACATATAAAATATATACTACTGTAGCAACTTTCCCAAAAGTTCTATGATCAAAAGAACTCAAAAAGAAAGCGATAAAGCGGCAAACACAAATATTGGCAGAAATCTGTCAAAACAGAACAGCTGATAAAGGTCGAATTTTTGAGGGGGTTTTTGTTGCTGAAATCAAAAAGTATTCAACTAATGAAAGTTTGGATATAACCTGGGGCATATTCACCAGAAATCGCAGGTCCAAAAGATATACAGAGAATTTTCACGAATTTTTACGGTGCAGCACCGAAAAATGTTTTAGGACAGCAACATCCCCAAATCTTACCTCACTCAAATTAGAGGCTTCTCTTGGAACAAAAACGAAATAAAAAGGATAAGGAGAGGTTATTACAGTAGTAATAACTTCCAAGACTCAAATAAAAGAAAAAAAAATTGAAAATAAAAACATTGGGTTATCTCCCAAGAGTGCTTTTCTTTAACGCCTTTGAGCTAGGCGCAGAAAATGCGAATCAAGTAATATCAAGAGATGAAGCATCAAGCTCATAATTTGCTCTAAGAATAGAGTCAAAAAGCAATTTCTTTCTCTTTCTAGGGAAGTGTTCCATACCTTTTTTGAGTGGAAATTCATATTTGATGGTGCCTTCCCTCATATCAATGATGGCACCTACAGTTCGAAGAAAGGGTCTTCCCAAAATAATAGGACATGAAGCATTGCATTCAACATCCATGACAAGAAAATCAACGGGAACAAGGTTATTGTTAACCATAATAAGAACATCATTAATTCTTCCCAAAGGTTTCTTCTTAGCAACATCAGCAATAGGAACATCATAATAACACTTTTCAAGCGGTGGTAAATCAAGCATGTCATAAATTTTTCTAGGCATGATAGAAATACTAGCACCTAGATCACATAAAGCATGGCAATCAAAACCATTAACATGCATATCAATGATGGGTTTCCAACCATCTTCTAATTTCTTGGGAATAGAAGCTTTTTGCTTCAACTTTTCATCCCTAATTTTCATAAGAGCATTGGTAATATGCTTAGTAAAAGCAACATTTAAAGAACTAGCATTGGGAGTCAAAGCAAGCTTTCGCAAGAATAAAATAACTGCAGATATATTGCAGCCATCAACATCAAAATCATTAAAGGAAATAGAGCTATCATCTCCTACACTCCGAAAAATTTCAGCACTCTTTTGAGAAAAAGTTTTAGCTGTTTTGGGCTTTTTAACACAAGGAGTAAGAGTTTTCTCTACACCAATCAAAGTAAGGGGATTGCTAGCATTAGGAATAACATCATTAGAGGTAGTAATGGTACATACCTTCATCTTTCTAGCCTTCTCATCTTCTCTTTCCCACCTGGCATGCAATTTTGCTAGCATCCTAACATTTTCATCAATTCTAACTTGGATAGCATTAGCAGTAGCAAACACATTGTTCTCTTTCACCTCATTAGGCAACACTTTTAATTTCAGAAGTTCAACATCATGAGCAAGGCTATCAACTTTAGAAGCAAGAATATCAATTTTGACTAACTTTTCCTCAACAGACTTGTTAAAAGCATTTGGCTTACCAATGAAGTCCTTGAGCATGACCTCAAGCTCGGAGGGCGCGGCCCTAGTTTTGTTGGAGGAATTACCATAAGAGTTACCATAACCATTA
The DNA here is from genome assembly GCA_007115705.1 of Dactylis glomerata. Lineage (NCBI taxonomy): Eukaryota > Viridiplantae > Streptophyta > Magnoliopsida > Poales > Poaceae > Dactylis > Dactylis glomerata. Next base: position 44,715 of record QXEO01000721.1, read on the forward strand.
CCATTGGTAGAAGGATACGGCCTATAATTGCTACTAGCAAAATTGTTCCTATAAGCATTGTTGTTGAAATGATTATTTCTAATGAAGTTTACATCAACATGCTCTTCTTGAGCAACCAAAGAGGCCAAAGGAACATTATTAGGATCTACATGAGTCCTATCATTAGAAAGCATAAGCATTATAGCATCAATCTTATCACTCAAGGAAGAGGTTTCCTCGACAGAATTTACCTTCTTACCTTGTGGAGCTCTCTCGGTGTGCCATTCAGAGTAATTTACCATCATATTGTTGAGAAGCTTTGTTGCGGTGCCCAAGGTAAGGGACATAAAAGTGCCTCCAGCAGCTGAATCAAGTAGGTTCCTCGAAGAAAAATTCAGTCCTGCATAAAAAGTTTGAACAATCATCCAAGTAGTCAGTCCATGAGTGGGACAATTCTTTATCATAGATTTCATTCTTTCCCAAGCTTAAGCAACATGTTCATTATCAAACTGACTAAACTTCATAATATTGCTATGCAAAGCTATAATCTTAGCAGGAGGATAGTATCTACCAATAAAAGCATCCTTACACTTAGCCCATGAATCAATACTATTTTTAGGCAAAGAGAGCAACCAATCCTTAGCTTTTCCTCTCAAAGAAAAAGGAAACAACTATGCTTAATAATATCACCATCAACATTCTCATACTTTTGTATCTCACATAGCTCAACAAAATTGTTGAGATGAGCTGCAGCATCATCAGTACTAGCACCAGAAAATTGCTCTTTCATAACAAGGTTCAACAAAGCAGGCTTAATCTCATAAAAATTTGCAGCAGGAGCAGGTGGCGCAATAGGAGTGCAGATAAAATCACTATTATTCGTGCTAGTAAAGTCACACAACTTGGTGTTTTCAGGAGTAGCCATTCTAGCAAACTAAAAGCAGACAAGTAAAAACAACTATCAAGGATACTAAATTTTTTGGGTTTTTGATAAAACGATGCAAGTAAAAATAAAGTAAAAGCAAAACGTAAAACAAAGTAAAGGATGTGCGTGCGAAACTCCCCTTGCAGAAGTCTTCTTCCTCCCCGGCAACGGCGCCAGAAAAACTTGTTGATGGCGCGGTGATGATGATGTGAAAGCTTCTTCTTTAATACACGGCAACGGCGACAGAAAACTTCTGGAACCAAGTTGACGTGGGAATGTGTAGTAAATAACCGGCCAGTTGGAAAACCCCAAGAGAAGGTTTTGATGAAGATAGCAGCAAGTTTTCCCTCAGTTATGAAACCAAGCTTATCAATCCAGTAGGAGGACGAAATACGACTGAAGGTGATGCCCACTAGCTGCGTGATGCTCTAACAAGGGCGCCGTTAACGATAACTTGTTAGCGCGTCTTCAACCAGTAGCAACGTGGAACCTGCACACAACACAACCAAATACTTTGTTCCCAACTTACGATGAGGTTGTCAATCTCACCGGTTTGCTTGAAACAAAGGGTATGAGCGTATCGAGTGGAAAATGATAATAGTATGCAAGTAAAGTAAACAGTGCAAGTAAAGTAAATAGGTGATGGCAATATAAAGGAAATAGGACCGGGGTCCACAGTTCACTAGCGGTGTCTCTCCATAAGATAAAATAATACATGCTGGGTAAACAAATTACAGTTGGGCAATTGATAGAATAAAGACAACGTGCATATGTCGAGTGGATCACTATGAGATTTACTCTGGGCATTACAACAAGATACATAGACCGCCATCCAACTGCATCTATGACTAATAATCCACTTGTGGCGAATCAATCCGAGAACTAACCTATTAACAAGTCGCCACAGTGCCAGTTTCCTGTTTTCAGCTGTTTTTGTGTTTCAGAAAAGTTACACAGGAAATATTCTCGGAATTGGACAAAACAAAAGCCGAACATCCAGAAATTCACCGAAGCTTCCAGAGAACCGAAGAGGAGATGGAGTGGGGCCACGAGGGCCCCACACAACAGGGCGGCGCGGCCTGGCCGCTGGCCGCGCCCCATATGTGTGAGGGCGCCTCGGCCCACTCCTGACGATGCCCCTTCGCCTATAAAGACCCCTCGACGGGAAAAACCTAAGGGCCCGATCACTTTTCCAGAACACATCGCGATCCGCCGCCGCCATCGACCCGAAGATCGGGAGGGTCCAGAAGCTCTTCCCGGCACCCTGCCGGAGAGGGGAATTGCCACCGGAGGCATTCTTCATCGCCATGCTTGCCTCCGGTGTGATGAGTGAGTAGTATACCTTAGACTATGGGTCCATAGCAGTAGCTAGATGGTTGTTCTCTCCACCATGTGCTTCATGTTTAGATCTCATGAGCTACCTTACATGATTGAGATCATCGTTATGTAATTCTACATGTTGTGTTTGTTGGGATCCGATGAATATTGGTGTTATGATTGAGTTGCTATTCTGAAATTTATCTTATGTTATCTCTATGTTGTTTATGATCTTGCATGCTCTCTGTTGTTAGTAGCCAGTTTGGCCGAGTAGTTGCTAGTAACTCCAAGAGGGGGTATTTATGCTCTATAGTTGGGTTCATGCCTCTATTGAATCTGGGGGAGTGACAGAAACCTCTATGGTTGTAGATGTGCTGTTGCCACTAGGGAGAAAACAACATTCATCTGCTCGAGGGCATATGCTTTGTTTACATTACACACTTTGCTTAATGCAATTATCTGTTGTTCGCAACTTAATACTTGTGGAGTTCTTGGATTGATTCGCCACAAGTGGATTATTAGTCATAGATGCAGTTGGATGGCGGTCTATGTATTTTGTTGTAATGCCTAGAGTAAATCGCATAGTGATCTTCTTGACATACCACGTTATCTTTATTCTATCAATTGCCCAACTGTAATTTGTTTACCCAACATGTTTTATTTATCTTATGGAGAGACACCACTAGTGAACTATGGACCCCGGTCCTATTTCCATCATATTGCTATCACCTGTTTACTTTACTCGCACTGTTTACTTTACTTGCATATTACTACTGTTTTCCACTCGATACGCTCATACCCTTTGTTTCAAGCAAACCGGTGAGATTGACAACCTCATCGTAAGTTAGGAACAAAGTATTTGGTTGTGTTGTGTGCAGGTTCCACGTTGCCGCTCGCAAAGCAAAGCCTGGACGAGGCGCCTTATAAATTGTCCGGAGCCGTCGTGAAGCTAGCAAGCATCACCTTCTGGAGTATTGACTTTTTCCTGGACGATAAAACCTTGGTTTCTTACTGAGGGAAACTTGCTGCTATGCTCATCATACGTTCCTCTTGGGGTTCCCAACTGGCCGGTCATTTACTTCATTAATTACACGCCAACAAGTTCTCTGGCACTATTCATCACCGCGCCATCAACAAGTTTTTCTGGCGCTGTTGCCGGGGAGGAAGAAGACTTCTGCAAGGGGAGTTTTCGCACGCACATCCTTTACTTTGTTTTAAGTTTTGCTTTTACTTTATTTTTACTTGCATCGTTTTATCAAAAACCCAAAAAAATAGTATCCTTTATAGTTGTTATTTCTTTACTCTAGTTCATTATGTTGTTCCCTAAGTACGTTTTGGAGGACCTCTCAGTAGGTAGTGGTTCAATTATTGGGAAAAATAACGTTGAGGAGTTCTTTAATCATATTAGTATGCATAAAGAAGTTGAGGAAAAGTCTTTGGCTGAGCTTGCTCCTAGTTATGAAGTTGCTTCCGCTTATTTAGTTCACATGTTAGAAGCTAGGTTTGCTAGCCTTAATCCTTTTATGCAATACATGTTCCTTAAGCTTCATGAAATTGAAGATCCTGAAAAGAAAGCTTTCATCTTGGAAACTTTGCGCATAGAATTTAGAGATGTTGCCATTGAGGCTAGGAAAGTTTTTAAGAAATTTAATAAGCTTGGCTCGCCTGTTGAAATTGTTGGTACACCCAATGAAGATTCTAGAATGCCAATACCTTGTAAACCTGTAGGAATTCATGATGCCTTGGAAAATAATTTTAATTGAATTTGTCCTGAAAATCTTTTTGATGAAAATAGTGTACCAAGGCGTGACTACAAGGGGTACTCAAAACCTCATTTGGACAGAATTCATTTCTTTGTTCCTACAATGGATCTTAATGCTTCATCACTTGATATTACTTGATTCGCATTTTCTGCGCCTAGCTCAAAGACGTTAAAGAAAAGCACTCTTGGGAGATAACCCAATGTTTTACTTTCAGTTTTATTTTATTTTATTTGAGTCTTGGAAGTTATTACTACTGTAATGACCTCTCCTTATCATTTTTATTTCGTTTTTGTGCCAAGAGAAGCCTCTAATTTGAGCGAGGTAAGATTTGGGGATGTTGCTGTCCTGAAACAGTTTTCGGTGCTACACCGTAAAAATTTGTGAAAATTCTCTGTATATCTTTTGGACCTGCGATTTCTTATGCATATGCCCCAGGTTATATCCAAACTTTCATTAGTTGAACACTTTTTGATTTGAGCAACAGAAAACCCTGTAAAAATTTGACCTTTGCCAGCTGTTCTGTTTTGACAGATTTCTGCCAATATTTGTGTTTGCCGCTTTATCGCTTTCTTTTTGAGTTATTTTGATCACGGAACTTTTGGGGAAGTTGCTAAAGTAGTATATACTATATGTGGTGGTTTTTGAGTTGAAACCTGAAGCAAAAAGGGTTGATTCTATGTTATGCTTACACTAATGTTGCTAATAGATTTGTGTTTAGTTTTGTATAAAGGAAGTTTTCAAGTGTAGGGATCGGAGAATGATGAGATGAGTTGAAGAATGGAAAAAAGCTCAAGCTTGGGGATTCCCATGCATCCCCCAAGAAATATCCAAGAAGTACAAGCATCAAAGCTTGGGGATGCCCCGAGGCTCCCCTTCTTCATCGGCAAAAATCAGGTCACCTTTCAATACACTATATTTTTATTGCTTCATGCACTATGCATTTTTCTTGGAGCCTCAGTTGTTTTTAGTTTTCAGTATTAGTTTAGTTTAGTTTGCTGCAATAAATGGTTGGACCCCAACAAATTTCTTTTGGAGAAGTTGCCTTGCTTTTCATTTGCCAAGAACACTCCGTTTTTCATTCTTATAATTTCAACGAGTGTTCTCTTTTTCTAGAACTGCGTTTAGCTTTTGGTTTTCGCCTTGATTTGTGTTCAGATCTTCTTATATCTTTATATAAAGGTGTATTTTTGCCTCTGGTATTTATTGGTTTTCATCAAAAGAGGTGTTTATAAAAAGTTTGAATGGTGTTGGAAAAGAGAAAAAGCTTTATGCAAAAAAGTGATACAAGAAGGAGCTTGTGTAGACTGCGGCCTAGGCTTTTGCATGTCGTGCTTGATGTGTTTTTGATAGTATGCTTAGTGGTTTTGCTGTAGCATGACTTGTTTCAAATAACTGAGATTGCTTAATGAGCCTTTGAAAAAATCATGCGTTGTTTTTATCGTTTGGAAGCATTATTTTGGTTTTCTCCTTGATGCTTTATTTGGGTTGACTTGGCGCATGCTCACACATGTTAGACTCATACAAATTCGCCAATAGCCTCTATGATAATTTAGTTTTTGACTCTTGATGCCATATTATGCTTCTTTTAATGTCGCTTTGTCACTCTGCATGATTATGGCCGTTATTGCTCTCTTAGTTGGTCGCTCCCAGTCTTTTGCTAGCCCTCATTTTGTACTGAGTATGAGCTCTACTCGTGCATCCAACTCCTAAAAACCAAGTTTTGCCAAAGTGTCCACCATATATACCTATTAGCAATTTGCTATTCCAAAGTACATTTGACTTGCTTTTATCTACTCTTCAAATTAAACTCTTACCAGTGTTATGCGAAAATTGGTCAGTAAAGCTCTCACGAACCTGATGGCACACTTTATTTTTCTCGTTCTTAAAAATTTGACATTGTGGTCTCTTATGTTGAGTTGTTATGCTTGCAAGTTGTAAGTTGGGAATTAGCCCAGCCATGCCGTCATGGGGCAAGCTTTCAACATTGCACTTCTTATTTGAGTTGATATCGTGATCTTTTGTTTATGGATACTCGCGGTGTGAAATGAATTGGGAATCTTGCAGAATCATGGAGTTTGTATATGTGTTAGAGAAACGCCTGGGCCGCCAATCTAAGCCATGCATAATTCATGGTGGAAATTTGCAGCATGCACATAGTGGACATTCGATGACGCATCTCAAAATAAAAAGCTATACAAATGGTAAATAAAAGAGATGTCGAGGTGTTCATTGTCTGCTTGTCCTGTCATTTTGATGTGGGCTTGTTCCATGTCATCGGGCACGGAGGTACCCCATTGGCGGTTCTCGATGATACATATATACTTACAATGACAAGAGCTTGCTTGGGACTCTAAGTAAAGTAGCATGAGGTTTGGGTACTCGTATTCACGGGACACGAGGTTTTCAACTTATGATTTGTCAAGCATATGCAGCATAAGTGTTCTTGCATTAACTTTAATCTTTCAAGATGCTTATGATGGGGGCAATGAGAGCTCAAAGCCGGTAAGTACCATAATTTTTGAAGGTTTATAAAACTTGCAATCACTGCTTCCCCCTGCGAAGGGTCTTTCTTTTACTTTTATGTTGAGTCTCCACCTTCTACCTTTATGCACCATTAAGAGAGCATAGTTGTCATTCTGAGTATAATGTGCATTGTCCCAAAGTTTTCATTGATTGATTCATATTGTTGTTTTCACTTGTTCTTAAATTATTTGTATCTAGTCGCCCTCTTAAACTTGAAGGTGTCCTATGCATTTATGTTTTGCTCTCCATGAAGGACAAGCTGAAAACCATTTGTATGTTTTTCCTTATGATTTGAACACACGTTTGACTTTCATTGTTTCATTTTCATGATCTTTTGTTTGTGTTCATTTTCATGTTATAACATGGTTGCTAAGTTTCTTCTATCAAGATTATGTCTTTCATACCCATGTTTTAAGTTCTTTTGATCCCAGCGCACAACGCTTACATATATGGTCAAGATTGTGTAGGTGCATGTCACCTCAAAAATTATTTCTTTTGTTATCACTTACCTACTCGAGGACGAGCAGGAGTTAAGCTTGGGGATGCTGATACGTCTCAAACATATCTATAATTTTTGATGCCCCATGCTTGTTTTTACACCATTTGCTTAGTGTTTCGTTACACTTCGTGGCACTTTTATGCATTTTCCGGAACTAACCTATTAACAAGTTGCCACAGTGCTAGTTCCCTGTTTTCTGCTGTTTTTTTGTTTCAGAAAAGTTACACAGGAAATATTCTCAGAATTGGACGAAACAAAAGCCGAACGTCCAGAAATTCACCGAAGCTTCCAGAGAACCGAAGAGGAGACGGAGTGGGGCCACGAGGGCCCCACACAACAGGGCGGCGTGTCCTGGCCCCTGGCCGCGCCCCCTATGTGTGAGGGCGCCTCGGCCTACTCCTGACGATGCCCCTTCGCCTATAAAGACCCCTCGACCGGAAAAACCTAAGGGCCCGATCACTTTTCCAGAACACATCGCGATCCGCCGCCGCCGTCAACCCGAAGATCGGGAGGGTCCAGAAGCTCTTCCCGGCACCCTGCCGGAGAGGGGAATTGCCAGCGGAGGCCTTCTTCATCGCCATGCTTGCCTCCTGCTCGATGAGTGAGTAGTCTACCTTGGACTATGGGTCCATAGCAGTAGCTAGATGGTTGTTCTCTCCACCATGTGCTTCATGTTTAGATCTCATGAGCAGCCTTACATGATTGAGATCACCGTTATGTAATTCTACATGTTGTGTTTGTTGGGATCCAATGAATATTAGTGTTATGATTGAGTTGCTGTTCTGAAATTTATCTTATGTTATCTCTATGTTGTTTATGATCTTGCATGCTCTCTGTTGTTAGTAGCTATCTTGGCCGAGTAGTTGCTAGTAACTCCAAGAGGGGGTATTTATGCTCGATAGTTGGATTCATACCTCTATTGAATCTGGGGGAGTGACAGAAACCTCTAAGGTTGTAAATGTGCTGTTGCCACTAGGGAGAAAACAACATTCATATTCTCGAGGGCATATGCTTTGTTTACATTACACACTTTGCTTAATGCAATTATCTGTTGTTCGCAACTTAATACTTGTGGAGTTCTCGGATTGATTCGCCACAAGTGGATTATTAGTCATAGATGCAGTTGGATGGCGGTCTATGTATTTTGTTGTAATGCCCAGAGTAAATCGCATAGTGATCTTCTTGACATACCACGTTATCTTTATTCTATCAATTGCCCAACTGTAATTTGTTTACCCAGCATGTGTTATTTATCTTATGGAGAGACACCACTAGTGAACTGTGGACCCCGGTCCTATTTCCATCATATTGCTATCACCTGTTTACTTTACTCGCACTGTTTACTTTACTTGCATATTACTACTTTTTTCCACTCGATACGCTCATACCCTTTGTTTCAAGCAAACCGGTGAGATTGACAACCTCATCGTAAGTTGGGAATAAAGTATTTGGTTGTGTTGTGTGCAGGTTCCACGTTGCCGCTCGCAAAGCAAAGCCTAGACGAGGCGCCTTATAAATTGTCCGGAGCCGTCGCGAAGCTAGCAAGCATCACCTTCTGGAGTATTGACTTTTTCCTGGACGATAAAACCTTGGTTTCTTACTGAGGGAAACTTGCTGCTGTGCTCATCATACCTTCCTCTTGGGGTTCCCAACTGGCCAGTCATTATCAGTGCTAAATATTACACGCCAACAAATTCTCTAGCACTATTCATCACCGCACCATCAGTTACTCCCCCAGATTAAATAGAGGCATGAACCCACTATCGAGCATAAATACCCCCTCTTGGAGTCACTAGCAACTACTTGGCCAAGATAGCTACTAACAATGGAGAGCATGCAAGATCATAAACAACATAGAGATAACATAAGATAATATTTAGCACATCAACTCAATCATAACACCAATATTCATCGGATCCCAACAAACACAACATGTAGAATTACATAACGGTGATCTCGATCATGTAAGGCAGCTCACGAGATCTAAACATGAAGCACATGGTGGAGAAGACAACCAACTAGTTACTGCTATGGACCCATAGTCCAAGGTATACTACTCACTCATCGCTCTGGAGGCAAGCATGGCGATGAAGAAGACCTCCGGTGGCAATTTTCCTCTCCGGCAGGGTGCCGGGAAGAGCTTCTGGACCCTCTCGATCTTCGGGTCAACGACGGCGGTGGATCGTAATGTGTTCTGGAAAAGTGATCGGGTATTTAGGTTTTTCCCATCGGGGGATCTTTATAGGTGAAGAGGCGGCGTCAGAGGTGGACCAGGGGGCCCACACCACAGGCCGGCGTGGGCCAGGGGTGGGCCGCGCCCCCTGGTGGTGTGGCCACCCTCTGGTCCGGCTTCGTCTCCTCTTCGGTGTTCTGGAAGCTCAGTGAAATATCTGGACGACTGGCTTTGGTTTCGTCCAATTCTGAGAATATTTCCTGTGTAACTTTTCTGAAACACAAAACAACAGAAAACAGGGAACTGGCACTGTGGCATCTCGTTAATAGGTTAGTTCCGGAAAATGCATAAAAATGCCACAAAGTGTAACGAAACACTAAACAAATGGTGTAAAAACAAGCATGGAGCATCAAAAATTATGGATACATTGGAGACATATCAGACACCGCTAGTGAACTGTGGACCCCAGTCCTATTTCCTTTATATTGCTATCAACTGTTTACTTTACTCGCATACTTTCATCACTTTCCACTCGATACGCTCATACCCTTTGTTTCAAGCAAACCGGTGAGATTGACAACCTCATCGTAAGTTGGGAACAAAGTATTTGGTTGTGTTGTGTGCAGGTTCCACGTTGCCGCTCGCAAAGCAAAGCTTGGACGAGGCGCCCTATAAATTGTCCGGAGCTGTCGCGAAGCTGGCGGGCATCACCTTCAGTCGTATTCATCCTCCTACTGGATTGATAACCTTGGTTTCATAACTGAGGGAAAACTTGCTGCTATATTCATCAAAACCTTCTCTTGGGGTTTTCCAACTGGCCGGTTATTTACTACACATTCCCATGTCAATTTGGCTCCAGAAGTTTTCTGTCGCCGTTGCCGTGTATTAAAGAAGAAGCTTTCACACCATTATCACCACGCCATCAACAAGTTTTCTGGCGCCGTTACCGGGGAGGAAAGAAGACTTCTGCAAGGGGAGTTTCGCACGCACATCCTTTACTTTGTTTTAAGTTTTGCTTTACTGTATTTTTACGTGCATCGTTTTATCAAAAACCCAAAAAAATTAGTATCCTTTATAGTTGTTATTTCTTTACTTTAGTTCATTATGTTGTTCCCTAAGTACGTTTTGGAGGACCTCTCAGTGGGTAGTGGTTCAATCATTGGAAAAAGTAACATTGAGGAGTTCTTCAATCACATTAGTATGCATAAAGATGTTGAGGAAAAGTCTTTGGCTGAGCTTGCTCCTAGTTATGAAGTTGCTTCTGCTTATTTGATTCACATGTTAGAAGCTAGGTTTGCTAGCCTTAATCCTTTTATGCAACACATGTTTCTTAAGCTTCATGATATTGAGGACCCCGAAAAGAAAGCTTTTATCTTGGAAACTTTGCGCATAAAATTTAGAGATGTGGCCATTGAGGCTAGGAAAGTTTTTAAGAAATTTAATAAGCTTGGCTCGCCTGTAGAGGTTATTGGTACACCCAGTGATTCTAGAATGCCAATACCTTGTAAACTTGTAGGAATTCATGATGCCTTGGAAAATACTTTTAGTTGGATTTGTCCTAAAAATCTTTTTGATGAAAGTAGTGTACCAAGGCGTGACTACAAGGGGTACTCAAAACTCATTTGGACAGAATTCATTTCTTTGTTCCTACAGTTGATCTTAATGATTCACTTGATATTACTTGATTCGCATTTTCTGCGCCTAGCTCAAAGGCGTTAAAGAAAAGCACTCTTGGGAGATAACCCAATATTTTTACTTTGAGTATTTTTTCTTTTATTTGAGTCTTGGAAGTTATTACTACTGTAATAACCTCTCCTTATCCTTTTTATTTCGTTTTTTGTGCCAAGAGAAGCCTCTAATTTGAGTGAGGCAAGATTTGGGGATGTTGCTGTCCTGAAACAGTTTTCGGTGCTGCACCGTAAAAATTCGTGAAAATTCTCTGTATATGTTTTGGACCTGCGATTTCTTATGCATATGCCCCAGGTTATATCCAAACTTTCATTAGCTGAACACTTTTTGATTTGAGCAACAGAAAACCCTCTAAAAATTCGACCTTTGTTAGCTGTTCTATTTTGACAGATTTCTGCCAATATTTGTGTTTGCCGCTTTATTGCTTTCTTTTTGAGTTCTTTTGATCACGGAACTTTTGGGGAAGTTGCTACAGTAGTATATGCTTTATATGTGGTGGTTTTGAGTTGAAACCTGAAAGGAGGTTGGGGACATGGTTTATCTAAGGGTTAGCCCCATGAAAGGAGTACATCATTTTGGAATCAAAGGAAAGCTTAGCCCAAGATATACTAGACCATTCAAGATTCTGAGTAAGAGTCAAGGAGTAGTCTTTGAGTTGGAACTGCCAAAGGAACTATCAAAAGTTCACAATGTGTTTCATGCTTCTCAACTTTGCAAGTGTATGAAGACACCGGAGGAAACTATATCCTACGATGAGGTTGAATTGCAAGCTGATTTGACTTATGTTGAAGAACCATCAAGGATTTTGGCAGAGAATTGGAAGCAACTCCGTAATAGAGGTATCAAGTATTGCAAAGTACAATGGAAACATCACCCGGAAAGAGAAGCTACTTGGGAAAAGGAAGAGGATCTGAGAACAGCCTATCCAGATTTCTTCAGGTACATCTTACCCCAAACTTCGGGACAAAGTTTATATTAAGGGGGAAGTCTGTAACATCCCAGAATGTAGGACAACTACGGGGTAGATTAGAAGGGCTTTTGTGCATTTCATCTAAAATTACAGGATTTTTTCGTGCTTTTGTTTATAAAACCTAGGAGTGATCGAATCTCTCTTCGAGGGGAAATGGTGAACTCTCGAAGTGCGAAAGATTTGGGCATGATCTCTTTTGATCCATTGTTGTGAGGAGTGATGACTTAAACCACTAAAAACCTAGCTATAAGCTCTGGAATTTGAACTAAAACATATATCAAGTTGGAATTTGAATGATTGAATTTTTGAATTAAAGGCACATTTAGAAAGGATAAAAATTCATAAAAAAATAGAAGTAGAAATTAAACATCAATAAAGTTTAGAGAAAACTTAAACTTTATTGATCATCACACACACATTACAGTGTCTTCACATAATTCAAGAATAAAAGAATATTACAGCTTGGAAAGAATCCAAGATAATTACATAAATGAGAAATGGAAGATTACAAGTTATAATTCTAAAAGAAACTAAGAATCTTCTTTCTTTCTTTCTTTTCTTCTCTTCTGATCTTGGCACCTGCAAACAAATAAAAGCAACAACAAGTTTGCCAAAGTAACATTTGCCAAGTGGCATTCAGAAATAACACTCCACTGTAGATAATCATCAGAAGCTTGATCTTATCTCCAAGGGCTCGGGTAGAAATATCCCAGGCCAGCCGAGATGGGCAAGGCAGCCATAGCAGCATAGTCACCGAATGCATGCACTCAGGTGTCACACACCCAAGGCACAGAACCAGGTATAAAAGCATCACAGTGGTGAAACTGGCTCGGCTAAAGCCACAGTCGACCAAGAACATCACCACCACACCATCAACAGCAACACCAAGCACACCATCAGCATCAAGAGCACACCACCACCACTGAATCATCACACACAATCAACCCTGCTCATGTGTTGAGCAACATGGAAGATTCACACCCCAGCACATCATCAAATAAACCATCCATCAAATCCAAAGACCAACATGGTCACTTAGTTCGACTAGGAACTAGGTCAAGCAGCTAGGAGGAGCAGGCTTGCCACAAGTAGCAGGAAATCAGAATATTCCAGAAGAACAAGCTACTCTTCAGCAGTAGGTTATTATTAAACCACAGCACACATGAGTGCTAGGAGAGAACTCACAAGTTATTCTCCCAGGCAGACTGCACAGAGCACAGCCACACAAAGATCAAGCAAAGCTTGATGAAATAAAGGCTTTGGTCATCATTTGGATGTCCAGGAGGCCAAGACCTTGGAGACAAGGCCATCCACAGCACCTACTCCCTAACACACAACTTATCTGGGAATTTCTCAAAGGAAATACTCACAGAAGTAAGAGCAAGACCAGGAGTGGCACATGGGTTGCCTAGCTACAAAGACTAAGGCCTAAAACCTAGAAAACCATCAGCTCTGTCAATTAAAATTGACCAAGTTCAGTTAAGAATCTGGGCAAAGTGGACAGGGACACTTTCAATCAAATAAGCCATCAACAGATCACCACAGAAAGTGATCTACTCTCAAGAGCACCAAACTTAAAACCCACAGTAACTGTGAACACCTCAAGGAGGCATCACAGTGAAGCAGATAGCTAACAGCTATTGCAAGAGCCATAACAGTAGGCATGAATTGTTGTATCACAGCTAGGTAGAACCAAGCTCAACATATTAGCTACATCATTAAATCAGCACAACAGAAGCACTGCAAGAAAGTGCAGTGAAACTGTTAATGACACTAGCCACTTTAACAGCACATTCAGAGATAACTAGAACACATAGTTATCCATGCACTTGATCAAATTGATCAAGATTAGCCAGTAGCAAGTCAAATAACAGCAGCAGGTGATGAATTCAATAGTAACAGACCACCAGGATATACAGTTAGCTGAATCAATAGGTTTTAGTTAACAAAGTTAACTAAAACTATAACTGAAACTGACAGTAGTAGCTACACAAGCATGATCTAGCTTCACAATAAGATCATAGAGCTTAAGCAACACACATCACATCCCACTAAATCTCACAGCACCAGTGTAGGTTGGGGAAGGAACCCAGTATAGCAGAAGGTAAAGGATTTTGGCCAGCACAAGCTCCAGAAGAGCATGGCCAGCATAAACTCCAGGTGATTTTATCCAGTGCCAGCTCAAGGTAGGCATGGCCAGCATGGAACAAAGCTCCAGTAGGGCATGGAGTAGAGCTCCAGAAGAGCATGGAGCAAGCTCCAGGAGGGGAGCAAGCTCCAGGAGGTTACAGAGAGATGCAGAGGAGTAGGAGAAGGGGAGGAGCACTTACACAATGCCCAGGTGATACCACCATGAAATGGCGAGGCAGTGCCCGCGCGGCCATGACGGCATCAAGCCAGGGGAAGTCGCCGACGATACGTCGATGAAGCACCCAGCTCACCAAGCCCAGATCTCGCCACGGACAAGGCACAACAGCTCGAGAGCAAGCTCGAGGTCGCCATGGCCGAAGTCCCGAGCTTCGGAGACGAAGGGGATGCAAGCGTCCAGGGGGCAATCGAGTAGATCTCGCGGACAGGCGGAACCGCCGTCGCTTGATCTATCTATTGAGCACCATCTCAGCAGCGGAGACCGGCGGAGCTCGTCGGAATCGAGCACGGCGGCGGCGAGGCGACGCAGTCGCCAGGGGAGTCGCGAGGGAGAAGGAGACGCGAGTGAGCGAGGGGAGGAGGCGACCGGTTGGACTGACCGAGCCGCTGGTCGGGCTCAACCAGTAGGCTGGCGCCGACAGGTGGGCCTGGCCCGACAGGTGGGCCAGGGTTGGCAGAGAGAGAGGAGAGAGGGAGAGTTTTTAACAGAATTTAAAAACAGAAATTGATAAAAGAAAAAGGGTTTTTCTAGAAAAAGGCTTTTTAACACCCAATAAAAAGCAGAAAAATAAATTAGATTTCTACAACATAACTATAATTGATTTGATCTTTTAAATCACTTAAATAGTGATATCATGAATGAAAGAAGGTTTATTCATAATTGTCTTATGAACCTTTCTATGAAAGAAAAACCTCTAGAAATGATTTATATGCAAAATTAAAAGAGGAAATAATATTCTTGAATTAAGATCAAGTAAATCCATTCAAGAATTTGACCTTAGTATTCTTGAATGAATTTCACCTAATATATACTCGGATAAAATCATAATTAGAGTATATCCACTTATAATAATTCACCAGGTAGGAATATTAGGAATGAAAACTTAAAAGGATTTCTTCTTAATTAGAATAGAACTCATTATCAAAATTGAACTCCATTCCAGGGTATTAAAGAATATTCTTGAATGAAGCAATTTATAACATATACTCTTTAAAATCATAAAAAGAGTATATAAACCCTAGGATAAGAATAAAATACTTCTGGGGGGTTAAAGGGAATATACACACTATAAAGGAGCATGCATTATTTGAATCTTTAACCATTGCCCTTATCGGACAATGATGCTATTTTCCAGAACCCGAGGTCCCGGGTCACTTCAACAAATCCAACTGCACTACCTTGCAGTTTCCAGGCAAGTTCAGTCTTGCTTATATCTCTTGTTTATCTTTAACAAAGTACTTGCAAATATACCGGTGGTATTATAATTATGATTACATTAAAAGCAAAGGTTCTGCTTTTCTTGAATGAATATGCTTAGTGGTTAGCAATCATAATGGTTGTCGACCTAGGAAGGTGGGAAGTGGGACCATGGTAAGAGTATGGTTGGAGGTCCCACTGTACCGGGAATGTTCACCTAGGACTAATAACCAATGTCGCCAGTGATTCTTGTGCCGTAAAATACGGTCAACCATAGGATCTAGAATGGGACGGGAGAGTCAGCTGTATCTTTTCCCTCATGCATATCAACGGACACGCCGTTTCGGAGCAGTTGTCTTCCTGCGCGGAGCTTCGGGATGGGTGGATTTCCCCTAATGAATTCACGATTCTGGCGGTCTATGATGGATTGCGGCAACGACGGGGGTAGAGTGCCGAGGCCAGTGTTACCAAAAAGAAGTGTAACCAAACCGGTGGGGGTAACTCATTGTCTAGGAAAGGCAAGTATGCCGAGGTCGGTAACTACCAAAGATGTAGACCGGCGTGGGTAGCGAACCGAAGTTGGAGCCGCAAAAGGGTGGGTATGCACGGTCGCGGGAAGGAACAGTGATTGGCTCGGATCAATGGCTGGGCCCCATACCAAGGAAGTATGGACAGGAAAGTACGCCCGGTTGTGCAGCAAAGTGTTGATCTCCTATGGGTACAAGTGACCACCTCTGCAGAGTGTACAAAAAGTATCAAGATACCCCCTGTTCCGGGAAAGAGCTACGAACACGGCAGGAAAGGAGCCCATCGAAGCTCTAATCAACCTGTGAAGACTAACGGACATAGTTCTTTGAATAAAATCAATCTTTGAAGAAATGCTTACAAAAACTGCATTTGGCCTAAGACTTTCTAGTCTATGGTCGTAGCTAGTGCATCAAACACCTCTATGCTATTAAATGAACTTGTTGGGTAACGCTCGTTACTCACCCCACTCCTTTTTAACCCTTGCTTAGATTCGGAGGGCCAGTTTGAAGAAACTGAAGGAAGCCCGGAGAACTACGAGGAGGTCTACTACAAAGAACCGGATCTATTAGGAGGAGTCGAAGGCATCGATTACACCATCTCCTATGGTCCCGACGAAGGAACCGAGGAGGAGGCCGACACTTAGAACCGTAGGATAGAAACTTTGGTCGCATCGGACCCTTAGAATAAAGCGACTAGAGTTAGACATCATGTTTAGGTTACTACTTTCAGTTGTAGCCAAGGTTTGTGGTATCAACTTAGAACCACCTAGTGTTCCTCTTTGGACCGAGGATATCGTGGGAATTTAGAGACAGTAGCCATGGGGTGGCTTATCGAGGGGGCTCGACGGTGGTGACGATGGGTCCCGCTCGGGATTGTGCCAACGGAGGCACCTCGGTTTACCCAGGTTCAGGGCCCTCCCGGGTGGAGGTTGTCGTGGGGATGACCTATAGGGCATGCCACGGGCCAAGCTAAATGCCGGCTGGCGTCCCAGGAGTCTCCACGGCTTCAGCACGAGAAGACCGGCTCCGCCCGAAGGGCCGGCTGCGCCAGCAGTCGGCTGGCGACTCCACCGAGGAGAGCCGGAGCCGGGCGATGAAGACAAGAGCCCTCCAACGGCGGTTTTGCCGAAAGTGGGCTGGCCCCGACAAGAACGACAGAGGCCAAGGACGGGAGTGACGAGCGCCACGATCGGCCTCAGCCAATCAGCGACCGAAGACCCTTCCCCACGATGGGATCCGAGGCAAAAGGGAGGGGATATGCCTCCCAGATGCCGGTCCGGGGAAAAGGCACTTTATAAAGTGCCTTTGCCAGAGCGGGGCCAGAGGATCACGCCAAGCATGCCGCCGCCGAGGAGCCGGTAGCCGGACGAATCGTTACCTAACCTCTAACCAGGCCCTCGCCTATATAAGGGGGCCTGGACCCTTAGTCTGGGGGAGATCCGATCTTCTTCTTCCTCCTCTAGCCCGAACAGCTCGAGGAGCATTGTAATCGATACTGTAACCCGGGAGGGCCCTGAACCTGGGTAAACTGAGGTGTCTCCATTGGCACAATCCCGAGCCGGACCCATCGTCACCACCGTCGAGCCCCCTCGATCAGCCACCCCATGGCTACTGTCTCTAAATTCCCACGACAGTTGGCACCCACCGTGGGGCAAAGCGCGGCGGCGAGCGGAGTCAAGTTCTGGCCAGGACCCTCATCGGCTCTCGGCGAGAAGGTCGCCTTCGGCCTCGTCTGGAGGTTCGGCACCTTCGACTGCGTCGACGACAACTTGGCCTACTTCAAGAATGGCCTCGGTGACAACAGCTCCTTCCTCGACGTCGGCAGCCACCGCTTCTATGTCGCCAAGCCCTTCCCGGAAGAGGTAATTGACGTGCTTGACCCCTTTTGTGATGCAGACTCCGACGACGGCGAAAGCAGCGACTTTTGCAACATGGTTGAAGTGCTGGCCCTAGAGGAGGATGGTGGCGGCGGCCCACCGCGCTCCGCGCGCCCGCCGCTTGAACGCCCACCTCCACCGGAACAAGATCTTCCACCTCCAGAGCGGGACGTGTTGGACGCAACCATCATGGACCTGCGCGCTCCACTCGACATCTCTGCGGATCCGGTCAAGGTCTCCGAGGATCTGGAGCGGACGCGCCTCAACCTCCTCAAGGAAGCGGTCGACGTCGATGACACTTGTTGGTGCGTCCTCTGCACGATCAACGAGTACAACATCGCCCAGGGCTTCACCCTAGCTGGAGACGGCCCAAGCCGGGCGGGACAAGTTCGTCAACGAGGCCGCGAGCTGGGCGCGGAGCTGAACCAGGCAGCACCCTCGGCGAAGCTACCTCCGATCATCAATAAGCCGACCTACAGCACGCCCATGAAGAACCTCCGCGCCGCGCGCTACATCACCTCTGAACTGGATGGACTGCAAGGCGAGGGCTTGCAGGAGAAGCAAGCTCGGATCCAGGAACTCCTGAACGCTGCCGATCTACAACAGCAGGCGATGGAGCCACGCGGAGAGGCGAGTGGCATATGATACGAGAACCGCATCGTCGTGGCCGGCCAGAACAAGTCACAGGGACAAGCTTCATCGCCCAACCATGGCCCGGCGGAGCACAGCCGGAGCAACCGAGCTCCTGGCAAAAGCGGTGGAAATCACCACACCCAGCACTCTGGCGACCACAACCGGCAGCCTCGAGATCCGGCTGCGGTCACCAGCAAGCCGCGTCACCTTTCTCGGGCGGATGCGGTGGAGCTAGCGCGCGGCAAGTCTGCGGTGCCTGCCCAACCGGCTCAGGGAGCCGGCCAAGGCGCTCAAGGTCATCAGCTAGCTCGCTCGCACGTGAGCCAGAGGATCGAGGAACGCGTCGATCCGCCGAAAGACGACGCACGCCATCGGCTCAACCTGCTGGCGGACTCCAAGTTCGACGGGGAGGAATCTTCAGCGGGGCCGGTCTGCTTTGGCCCTCGCATCCGCAACGAGCCCTTCCCGGCCAAGTTCGCGCTCCCGCGCGACATGCCCAAATACACCGGGGCGGTGAAGCCGGAGGACTGGCTGTCGGACTACGTCACCGCCGTCGACATTGAGGGCGGCAACAAGAGGACAGCGGTGCGCTATGCGCCGCTCATGCTGACAGGATCTGCTCGGACATGGCTCAACAACCTGCCGGCTCTGCAGATCAACTCCTGGCATGATTTCCAAGAGACGTTTATCAAGAATTTCACGGGAACCTACAAGCGATCGCCCCGCCCACGACAGCTGGCCTTCTACAAGCAAGGCCCAGATGAGCCAGATCGTGACTACCTCACGAGATGGTCCGAGCTGCGCAACTCATGCGAAGGGGTGGGCGAGGAGCAAGCCATCGGCTACTTCATGGACGGATGCAGAGAAGGAACCCTACTGAAGCACAAGCTCCACAGAGCCGAGCCAAAGTCAATGGCGGACTTCATGGCGATAGCGGACAAGTACGCTTCCGCCGACTCTGCTGCAAGGGTGCAATGCGTTGAGCCAGCACCAGCCGGAGGCCAATCTCAGCCGGCAGCCGGCCAAGGAGGACATCACAACCGTGATCGACATGGCAAGAGGAAAGATGAGCATCGTGACAACAAGTACGGCTCTCAGCAAGTGGCTGTTGTTCAAGGAAGCCCGGGGGCTACGGGTGGAAGCCAGAAGCGCAAATGAGACAAATTCAGCAAGGACAAGTACACCATCGAGGTGATGCTAGATCAACCTTGCAAGTTCCATAGCATTTCGGGCAAGCCGGCAGCGCATACCACTCGTCAGTGCAGTTTCACCAGGGATCTGGAGCAGGGCGGCCACCAATTGCCAGGTCCCCCGCCAGGTCTGCCAGCTAAAGCGCAAGGAAACAAGAATCGGCAACTGGCTAAAGCAGATGGGGACTACCCCGAGGAAGCAAATGTGGAACAGTATCACGTTTTCACTTCCCAGATGGAGGATCCAAAGGATGAGCCGTGGTTTGGTGTCGAGGTGAATGCAGTCATACAAGTTGGACCGCAGTACATGCACTGGTCTGATGCGTCCATCACTTGGGGGCGCGAAGACCATCCGCCACTCATGCCAAGACCCGGGGGCTACGCGCTGGTCTTGGATCCGATTGTATTCTCAGAGACTCACACCTGCCGATTCTCGCGCGTGCTCATCGATGGAGGCAGCAGCATCAACCTACTCTATCGCACTTCAATGGAGAAGCTCGGGATCCCAGAGATCCAGCTGAAGCCAACCAAGCTAACCTTCCATGGGATCATGTCGGGACACTCTTGCACGCCGATGGGGAGGATCGAATTGGAAGTGCTGTTCGGCGGGAGGGACAATCATCGTCGCGAGCCAATCTGGTTCGAGGTGGTAGACCTCAATAGCCCCTACCATGCGCTGCTTGGTCGACCTTCCCTGGCCAAGTTCATGGCAGTCCGCACTATGCCTACCTGAAGATGAAGCTCCCAGGCCCTCGTGGGGTGATCACTGTCACCGGGTGCTACAAGAAGTCAATAGAGTGTGCAAGAGCCAGTTCTAAGCTGGAGGAGGCCTTGGTCATTGCTGATGAGAAGCGTCAGCTGCTGCAGCGGGTGGCGGCAGTCCAGCCGGGCCGCTCGGCATCGAACCTGCCAACTCCCCACCTCAAGCCGACAAACAGTGCTAAGGAAGTCCCGCCCGAAGTGGGCAAGGAGGCAGAAGTTCTTGTCTCGGGGGCTGGCTCCTCCTCGAGGTAGGAGGGAGCACTTCACAGCTTCGCCTGAGACAAGTCAAGATCGCTTAAGACCTTTGGCCAAGCCAAGGTAAAAACCTTGTATCCCAAACAAGTGTCGTTGAATAAAAGAAAGTTGGGCGGCATACGGCTAATCCCTAGAAAAAGTGCTCCAAAGTGCCTTTTACCTTTCTTAACGTTATTCACGGGGGCTGAAAACTGGCTCCAGATGGGAGCCGGCAGCCCCAACCCAACGAATCAATCCTCTTGTCAGACGAACGAGTACTGTGTGCGGACCGGACCCCGATCCCAACCTCCACCCCGCGCCGCGTGGGATGGAGCCGGCAGGTCACCCACCTAGGAAAATCGCTAAGAGGAAATGCCCGCGACCCGATGAATCGAGTCCCTTGTCAAATGAACGAGTACTATGTGCGGATCGGACCCCGTGCCCAACCTCCACCCCAAGCCGCGGGTGATGGAGCCGGCAGGTCACCCACACTGGAAAATCACTAAGAGGACAGAACGCAAAACCGTTAACGAGCGTTCACCCAGAAACCGCGCGCATTGGTTAATAGTTGTGCATGGACTGGACCAAGCCGGATCTCTTATACACCGAAGTACTACTCCTCATCCCGCGGCACGCTCCCACCCTAGACCGGCATTCGGCTGTCGGTCCAAGGGAGACCAGCCGGCACCAGGCTGCCGGCTAGGGGTAGAAGGGCCGAAGGATGGGGAGGTAAAGGAAAAAGTCGAAAGGGGTCAGGCCAAATCCGGTTCATAAACAACTAGAAACGAATACGTAAGGAATTTAGCGTGAAACGTCATCGGTACACACGAACGAAATGTTGTTGGGCACGACATAAGTTCAATGTACATAAAAACGAATAAGGAAGTCCGGACACGGTCAGGGGGCGCTCGGCGAGCCCACCGGCTCCAGCGGAGCAGCGTCGCTAGTTCGAGATGCCAAGACGAAGTCATCGCCGCTGGGGGACGGAGGAATGGAGTTGCCAGCAAGATCCTCAGGGGCTTTTTGAGGTTCCTCCGTGGAGCTGGGCCCCTCGAAGTCCATGCCATCCAAGGATTCGTCACTGTCCCCAGCGTCGAAAAGCACGTCGGTCTCGGCACACTCGGCGACGGCACAAGCACGTTGGCGGAGCTTGACTTTGTCGAGGCCTGCTAATCCGCCTTCACGAAGATTCTCCAGTTGGTCCAGGTTAATGCCTGGATACCATGAGAGCACGAACTCCAGAGCCTGTTCAGCGCCGGCTCGAGCCGCGAACTCTTTCTAGACGTCGAGCCGGTTGGGCGCGAGAGGGATCCACTGGAGGAGCGCCTGGATTTCGCCAGGCACCGCTCGTCCCGGCCACAGAGTTTTAAAGACAGAAACAATGGCTTCGCGGAGATCCCCTCCTAGCTTGGTGACTGGATGAAGCCGGCCTTTAGCCAACGCGACCAATTCCCCTGAGGAAAGCTCGGCCTTGGGGTCACTGCTAGGGATGATCTTCTGCTCCATCCTATACTCCTCCAGCGCCGCTGTGGCGGCCTTGTTGGAGTCTGGGAAAGCTCCTGTAGGGCCAATCAGAGAATGAGGAGGCAGTGTGAAAGAGCAAGGGTTGAGAAGCAGGAAGGGAAATATACCACGAAGAGCTTCTTCCAGCCCCAGCAGGCCAGACTGGACCCTGCGGTCGCGGGCACGCCAAACGCCGATCTCCTTGTCATGACGCTCACTGTCAAGCTTCCGGAGAGTCTCCAGCTCGTTGATTAGGGCGCCGCGGATCTCGATTTCGCTCCCCAAGGTCGTGCGAAGCTCGTTCACCTCACTGTCGTACTTCGCAGAGATGATTCTTTTCTCCTCGGCCAGCTGGCGATCAAACTCCAGCCGCAGCAATGACTCCGCCCCTCGAACCTTCGCCAGCTCAGTTTCCAACTCTTGAGCCCGGGCAGCTTGAGCTCGCAGGCCATGGAGCTCCTCCGCGTTCTTCCATTTGAGCGACTCAACTGCATCGGCCGACACCGTGTTGGCCAACTGGGACTCAAGCGAAGCAATGAGTGAGGCAGCATCTGAGAATGGAGGTGTGAGAACGGAAGGGGCAGTAGCAGCATGTCGAAGCGAAGGGTCCTGAGCTTATCGGATAGCTTCTCCAGCTCCTTCTTCAGATCCTGGTACTGAACCTTGCCGGCGCGATACTTCGCCAGCAGCCTCTGGAAGACATTGGCTCGAAGTGCGTTCAGATCCTGGGGAAGACAGAAAGGCAATGATTCTTAGCGAAATTCATTTTCGAGTCAGCTGTTCCTATAGCTACCTCGAAACTCGGGGGCTAGGGTGTATGGCGAAATGGGCCACGGAGCTGTGGGCCGTGTCTCTCAACCAACAGAAGAAGTCAGAGGCTAAAGGTGCGGTACTCACATTGGTCGTCCGTATAGCATCGAGGAGTTGGAAGCCGATGTTCTGAAGCGACTCCTTGACCACGGAGAACTGTTTGTCCAGCTCCGCCAGGTTTGGCTTGCTGCCCTGGACCTTAAGTTTTCCTCCAGCATCGGCGTTCGAGGCAGTGTCCGCCCATTCATGCTGAAGCTGGCTAGCAGAGCTCAAACTCCCAACGCCGGACCCAGCCGCAGTGGCAGGAGCCTTTCCACTTGAGGCACCATTGGTCACAACCTCAGGAGCTAGCGAGTTGTCATCACGTTCATTCCTCGTCACCCGAGTGGCGAGGAGTCCTTGGGAAGCTTCGCCAGAGCTGGAGGCCAGCCTGAAGAGCAGGGAACCAGCAGTCGCGCCAGCCCCTGTCCCAGCTGTAGGCACCGTAGCCTGCACATTCAACACGAGCCTGGGGCTAGAAGGGGTCCGAGCAGCCGGCTCCGGGGGCTCCAGTAACCCCGCGCGCACTGGGGTCTCTTCTGTTGCTTCCATCGCGACCTCGCGCGTACCCTCTTGGTTGGGCGGGTCAGAGGACGCGCAGGCAGCAGCGTCGTTTCCCATCGCGACATCTTCGGTAGCAGGAGGCAGGGGCGCGGCAGCCCCAGCTGGAGTAATTTCCCCGGCTGGCGTGGAATCGACCTCAGGTGCAGTAACCGGGCTGGAAACAGCATCCGCAGGCACCTCCGGGCGGACAGGCTCCCCCGCCCTAGTTTCGCTCGCCACAGGCTCCAACCGCGGGGAGTGGCGGTCATCTTCAATGCGACCCGAGTCGTTGCCAACCTCATCCCTGCGCGCCCTCTTGTGGCATGAGGGGTCGGGAGCCGAGATCACGGTTTCCCCGAAAGAAGGAGCGGGGGGAGGTTGTGTAGCCAAATCAACGGAAAGGGGATACCTACAAAAAAGGCGCCCCACGATCGAGTCAATCAGAGCCGCGGCGGTCAAGTAATGATAAGAAGCACGGAGGTGGGAAGCTTACCCGGCTATGGCGGTAGCTCGCCGTTTGGTCATCTTCTTCGTCTTAGGACGGCGCAGGTCCTTCGCCGCCGGCTCCGGTTTCTTACGCTTCTCAGCTGGCGCATTCAGAGCCAGCTAAGCCCTTCTCTTGGCGCCAACTGGCTCGCCTCCAGCCTCTTCACGGTCTGCCGGCTCCGGAGCAACATGACGTTGCTCTGGAGACTCTGGTAGATCCACGGTCGGGGGAGCTTGAACTCCAGCAGCGGCTGTGGTAGCTACATGGAGGGCTACGCCCCCGAGGGTGGCAGCTGATCCTGTTTCATCATCATCATCCTCGAACCAATCTCTTAAGAGGGAGGGACCTGGAAACTTACTGGAGGGACTGGGGGGCTCGCCCGAGTCTATGAGTTCCTCACTTCCTTCGTCGCCATGAGTGGCGCTCGAGCTCTCGACGGCGGCCTGGGAACCAACATCTTCTACCTCCTCAGCCTCGTCCCAAACGACCTTGTCATCTGATTCGTTTTTGTCAGCGGCAAAGCCGGACCGGCGCTAGACCGAATTCTCCGCAGCTTGCAGGGCGAACAAGTTCTGCCCGGGCCGAGTAAGCAGAGGTCAGATGATCAGAATTGCAAGGGGGAGGAAAGAAAGAAGCCGAACCTGGCAAGCTCACCTCAGCAATCGGGTTGTCTCTGTCGTGAGGTTCCAGACCCCATGTCCACGAGGCTTGAAGCCTGACATCAGCAATGCGGTTCGCTTTCCGTGCCATCTCCAACGCTGACAACGCCTTGGAGGAGTGACGAGTAGGATCCTTGGCGGATCCCAGGAAGCACATCTTGTGCGAGCAGCACTGGAGCGGCGACACGCGGGCGACCAAGAAGGCGAGCAGGAGGTCGGACGGCTCCAGGCCACCCTCCGTCTGCAGAGTGGAGATCCGCAGAAGAACCTTCTCCATGTCCGGCGAGGGGCGAGGAAGAGAAGCACTCCAGTTATCTCGCTCGGGCTCGCTCGCTTCGAAGGGCGGCAGATTGATATGGTCTGCGCCCTCCTTCCGGTTCTTCACGTAGAAGAAGGAGCGCTGCCATTTCTTGCAAGACTCCTTCCCTTTTATGCCAGGGAAGTCCACGGTCTTGCGCGCGTAGAAGGAGGCGGTGCCGCATATCACCGGGTCGGTCTCCGCCGTCTGGGTCTTGAAGTAGATCAGCCAGCGGAACAGCTCAACATTGGGCCAAATGCCCAAATACGCCTCGCAAAGGGTTGCAAACGCGGACAATATCATCATCGCATTCGCCCCGATGTGTTGCGGCTGCAGGCGAAAGTGATCCAGGAATAGGCGCAGGAAGCTGCTGACGGGCAGTGCGAAGCCCCAGGGGAAATGGTCGTAGAAGACCACTGTCTCCCCAGGCCCAGGAGCGGGGACCCATTCGGTGCCGGCGGGACGGCAGCCCTCGAGATCCGCGGGCAGGAGCACTCAACCTCGGCGCAGCAACTCGATCTGTTTCTCCTTCACCCAAGAGCCTTCCCAGGATCCCTTCGGCAAAGCGGGCGGAGCGGCGTCCTTATCCACGGCCGCCCCCTTCCCTTTGGGCCGGGATGCTTTGGGAGCCATCCGGGTGCGGATCTGGATGAGCGAAATGTTGGCGGAGCGAGCGAAGAACCCTAATCCCTTGGGGACAAAGCTCGGGAGCAGGGGATTCTAGGTGGACCGAATGCCGAAGGAAGAAGGGAAGCGGGCGACTGGTGCTCGGCTTCAGGAATAGTCCCCGGTTTAAAAGCGAGGGGGCGGGTCAGTTGCCTATTTCACCCACGATGGGCTGGCAACTGACCCCTTTCATCACGAGCCACGACCGCGTAAAGATCGGGCAACCGCCGTGGTTGCCGCAAAAGATCGTGGGTCGGGGCCGATTGGACGGGACGCGACGGCGCGCGGACAAGTGGAGCCTCGGTCCAGTCCCCAAGGGAGCAAGTCCCAAGGAGCCGGACCACGGCGGGCGGCCGCATGGCGGTCGCCAGCCAGATCGGTCTCGGAACCGGCTCGTCCCGAGACGGCTGGTAAAACTCCGCAGGACTTGACCTTGAGGCCAATCGCTTCCGAGTCAAATAAAGAATCCTGGGACTTCGACGAAGATGGGCAAGACTTTGGCGAGAAGAAGAACCCGCCGAAGTCCCATGCTAACCCATGAGACTTCGCCAGTTTCGGGGGCTAGTGTCGTGGGGGTGACCTATAGGGCATGCCACGGGCCAAGCTAAATGCCGGCTGGCGTCCCAGGAGTCTCCACGGCTTTAGCACGAGAAGACCGGCTCCGCCCGAAGGGCCGGCTGCGCCAGCAGTCGGCTGGCGACTCCACCGAGGAGAGCCGGAGCCGGGCGATGAAGACAAGAGCCCTCCAACGACTGTTTCGCCGAAAGTGGGCTGGCCCCGACAAGAACGACAGAGGCCAAGGACGGGAGTGACGAGTGCCACGACCGGCCTCTGCCAATCAGCGACCGAAGACCCTTCCCCACGACGGGATCCGAGGGAAAAGGGAGGGGATATGCCTCCCAGATGCCGCTCCAGGGAAAAGGCACTTCATAAAGTGCCTTTGCCAGAGCGGGGCCAGAGGATCACGCCAAGGACGCCGCCGCCGAGGAGCCAGCAGCCGGCTGAATCGTTACCTAACCTGTAACCAGGCCCCCGCCTATATAAGGGTGCCTGGACCCTTAGTCTGGGGGAGATCCGATCTTCTTCTTCCTCCTCTAGCCCGAACAGCTCGAGGAGCATTGTAATCGATACTGTCTAGTCAATACGAAGCAGGCAGGAAGTAGGGGCTTTACCTCCACTCGGGAGGCCCCTGAACCTGGGTAAACCGAGGTGTCTCCATTGGCACAATCCCGAGCCGGACCCATCGTCACCACCGTCGAGCCCCCTCGATAAGCCACCCCATGGCTACTGTCTCTAAATTCCCACGACAGAGGTAAAGCCCCTACTTCCTACCTGCTTCGTATTATCTAGACAGTAGCGATTACAGTGCTCCTCGAGCTGTTCAGGCTAGCGGAGGAAGAAGAAGATCGGATCTCCCTAGACTAAGGGTCCAGGCCCCCTTATATAGGCGGGGGCCTGGTTACAGGTTAGGTAGCGATTCGGCCGGCTGCCGGCTCCTCCGTGGTCACGTCTTCCGCGTGATCCTCCGGCCCTGCTCTGACAAAGGCGCTTTATAAAGCGCCTTTCCCCTGGACCGGCATCTGGGAGGCATATGCCCTCCCTTTTGCCTCGGATCTTGTCATGGGGAAGGGTCCTTGATCGCTGATTAGCTAGGTCCGGTCGTGGCGCTCGTCACTCCCGTCCTTTGCATCTGTCGTTCTTGTCGGGGCCAGCCCACTTTCGGCGAGACAGCCATTGGAGGGCTTTTGTCTTCATCGCCCGGCTCCGGCTCTCCTCGGTGGAATCGCCAGCCGGCTGCTGTCGCAGCCGGCCCTCTGGACGGAGCCGGTCTTCTCGTCCTTGAGCCATGGAGATTCCTGGGACACCAGCCGACAGATTGCTTGGCCCGTGGCATGCCCCATTAGTCATCCCCACGACACTAGCCCCTGAAACTGGTGAAGTCTCATGGGTTTGCATGGGGCTTCGGCGGGTTCTTTCCCTTGCCGAAGTCTTGCTCGTTTCCGTCGAAGTCCCAGGACTCTTTGCCTGGTCTAGAGGTCGCTGGTTTTGAGGACAAGTCGCGCGGAACTCCTCCGGCCGCCTCGAGACATGCCGGCTCTAGGTTCAATCCAGCTGGCGGCCGCCTAGCGGTCGCGAGCCGGCATGCTGCCCCCTTGGAACTCGCGCCGCTTCGGGTCTTACCCCCACGCCGCGGCCGGCGCAGTGCGCCAGTTGCCAGCGTAGCGCGGCAGCATCCTGTCTTGTCATTTTGACTCTTCGGCCTCCGAAATGATTCCAGAGGACATCATGTGACAAGACGAGGCTTGCGTCAGCGATGTGTCCAATCGAAACGCCACGCGTGAGATTTATTCGCATTAAACCGGCTCAGCTTTTCATGCCTCGCCAGTCTTTAAATCTCGGAGCCCTCGAGGGTTTTTTCCCACTCCCGAGGTCTCCACTCCTTCCTCTCGCCAAGCTGTCGCCTCCATCTCGCCTCCCTTTCGCTCCAATGTCATCGCTCGAAGCTTCCAACGGGGCCGGGGCCGGAGCCGCCGGCGAGTCAAGCGGACGCAAGCGCGCCCGCCCGTTTGGGAGCCAAAACAAGGCCAAGGACCCGGCGGCGACACCACCGGTTCCTCGGAGGCGCGGTCGCCCTCCGGGCAGCTGCAACAAGAAGACGCTAGAGGCGCTTGCGGCTGCGGCCGCCGTAGAGCCCTTCGGGGCCGGCCGCTCCACCGCCATCATCGCGGCCCCCGTAAGGGGGGTTGCCCTGGCCGCCGCCAATGCCACAGCCCCCGCGGCTGCGACCTCGGTCGCCGGGCTCTCCGGAACTCCCCTGGAGGCCGCGGCCGCCCTCGTCGGCGCCGCGATGGCGGTCGGGGCTGCCCCTCTGGGCCTCGCCGGCAAAAGCGTCGGCGACTCCTCCCGCGCGGCCGTCGGCAAGGCGCGCAAGCCCCAGCGTCCGCCGCCTAGGCAGCGGCTCTCCTACACCCCGAAGCACGGGTTCGCCACCTCCGTGGTGCACCTGCTGGCCGGGTGCGAGGAGCGTCTGCCGCTCCCCGCCAGCTTCGCTGGCACGATGGGGAAGAACCCCCCGACGAGCTTCATGGTGGAGGATGGCAGCGGCGGCCAGCCCCTGTACCTCATCGAGGTCCTCCACGATGAGGAAGGGAAAAGTACCTCACCGAGGGCTGGGAG
The DNA here is from genome assembly GCA_007115705.1 of Dactylis glomerata. Classification (NCBI taxonomy): domain Eukaryota; kingdom Viridiplantae; phylum Streptophyta; class Magnoliopsida; order Poales; family Poaceae; genus Dactylis; species Dactylis glomerata. The sequence continues at coordinate 73,523 of QXEO01000721.1, forward strand.
AAGTTCTTCGCCGAATACGACCTGAAGCGGGGCTGGTCTCTCATTCTGACGCACCGCTTCGGGTCGCCCATCCTCTGCGTCCGTGTCGTCGATGACTCCGGCTGCGCCCGCGCCTACTCCCCCTGGCCGTGATCAGCAAGCGCCCTCTAAGCCCCCTCTTTGATGATGGCATCGTCAGCAGAGGCCCAGGGACTTAGGAGGGGGAGTTCTTTTGCTATCTTGGCCCTTAGCGTGGCCCATATTATGTAATCACTAGTCGTATGTTTAAGAACTCTTTAATTTCCTGCAAATCTTTGCTTGTCCTTCTTCATTTACTGTGTGCTTTGCCATCGCGCAAATGTCTTCTGTTTACATCGTCGCGCTGTGATGATTCCCCGGCTGGGGCTCTTCCTTCGACAAAATCGTTGCTGCGCGAATCTGTAGGTAGGAGCTATGATAGCCACTAACTTCGCAAACGCTTCTGGCGAGGTCCTTCGGCTTCAGCGCGGAGGGAGCAATGCCTCTGCTGGCCGGCTCTGGGAAATCCGAACTCACCCCGACTCAGAGGGATTAAAATGGAAGTTGAGTCCTGTGCCGGCTCGAGCGGGGCCAGAGCCGGCATGTCTCCCTTCCCGGGCCCTCGCACGTTCCTCGCCACACATGGAGTAAATCTCCAAGTTTCTGGCTCTGGCCATCTCCTTGCGGTCGTTAAGTTTCGATTTCATTGCTCGTTTGCTAATCATGTCGCAGCATCAGCTAAGCGGATAGCTGGCGAGGTACTGGAACCGGCCTACTTCTGAGGGCCAATTCCCTTTCACCCTAGCCCTCAAGTTTCGGGGTAACTGGACTGACAGCTGGCTCAAAACTAACCTTTCCACATACGGTGCCATCGTCGAGCGAGGCAGCTCTAGCTTCGAACCTCCTTGACGTGGCTACTCAGCCCAAACATCGAGAGACTATGATCATCAACCATTTGCTGGCTTGCCTTAGCCTGGTTCCCTCAATTTTTTCCTTAATCTTCCCACCCTTCGGCCCTTCTACCCCCAACCGGCAGCCTGGTGCCGGTTGGTCTCTCTTGGGCCGGCAGCCGAATGCCGGCCTAGGGTGGGAGCATGCCGCGGAGTGAGAAGTAGTACTTCGGTTTATCGGGCACCCGACCCATGCAAGTCAACGCATGGTTAACGAACACTGCCCCCACGCTTGGTTGAGCAGTTTTCTATCGTTTAAGGTTTCTCTCTGCGGCTTTCCTTCGTATGTGGCCTGCCGGCTCCTACCCGTCCGGCTGCGCGGAGCCGGAAGGTGGAGGTTGGGCTCGAGACCTTCTCCATACGTAGTACTCATCCGGCTGACGAGAAATCGATCGTTTTTGGGCTGCCGGCTGTGGCTCGGTGCCCGGAGCCGGCTGCCGGTCAAGTGAATAACGCAGGAAGCAAAACATACATGAAGTGTTTTCTTCGGAGCCAGCCGTAACTAGCCGCTCCATCATCCTTTATTCATTGACAAGTTTTTCGGGGTACAAGCTTTTGCCTTAGCAGAAGAAAGGTCTTAGGAGACTGACATTCCAGGGACGCTCCGTCTCCTTGTCAGAGTTATCTTCCTTGTTCTTCCTGTGCTCTTGTGCATCGATGAGGTAGTAAGCCCCATTGCCCAGCACCCGGCTGACAATGAACGGTCCCTCCCAAGGGGAGGACAGCTTGTGCATGCCTTTGGTGTTCTGGATCAGCCGGAGTACGAGGTCTCCTTCGCGAAACGCGAGCGGGCGGATTTTCCGGCTGTGGTATCATCGCAGCTGCTGCTGATAGAGCGCTGATCTGGCCAAAGCCTGTTCTCGTGCCTCCTTGAGGAGGTCGACTCCATCTTTGTGAGCTTCTTTTGCTTGCTTCTCCATGTACTGGACAACTCTGGGCGCATCGAATTCGATATCAGTGGGCAACACCGCTTCTGCTCCATAGACTAGGAAGAAAGGCGTGAAGCCAACAGAATGATTTGGAGTGGTGTGCAGGCTCCAGAGCACTGAGGGTAGCTCTTCGACCCAACAACCGACTGAGTGCTCAAGAGGCTTGACCAGCCTTGGTTTGATGCCGGCCAGGATCAGCCCATTTGCCTTCTCCACTTGCCCATTTGTCTGAGGGTGCGCCACTGATGCTAAGTCTAGCCGGATGCCCTTCTTGCCACAGTACTCAGCAAAGAGTCCCTTCGCAAAGTTTGTCCCATTGTCAGTGATGATGCTGTGGGGAACCCCATATCTTGTGATGATCTCGTTGAAGAACTTGATGGTGGACGAGCCGTCGAGCTTTTTGATTGGCTTGGCCTCGATCCACTTGGTGAACTTGTCTACAGCAACCAACAGATGCGTCAAGCCCCCGGGTGCGGTCTTGAATGGCCCTACCATGTCCAGGCCCCAGACAGCGAATGGCCAGGTGAGCGGGATGGTCTTGAGGTCTACCGCTAGAGTGTTTCGATGCTTGGAGAAGCACTGGCAGCCGTTGCACTGCTTCGCTAGCTGCTCTGCGTCCTTCTGGGCCGTCGGCCAGTAGAAACCATGGCGGAAAGACTTGGCCACCAAAGCTCTGGAGGATGCGTGGTGTCCGCACTCCCCTTGGTGTATCTCCCTCAGGAGCTCTATCCCTTCTTCCGGCTCGATGCACTTCTGGAAGACTCCTGACACGCTGCGCTTATACAGCTCACTGTTGATGATTGTGTATGCTCCCGCGTGGCGCTGAAGTCGCCTAGCTTCCACTTCGTCTTGCGGCAAGTCCCCAGTGATGAGGTAGTTGGAGAATGGCTCCGCCCATGATGGTATCTCCCGTATGTAGAAGACACTGGCGACCAGGGGATCAGCAGCCCCCGGGTACGTTGTCGTGCCGGCTTCATCTGATTGTCCGGCTGGGGGAGCTGGCATGGAGCCGGCAGCCCCCGAGTACTTCGTCGAGCCGGCCATGTTGAGCTGGCCGGCTGCTTCCTTCAGCCCCGAAGCAGCAGCCCCCGGGTCCGGTGGTGGCACCTGAGCTGGGGCGGGGTCTCCTGGCATGTAGATGGACGTAGATTCTGGCAAGGGCTTGATGGACGGCTTGCGGATGATTTCCAGTGACACCCCAGCTGGGATATCCTGCCTGGTGGAGCCGATCTTTGACAGCCGGTCTGCCTCGTCGTTGTTTGCTCTGGGAACATGGTGGAACTCGCAGCCCTCGAAGAATCCGCTGAGCTGCTGCACGTAGAAGCGATAGGAGGCCATGTTGGCGTCCTTGGCATCCCACTCTCCCGAGACCTGGTGCACCACCAGGTCAGAGTCTCCAAAGCAGAGGATCCTCCGGATGCCAATCTCCTTGGCCATCTTGAGCCCATGTACCAGGGCTTCGTATTTGGCGACGTTGTTCGATGCACGGAAGTGCATCTGTAGCACGTACTGCAGCTTGTCTCCCTTAGGAGAGGTAAGGACAACGCCGGCTCCCAAGCCCCCGAGCAACTTGGAGCCATCGAAGTGCATGCGCCAGTGGGTGGAGTCTCGAGCCGGCGGCAGGTACTGGTGCTCTCCCCAGTCAGCGAAGAAATCCGCTATGATCTGTGACTTGATCGTCGTCCTGGGCTTGTACTGAATGGTATGAGCCGTGAGCTCAATCACACATTTGGCCACTCTTCCCGACGCGTCCTTGCACCCAATGATCTCCGAGAGCGGAGTGGTGCTCACCACCGTGATAGGGTGCTCCTCAAAGTAGTGCTTCAGCTTCTTGGCCGCCATGTACACGCCGTACGCGACCTTCTGGTAGTGCGGGTAGTTCTGCTTGGAGAGAGTGAGCACCTCACTCAGGTAGTACACCGGGCACTGAACCGGCAGCTCCTTGCCTTCCTCGGTGCGCTCCACCACGATCACGACGCTGATGACTCGCGGAGTAGCCGCGATGTAGAGCAGCATTGGCTCTCGCGGAGCCGACGCAGCCAAGATTGGCGCAGTGGACAAGGCCCGCTTGAGATCGTTGAAGGCATCATCAGCGCACTGCGACCAAACGAAATGGTCCCTCTTCTTCATCAGCTGGTACAGCGGCATGGCCTTCTCCCTGAGCCGGCTGATGAACCGGCTGAGCGAGGCCAAGCAACCAGCAAACTTCTGCACGTCTCTGAGCTGGGTGGGCGGCTCTAGGGCCTCGATGGCTTTTATCTTCGAGGGGTTAGCCTCGATCCCTCGCTGGGAAACGATATAACCTAGGAGCTGTCCAGCCGGCACGCCAAAGGTGCACTTCTCCGGGTTGAGCTTCATGCGGTAGCGCCACAGGTTGGCAAAGGTCTCCTTGAGATCGTCCAGGAGTGTGCCGCTCTGCTTGGTCTTCACGACCACGTCGTCCACATAAGCATGCACGTTCCTCCCAATCTGTCCCTGTAGACATCGCTGCATGGTTCGCTGGTAAGTGGCTCCAGCGTTCTTCAGGCCAAATGGCATGGTAACATAGTAGTAGGCTCCGTATGGGGTGATGAAGGACGTCTTGATCTGATCTGGCTGGAAGAGCGGGATCTGGTGGTAGCCTGAATAGGCATCCAGGAAGGACAGTAGGTCACAGCCGGCTATGGAATCGATTACCTGGTCGATGCGTGGTAGCGCAAAAGGATCCTTGGGGCAAGCCTTGTTGAGGCTAGTGTAGTCGATACTCATACGCCAAGTGTTCTTCTTCTTCAGAACCAAGACTGGGTTCGCAAGCCAGCCAGGGTAAAATACCTCCATGATAAAGTCGACTGCAAGGAGCCGGGCTATCTCCTCGCCAATAGCCTTCCTTTTCTCTTCTGCAAAGCGCCGCAGTGGTTGCTTGACCGGCTTGGCATCCGGCCGGACGTTGAGTGAGTGCTCAGCCAGCTCCCTCGGCACACCTGGCATGTCCTTTGGAGACCATGCAAAGATCTCCCGATTCTCACGGAGGAAGCTGGTGAGCTCGCTTTCCTATTTAGCGAAAAGGCTGGTGCCAATGATGATGTACTTGGAGGGATCACTCTCATCCAGCAAGATCTTCTTGGTGTCGTTGGCCGGCTTGAACTGCTCCACCGGTGACTGGCAAATGGGCACATCTTGCTGGGTGAGCTCCACGTGATGTAGAAGCTGCCGCTTCTCCTCGGCGATGACCAGTGCCTCTGCCAGCTGTGAGCTCTCCTTTGCGCAGGCCAGGGACTTCTTGAAGCTTCCCGTGACTGTGATTACACCTCTGGGTCCTGGGATCTTCATCTTCAGGTAGGCATAATGCGGCACCGCCATGAACTTGGCCAAGGCTGGATGGCCAAGCAGCGCATGGTAGGGACTGCTGATGTCCACCACCTCGAACCAGATGGGCTCGCGGCGGCTGTTTCCTTTCTTTCTGAAGAGAACCTCCAGCTGCACCTTGCCCAAAGGGGTGCAAGAATGCCCAGGCACGATGCCATGGAAGGTGAGCCAGCTCGGCTTCAGCTGAGCAACCGGGATGCCCAACTTCTCCAAAGAGCTTCGGTAAAGAAGGTTGATACTGCTGCCGCCGTCAATGAGCACGCGGGAGAACCGACACATGTGCGTATCGGAGCACACAATAGGGTCGAGAACCAGAGCGTATTCTCTAGGGCTGGTCATAAGCCGCGGATGGTCCTTGCACCCCCAGGTGATTGCCGCCTCAGACCAATGCATGGATTGAGGCTCTGTGGGCATCACATCGTTCACCTCTGCCTCATGCCAAAGGTCGTTCCTTTTATCCTTGCCGGGGGTAGTAAAGATGTGATATTGCTCAACATCCACCGGGAAGTCATCATCTTGATCCAGCTCGCCTCCAGCCGGGTCTTGCTGTTGGTCCTCCTGACCTCCAGCCGGCCGCGCTTGCGACGCTCCAGGGATCTGCCGAGCACGCTGCTCCAGCTCTCTCATGGACCGGCATTGACGCGTGGAGTGGGTCGCTTCCCTGCCCGGGGAGGTGTGGAACTTGCACGACTGATCAAGTGCAGCATCGAGGGTGTACTTGCCCTCTTTGCGCCCCTGACCGCCGCCAGCAGCCCCCGGGCCTCCTTGGTCAGAAGCCGCTCGCTTTGAGCTAGCAGATCCTCTGGGGAACGCCTCGACGTGGTCAAGCTACAGGTGGATGTGCAGTGCCGGTGGGCGAGTCTGGGACTCTGACCCTGGCACTGGCACCGGGATCTGGCGTGGCCTGCTTACTCTGCCACCTTGCTGGGCGCGGCGGCCTTGGGCGTTGCCGCTCGGAGCACGGCCGCCCTGTCCGCGCCCTCCGTGGCCTCGGCCTGCCGATGGCGACCGCTGGATCTGGCCGGGGCCCGTGGTGGCGAAGCTGCGCCGCAGATCATGAGCGAGCTCGGTCGGTGCATCTCCATGCACATCATAGAACTCGCCGAGTGTGGTGCTCGCGCGGCACCGGTTGGCCTCGTCCTTAGCCACCTTGCTGAGGAGGACGAGACGCGTCCGCTCCAGGGCCTCGGCGACCCGGGCGGGGTCGATGACATGGCTGAGGGGTGCGCGCAGGTCCACCACAGAGACGTCCGGGGCGTCCTGCTCTAGGAGCGGAGCATCCTGCTCCTGTGGAGGAAGGCGTTCGGGCGACGGGCGCTCGGGGCGCAAGGAGTCGCCGCCCTCCTCTTCTCCCAGGGCCATCACCTCGACCATGGCGCCAAGCCTGCTGCTTTCGCCGCAGCTCGAGCCTCCGTCGCAAAGAGGGTCGAAGACGTTGGTCACCTCCTCCGGGAAGGGCTTGGCGACATAGAAGCGGTGGCTGCCGACGTCGAGGAAGGAGCCGCTGTTGCCAAAGCCGTTCTCGAAGTGGGCCAAGTTGTCGCTGACGCAGTCGAAGGTGCCGAACCTCCAGACAAGGCCAGAGGTGACCCTCTCGCCAGGGATCAATGGGGGTCCCGGCCGGAACTTGACTCCGCTCGCCGCCGCGCTTTGCCCCACGGTGGGCACCAACTGTCGTGGGAATTTAGAGACAGTAGCCATGGGGTGGCTTATCAAGAGGGCTCGATGGTGGTGACGATGGGTCCGGCTCGGGATTGTGCCAACAGAGACACCTCGGTTTACCCAGGTTCAGGGCCCTCCTGGGTGGAGGTAAAGCCCCTAATTCCTGCCTGCTTCGTATTATCTAGACAGTAGCGATTACAGTGCTCCTCGAGCTGTTCGGGCTAGAGGAGGAAGAAGAAGATCGGATCTCCCTAGACTAAGGGTCCAGGCCCCCTTATATAGGCGGGGGCCTGGTTACAGGTTAGGTAGCGATTCGGCCGGCTGCCGGCTCCTCTGTGGTCACGTCTTCCGCATGATCCTCCGGCCCTGCTCTGACAAAGGCGCTTTATAAAGCTTCTTTCCCCTGGACCGGCATCTGGGAGGCATATGCCCTCCCTTTTGCCTCGGATCCCGTCGTGGGGAAGGGTCCTTGATCGCTGATTGGCTGGGTCCGGTCGTGGCGCTCGTCACTCCCGTCCTTTGCATCTGTCGTTCTTGTCGGGGCCAGCCCACTTTCGGCGAGACAGCCGTTGGAGGGCTTTTGTCTTCATCGCCCGGCTCTGGCTCTCCTCGGTGGAATCGCCAGCCGGCTGCTGTCGTAGCTGGCCCTCCGGACGGAGCCGGTCTTCTCGTCCTTGAGCCGTGGAGATTCCTGGGATGCCAGCCGACAGATTGCTCGGCCCGTGGCATGCCCCATTATTCATCCCCACGACAGAGGAGGAGCTAGAATCCTTTGTAACATTATGGCTTGTAATATTCAGTGCTTGAATAAAGACCGCTATGTTTCTGTTGTACCACTCTGAGGGATGTAATATTTGTGAATTGGTACTTCACGAGTGTTATGTCAATGACTTGTATACTACAACATGTAGTGGTATGCTGGGTCACCACAGTTGGTATCAGAGCCAAAGCTTTGACCTTAGGTTGGACGCCTAGTTAATGGGAACGACCTGTAGGAGTCAAATAGGAATAGTAAAGAATTCTCTAAAATTGTTGTGACGTTATTCACTTGAGAATAACAAGGTCATACTTTTTGGTGTTACAATTCTTTATTGTTACTATTATGATGCATCATGTACTAATTTTTTTTTATCTTTTATACTGCCAGGATGGCACGCACAAGGCCGTCAAGCACCGTGCAAGTTAGGGACGTGACTCTGGACGACTATGATGGGAACTTAGCCGATATTTTACAAGGCATCTTGCTTGAGTGCGGGTGTGAAACCCGTATTCCAGTCAAGAAGTATGCATATTATGAGGGAAAGGTCTTTCAGAAGTACAAGGTAGGGATCATGCTTCCTGCCAAATTGGGCATGAGCGTGATCATGCCAGCTGGAGAGGCACGCACTGTTAGTGTAGCTTACAAGATAGCAGTGATGAGAGCCATAACTGATATCCGTGAGCATAAAACGGAGAAGTTATTAGGAACTAAGTTCACTCACATCCCACACGACGAGGACGGAGAAGATCCTTGTCGGGATAGTTACAAGTTTGCGAAGAGACACCCACATGCCGCAGCAGAGCATATGGACAGGTGTAAACATCTGCTTAGCGTGTTCTACCACGTGCACGGAGCACTAGTGGGAGAGGTACAGAGTTTAGTGGACGAGATCACTGAGTCGACACCTATTCCGTGGTGTATGGGGGAGACTTCTGGACCACCAAGGGCACAAACTCTAGCCTTTTTGACTGGAGACTTTATTAACTTAGATGAGGAAGATGACCCCAAGGAGCGGGAGTTCGAGCCCGAGGCCGAACCGGAGATGCCACCAGCACACTTTGCACACGGCTCGACTGGAGCCGGATACGAGGCAGGTATGGAGTCATGGGGAATGCCTCATAATGATAGTCTAGTGGGAAACTCCATGGGTTGGCGTTTCGGTGAGTATATGGGAACGGCTGGAGATCCGATTCCGTGTGATTCGGAGCATGAGGTCACAAGTCAGTTTAGGGTTGTTCACCGCACTGGAGACGTGGCGGGAAAACCTATAGAGATAGATTCAGATGTGGAGGAGGAGTTACCTACTCACATGGAGCGTGGTGAATGCTCTAGACCTAAGGTGGAGAGAGGTACTACCGATGTTGAGCAGTTATCTGGGGATGACTGATTTCAACTTAGGTACTACACCCAATTATGACTTTTTCCCGGTGGAGTCATCTTATGCCCCTGCTTCACTGAGGAGGACATCAAGAGCTACCGGTTGGACACCGGGGATGTATCGGGAGTGCGACTACCTGTAGAGGACCACCACCGAGATGGATACGACATGTTTTGTGACATATGTACCATATGTGTAATATGTAGTATTTGCTTTTGCAGTTTGAATAAGTGAGTGCAGTTACTCACAGGATGATAGGTTATATAACACTATGTTCTTTTCCCATGTATATACATGGTATATGTTTGGTGTGATTTGACAATGTTTTATTTGGATTTTATTGTGTGACTAACACTGTACATAAAGTTGAGCTCAGAAAACATGAGCATGGTGTAACTATGAGTTTCGCTTAATGTAACAGGGTTAGGGGAATAAAATGGCGACGGTAGTTGGTGAAGAATCTGAACAACAGAGGATGGAGACTGAAGCCAAGGCTAAGGAGGCAGCCAATGCAGTAGCAAGGGAACCATTACCACCACCACCACCACTGTTCCTTATGCAGCAGGATTTTGCTCAGTATACGAGGACTGCAGATGAGAGACAGCGAATGCTTATTGAGTGTCAGATAAAGATGGTGCAAGACATGATGGACCGTAGTCGTGAAGTTCGGAATGATGGAGTACATGGAGTCTCGTTGGCAGATTTCCTTAATACAAGGCCACTTCCTTTTGCATCAGCACCGGAGCCAATGGACGCGGAAGACTGGTTATTGGACACTGAGAGGAAGCTTAACACAGTAAGTTGCAATGACAGTGAGAAGCTTAGGTATGCCACACATCTATTATGTGGACCCGCAGCAGCATGGTGGGACAATATTTTTGCTATACATCCCCCAGGAAGGGTATTCACCTGGGAGGAATTCAAGAAGAAGTTCAGGGAAGCAAATGTACCGGAGAGTATCATGGAATTGAAGAGAAGGGAATTTGAGAATCTCACGCAGAATGACAAGCCTATTATGAAGTATGTCAGGGAATTCTCTCTTCTATCTCGTTATGCTTCGGAGGATGTGAATACTGATGAGAAGCGGAAGAAACGATTCATGAGAGGACTACATCCAAGTGCAAGGTTACAATTGAGAATGTTAAAGGCAGCAGACTTTCAAGAGCTTGTCGATGCAGCTATCACCATGGAAGATGATTACAAGCAAGTCCTAGAAAATAAGAGGAAGAAGGCCAGATTTGAACCCAGGAGGTATCCAGATACCAAGTCAACCTAACATCAAATTCAAACCCAAGTACAGGTCCGAAGGAAATGTTACACCTCGTGGCACTACCAGTGGAAACAATGATATCGTTTGCCGTGGTTGTGGAGCATGAGGGCATATAGAAAGAAACTGTCATCAACCAAGAATCATCTGTTTTGGATGCAAGAAGGGTGGCCATATGATAAAAGATTGTCCTGAAAAGGGCCGGACTGGAGGTCGAGGTACAGGAGGAGGATCACACCGGGGTGGAGGTTTTGGAGGCGGAAAGAGTAAGAGGCCAACTTATGGGAAGTTGAATTGCACTAATCTTGAGGAAGTAAATCAATCCGACAAGACCGTGATAGGTACGCTTCAGATCCTATCTCATCCCGGCAAAGTACTTTCTGATACTGGTGCTACTACCTCATTTATTTCGCAAGAGTTTGTTGATCTTTATGGGATTCCGTGCAATAAGCTAGAATACCCCATTACTATTTTATATGCGGGGGGAAAGATCATAGTCACTCACCTCAGGCAAGAATAGGTCATTATGATCCGCAATTGCGTTTACCTAGCCGATCTTTTTCTTATCCCTATGAAGGATATGGCTGTAATCCTTGGAATGGATTGGTTGGAAGAAAATGGAGCTCAGATTGATTGCAGAGAGAAAACTGTCTCACTTAGGAGCCCAGGAGGAGGAAGGATAGTGTATCAAGGTGACCGACATGCACATGTTGAAGTTCAACTACAACTCAATGCTTTAAAAGAATCCAGACTTGAGGATATTCCAGTGGTTAATGAATTCCAAGATGTATTTCCAAAGGAACTACCAGGAATGCCACCAGATAGGGAAATTGAGTTTACTATTGACTTAATCCCAGGCACAACACCTATATCTCAGGCACCATATAAGATGGGACCCAAAGAGTTAATTGAATTAAAAGAACAGTTGGACGAGCTAGAGCAGAAAGGTTTCATTCAAGAAAGTATTTCACCCTGGGGAACACCAGTAATCTTCGTTGATAAGCGGGACGGAGGACGCAGGATGTGCAGAGACTATAGAAACCTCAACAATGTCACAATCAAGAACAAATACCCTTTGCCAAGAGTACAAGACTTATTTGATCAAGTTAGGGGAGCTGGAGTATTTTCAAAAATAGATCTTCGATCAGGGTATCACTAGATTAAGATCATAAAGGAGGACGTTCCAAAGACAGCTTTTGTGTCAAGGTACGGACACCATGAGTATTTAGTTGTACCTTTTGGATTGACAAATGCACCAGCGATCTTTATGAACCTCATGAATAAGATCTTTATGCCATATTTGGACAAATTTGTGATAGTATTCATAGATGATATTTTGATCTACTCCAAGGACAAGGAGGAACATGCCAAGCATTTGAGGGTTGCTTTACAAATTCTACGAGAACATCAGTTATATGCCAAGTTCAGTAAGTGTGAATTCTGGCTAGACCAAGTAGAGTTCCTTGGACATGTGATCAGTAAAGAGGGTATAGCAGTAAACCCAAGCAAGGTAGCGTCTGTTTTGGAATGGGAGTCACCGAGGAATGTCAAACAAATCAGGGGATTTTTGGGAATGGCAGGATACTACAGAAGATTTATAGAGGGATTTTCTAAGATTGCAGGACCAATGACCAAGTTACTCCGGAAGAACACACCGTTTGTTTGGTCAGATGAATGTGAGGCATGTTTTGAAACCCTTAAGGAGAAGCTAACCACAGCACCTGTGTTAGCCGTACCAGAAACTGGCAAGGACTATACCGTCTATTGTGATGCATCCAAGAACGGACTTGGATGTGTTTTGATGCAAGATAGAAAAGTGATAGCATACGGGTCGAGGCAATTACGACCACATGAAGTTAATTACCCAACACACGATCTGGAACTAGCAGCCGTAGTGTTTGCACTAAAAGGATGGAGGCATTTTCTCTATGGAGCTAAGTGTGAACTGTTTACAGATCACAAAAGTCTCAAATACTTCTTTACTCAGAAGGAATTGAACATGAGGCAGCGAAGATGGTTAGAATTGATCAAGGATTATGATTTGACCATCAACTATACACCGGGGAAGGCCAATGTGGTAGCCGACGCTTTGAGAAGAAAGAGTACAGACACCCAACCGCTGAACCGAGAACTTCCCAAGGAACTGCTTATGGATTTAGAGAGGTTGGATATTCAATGTCTTGAAGTACAATCTTTAGGTAGTTTAGCTACCGAGAAGATAATGGAGGAGCGACATAGCGATCTCAAGTACACAATAATTCAAAGACAAGATGAGGATGCATTTATTGCCGAAGAAATCCGCAGGATTGAGGAAGGTAGACCATCAGAATTCCGTCTAGGTGATTTCAGTTCACTTTGGTTTCATGACCGAATATGTGTGCCTGACATACCAGAAATCAAGGAATTGATACTTAAGGAGGCACACGAAACACCATATTCTATACACCCGGGAAGCACCAAGATGTACATGGATCTTAAGGAATTATTCTAGTGGAATAATATGAAACGGGAGATAGCCAAGTTCGTGTCGGAATGTCATACCTGTCAAAGAGTGAAGGCAGAACATCAGAGTCCTGCTGGACTTATGTAACCTTTAAGTATTCCTGAGTGGAAGTGGGAAGAGATTGGAATGGACTTTATCACAGGATTACCACTGGCACCGAAGAAGAAGGACATGATATGGGTAATAGTTGACCGACTGACTAAAAGTGCACATTTCTTAGCTGTCAATCAGAAAGATTCCGGAGAAAAGTTAATAAACCTATATGTTCAAGAGATAGTAAGCAAACATGGAGTACCAAAGACAATAGTATCGGATCGAGGATCCGTATTCACTTCAGCTTTTTGGATGCAATTACATGAAGCTCTAGGATCCAAACTGGACTTTAGCACTGCTTATTGCTACCGGTTGATGGACGTGGAAGCAGACAGTCCTTGTGCATGGTGAATGACCAGCCCGTTGGGAACCCCAAGAGGAAGGTATGATGTGTATAGCAGCTAGTTTTCCCTCAGTTAAGAAACCAAGGTTTAATATCGGTCAGGAGAGGAGAGACGGCGACGACTGAAGGTGATATGGAACCTGCACACACACAAACAAATACTTTGCTCCCAACTTGCGATGAGGTTGTCAATCTCACCGGTTTGCTTGAAACAAAGGTTATGAGTGTATCGAGTGGAAAACAGTAATAATATGCAAGTAAAGTAAACAGTGCGGGAAAAGTAAACAGGTGATAGCAATATGATTAAAATAGGACCGGGGTCCACAGTTCACTAGTGGTGTCTCTCCATAGATAAAATAACATGCTGGGTAAACAAATTAGAGTTGGGCAATTGATAGAATAGAGATAACGTGATATGTCAAGAAGATCACTATGAGATTTACTCTGGGCATTACAACAAAATACATAGACCGCCATCCAACTGCATCTATGACTAATAATCCACTCCCGGGGATATCAATCCGAACACCCCAGAAGTATTAAGTTGCGAACAACAGATAATTGCATTAAGCAAAGTGTGTAATGTAAACAAAGCATATGCCCTTGAGCATATGAATGTTGTTTTCTCCCTAGTAGCAACAGCACATCTACCACCTTAGAGGTTTCTGTCACTCCCCCAGGTGAAATAGAGACATGAACCCACTATCGAGCATAAATACCCCCTCTTGGAGTCACTAGCAACTACTTGGCCAAGATAGCTACTAACAACGGAGAGCATGCAAGATCATAAACAACATAGAGATAACAAAAGATATAATTCAGTACAGCAACTTAATCATAAATACCAATATTCATCGGATCCCAACAAACCAACATCATAGAATTACATAACGGTGATCTCAATCATGTAAGGCAGCTCATGAGATCTAAACATGAAGCACATATTGGAGAAGACAACCATCTAGCTACTGCTATGGACCCATAGTCCAAGGTAGACTACTCACTCATCGCTCCGGAGGCAAGCATGGCAATGAAGAAGACCTCCGGTGGCGATTCCCCTCTCCGGCAGGGTGCCGGGAAGAGCTTCTGGACCCTCCCGATCTTCGGGTCGACGGCTGCGGCGTATCGCGATGTGTTCTGGAAATCTGATCGGGCACTTAGGTTTTTCTCGTCGGGGGGTACTTATAGGCGAAGGGGCGTCGTCAGAGGTGGAGCCAGGCTCCCTCACGTGGGCCCGGCGCGGCCAGGGGCTTGGCCGCGCCACCCCCTTGTGTGGGGCCCTGGTGGCCCCCCTCTGACACTTCTTCAGATCTCTGGAAGCTTCCGGGTAAAATAAGACTTCAGGAACTTGTTTCGTCCAATTCCGAGAATATTTCCTGTGTATCACTTCTGAAACACAAAAACAGCAGAAAACAGGAAACTGGCACTGTGGCGCTTGTTAATAGGTTAGTTCCGGAAAATGCATAAAAGTGCCGCTAAGTGTAACGAAACAATAGGCAAATGGTGTAAAAACAAGCATGGAGCATCAAAAATTATAGATACGTTTGAGACGTATCAAGCATCCCCAAGCTTAACTCCTGCTCGTCCTCGAGTAGGTAAGTGATAACAAAAGAATAATTTTTGAGGTGACATGCACCTACACAATCTTGATCATATATGTAAGCATTGGTGAGCTGGGATCAATAGAACTTAAAACATGGGCATGAAAGATATAATCATGACAATAAGAAACATAGCAACCATGTTGTAAACATGCAAATGAACACAAACAAAAGATCATGACAATGAAACAATGAAAGTCAAACGTGTGTTCAAATCATAAGGAAAAACATACAAAAGGTTTTCAGCTTGTCCTTCAAAGAGAGCAAAACATAAATGCATAGGACACCTCAAAGTTTAAGAGGGCGACTAGATACAAATAATTTAAGAACAAGTGAAACCAATCATCATGAGTCAATCAATGAACTTTGGGACAATGCATATCACACTAAGAATGACAACTATGCTCTCTTAATGGTGCATAAAGAAAGAAGGTGGTGACTCAACATAAAAGTAAAAGAAAGGCCCTTCGCAGAGGGAAGCAGTGATTGCAAGTTTTATAACCTTCAAAAATTATGGTACTTACCGGCTTTGAGCTCTCATTGCCCCCATCATAAGCATCTTGAATGGTTAAAGTTAATGCGAGAACAATTATGATGCATATGCTTGACAAATCATAAGTTGAAAACCTCGTGCCCCGTGAATACGAGTACCCAAACCTCATGCTACTTTACTTAGAGTCCCAAGCAAGGCTCTTGTCATTGTAAATATATGTGTATCATTGAGAACCGCCAATGGGGTACCTGCGTGCCCGATGACATGGAACAAGCCCACACCAAAATGACAGGACAAGCAGACAATGAACACCTCGACATCTCTTTTATTTGCTATATTGTTTAGCTTTTTATTGTGAGATGCGTCGTCGAATGTTCACCATGGGTATGCTGCAAATTTCCACCATGAATTATGCATGGCTTAGATTGGCGGCCCGGCGTTTCCCTAACACATATAAAAACTCCATGATCCTCACAAGATTCCCAATTCATTTCACACCGCGGGCATCCATAAACAAAAGATCACGATATCAACTCAAATAGAAGAAGTGCAATGTTGAAAGCTTGCCCCATGACAGCATGGATGGGCTAGAATCCAACTTACAACTTGCAAGCATAACAACTCAACATAAGAGACCACAATGTCAAATTTTTAAAAATAGGAAAAAGTAAAGTGTGCCTTCCGGTTCGTGAGAGCTTTACTGACCGAATTTCGCATAACACTGGTAAGAGTTTAATTTGAAGAGAAAATAAAAGCAAATCAAATTTACTTGGAATAGCAAATTGCTAGTAGGTATGTATGGTGGACACTTTGGAAAACTTTGGCTTTTAGGAGTTGGATGCACGAGTAGAGCTCATACTCAGTACAAGGCGAGGGCTAGCAAAAGACTGGGAGCGACCAACTAAGAGAGCAATAATGGCCATAATCATGCAAAGCGACAAAGCGACATTAAAAGAAGCATAAGATGGCATCAAAAGTCAAAAACTAAATGATCATGAAGGCTATTGGCAACTTTGTAAGAGTCTCACATGTGTGAGCATGCGCCAAGTCAACCCAAATAAAGCATCAAGGAGAAAACCAAAATAATGCTTCCATACAATAAAAACAACGCATGATTTTTTCAAAGGCTCATTAAGCAATCTCAGTTATTTGAGACAAGTCATGCTATAGCAAAACCACTAAGCATACTATCAAAAAGACATCAAGCATGACATGAAAAAGCCTAAGCCGCAGTCTACACAAGCTCCTTCTTGTACCACTATTTTGCACAAAGCTTTTTCTCTTTTCCAACACCATTTGAAATTTTTATAAACACCTCTTTTGATGAAAACCAATAAAGATCAGAGGCAAAAATACACCTTGATGAAAAGATATGACAAGATCTGAACGCATATCAAGGCGAAAACGAAAACCAAAAGCAGTAGCGGAAAAAGTAGAACACTCGATAAACGATAAGAGTGAAAAACTGAGCGTTCTTTGCAAATGAAAACGAGTAACTTCTCCAAAAGAAAATCTGTTGGGGTCCAACCATTTATTGCAGCAAACAAACAAACTAAACAAACTAAGAAAACTAAAACAACTGACGCTCCAAGAAAAACACATAGTGCATGAAGCAATAAAAATATAGTGTTTTGAAAGGTGACCTGATTTTTGCCGATGAAGAAGGGGTGCCTCGGGGGCATCCCCAAGCTTTGACGCTTGTACTTCTTGGATATTTCTTGGGGTGATGCATGGGCATCCCCAAGCTTGATCTTTTGTCCATTCTTCAACTCATCTCATCATTCTCCAATCCCTACACTTGAAAACTTCCTTCATACAAAACTAAACACAATTCTATTAGCAACATTAGTGTAAGCATAAAATATATTCAACCTCTTTTAGCTTAAGGTTTCAACTCAAAACCACCACATATATAGCAAATACTAATGTAGCAACCTCCCCAAAAGTTCCTTAAAAACAACTCAAAAGAAAGCGATAAAGTGGCAAACACAAATATTGGCAGAAATCTGTCAAAACTGAACAGCTGACAAAGGACGAATTTTTGAGGGATTTTATGTTGCTCAAATAAAAAAGTGTTCAACTAAGAAAAGTTTGGATATAACCTGGGGCATATGCACAAGAAATCGCAGGTCCAAAAGATAAACAGAGAATTTTCACGAATTTTTACGGTGCAGCACCGAAAACAGTTTCAGGACAGCAACATCCCCAAATCTTTACCTCGCTCAAATTAGAGGCTTCTCTTGGCACAAAAACGAAATAAACAAGATAAGGAGCGGTCATTACAGTAGTAATGACTTCCAAGACTCAAATAAAAGAAAAAGTACTGAAAAGAAAACATTGGGTTATCTCCCAAGAGTGCTTTTCTTTAACGCCTTTGAGCTAGGCGCAGAAAATTGCGAATCAAGTATTATCAAGTGATGAAGTGCTAGGATCAGCACGTGCCTTACGTCTCCCTTTCTTACCTTTGCTCTTGACTCTAGGAAAGACATGGTTATTGCAAGGTGGAGAGGTAAATGTTATATTGCCTTTTCCCACATCGATAACGGCACCCAAGAGCTTCAGAATGGATCTTCCAAGTGTGATTTGTCCTTTTCCTACACATTCAATAACAAGATAATCAGTAGATATCATTCTTCCTAGGATTTTTGTAAAGACTCCTTCAGCTATTCCAAGGGGAAATATGGTGGCATTATTAGTAAGAAAAATTTCTTCTCCTCCCTCAGAAAGCTTCCAAAGGCTCAAAGATTCATAAACATCCTTTGGCATGAGACAAAATTCAGACATAATATCACAACGAGCATGAAAAGTTTCACCACTAATGGTGATTTTTATTGTAGGATACCAACTCGAAGGTTCAGTATTTGTTGGCACATAATCAAAATGCTGGCGCAAAGTATTGTAGCAAGAATTCAAACTAGCAGTGTGAGTCTCAAGAGTATTAAGTCTATTAAAAATGCTCACAAGAGAGGAATCAAAATAGGTTGGCATGCTATAAATTGTAATCAACTTTTTAATAATGTTGAAGGCTTGATCTCCATCACAATGAAGGAAATCTCCTTCTGCAGTAGCATCCAGAGCATATCTATAACGAAGAGAAAGTCCAAAGTAAAAGCTACTAAGAAGCAAACTCAAAGTCATTTTAGGTTCAGTTTTTCCATGCCAATCATAAATTCTAGACCAAGCTTCTTTAAAGCTTTCCTCATCTTTCTGCTTAAAAGTAAAAATCATGTCCTCGGGGGACATAGTAGTAGCAACTGAACTAGACATAATAAACTAAAAGCAAAGAAATAACAACTACCAAGGATTCTAATTTTTTTGGGTTTTTGATAAAAAAACAATGCAGGTAAAATAAATAAAGTAAAGCAAAACAAATAACAAAGTAAAGAATGTGTGTGTGAAAAACTCCCCTCGCAGAAGTCTTCTCTTCCTCCCCGGCAACGGCGCCAGAAAAAGAGCTGCTACCAGTTGATGGACGTGGAAGCAGACAGTCCTTGTGCGTGGTGAATGACCAGCCCGTTGGGAACCCCAAGAGGAAGGTATGATGTGTATAGCAGCTAGTTTTCCCTCAGTTAAGAAACCAAGGTTTAATATCGGTCAGGAGAGGAGAGACGGCGATGACTGAAGGTGATATGGAACCTGCACACACACAAACAAATACTTTGCTCCCAACTTGCGATGAGGTTGTCAATCTCACCGGTTTGCTTGAAACAAAGGTTATGAGTGTATCGAGTGGAAAACAGTAATAATATGCAAGTAAAGTAAACAGTGCGGGAAAAGTAAACAGGTGATAGCAATATGATTAAAATAGGACCGGGGTCCACAGTTCACTAGTGGTGTCTCTCCATAGATAAAATAACATGCTGGGTAAACAAATTACAGTTGGGCAATTGATAGAATAGAGATAACGTGATATGTCAAGAAGATCACTATGAGATTTACTCTGGGCATTACAACAAAATACATAGACCGCCATCCAACTGCATCTATGACTAATAATCCACTCCCGGGGATATCAATCCGAACACCCTAGAAGTATTAAGTTGCGAACAACAGATAATTGCATTAAGCAAAGTGTGTAATGTAAACAAAGCATATGCCCTTGAGCATATGAATGTTGTTTTCTCCCTAGTAGCAACATCACATCTACCACCTTAGAGGTTTCTGTCACTCCCCCAGGTGAAATAGAGACATGAACCCGCTATCGAGCATAAATACCCCCTCTTGGAGTCACTAGCAACTACTCGGCCAAGATAGCTACTAACAACGGAGAACATGCAAGATCATAAACAACATAGAGATAACAAAAGATATAATTCAGTACAGCAACTTAATCATAAACACCAATATTCATCGGATCCCAACAAACCAACATCATAGAATTACATAACGGTGATCTCAATCATGTAAGGCAGCTCATGAGATCTAAACATGAAGCACATATTGGAGAAGACAACCATCTAGCTACTGCTATGGACCCATAGTCCAAGGTAGACTACTCACTCATCGCTCCAGAGGCAAGCATGGCAATGAAGAAGACCTCCGGTGGCGATTCCCCTCTCCGGCAGGGTGCCGGGAAGAGCTTCTGGACCCTCCCGATCTTCGGGTCGACGGCGGCGGCGTATCGCGATGTGTTCTGGAAATCTGATCGGGCACTTAGGTTTTTCTCGTCGGGGGGTACTTATAGGCGAAGGGGCGTCGTCAGAGGTGGAGCCAGGCTCCCTCACGTGGGCTCGGCGCGGCCAGGGGCTTTGCCGCGCCACCCCCTTGTGTGGGGCCCTGGTGGCCCCCCTATGACACTTCTTCAGATCTCTGGAAGCTTCCGGGTAAAATAAGACTTCAGGAACTTGTTTCGTCCAATTACGAGAATATTTCCTGGCACTTCTGAAACACAAAAACAGCAGAAAACAGGAAACTGGCAATGTGGCGCTTGTTAATAGGTTAGTTCCGGAAAATGCATAAAAGTGCCGCTAAGTGTAACGAAACAATAGGCAAATGGTGTAAAAACAAGCATGGAGCATCAAAAATAAGTGATACGTTTGAGACGTATCACTTATCACCGATAGACGGGAGGCCAAACTGAGAGGACCAATCAGATTCTAGAAGATATGCTTCGAGCATGTGCTTTAGACTTCGGAGGATCATGGGAAGAACACTTACCACTGGCAGAGTTTTCTTAGAACAATAGTTACCAAAGCAGTATTCAAATGGCACCATTCAAAGCACTTTACGGGATAAAGTGCCGATCACCTATTTGTTGGTATGAACCAGGAACCAATAAGGAGTTTCATCCAAACTACGTCCAGGAGAAACAACATGCAATTGATGTCATTCGAGACCGACTAAAGATTGCACAAAGTTGACAGAAAAGCTATGCTGATTCCAAGCGGAGCATATGGGAACCTCAGGTTGGGGACATGGTTTATCTAAGGGTTAGCCCCATGAAAGGAGTACATCGTTTTGGAATCAAAGGAAAGCTTAGCCCAAGATATACTAGACCATTCAAGATTCTGAGTCAGAGTCGAGGAGTAGCCTTTGAGTTGGAACTGCCAAAGGAACTATCAAAAGTTCACAACGTGTTTCATGCTTCTCAACTTCGCAAGTGTATGAAGACACCGGAGGAAACTATATCCTACGATGAGGTTGAATTGCAAGCTGATTTGACTTATGTTGAAGAACCATCAAGGATTTTGGCAGAGAATTGGAAGCAACTCCGTAATAGAGCTATCAAGTATTGCAAAGTACAATGGAAACATCACCCGGAAAGAGAAGCTACTTGGGAAAAGGAAGAGGATCTGAGAACAGCCTATCCAGATTTCTTCAGGTACATTTTACAACAAACTTCGGGATGAAGTTTATATTAAGGGGGGAAGTCTGTAACATCCCAGAACGTAGGACAACTCCGGGGTAGATTAGAAGGGCTTTTGTGCATTTCATCTGAAATTACGGGATTTTTTCGTGCTTTTGTTTATAAAACCTAGGAGTGATCGAATCTCTCTTCGAGGGGAAATGGTGAACTCTCGAAGTGCGAAAGATTTGGGCATGATCTCTTTTGATCCATTGTTGTGAGGAGTGATGACTTAAACCACTAAAAACCTAGCTATAAGCTTTGGAATTTGAATGATTGAATTTTTGAATTAAAGGCACATTTAGAAAGGATAAAAATTCATAAAAAAAATAGAAGTAGAAATTAAACATCAATAAAGTTTAGAGAAAACTTAAACTTTATTGATCATCACACACACATTACAATGTCTTTACATAATTCAAGAATAAAAGAATATTACAGCTTGGAAAGAATCCAAGATAATTACATAAATGAGAAATGGAAGATTACAAGTTATAATTCTAAAAGAAACTAAGAATCTTCTTTCTTTCTTTCTTTTCTTCTCTTCTGATTTTGGCACCTGCAAACAAATAAAAGCAACAACAAGTTTGCCAAAGTAACATTTGCCAAGTGGCATTCAGAAATAACACTCCACTGTAGATAATCATCAGAAGCTTGATCTTATCACCAAGGGCTCAGGTAGAAATATCCCAGGCCAGCCGAGATGGGCAAGGCAGCCATAGCAGCATAGTCACCGAATGCATGCACTCAGGTGTCACACACCCAAGGCACAGAACCAGGTATAAAAGCATCACAGTGGTGAAACTGGCTCGGCTAAAGCCACAGTCGACCAAGAACATCACCACCACACCATCAACAGCAACACCAAGCACACCATCGGCATCAAGAGCACTCCACCACCACTGAATCATCACACACAATCAACCCTGCTCATGTGTTGAGCAACAGGGAAGATTCACACCCCAGCACATCATCAAATAAACCATCTAGCAAAGCCAAAGACCAACATGGTCACTTAGTTCGACTAGGAACTAGGTCAAGCAGCTAGGAGGAGCAGGCTTGCCACAAGTAGCAGGAAATCAGAATATTCCAGAAGAACAAGCTACTCTTCAGCAGCAGGTTATTATTAAACCATAGCACACATGAGTGCTGGGAGAGAACTCACAAGTTATTCTCCCAAGCAGACTGCACAGAGCATAGCCACACAAATATCAAGCAAAGCCATACAAAGATCAAGCAAAGCTTGATGAAATAAAGGCTTTGGTCATCATTTGGATGTCCAGGAGGCCAAGACCTTGGAGACAAGGCCATCCACAGCACCTACTCCCTAACACACAACTTATCTGGGAATTTCTCAAAGGAAATACTCACAGAAGTAAGAGCAAGACCAGGAGTGGCACATGGGTTGCCAAGCTACAAAGACTAAGGCCTAAAACCTAGAAAACCATCAGCTCTGTCAATTAAAATTGGCCAAGTTTAGTTAAGCATCTGGGCAAAGTGGACAGGGACACTTTCAATCAAATAAGCCATCAGCAGATCACCACAGAAAGTGATCTACTCTCAAGAGCACCAAACTTAAAACCCACAGTAACTGTGAACACCTCAAGGAGGCATCATAGTGAAGCAGATAGCTAACAGCTATTGCAAGAGCCATAACAACAGGCATGAATTGTTGCATCACAGCTAGGTAGAACCAAGCTCAACATATTAGCTACATCATTAAATCAGCACAACAGAAGCACTGCAAGAAAGTGCAGTGAAACTGCTAATGACACTAGCCACTTTAACAGCACATTCCGAGATAACTAGAACACATAGTTATCCATGCACTTGATCAAATTGATCAAGATTAGCCACTAGCAAGTCAAACAACAGCAACAGGTGATGAATTCAACAGTAACAGACCACCAGGATATATAGTTAGCTGAATCAACAGGTTCCAGTTAACAAAGTTAACTAAAACTATAACTGAAACTGATAGTAGTAGCTACACAAGCATGATCTAGCTTAACAGTAAGATCATAGAGCTTAAGCAACACACATCACAGCCCACTAAATCTCATAGCACCAGTGTAGGTTGGGGAAGGAACCCAGTATAGCAGAAGGTAAAGGATTTTGGCCAGCACAAGCTCCAGAAGAGCATGGCCAGCATAAACTCCAGGTGAGTTTAGCCAGTGCCAGCCCAAGGTGGGCATGGCCAGCATGGAACAAAGCTCCAGTAGGGCATGGAGCAGAGCTCCAGAAGAGCATGGAGCAAGCTCCAGGAGGTTACAGAGAGATGCAGAGGAGTAGGAGAAGGGGAGGAGCACTTACACAATGCCCAGGAGATACCACCATGACATGGCGAGGCAGTGCCCACGCGGCCATGACGGCATCAAGCCAGGGGAAGTCGCCGACGATACGTCGACGAAGCACCCAGCTCACCAAGCCCAGATCTCACCACAGACAAGGCACAATAGCTCGAGGTCGCCATGGCCGAAGTCCCGAGCTTCGCAGACGAAGGGGATGCAAGCGTGCAGGGGGCAATCGAGTAGATCTCGCGGACAGGCGGAACCGCCATCGCTTGATCTATCGATTGAGCACCATCTCAGCAGCGGAGACCGGCGGAGCTCGTCGGAATCGAGCACGGCAGCGTCGAGGCGACACAGTCGCCAGGGGAGTCGCGAGGGAGAAGGAGACGCGAGTGAGCGAGGGGAGGAGGCGACCGGTTGGACCGACCGAGCCGCTGGTCGGGCTTGACCAGTAGGCTGGCGCCGACAGGTAGGCCTGGCCCGACAGGTGGGCCAGGGTTGGCAGAGAGAGAGGAGAGAGGGAGAGTTTTTAACAGAATTTAAAAACAGAAATTGATAAAAGAAAAAGGGTTTTTTAGAAAAAGGCTTTTCAACACCCAATAAAAAGCAGAAAAATAAATTAGATTTCTGCAACATAACTATAATTGATTTGATCTTTTAAATCACTTAAATAGTGATATCATGAATAAAAGAAGGTTTATTCATAATTGTCTTATGAACCTTTCTATTGAAAGAAAAACCTCTAGAAATGATTTATATGCAAAATTAAAAGAGGAAATAATATTCTTGAATTAAGATCAAGTAAATCCATTCAAGAATTCGACCTTAGTATTCTTGAATGAATTTCACCTAATATATACTCTGATAAAATCATAATTAGAGTATATCCACTTATAATAATTCACCAGGTAGGAATATTAGGAATGAAAACTTAAAAGGATTTCTTCATAATTAGAATAGAACTCATTATCAAAATTGAACTCCATTCCAGGGTATTAAAGAATATTCTTGAATGAAGCAATTTATAACATATACTCTTTAAAATCATAAAAAGAGTATATAAACCCTAGGATAAGAATAAAATACTTCTGGGGGGTTAAAGGGAATATACACACTATAAAGGAGCATGCATTATTTGAATCTTTAACCATTGCCCTTATCGGACAATGATGCTATTTTCCAGAACCCGAGGTCCCGGGTCACTTCAACAAATCCAACTGCACTACCTTGCAGTTTGCAGGCAAGTTCAGTCTTGATTATATCTCTTGTTTATCTTTAACAAAGTACTTGCAAATATACCGGTGGTATTATAATTATGATTACATTAAAAGCAAAGGTTCTGCTTTTCTTGAATGAATATGCTTAGTGGTTAGCAATCATAATGGTTGTCGACCTAGGAAGGTAGGAAGTGGGACCATGGTAAGAGTATGGTTGGAGGTCCCACTGTACCGGGAATGTTCACCTAGGACTAATAACCAATGTCGCCAGTGATTCTTGTGCCGTAAAATACGGTCAACCATAGGATCTAGAATGGGACGGGAGAGTCAGCTGTATCTTTTCCCTCATGCATATCAACGGACGCGCCGTTTCGGAGCAGTTGTCTCCCTGCGCGGAGCTTCGGGATGGGTGGATTTCCCCTAATGAATTCACGATTCTGGCGGTCTATGATGGATTGCGGCAACGACGGGGTAGAGTGCCGAGGCCAGTGTTACCAAAAAGAAGTGTAACCAAACCGGTGGGGGTAACTCATTGTCTAGGAAAGGCAAGTATGCCGAGGTTGGTAACTACCAAAGATGTAGACCAGCGTGGGTAGCGAACCGAAGTTGGAGCCGCAAAAGGGTGGGTATGCACGGTCGCGGGAAGGAACAGTGATTGGCTCGGATCAATGGCTGGGCCCCATACCAAGGAAGTATGGACAGGAAAGTACGCCCGGTTGTGCAGCAAAGTGTTGATCTCCTATGGGTACAAGTGACCACCTCTGCAGAGTGTACAAAAAGTATCAAGATACCCCCTGTTCCGGGAAAGAGCTACGAACACGGCAGGAAAGGAGCCCATCGAAGCTCTAATCAACCTGTGAAGACTAACGGACATAGTTCTTTGAATAAAATCAATCTTTGAAGAAATGCTTACAAAAACTGCATTTGGCCTAAGACTTTCTAGTCTATGGTCGTAGCTAGTGCATCAAACACCTCTATGCTATTAAATGAACTTGTTGGGTAACGCTCGTTACTCACCCCACTCCTTTTTAACCCTTGCTTAGATTCGGAGGGCCAGTTTGAAGAAACTGAAGGAAGCCCGGAGAACTACGAGGAGGTCTACTATGAAGAACCGGATCTATCAGGAGGAGTCAAAGGCATCGATTACACCATCTCCTATGGTCCCGACGAAGGAACCGAGGAGGAGGCCGACACTTAGAACCGTAGGATAGAAACTTTGGTCGCATCGGACCCTTAGAATAAAGCGACTAGAGTTAGACATCATGTTTAGTTTACTACTTTCAGTTGTAGCCAAGGTTTGTGGTATCAACTTAGAAACACCTAGTGTTCCTCTTTGGACCAAGGATATCGTGGGAATTTAGAGACAGTAGCCATGGGGTGGCTTATCGAGGGGGCTCGACGGTGGTGACGATGGGTCCGGCTCGGGATTGTGCCAACGGAGGCACCCCGGTTTACCCAGGTTCAGGGCCCTCCCGGGTGGAGGTTGTCGTGGGGATGACCTATAGGGCATGCCACGGGCCAAGCTAAATGCCGGCTGGCGTCCCAGGAGTCTCCACGGCTTCAGCACGAGAAGACCGGCTCCGCCCAAAGGGCTGGCTGCGCCAGCAGTCGGCTGGCGACTCCACCGAGGAGAGCCGGAGCCGGGCGATGAAGAAAAGAGCCCTCCAACGGCTGTTTCGCCGAAAGTGGGCTGGCCCCGACAAGAACGACAGAGGCCAAGGACGGGAGTGACGAGCGCCACGATCGGCCTCAGCCAATCAGCGACCGAAGACCCTTCCCCACGACGGGATCCGAGGCAAAAGGGAGGGGATATGCCTCCCAGATGCCGGTCCGGGGAAAAGGCACTTTATAAAGTGCCTTTGCCAGAGCGGGGCCAGAGGATCACGCCAAGCATGCCGCCGCCGAGGGGCCGGCAGCCGGCCGAATCGTTACCTAACCTGTAACCAGGCCCCCACCTATATAAGGGGGCCTGGACCCTTAGTCTGGGGGGGATCCGATCTTCTTCTTCCTCCTCTAGCCCGAACAACTCGAGGAGCATTGTAATCGATACTGTCTAGTCAATACGAATCAGGCAGGAAGTAGGGGCTTTACCTCCACCCGGGAGGACCTTGAACCTGGGTAAACTTAGGTGTCTCCATTGGCACAATCCCGAGCCGGACCCATCGTCACCACCGTCGAGCCCCCTCGATCAGCCACCCCATGGCTACTGTCTCTAAATTCCCACGACAGTTGGCACCCACCGTGGGGCAAAGCGCGGCGGCGAGCGGAGTCAAGTTCCGGCCGGGACCCTCATCGGCTCTCAGCGAGAAGGTCGCCTTCGGCCTCGTCTGGAGGTTCGGCACCTTCGACTGCGTCGACGACAACTTGGCCTACTTCAAGAACGGCCTCGGTGACAACGGCTCCTTCCTCGACGTCGGCAGCCACCGCTTCTATGTCGCCAAGCCCTTCCCGGAAGAGGTAATTGACGTGCTTGACCCCTTTTGTGATGCAGACTCCGATGACGGCGAAAGCAGCGACTTTTGCAACATGGTTGAAGTGCTGGCCCTGGAGGAGGATGGTGGCGGCGGCCCACTGCGCTCCGCGCGCCCGCCACTTGAACGCCCACCTCCACCGGAACAAGATCTTCCACCTCCAGAGCGGGACGTGTTGGACGCAGCCATCATGGACCTGCGCGCTCCACTCGACATCTCTGCGGATCCGGTCAAGGTCTCCGAGGATCTGGAGCGGACGCACCTCAACCTCCTCAAGGAAGCGGTCGACGTCGATGACACTCGTCGGCGCGTCCTCTCCACGATCAACGAGTACAACATCGCCCAGGGCTTCACCCCGGCTGGAGACGGCCCAAGCCGGGCAGGACAAGTTCATCAATGAGGCCGCGAGCTGGGCGCGGAGCTGAACCAGGCAGCACCCTCGACGAAGCTACCTCTGATCATCAATAAGCCGACCTACAGCACACCCACGAAGAACCTCCGCGCCGCGCGCTACATCACCTCTGAACTGGATGGACTGCAAGGCGAGGGATTGCAGGAGAAGCAAGCTCGGATCCAGGAACTCCTGAACGCTGCCGATCTACAGCAGTAGGCGATGGAGCCACGCGGAGAGGCGAGCGGCATACGATACGAGAACCGCATCATCGTGGCCAGCCAGAACAAGTCACAGGGACAAGCTTCATCGCCCAACACATGAGCAGGGCAGTGGGACCATGGTAAGAGTATGGTGGAGGTCCCACTGTACCGGGAATGTTCACCTAGGACTAATAACCAATGTCGCCAGTGATTCTTGTGCCGTAAAATACGGTCAACCATAGGATCTGGAATGGGACGGGAGAGTCAGCTGTATCTTTTCCCTCATGCATATCAATGGACGTGCCATTTCGGAGCAGTTGTCTCCCTGCGCGGAGCTTCGGGATGGGTGGATTCCCCCTAATGAATTCACGATTCTGGCGGTCTATGATGGATTGCGGCAACGACGGGGGTAGAGTGCCGAGGCCGGTGTTACCAAAAAGAAGTGTAACCAAACCGGTGGGGGTAACTCATTGTCCAGGAAAGGCAAGTATGCCGAGGTCGGCAACTACCAAAGATGTAGACCGGTGAGGGTTGCGAACCGAAGTTGGAGCCGCAAAAGGGTGGGTATGCACGGTCGCAGGAAGGAACAGTGATTGGCTCGGATCAACGGCTGGGCCCCATACCAAGGAAGTATGGACGGGAAAGTACGCCCGGTTGTGCAGCAAAGTGTTGATCTCCTATGGGTACAAGTGACCACCTCTGCAGAGTGTACAAAAAGTATCAAGATACTCCCTGTTCCAGGAAGGAGCTACGAACACGGCAGGAAAGGAGCCCATCGAAGCTCTAATCAACCTGTGAAGACTGACGGACATAGTTCTTTGAATAAAATCAATCTTTGAAGAAATGCTTACAAAAACTGCATTTGGCCTAAGACTTTCTAGTCTATGGTCGTAGCTAGTGCATCAAACACCTCTATGCTATTAAATGAACTTGTTGGGTAACGCTCGTTACTCACCCCACTCCTTTTTAACCCTTGCTTAGACTCGGAGGGCTAGTTTGATGAAACTGAAGGAAGCCCAGAGAACTACGACGAGGTCTACTACGAAGAACTGGATCTATCAGGAGAAGTCGAAGGCATCGATTACACCATCTCCTATGGTACCGACGAAGGAACCGAGGAGGAGGCCGACACTTAGAACCGTAGGATAGAAACTTTGGTCGCATCAGACCCTTAGAATAAAGCGACTAGAGTTAGACATCATGTTTAGTTTACTACTTTCAGTTGTAGCCAAGGTTTGTTGTATCAACTTAGAACCACCTAGTGTTCCTCTTTGGACCGAGGAGGAGCTGGAATCCTTTGTAACATTATGGCTTGTAATATTCAGTGCTTGAATAAAGACCGCTATGTTTCTGTTGTACCACTCTGAGGGATGTAATATTTGTGAATTGGTACTTCACGAGTGTTATGTCAACCACTTGTATACTACAACATGCAGTGGTATGCTGGGTCACCACACCATGTCACCCCAAGAAATATCCAAGAAGTACAAGCGTCAAAGCTTGGGGATGCCCCCGAGGCACCCCTTCTTCATTGGCAAAAATCAGGTCACCTTTCAACGCACTATATTTTTATTGCTTCATGCATTATGCTTTTCTTGGAGCGTCAGTTATTTTTATTTTTCAGTTTTGTTTAGTTTTGTTTGCTGCAATAAATGGTTGGACCCCAACAAATTTCTTTTGGAGAAGTTGCCTTGCTTTTCATTTGCCAAGAACACTCCGTTTTTCACTCTTATCGTTTCAACGAGTGTTCTTCTTTTTCTAGAACTGCGTTTAGCTTTCAATTTTCGCCTTGATTTGTGTTCAGATCTTGTTATATCTTTTCATCAAGGTGTATTTTGACCTCTGGTCCATATTGGTTTTCATCAAAAGAGTTGGTTATAAAAAGTTTGAATGGTGTTGGAAAAGAGAAAAAGCTTTATGCAAAAAAGTGGTACAAGAAGGAGCTTGTGTAGACTGCGGCCTAGGCTTTTGCATGTCATGCTTGATGTATTTTTGATAGCATGCTTAGTGGTTTTGCTGTAGCATGACTTGTCTCAAATGACTGAGATTGCTTAATGAGCCTTTGAAAAAATCATGCGTTGTTTTAATTATTTGGAAGCATTATTTTGGTCTTCTCCTTTGATGCTTTATTTGGGTTGACTTGGTGCATGCTCACACATGTTAGACTCATACAAAGTCATCATTGCCTCTATGATCATTTAGTTTTTGACTTTTGATGCCATCTTATGCTTCTTTTAATGTCGCTTTGTCGCTCTGCATGATTATGGCCGTTATTGCTCTCTTAGTTGGTCGCTCCCAGTCTTTTGCTAGCCCTCATTTTGTACTGAGTATGAGCTCTACTCATGCATCCAACTCCTAAAAACCAAGTTGTTCCAAAGTGTCCACCATACATACCTATTAGCAATTTGCTATTCCAAAGTACATTTGACTTGCTTTTATCTATCCTTCAAATTAAACTCTTTTTGGTGTTATGCGAAAATTGGTCAGTAAAGCTCTCACGAACCAGATGGCACACTTTACTTTTCTCGCTTTAAAATTTTGACATTGTGGTCTCTTATGTTGAGTTGTTATGCTTGCAAGTTATAAGTTGGGAATTAGCCTAGCCATGCCGTCATGGGGCAAGCTTTCAACATTGCACTATCTTTCATTTGAGTTGATATCGTGATCTTTTGTTTATGGATACTTGCGGTGTGAAATGAATTAGGAATCTTGCGGGATCATGGAGTTTGTATACGTGTTAGAGAAACGCCTGGGCCGCTGATACATCTCAAACGTATC
Source organism: Dactylis glomerata (assembly GCA_007115705.1). NCBI lineage: Eukaryota > Viridiplantae > Streptophyta > Magnoliopsida > Poales > Poaceae > Dactylis > Dactylis glomerata. Next base: position 104,040 of record QXEO01000721.1, read on the forward strand.
TATAATTTTTGATGCTCCATGCTTGTTTTTACACCATTTGCCTATTGTTTCGTTACACTTAGTGGCACTTTTATGCATTTTCCGGAACTAACCTATTAACAAGTTGCCACAGTGCCAGTTTCCTGTTTTCTGCTGTTTTTGTGTTTCAGAAGTGATACACAGGAAATATTCTCGGAATTAGACGAAACCACATCCTGAAGTCTTATTTTACCCGGAAGCTTCCAGAGATCCGAAGAAGAGTAGGAGGTGGGCCACCAGGGGCCCACACACACAGGTGGCGCGGCCAGCCCCTGGCCCGCGCCACCGTGGTGTGAGGCCACCTGGCCCCTCCTCTGACGACGCCCCTTCTGATGAAGCCAAATCTACTGTGACTAATATTTCCATTAAGGCAGCAAGGTATGTGGTACCAGCTAGACGACACATTATCACTCCCACCGGCATGGATAGAAAGTTCGATCAAGACACAGTCAATATTTCAGTTTTAAATAGTTCAGCTGAAGTACAAATTGTTCCAAAGGATGAGGTGAAGCCTACCTTCAGAACACCCTGCAAATATTTCTACGTGGGCACAATAAAATTACACGTTTGATTTCAAGTGTTGACTGTACTCTATATTTGGTGCTCACGTGGAGTCCAAGATCGATCAGCACACAACGAGACGTCTAGTTTATTTGTGCCAACAACCTAGTTTTCTTCTCTATTTTATTTTTCTTGTGTGGTTTTGCGTCCGATGTAAAAGGCCAAGTTAATTGGGCTGATTTTTAACTAAGTCAGCTAGGAGTCCAATAAGATTAGCGTTGGTGTCTAGTGCCTGCGTGCACTCTATATAGGACCAATCGGTCTATGTATTAGGGCAGACAATGTTTTGAGAATTAAACAAACCAGAAAACACCATGGTTCCGGCGGCCAAATCTGTGTGTATTTTTCGTTGAAGATCGATCTGATTTCTGTGTTCCTGGCGAGGAGATTGGAGGTGTTGATCTCTAGTCTACTCCTGGTCCTATACGGATTGTCCAAGTGCTTCCTTCAAGGGTGTGCTTGTTGTTTTGATTAGGTTTGCATCTGGAAAAACCTAATTCTACTACTTTGTTGCCTGATCGTGTACGTTGGAAAATATTGCTGCTGCTACTTCACGTGAGATTGGGACAGGAAGGGATTATTATTACCGCTGGGAGCTAGCCTTGAGATTGCATATTTAACAGATTGTGCTTTGTATCGGGGAGCTAGCTGTTCAAGACTAGAAATACAATTGCGGACTGAATATTGGTTCCGTGACATATTTGGGCAAACCATCGCGGCGTCGATTTCGGTAATACGCCGTATCATCTTGGTACTCAGAGCAAGGTTGTCTGTGGTGCAGATTTTTTTTTTCTCCTCGGCTGTTTGATCTTGATACTTTGTGAGATGTCGCTGCATGAGGATTCCGATCTGGATGGAGGAGAAATTCCTTTGAGTTCAGAAGTAACTGAAGATCTACGTATCCACTTGATGTCGATCAAAGGTGCCAATAAAAAGCTTCGCACAAAGGTTGAGGATATGTCTGCAAATATTACGGGTGTCGAGGACAGGCTTAATGCACGTTTGACGACTAGTGATCGCCAACGGGATGACAGTTTGCGAGTGGTGACAGAGAGCCTAAATCGGTTGACTGCGGCAGTTCAGCGCCTAGAGGCAAGAGATGCGACACCCCGGCAGTCCCGGTCACCGCGGCGCAGCCGCAATCAGTCTGATGCTGATGTTTCTGATTTATCTGATGCTCGTGGAGGCTATCAGCGCCGACCGCGACGTGGTGCGGAGGTTCGCCATGGTGCTGGTCAGTGGCGCAACCAAGGTGGTGAAGCTGCTCAGGAGGACGGCGGTCTTGGTCGAATAAAGCTGACCATACCAGAGTACTCGGGACGTTCTGATCTGGAGAAGTACTTGGAGTGGGAGATGCGCATGAACCAGATTTTTGATGGCCACAATTTTTCTGAAGAAAAGAAGGTTCGTGTCGCATCCATGGAATTTACTGAATATGCTCTTGTGTGGTGGGATAATAAGAACCGTACAGGAGAGAGACCCGCAACATGGGTTGACATGAAGCGTGTCATGAGGGAGATGTTTGTGCCTGCTTGCTACACTCGACAGCTTCATAGTAAATTGCGTCGTCTTGTGCAAGGTACAAAATCAGTTGATGCATACTACAAAGAGATGCAAACATTAATGATTCGTACAGCAGTCCGTGAGTCCCCAGAGGCAACCATGGTTCGTTTCTTTGAGGGGCTGGAAGAAAAGATTCGCGACCGTGTCGATTTGATGCAATATAATGATATACATGAGTTACTTCATCAAGCGGAACGTGCTGAACGTTGGGTCTTGGATAAGCAAGCTGCGGAGATTCGTCCGAGTTACAGCCTTGGAAGACGTAGTTCTTCTCATATTGATGATGGTAGTACTAAACCGGCTGCTTCTTACAAGTCGGTGAGCAATGAACAAGGCAAGGTAGCTGCTGCACATAAGGAGGTTTCTCAAGCTGCATCGAGCATGTCTCATCATAGTAATATTGTATGCCATAAGTGTGGGGGGCGAGGGCACATAATGCGCATGTGTCCGAATAAAAAACAAATTTTGCTTGTTGATGATGCATATATTTCAGAATCTGAAGATGAGATGCCAGAACTTGAGGGTGATACAAATAAAGATGATGGCAAGTCCATAGATTGTTGGCCTCACCTTAATGTGGCGAGTTTGATGGCACATAAGGTCCAGCGTGATGACAAGTTAATTGTTGAACCTGGACAGCGGCGTAGCATTTTTCAAACTGCATGTACCATCAAGGGAGAAGTGTGCAAACTGATTATTGATGGTGGAAGTGCAAGCAACATGATTAGTAAGGATGTGGTAGAGTCACTTTCTTTGTCTACATGGGAGCATCCAAAACCATATTATATGCAATGGATCAATGGTGTTGGAAAGTTGAAGGTCACTCATAGAGTGAAAGTTCCTTTTTCAGTGGACGGATATGTTGGTAAAGTGGAGTGTGATGTTCTACCGTTGCATGTTTGTCATCTTTTATTGGGACGTCCATGGCAGCACGATGTCAATGCACTTCATCATGGGCGCGCAAACAGGTACACCTTTATGCATAAGGGTGAGTTCTATGCTCTTCTTTCCAAAGATGCAAAGGATATACAGTGTACCGTCGAGGTGTTCAAGACGCAGTCTGCAAGGCGTAGGTCAAAACCGAGGACGGTTTCCTTTGAAGGAAGGGAGGATGATGAAGCCAAATCTACTGTGACTAATATTTCCATTAAGGCAGCAAGGTATGTGGTACCAGCTAGACGACACATTATCACTCCCACCGGCATGGATAGAAAGTTCGATCAAGACACAGTCAATATTTCAGTTTTAAATAGTTCAGCTGAAGTACAAATTGTTCCAAAGGATGAGGTGAAGCCTACCTTCAGAACACCCTGCAAATATTTCTACGTGGGCACAATAAAATTACACGTTTGATTTCAAGTGTTGACTGTACTCTATATTTGGTGCTCACGTGGAGTCCAAGATCGATCAGCACACAACGAGACGTCTAGTTTATTTGTGCCAACAACCTAGTTTTCTTCTCTATTTTATTTTTCTTGTGTGGTTTTGCGTCCGATGTAAAAGGCCAAGTTAATTGGGCTGATTTTTAACTAAGTCAGCTAGGAGTCCAATAAGATTAGCGTTGGTGTCTAGTGCCTGCGTGCACTCTATATAGGACCAATCGGTCTATGTATTAGGGCAGACAATGTTTTGAGAATTAAACAAACCAGAAAACGCCATGGTTCCGGCGGCCAAATCTGTGTGTATTTTTCGTTGAAGATCGATCTGATTTCTGTGTTCCTGGCGAGGAGATTGGAGGTGTTGATCTCTAGTCTACTCCTGGTCCTATACGGATTGTCCAAGTGCTTCCTTCAAGGGTGTGCTTGTTGTTTTGATTAGGTTTGCATCTGGAAAAACCTAATTCTACTACTTTGTTGCCTGATCGTGTACGCTGGAAAATATTGCTGCTGCTACTTCACGTGAGATTGGGACAGGAAGGGATTATTATTACCGCTGGGAGCTAGCCTTGAGATTGCATATTTAACAGATTGTGCTTTGTATCGGGGAGCTAGCTGTTCAAGACTAGAAATACAATTGCGGACTGAATATTGGTTCCGTGACATATTTGGGCAAACCATCGCGGCGTCGATTTCGGTAATACGCCGTATCACCTTCGCCTATAAAGACCCCCCGACGGAAAAAACCTAAGTACCCGATCAGATTTCCAGAACACATCGCGATTTGCCGCCGCCGTCGACCCGAAGATCGGGAGGGTCCAGAAGCTCTTCCCGGCACCCTGCCAGAGAGCGGAATCGCCACCGGAGGTCTTCTTCATCGCCATGCTTGCCTTCGGAGCGATGAGTGAGTAGTCTACCTTGGACTATGGGTCCATAGCAGTAGCTAGATGGTTGTCTTCTCCACCATGTGCTTCATGTTTAGATCTCATGAGCTGCCCTACATGATTGAGATCACCGTTATGTAATTCTACATGTTTGGTTTGTTGGGATCCGATGAATATTGGTGTTTATGATTAAGTTGCTGTATTGAATTATATCTTTTGTTATCTCTATGTTGTTTATGATCTTGCATGCTCTCCGTTGTTAGTAGCTATCTTGGCCGAGTAGTTGCTAGTGACTCCAAGAGGGGGTATTTATGCTCGATAATGGGTTCATGCCTCTATTTCACCTGGGGGAGTGACAGAAACCTCTAAGGTGGTAGATGTGCTGTTGCTACTAGGGAGAAAACAACATTCATATGCTCAAGGGCATATGCTTTGTTTACATTACACACTTTGCTTAATGCAATTATCTGTTGTTCGCAACTTAATACTTTTGGGGTGTTCGGATTGATATCCCCGGGGGTGGATTATTAGTCATAGATGCAGTTGGATGGCGGTCTATGTATTTTGTTGTAATGCCCAGAGTAAATCTCATAGTGATCTTCTTGACATATCACGTTATCTTTATTCTATCAATTGCCCAACTGTAATTTGTTTACCCAGCATGTGTTATTTTATCTATGGAGAGACACCACTAGTGAACTGTGGACCCCGGTCCTATTTCCATCATATTGCTATCACCTGTTTACTTTACTCGTACTGTTTATTTTACTCGCATACTTTTACTGTTTTCCACTCGATACACTCATAACCTTTGTTTCAAGCAAACCGGTGAGATTGACAACCTCATCGTAAGTTGGGAGCAAAGTACTTGTTTGTGTGTGTGCAGGTTCCACGTTGCAGCTAGCAAGCAAAGCTTGGACGAGGCGCCAGTTGTCCGCTGCTGTCGCAAACTAGCAAGCATCACCTTCAGTCGTCATTGTCTCTCCTCTCCTGACCGATATTAAACCTTGGTTTCTTAACTGAGGGAAAACCAGCTGCTATACTTATCACACCTTCCTCTTGGGGTTCCCAACGGGCTGGTCATTCACCACGCACAAGGATTGCTGCTGGGGGACGAAGAAGAATAATCTCCTTCATCAACTAGCCATCAGCTGTTTTTCTGGCGCCGTTGCCGGGGAGGAAGAGAAGACTTCTGCGAGGGGAGTTTTTCGCACACACATCCTTTACTTTGTTATTGTTTTGCTTTACTTTATTTATTTTACCTGCATTGTTTTATATTAAAAACCCAAAAAAAATTAGAATCCTTGGTAGTTGTTATTTCTTTACTTTAGTTTATCATGCTATTCCCTAAGTTCGTTCTGGAGGACCTCTCTGTAGGTAGTGGTTCGATTATTGAAAAAAGTAACATTGAGGAGTTCTTTAAACACATTAGTTTGCATGAGGAAGTTGAGGAAAAGTCTTTGGTTGAGTTAGCTCCTAGTTATGAAGTTGCTTCTGCTCATTTAGTTCACATGTTAGAAGCTAGGTTTGCTAGTCTTAATTCTTCTATGCAATACATGTTCCTTAAGCTTCATGAAATTGAGGATCCCGAAAAGAAAGCTTTTATCTTAGAAACCTTGCGCACAGAATTTAGAGATGTTGCAATTGAGACTAGGAAAGTTTTTAAGAAGTTTAATAAGCTTGGCTCGCCTGTTAAGGTTGGTACGCCTTATGATTTTAAAATACCCGTACCTTATGAACTTATAGGAATTCACGATGCTTGGGAAAAGAATTCCAGTTGGATTTGCCCTGAAAATCTTTTCGATGAAAGTAGTGTGCCAAAGCGTGATCGTAAAGGAGTTTCAAAAACTCAGTTGAACACATTTTCCTTCATTATTGAAAAGATCTCCGCTGTTGATCTTAATGCTTCATCACTTGATATTACTTGATTCGCAATTTTCTGCGCCTAGCTCAAAGGCGTTAAAGAAAAGCACTCTTGGGAGATAACCCAATGTTTTCTTTTCAGTACTTTTTCTTTTATTTGAGTCTTGGAAGTCATTACTACTGTAATGACGCTCCTTATCTTGTTTATTTCGTTTTTGTGCCAAGAGAAGCCTCTAATTTGAGTGAGGTAAAGATTTGGGGATGTTGCTGTCCTGAAACTGTTTTCGGTGCTGCACCGTAAAAATTCGTGAAAATTCTCTGTTCATATTTTGGACCTGCGATTTCTTGTGCTTATGCCCCAGGTTATATCCAAACTTTTCTTAGTTGAACACTTTTTGATTTGAGCAACAGAAAATCCCTCAAAAAATTCGACCTTTGTCAGCTGTTCAGTTTTGACAGATTTCTGCCAATATTTGTGTTTGCCACTTTATCGCTTTCTTTTGAGTTCTTTTGATCATGGAACTTTTGGGGAAGTTGCTACAGTAGTATTTGCTATATATGTGGTGGTTTTGAGTTGAAACCTGAAGCAAATAGAGGATTGATTATATGTTATGCTTGCACTAATGTTGCTAATAGACTTGTGTTTAGTTTTGTATGAAGGAAGTTTTCAAGTGTAGGGATTGGAGAATGATGAGATGAGTTGAAGAATGGACAAAAGCTCAAGCTTGGGGATGCCCATTAATCACCCCGAGAAATATCCAAGAAGTACAAGCGTCAAAGCTTGGGGATGCCCCCGAGGCACCCCTTCTTCATCGGCAAAAATCAGGTCACCTTTCAAAACACTATATTTTTATTGCTTCATGCACTATGTGTTTTTCTTGGAGCGTCAGTTGTTTTAGTTTTCTTAGTTAGTTTAGTTTGTTTGTTTGCTGCAATAAATAGTTGGACCCCAACAAATTTCTTTTGGAGGAGATGTACTCGTTTTCATTTGCAAAGAACGCTCAGTTTTTCACTCTTATCGTTCATCGATGCGTTCTTCTTTTTCTGCTACTGCTTTTGGTTTTCGTTTTCGCCTTGATTTGCATTCAGATCTTGTCATATCTTTTCATCAAGGTGTATTTTTGCCTCTGATCTTTATTGGTTTTCATCAAAAGAGGAGTTTATAAAAATTTCAAATGGTGTTGGAAAAGAGAAAAAGCTTTGTGCAAAATAGTGGTACAAGAAGGAGCTTGTGTAGACTGCGGCTTAGGCTTTTTCATGTCATGCTTGATGTATTTTTGATAGTATGCTTAGTGGTTTTGCTGTAGCATGACTTGTCTCAAATAACTGAGATTGCTTAATGAGCCTTTGAAAAAATCATGCGTTGTTTTTATTGTATGGAAGCATTATTTTGGTTTTCTCCTTGAAGCTTTATTTGGGTTGACTTGGCGCATGCTCACACATGTTAGACTCTTACAAAGTCGCCAATAGCCTTCATGATCATTTAGTTTTTGACTTTTGATGCCATCGTATGCTTCTTTTAATGTCGCTTTGCATGATTATGGCCATTACTGCTCTCTTAGTTGGTCGCTCCCAGTCTTTTGCTAGCCCTCACCTTGTACTGAGTATGAGCTCTACTCATGCATCCAACTCCTAAAAGTCAAAGTTTGCCATTGTGTCCACTATAAACTCCTATGCATGGTATTTGTAAGCCATTCCAAAGTAAATTTTCATGTGCTACCTTTCAAAAACCTTCAAAACACTTCTCGTTTTGTGACACTATTTTCAGCTCATGGGGACGTAGTGGTCGGATTTGCTATCTTCCATATTGCTTATTCCAAAAAGAAAAAAAAAAAGAGAAAAAAGAAAGAAAAAAGGCACTCCTCCATGGAAAGTGAATGTTGGTGGGTACCCGATGGAATCGGTTAGCCATGGTTTGTGAAAGGAAAAAATGTGGGGAGGAGTGCCAAGCTTTATAAAAGAGCACAAAAGTGCCAATCTCTCTCTCAAAAACTTGCTTCATTTTTGTATGGAAGATAGTAAGAACCCCATTGCTAGTCGTTGACAAAGACAACCACCTCTCAAAACCAATTTTTATCTCTCTGTTTTACAAATGAAAAGCTCTAGCACATGTTTAATCACTGCTTCCCTCTGCGAAGGGTCTTTCTTTTACTTTTATGTTGAGTCACCACCTTCTTTCTTTATGCACCATTAAGAGAGCATAGTTGTCATTCTTAGTGTGATATGCATTGTCCCAAAGTTCATTGATTGATTCATATTGGTGGTTTCACTTGTTCTTAAATTATTTGTATCTAGTCGCCCTCTTAAACTTTAAGGTGTCCTATGCATTTATGTTTTGCTCTCTTTGAAGGACAAGCTGAAAACCTTTTGTATGTTTTTCCTTATGATTTGAACACACGTTTGACTTTCATTGTTTCATTTTCATGATCTTTTGTTTGTGTTCATTTGCATGTTTACAACATGGTTGCTAAGTTCTTATTGTCATGATTATATCTTCATGCCCATGTTTTAAGTTCTTATGATCCCAGCTCACAAATGCTTACATATGTGATCAAGATTGTGTAGGTGCATGTCACCTCAAAAATTATTCTTTTGTTATCACTTACCTACTCGAGGACGAGCAGGAGTTAAGCTTGGGGATGCTTGATACGTCTCAAACGTATCTATAATTTTTGATGCTCCATGCTTGTTTTTACACCATTTGCCTATTGTTTCGTTACACTTAGTGGCACTTTTATGCATTTTCCGGAACTAACCTATTAACAAGTTGCCACAGTGCCAGTTTCCTGTTTTCTGCTATTTTTGTGTTTCAGAAGTGATACACAGGAAATATTCTCGGAATTGGACGAAACCACATCCTGAAGTCTTATTTTACCCGGAAGCTTCCAGAGATCCGAAGAGGAGTAGGAGGTGGGCCACCAGGGGCCCACACACACAGGTGGCGCGGCCAGCCCCTGGCCCGCGCCACCGTGGTGTGAGGCCACCTGGCCCCTCCTCTGACGACGCCCCTTCGCCTATAAAGACCCCCCGACGGAAAAAACCTAAGTACCCGATCAGATTTCCAGAACACATCGCGATCCGCCGCCGCCGTCGCCCCGAAGATCGGGAGGGTCCAGAAGCTCTTCCCGGCACCCTGCCGGAGAGGGGAATCGCCACCGGAGGTCTTCTTCATCGCCATGCTTGCCTCCGGAGCGATGAGTGAGTAGTCTACCTTGGACTATGGGTCCATCGCAGTAGCTAGATGGTTGTCTTCTCCACCATGTGCTTCATGTTTAGATCTCATGAGCTGCCCTACATGATTGAGATCACCGTTATGTAATTCTACATGTTTGGTTTGTTGGGATCCGATGAATATTGGTGTTTATGATTAAGTTGCTATACTGAATTATATCTTTTGTTATCTCTATGTTGTTTATGATCTTGCATGCTCTCCGTTGTTAGTAGCTATCTTGGCCGAGTAGTTGCTAGTGACTCCAAGAGGGGGTATTTATGCTCGATAGTGGGTTCAAGCCTCTATTTCACCTGGGGGAGTGACAGAAACCTCTAAGGTGGTAGATGTGCTATTGCTACTAGGGAGAAAACAACATTCATATGCTCAAGGGCATATGCTTTGTTTACATTACACACTTTGCTTAATGCAATTATCTGTTGTTCGCAACTTAATACTTTTGGGGTGTTCGGATTGATATCCCCGGGGGTGGATTATTAGTCATAGATGCAGTTGGATGGCGGTCTATGTATTTTGTTGTAATGCCCAGAGTAAATCTCATAGTGATCTTCTTGACATATCACGTTATCTTTATTCTATCAATTGCCCAACTGTAATTTGTTTACCCAGCATGAGTTATTTTATCTATGGAGAGACACCACTAGTGAACTGTGGACCCCGGTCCTATTTCCATCATATTGCTATCACCTATTTACTTTACTCGTACTGTTTATTTTACTCGCATACTTTTACTGTTTTCCACTCGATACACTCATAACCTTTGTTTCAAGCAAACCGGTGAGATTGACAACCTCATCGTAAGTTGGGAGCAAAGTACTTGTTTGTGTGTGTGTGCAGGTTCCACGTTGCAGCTAGCAAGCAAAGCTTGGACGAGGTGCCAGTTGTCCGCTGCTGTCGCAAACTAGCAAGCATCACCTTCAGTCGTCATTGTCTCTCCTCTCCTGACCGATATTAAACCTTGGTTTCTTAACTGAGGGAAAACCAGCTGCTATACTCATCACACCTTCCTCTTGGGGTTCCCAACGGGTTGGTCATTCACCATGCACAAGGATTGCTGCTGGGGGACGAAGAAGAATAATCTCCTTCATCAACTAGCTATCAGCCGCTAATCTAAGCCATGCATAATTCATGGTGGAAATTTACAGCATGCCCATAGTGAACATTCGACAACGCATCTCACAATAAAAAGCTATACCAATGGTAAATAAAAGAGATGCCGAGGTGTTCATTGTCTGTTTGTCCTGTCATTTTGATGTGGGCTTGTTCCATGTCATCGGGCACGGAGGTACCCCGTTGGCGGTTCTCGATGATACGTGTATACTTACAATGACAAGAGCTTGCTTGGGACTCTAAGTAAAGTAGCATGAGGTTTGGGTATTCGTATTTCATGGGACACGAGGTTTTCAACTTATGATTTGTCAAGCATATGCAGCATTAGTATACTTGCATTAACTTTAACCATTCAAGATGCTTATGATGGGGGCAATGAGAGCTCAAAGCCGGTAAGTACCATAATTTTTGAAGGTTTATAAAACTTGCAATCACTGCTTCCCTCCGCGAAGGGCCTTTCTTTTACTTTTATGTTGAGTCGCCACCTTCTATCTTTATGCACCATTAAGAGAGCATAGTTGTCATTCTGAGTATAATGTGCATTGTCCCAAAGTTTTCATTGATTGATTCATATTCTTGGTTTCACTTGTTCTCAAATTACTTGTATCTAGTCGCCCTCTTAAACTTGAACGTGTCCTATGCATTTATGTTTTGCTATTCCATGAGGGACAAGCTAAAAACCATTTGTATGTTTTTCCTTATGATTTGAACACACATTTGACTTTCATTGTTTCATTTTCATGATCTTTTGTTTGTGTTCATTTTCATGTTATAACATGGTTGCTAAGTTTCTTCTATCAAGATTATATCTTTCATGCCCATGTTTTAAGTTCTTTTGATCTCAGCACACAACGCTTACATATTTGATCAAGATTGTGTAGGTGCATGTCACCTCAAAAATTATTTCTTTTGTTATCACTTACCTACTCGAGGACGAGCAGGAGTTAAGCTTGGGGATGCTGATATGTCTCCAACGTATCCATCATTTTTGATGCTCCATGCCTGTATTTACACAATTTGCTTAGTGTTTCGTTACACTTCGTGACATTTTTATGTATTTTCTGGAACTAACCTATTAACGAGATGCCACAGTGCCAGTTCCTTGTTTTCTGTTGTTTTTGTGTTTCAGAAAAGTTACATAGGAAATATTCTTGGAATTGGACGAAACCAAAGCCAGACGTCCAGATATTTTACAGAGCTTCAAGAAGACCGAAGAGGAGATGGAGAGGGGCCACAGGGGGCCACACCATAGGGCGGCACGGCCTAGGGCTGGCCCGCGCCCCCTGGTGGTGAGGCCACCCTAGCCCACCTCTGACGCCGCCCCTTCGCCTATAAAGACCCCCCGACGGGAAAAACCTAAACACCCGATCACTTTTCTAGAACACATCGCGATCCGCCGCCGCCGTCGACCTGAAGATCGAGAGGGTCTAGAAGCTCTTCCCGGCACCCTGCTGGAGAGGGGAATCGCCACCGAAGGTCTTCTTCATTGCCATGCTTGCCTCTGGCGCGATGAGTGAGTAGTCTACCTTGGACTATGGGTTCATAGCAGTAGCTAGTTGGTTGTCTTCTCCACCATGTGCTTCATGTTTAGATCTCGTGAGCTGCCTTATATGATCGAGATCACCGTTATGTAATTCTACATGTTGTGTTTGTTGGGATCCGATGAATATTGGTGTTATGATTGAGTTGATGTGCTGAATATTATCTTATGTTATCTCTATGTTGTTTATGATCTTGCATGCTCTCCGTTGTTAGTAGCTATCTTGGCCGAGTAGTTGCTAGTGACTCCAAGAGGGGGTATTTATGCTCGATAGTGGGTTCATGCCTCTATTTAATCTGGGGGAGTGACAGAAACCTCTAAGGTTGTAGATGTGTTGTTGCTACTAGGGGGAAAACAACATTCATATGCTCGAGGGCATATGCTTTGTTTACATTACACACTTTGCTTAATGCAGTTATCTGTTGTTCGCAACTTAATAGTTGTGGAGTTCTCAGATTGATTTGCCACAAGTGGATTATTAGTCATAGATGCAATTGGATGGCGGTCTATGTATCTTGTTGTAATGCCCAGAGTAAATCTCATAGTGATCCTCACGACATGCACGCTGTCTTTATTCTATCAATTGCCCAACTGTAATTTGTTTACCCAGCATGTGTTATTTTATCTTATGGAGAGACACCGCTAGTGAACTGTGGACCCCGGTCCTATTTCCTTTATATTGCTATCACTTGTTTACTTTACTCGCACTGTTTACTTTACTCGCATACTATCATCACTTTCCACTCGATACGCTCATACCCTTTGTTTCAAGCAAACCGGTGAGATTGACAACCTCATCGTAAGTTGGGAATAAAGTATTTGGTTGTGTTGTGTGCAGGTTCCACGTTGCCGCTCGCAAAGCAAAGCTTGGACAAGGCGCCCTATAAATTGTCCGGAGCTGTCGCGAAGCTAGCGGGCATCACCTTCAGTCGTATCCATCCTCCTACTGGATTGATAACCTTGGTTTCTGATACGTCCATATTGCATCACTATTTTGTATCATAATTTATTGTTATTCATTGATATATTTCATATTTAGAGTTGATACTTATGTTATTTCCTTTGTTTTCACATGTTTGATGATCATTGGAGGATTTGCTGCCGGAGTCAGGATTCTGCTGGAAAAAGGACCATCAAGGGACCATATTTTGAAGATCAGGAAAATTCCAGAAAAATACCAGGAAATTATATTTTCCCAGAACACTTAGGAAGCCAGAAGGAGGAGTCAAGAGGAGCCAGGAGGGGCCCTCATGCCAGGGTGGCGTGGCCTGACCCCTGGCCGCGCCAGCCCTGTGTGAGGCCACCCTGGCCCACTTCTGCCATCGCCCCTTCGCGTACTTGATCGTCCCCGAAAACCTAAGTCAAGGGGGGGGCTCAGAGTTAGACACCTCCGCCTCTGCGGGGCGGAAAACATCAGAGAGAGAAAAGCTCTCCGGCAGGCAGAAATCTGCCGAGGAAATTCCTTCCCGGAGAGGGGAGATCGTCGCCATCGTCATCACCATCGCACCAGACTTCATCGGGATCATCATCATCATCATCTCCATCACCAGCACCTTCATCTCCACCATCACAACGCCATCCCGCTGTAACATATTGAGTTGGATCTTGTTATATTCATAGGGGAAACTTTCCCGGTGTTGATTACTCTTGTAGTTGATGCTATTGAGTGGAACCGTTGAATTAAGGTTTATGATCAGATTGTTATTTACCATTATTTCACCTCTGATCATGATCCATATGATGTCTTGTGAGTAGTTCGTTTAGTTCTTGAGGACATGGGAGAAGTCAAGATGTTAGTAGTGAATTATTGTTGAGAAATATTTAATGGTTTGATATTGTTGTGGTGCTATTTCACTAGTGGTGTCATGGGAACGTCGACTACATGATACTTCACCATTTATGGGCCTAGTGAGATGCATTGTGTATTTGGCTACCAATTGTGGGGTTGCTGGAGTGACAAAAACCTAAACCTCCGTTGGGAAACCGTTGCACCAGGGAGCGTAGGATCTTAGAGTTTAAGGCTGTGGTTAGATTTATCTTAATTACTTTCTTGTATTTGTGGATGCTTGCAAGGGGTATAATCACAAGTGTGTATTTATCCTAGTAAGGGTAGTGCGCTAGCACAGGTTCACCCCCATAACACCTATCAAACCAATAAAGACTATTGGCTTTATGAAGCGAAAGCTCTTGACAGAAACTCCCGTGTGTCCTCGAGAATGTTTGGTTATTATAAGTTACACAACCGGCTTGTCCTTTGCTGAAGAAAGGATTGGGCCACTTGCTGCAATTGTTACTACTGTCTTTTATTTACTCGCACTTTATTTACTCGTATTACCAAATACCCCTGAAAACCTGTTTGCTAGTATTTACAGTGAATCCTTGATCAAAACCACTCATCAACACCTTCTGCTCCTCGTTGGGTTCGACACTCTTATTTATCGAAAGTACTACGATACACCCCCTATACTTGTGGGTCATCAAGACTATTTTCTGGCGCCGTTGCCGGGGAGTGTAGCGCTATTGAAGAGTGGAATTGGTAAAGGTAACCGTCACTGTGAGTATTGTTTTATTTTTATTTTACTCTGCAATGGAGAACTCTCCATTTGGTTTCCTATTTGGAAACACATCTACTACTACTGCTGCACATGTGGATGAACCACCACTGCCACCACCTGCTGAAATTGATCCTTTTAAAATACCTATGAAAATTGTTGAGCGTATTATGGATAACGGCTATTCAGGAGATGGAACTGTCCATCCGGGTGATCACTTATTATTTATACATGAGTTATGCGAGTTGTTTAGGTGTGCAGGTATTTCACCAAGCCAAGTCAAGAAGAAATTGTTCTCTTTATCATTGAAAGGCAGAGCTGAAGAGTGGTATCGACTACTCCAAGATGGTCCATCTATGGCATGGGAGGATATTGTACCTCTCTTTTATTCCAAGTTTTATCCTCCAAGTGAAATTCATAAAGACCGTAACCGAATATATAATTTTTGGCCTCATGATGGAGAGAGTATTGCCCAAGCGTGGGGGAGATTGAAGTTACTAATGCTCAAATGCCCCATTCATGAGCTCCCCAATAATATTGTTATGGATAATTTTTATGCGCAACTTACTCTTCCTGATAAGGATTATTTGGATGCTTCTTGCTTTGGATCATTTACTCATATGAAAGAAGATGCTAAGTGGAAACTTCTTGACCGTATACAAGAGAATCCTGAAGGTTGGGAAAACGACAAAGGTAGGAAATCAGGTATAAACTATGATTATGAATGCATTAAATCTTTTATGGGGACCGATGACTTTCATAGTGTTAGCACTGCTTATGGTCTTGATTCACAAATACTTGCTAATTGTCTTAAGGCCTTTGCCTCTTATCTTGATGTTCCAAAGAAAGATTGGAACAAATATCATGTGCCTTATAAAGATTCTATTAGTCATATACCTGCTGCAGCTACTAAAGTTTGTACTGTTGATAGCATTGTGCCTGAGCCTTATTTTGAGAAGACACCTTTCCCTGCTAAGGTAAAGAAGTATTCTACTTTGGTAAGTGTGTCTAATAAAAGTACTAAGAAAGCTGCAGAACCTGATGAGCAAATTACTATTAAGTCTCCTGTAGCTATATTGAAGGATCTTGTTACTAAAGATGTAGGGGATGAATATATTCTTTTTTGTGAAGATGCTTCTAACATTCTCTCACATCCTAAAAAGCATAGGAAAACAAGTGTTCCTGTTATTTCTGTCAGGATTGGAGATCATTGCTATTATGGTTTATGTGATATTGGTGCTAGTACAAGTGCTATTCCTTTAGAGCTTTACAAAGAAATTATGCATGAGATTGGCGCTTGTGAACTTGAAGATATTGATGTGGTTGTTCAGCTTGCTAACAGAGAGACTGTTTGGCCTCTTGGTATTGTTCGAGATGTGGAAGTTCTTTGCGGTAAGACTAAATACCCTACTGATTTTCTAGTACTTGGTAAGGAGGCTAGTAAAACTTGTCCTATTATTTTTGGTAGACCATTTTTAAACACTTGTGGCGCCATGATAGATTGTAAGAAGGAGAATTTTTTTACTAAGTTTAATGGAGACTCTTATGAGTTTAATTTTTCCAAGTTTGCTAAGACTTCTTATGAAAATGACACGCCTAATGAAAATTTTCGAGTTGAACAGCTTGCTTCTAGTGCTCTTGCTCCTAATATTGCCTTGCAACAATTCATGGAAGATCACGAAAGTGATGTTTTCAGCAAGGAAAGAGAAGAGATTGACGACATTCTTCTTCATCAACCACCATTAATCAAGCATAATCTACCCGTGGAGGATCTTGGTACCACTTTGCCGCCTAAGGAAGATCCTGTGTTTGAATTAAAGCCTTTGCCTAATAATCTTAAATATGCTTACATAGATGATAAGAAAATATATCCTGTTATTATTAGCTCTAAACTTTCAGGAAAGGAAGAAGAAAGATTATTGGAGATATTGAGGAAACACCGAGGAGCCATGGGATATACTCTTGATGATTTAAAAGGGATTTCTCCCACTTTATGTCAGCATGCCATTAATATGGAGAAAGACGCGAAGCCAGTCGTGGGGCATCAACGCCGCCTAATTCCCAAGATGAAGGATGTGGTAAGAAATGAGGTATTAAAGCTCCTTGATGCTGGTATTATTTATCCTATTGCTGATAGTAGATGGGTTAGTCCTGTTCATTGTGTTCCTAAGAAAGGAGGTATGACTGTTGTGCCTAATGAGAATAATGAGCTTATTCCTCAAAGGGTAGTAGTTTGTTATAGAATGTGCATTGATTATAGGAAGGTAAACAAAGTTACTAAGAAAGATCATTACCCTTTACCATTTATAGATCAGATGTTAGAAAGGTTGTCTAAGAAGACTCATTTTTGTTTCCTTGATGGTTATTCTGGTTTTTCTCAAATTGCTGTTAAAAAGGAAGATCAAGAGAAAACCACTTTTACTTGTCCTTATGGAACTTACGCTTATAGACGTATGCCGTTTGGTTTATGCAATGCTCCTGCTACTTTTCAAAGATGCATGTCTGCTATTTTTCATGGCTTTTGTGAAGAGATTGTGGAGGTCTTCATGGACGATTTCTCTGTCTATGGAACTTCTTTTGATAACTGTTTGCACAACCTTGATAAAGTTTTACAGAGGTGCGAAGAAACTAACCTTGTTCTTAATTGGGAGAAATGCCACTTTATGGTGAATGAAGGAATTGTCCTTGGACATAAAATTTCTGAAAGAGGTATTGAAGTTGACAGAGCAAAAGTGGAGGCAATTGAGAAAATGCCCTATACCAGAGATGTTAAAGGTATTCGTAGTATTCTTGGTCATGCTGGTTTCTATAGGAGGTTTATTAAAGATTTCTCCAAGATTTCAAAGCCTCTTACTAATCTTTTTCAAATAGATGTACCATTTGTCTTTGATGATGATTGTAAGGAAGCTTTTGAAACTCTTAAGAAGGCTTTAACTACTGCTCCTATTGTTCAACCACCTGATTGGAATTTACCTTTTGAAATTATGTGTGATGCTAGTGATTTTGCTATTGGTGCTGTTCTTGGACAGCGAGTAGATAATAAGTTGAATGTTATTCATTATGCCAGTAAGACTCTTGATGCTGCTCAGAATAATTATGCTACTACTGAGAAAGAGTTTCTCGCTGTTGTTTTTGCATGTGATAAGTTTAGATCTTACATTGTTGATTCTAAAGTTACTATTCATACTGATCACGCTGCTATTAGATATCTTATGACTAAGAAAGATGCTAAGCCTAGGCTTATTAGATGGGTGTTGCTTTTACAAGAGTTTGATTTGCATATCGTAGATAGGAAAGGTGCTGAAAATCCTGTGGCTGACAACTTGTCTAGATTGGAAAACATTTCTTTTGATCCTATTCCTGTTAATGATAGTTTTCCAAATGAACAGTTGGCTGCAATAAATGTAACTTCGCGAGACCTTCCTTGGTATGCTGATTATGCTAACTTTATTGTTTCCAAGTATTTGCCTCCAACCTTTACAGCTCAGCAAAGAAGAAAATTCTTCTATGATTTAAGGCATTACTTTTGGGATGACCCACACTTATATAAAGAAGGAGTTGATGGTATTATGAGAAGATGCATACCGGAATATGAGCAACAAGAGATATTAAGAAAATGCCATAGCAGCGCCTATGGAGGGCATCATGCTGGAGATAGAACCGCGCAAAAGGTTCTACAATCAGGTTTTTATTGGCCAACCCTCTTTAAAGATGCCAGAAGGTATGTTTTATCTTGTGATGAATGTCAAAGAGTTGGTAATATTTCTGGACGCAATGAAATGCCTATGAGTTACACTCTTGTTATTGAACCATTTGATTGTTGGGGATTTGACTTTATGGGTCCTTTTCCTTCTTCAAAAGGCTATACCCACATACTTGTTGCTGTTGATTATGTTACTAAATGGGTAGAAGCCATACCTACAAAGAGTGCCGATGGTGAGACCTCATTAAAAATGCTCAAGGATGTTATTTTTCCTAGGTTTGGTGTGCCTAGATATCTTATGACTGACGGAGGTTCTCATTTTATTCACGGTAGTTTTAGGAAAACTCTTGCTAAATATGATGTTAATCATAGAATTGCTTCTACTTATCATCCCCAAACTAGTGGGCAGGTAGAGCTTTCAAATAGGGAGATCAAGTCTATCTTGCAGAAGACTGTCAATAGATCTAGGAAAAAATGGGCTAGTAAGTTAAATGATGCTTTATGGGCTTATAGAACTCCTTATAAGAACCCCATGGGTATGTCTCCTTATAAGATGGTTTATGGAAAAGCATGTCACTTGCCCTTAGAATTAGAACACAAAGCTTTTTGGGCAGTGAGAGAGCTTAATAGAGATTTTAAACTAGCCGGTAAGAAAAGGTTATTAGATTTGAGTTCTCTAGATGAGTGGAGAAACGAAGCGTATGAGAATGCCAGGCTTTTTAAAGAGAAAGTCAAGCAATGGCATGATAAGAGAATTCTTAAGAGAGAGTTTCATGTTGGTGAGAATGTTCTATTGTATAGGTCTCGTCTCAGATTTTTTGTAGGAAAATTACTTTCAAAATGGGAAGGACCATATGTTATTGTGGAAGTGTACCGCTCAGGTGCTATTAAGATTGCTTCACTAAAGGATGACTCTACACAAGTGGTGAATGGGCAAAGACTCAAACATTATATTTCTGGAGATTCTTATAATGAACATGTTGATGTTATTGAAACAGTTTCTCCGAAAGAATTCAT
The DNA here is from genome assembly GCA_007115705.1 of Dactylis glomerata. Taxonomy (NCBI): domain Eukaryota; kingdom Viridiplantae; phylum Streptophyta; class Magnoliopsida; order Poales; family Poaceae; genus Dactylis; species Dactylis glomerata. Next base: position 123,456 of record QXEO01000721.1, read on the forward strand.
CCAAGACAAATTGCAGGTACCTGCAGAGTTCGTTTTTGAATAGGTAACAGTTCTAGTCAGAGAAGTTTCGCGAAAAGCTCTTCCTTTAATATTTTTGCTATTTTTACTAAATATGAAAAATCACGAGACGAAAACGGGCAGGAAAAGGAGTCTGTGGGCTTCTCACACATAGGTGGCGCGGGCCCACCCCTGGCCGCGCCACCCAGGTGTGAGAGCACCCCGGAACTCGTTTCCGTCCCGGTTTCCTCCTGTGATTTCATTTCGATGTATGATTTTCGCCTATTTAACCCCCCGGAGTCCCCGAGGTCTGTATATCATTTTCTCGTCGTGTTTTGTTTCGAGCTGTTTCCGTCAGGAGTTGATCTTAAGCTTGGGGGAGCCATGGCCTCTTAAAGCGATGACAAGGAGAAGACACCTCCGGAAGATGACACCAAAGACTTTCGGCTGAAAGAAGAGGTTGAAAGTGAAGACAAGGAGGAAGATCCAAGCTCAAGGCCAAACACCATGATTGCCAGCATAGGGGTGGTGACAGATCATGACAAGTTCAAGAAGAGTGCACGCATAAGGACCGGAGGGGGTTTGCCGCGTCACACCTTAGCTCCATGGACAGCTCCGTCAGGCAACAATCCTTTCCATACTCTAATACATGAACATCAGTTTCAAAGGGTGCCTAGGTCGCGATTACCCTCTGGTTGGGATATAGATCGTTCTAACAGTGCAGGAAAAGGAAGTTCCAAGAATGAGGAAGGATGGGGAAATAATACCAAGAGCTGGGATTCTCTTGCTGACAGGTTCATGAACCGTGTTGAGCACAATTCTGAGATGATTCGTAACCTTAGTCACAAGATTGATGATCTGAAAGATTTGATTGAGAAGCTTATTAAAGATTATCCACCGCCGCCGCCACAAGAATAATTCGTCATCGGTATAGGCATCCCCTTGGCTTGTTCCAAGCTTGGGGGGAGTGCCGCGGTATCACATCATTACCTTTTGCTCATTTACTTTTCAAGTAGAGTCATATCTTGAATAGAGAAGTTATCTTATAGAATAGTTTGTAGTTTGGAAGTATCCTCCTTAGTTGGTTATCTATGTATCCCTTGGTGCGAGTTGCGGTAATAAAATATTAATGAGAATTTTTATCATTTACTTTCCGCACACTTTATGTTAGTTTGCAATCTCTCTTGTATGACTAGTCTTGTTGATTGGTATTGGTATCACTTTGGGAGCATGAGTAAATTTAGTTGGTTTTGGCAAACCTAGCTTGGTCAGTAGCAACTTTACCTTGAGGTTTGAGTAGAAAATAATAAAGAAGTGCTTGTAGTTACATCACTTCAGTTTATCCTTCATATTTGCCTTATAAGCATTGTTATTCCTAAAGTCAAAATTGTTGTACCTTCAAGGGAGTTTGCATGATTGTTCTTATTATATGTATGTTTGTCTGTTTCATGCAACTCTTATGCTTGCTACCCAGCCTTGCTAGCCAAAAACCTGTACTGAGAGGAAATACTTCTCGTGCATCCAAATCCCAAAGCCAAGTCACTTCCAAAGAGTCCACTATAAATTCCTATGCATGGTATCTCAAGCCATTCCAAGTAAATTTTCATGTGCTACCTTTCAAAAACCTTCAAACACTTCTCATTTTGTGTCACTGTTTTTAGCTCATGAGGACGTAGTGGATGGGTTTGTTATCTTCCATACTAAATTAAGTACCCCTCGACTAGGCAGCTTCATCTGCTCGTCATTAATTTTGCAAGGGAGCTGGTCAGACCATTATAATCTCAAAAAGAAAAGAAAAAGAAAGGCACTCCTCCATGGTATGTGAAAGTTGGTTGGCACCCGATGGAATCGGTTAGCCATGGTTTGAGAAAGGAAAAAAGGTGGGGAGGAGTGCAAAGCTATAAAAGAGCACCAATGTGCCAATTAATCAAACATCTCGGAACTGCTCTCACTTGTTTAGTATGGAAGATATCAAGAACTCCGTTGCTAGTCGTTGACAAAAGCAACCACCTCTCAAAACAATTTTTACCTCTGTTTTACAAATGAAAAGCTCTAGCACATGTTTAATCCCTGCTTCCCTCTGCGAAGGGCCTATCTTTTACTTTTATGTTGAGTCAACCTTTTCCCCTCTATCTCAAGAAAGCATTTGAGTTGTTATGTTTCACTCATCCATATGTTGATCCGTTTAATCATGTTTACTATCTTCCTTGTTTTGTACAATGCTTTTGTCTGAAGGAATATATCTTTGGAAGCTTTCTATGAATGCAAAAGTTTATTTTGTTGAGCATATGGTCTTTGCTATATTAGCTCTGTTTTAAAAGGCTCCGTTTAAAAGAAAGAATAGCTTGTTCATCATTCTTTGACCAAGAACTAAGGTTTGCCATTGCCAATTATAGTTTACCTTGTGCATCTTTACATGTGATTCCCTTTTACCTATTGCAAGTCTATATCTTATAAAGGGAAGCTGTTGTCTATTATAATTTGTGTCTTGGTAAATGTGATGCTTCTTGTCCATATTTTGATTATCGACACTTCACTCCATAAACTTGTGGTCATGTTTACCAAGTTTAGTTTTCGCTTGGGGACAAGCGAGGTCTAAGCTTGGGGGGGTTGATACGTCCATATTGCATCACTATTTTGTATCATAATTTACTGTTATTCATTGATATATTTCATATTTAGAGTTGATACTTATGTTATTTCCTTTGTTTTCACATGTTTGATGATCATTGGAGGATTTGCTGCCGGAGTCAGGATTCTGCTGGAAAAAGGACCATCAAGGGACCATATTTTGAAGATCAGGAAAATTCCAGAAAAATACCAGGAAATTATATTTTCCCAGAAGACTCAGGAAGCCAGAAGGAGGAGTCGAGAGGAGCCAGGAGGGGCCCTCACGCCAGGGTGGCGCGGCCTGACCCCTGGCCGCGCCAGCCCTATGTGAGGCCACCCTGGCCCACTTCTGCCATCACCCCTTCGTGTACTTGATCGTCCCCGAAAACCTAAGTCAAGGGGGGGGGCTCAGAGTTACACACCGCCACCTCTGTGGGGCGAAAAACACCAGAGAGAGAAAAGCTCTCCGGCAGGCAGAAATCTACCGGGGAAATTCCTTCCCGGAGAGGGGAGGTCGTCGCCATCGTCATCACCATCGCACCGGACTTCATCGGGATCATCATCATCATCATCTCCATCACCAGCACCTTCATCTCCACCATCACCACGCCATCCCGCTGTAACATCTTGAGTTGGATCTTGTTATATTCATAGGGGAAACTTTCCCGGTGTTGATTACTCTTGTAGTTGATGCTATTGAGTGGAACCGTTGAATTAAGGTTTATGGTCAGATTGTTATTTACCATTATTTCACCTCTGATCATGATCCATATGATGTCTTGTGAGTAGTTCGTTTAGTTCTTGAGGACATGGGAGAAGTCAAGATGTTAGTAGTGAATTATTGTTGAGAAATATTTAATGGTTTGATATTGTTGTGGTGCTATTTCACTAGTGGTGTCATGTGAACGTCAACTACATGATACTTCACCATTTATGGGCCTAGTGAGATGCATTGTGTATTTGGCTACCAATTGTGGGGTTGCTGGAGTGACATAAACCAATAAAGACTATTGGCTTTATGAAGCGAAAGCTCTTGACAGAAACTCATGTGTGTCCTCGAGAACGTTTGGTTATTATTAGTTACACAACCGGCTTGTCCTTTGCTGAAGAAAGGATTGGGCCACTTGCTGCAATTGTTACTACTGTCTTTTATTTACTCGCACTTTATTTACTCGTATTACCAAATACCCCTGAAAACCTGTTTGCTAGTATTACAGTGAATCCTTGATCAAAACCACTCATCAACACCTTCTGCTCCTCGTTGGGTTCGACACTCATATTTATCGAAAGTACGATGATACACCCCCTATACTTGTGGGTCATCAGTTTCATAACTGAGGGAAAACTTGGTGCTATATTCATCAAAACCTTCTCTTGGGGTTTTCCAGGCCGGTTATTTACTACACATTCCCACTTCAATTTGGCACCAGAAGTTTTCTATCGCCGTTGCCGTGTATTAAAGAAGAAGCTTTCACACCATCATCACCGCACCATCACCCCACCAGGACCACTTCTGACGACGCCCCTTCGCCTATAAAGACCCGCCGATGGGAAAAACCTATACCCGATCACTTGCCCAACTGTAATTTGTTTACCCAGCATGTGTTATTTTATCTTATGGAGAGACACCACTAGTGAACTGTGGACCCTGGTCCTATTTCCTTTATATTGCTATCACCTGTTTACTTTACTCGTACTATTTACTTTACTCGCATACTACTATTGCTTTCCACTCGATACGCTCATTCCTTTGTTTCAAGCAAATCGGTGAGATTGACAACATCATCGTAAGTTGGGAACAAAGTATTTAGTTATGTTGTGTGCAGGTTCCACGTTGCCGCTCGCAAAGCAAAGCTCGGACGAGGTGCCCTATAAATTGTCCGGAGCTGTCGCGAAGCTAGCGGGCATCACCTTCATTCGTTTGGCTTTTTTCTACTGGATTGATAACCTTGGTTTCATAACTGGGGGAAAACTTGCTGCTATATTCATCAAACCTTCTCTTTTGGTTTCCAACTGGCCGGTCATTTACTACACATTCCCACGTCAACTTGGCACCAGAAGTTTTCTGTCACCGTTGCCGGGGATTGAAGAAGAAGCTCCCACACCATCATCACCGCGCCATCACACCTCATCCCTTGCTAGCCGCCGTCTATTTTGTAGCTCCTGTTTCGAGTTACAAATATTAGCAACTGAACCAGTATCATATACCCAGGCACTACAACGAGCGCTAGTAAGGTAGACATCAATAACATGTATATCAAATATACCTTTGATGGTGCTAGCCTTCTTGTCCGCTAAGTACTTTGGACAGTTGCGTTTCCAGTGACCCTTGTCCTTGCAATAGAAGCACTCAACGTCCGGCTTAGGACCAGACTTGAGCTTCTTCTTAGTAGGGGCAACGCGCTTGCCGCTGCCTTTCTTGAAGGATCCCTTTGCAACCTTAGCTTTCTTGAAGCTAGTGGTCTTGTTGACCATCAACACATGATTATCTTTCTTGATATCCACCTCCGCAGCTTTCAGCTTAGTGAAGAGCTCAGTGATCGTATTAGTGGAACCAATTTGATTGTGAGTAACTACCACTAGTGGGGACGGGGCCTCCAGTCCCGGCCCGTAAGGGGCTTTAGTCCCGGTTTGCAAACCGGGACCCCAGCCGCGGGACTAAAGGCTGAACCTTTAGTCCCGGCCCGCTTACCAGCCGGGACTGGAGGGTGTCCACGTGGGCACCTCGGAGCGAATCAGGGCCAGGACCTTTAGTCCCGGTTTGTAACACAGACCGGGACTAAAGGTCATCTGCAGATTTTTGTTTTTTGCTGTAGGGTTTTAGGGTTTAGGGGTTTTAGGGTTTTAGGTGGGGGATTAACGTGATGCCTCGTTTGGTGCCTTGGTGTTCGGGAATTAGTTTATGCATATATATAAGATTAACTTATCTTACAAGCGAGCATATATATACAATTATATGGAGATCAGAATTATCGGGACAAGGGCCCGTCTATTCGATTACATGGACCAACATTAGTAATGGCCCCTAGCTACACTAAATCGTCCTTTGTCGTCTATAGCTTCTATTCTCAGAAAGGTCGCCAGCTCCTCTGCAACAGCAATCGCGCGTTGCTCTGGTAGGTACTTCTCCCGCATGGCCGTGTACTATATAAGAAGAGGAGATGAATATGAATATCAATCATGATAACAAAGAATGACGAGTAAAAATAGAGGTGTGAATGTTTATTGCTTACATCGTATCTGTAATCCTTGTGCTCAGAGGTAAACGTGCGAATGGTCTCGCAAACATAGTATCCACATAGATGCGTCCCCCGTGGCTGCTGGTCGCACTTTACGAGAATAGAATATATATAATCAAAATAATAATCTAGCATTACAAAAGTATTGAAAATAGAAGTATATCATACTACTACTTACCTGAGCCGCTCTAAAGGTCAGCTTCTCATGCCGGATACCGGGAGTCACGCACTTGAACCGCTTCCAAACCCTGCCCGACAAGGAAAATGATTTGCTAAGTTTTTCATTAATTGATATATCAGAAAATCATCGAAAGAGACCGATAGAGCGCAAGAATGATTGAAATTACCCTTGGAGCATGTCCTGCAGGCTTTGGAACTGTTCCAAGGGTCTCGATAATGGGTCGAAGGCATCAACTCTTCCCTTATCAATTTGAATGTCCAACAGAATCCAGTGGTAGCTGCACATGTATATATATATGTGTCAGTAACTTATCAATTACACTCATAAGTGAATGGACACAACAAAGTAAGACCCTCACTTGAAGTTGTATGGAAACAGTATGTGGTCACAGTAATTTTGATCTGTTAGAAACCTTAGAAGGTTTTCCTCCGTCTCCTTGGGGTTATCAGTTAGCGTCTTTATATGTATTTTATCTGGGTCAATAAACCCAATATTTAGGATGTTACTACTTTTACATTCCAGAATCTTCATTCTGCATAATAGAGTACAAGTCAGAACGGAACAAGTTATATGTAGAAAATGAATTGAAATAACTGAACAAGTTATATGTAGACAATGAATTGAAATAATTGAACAAGTTATATGTAGACAACGAATTGAAAAACTTACAGACAATAGCAACTCATAAGCGATTTGTCGAGGGCGTCGGCATTGTACATCTGGAAGAGTTCATCAAAGTCGATATGGATGTCTTCGGGACGGCCGTAGTACTCCCGTGGGACAAGCGCCACGATCATCGTTCTCCCTTTCTTTGATTCACTTAAGTACCATGTATGCAAGTAACGCATATTTGTTGGGAGACCATCAAACTTATCTTTGCTGACCAAAGGCGCTCCCATGACAAACTGTGGCTTAGGGGCTACCACAGCCTTGGGTACCACGTCGTCTTGGGAAGCCAGAATGACTTCAACCGGGATACCCCATTCATCCGCCCACTTCTTTGCTAATCCCAAATCTTGCCCCTGCACCAGAGAGGGAACATTCTCGGGTAACACCCTGAGGGGTGGGATCGACTGTTTGGCCTGTTGTCCAAGCTGAGGAACGTCTGATCTTATTTTGCTTGTAGTTGAACTTGATTTGCTCCCACTTGCACTTGCACTTGCACGTGACTTGCTCTTTTGCCCTTCCTTCTGCAATGTGCGTGTATAGTCGTCAGGCTTATGGTGTAAGTCATACTGTGATGGAAGGGTCATGAAGTATTTTGCATATGCTATTTGCTTCTCGGTGTATTCCGGGCGGGGCTCGGGTTCCTTCTTTTTCATCTGCGCCTCATAATGTTCCTTTGCTATCCTGGCGTTTTCCTCGTCGGTACGATCATAAGGTCTGATAGGAAGATTAGCATGAGGTACCTTTGGGAGGGGCGACAGTTTGCGCTTTGGGGAGCTCCGTCGCTTAGAACTCATGGACGGAGCGTTCTTGCTGGCACGCTTCCGCTTAGTATCCTTAGCGGGCGGCGGCGGAGACGGCCGACCCAAGTCCGGCGGCGGTGATCGAGATGGACTCGTGTTGTGGTGGCCGTCGTCATGTGGAGGGCTTGGAGGTGATGGAGGTGTAGGTGACCTGCGACGACTCGGAGGCGGTGTTGTCCTTGGGGCCGAGCCTGGAAGCTTGATGTAGTTCTTGTCCCATAGGATGACTCCACCCAGTACTTCTCCGAGTGTCCTCTCATCTTCGGGTCCAGCCATGTCGAGCTCCATATCATGAAACCCCGCCATGATTTCATCCACCCCGACTTTAGCAAAGCCAGCTGGAATCTCACGGCCATGCCAGCGTGCATCAGGGCCAGAAGGTAAAGCTTGTCCGACGGCCACCTTCATGGATATGTTCTTGAATTTCTGATGGAGTTCACATGATGTTGACTCCTTGATTCCATCCACGGGGTAGCCGGGACCGCCCTCTATCATTCTTCGTGCATCGTCGGGCGGGGCCTCAGATTCAGCCACGCTGCTTTTCCGCTTAGATGGGGCGCCGATAATATCGAGTCCAGGATCTTCCTGGCGCACTACTCCTCTAAGCTCGTCAATCTGCTTCTGTTGCTCGTTAAGCCTGGCAAGCAACTGGTTGAACTTGTCATTCTCCTCATCCTGCTGTCGCTTCTTTGCTCTCGCCCGGCTTCTGTAAGTGTCTTGGTCTCTGGCAAACCCAAGCCACCACGGGTAAGAAGGACCGAAGCCTCGCGTTCGTCCTCCATGTTCGTCATTGCCGAGGACCAGTGTGAGCAAATCTTTCTCTCTATCTGCAGTGAACTGTCTTTTTCCCTCTTTAATTTCTTTCACTATCTTTTTCCAATTCTCCCTGGGTATCCTAAGACCGCCACTGCAGATGAGGTCCCCTGTTTCTTCGTCGTACGAACCACCATGCGCAAGGAACCAATTCCTTGCTCTCATTTCCCACTCATCACGGATGGGTTCAGGTACGATGCCTTTAGCTAGCAGATCTTGCTCTTTCTTATCCCACTTTGGGATGGCAGTCTCATAGCCCCCTGGCCCCAGCGTGTGGTGATATTTCTTCTTGTCGGCATTTTTCTTGTTCTTTTCTGATAATGCCTTGGCATCTTCTGACTGCTTGTACTCCTGAAATGCCTTCCAGTGATTCGCCTGCTTGGCTAGATACCCCTCGAATACTGGCACTTTCTTTGTCTTCAGATAGTCTTTCCATAGCTTCTTCTTCCAGCTACGGAACAGTTCGGCCATCTTCTTTAGAGTCCACTGCTTGACTTTGGCCCTCAGTTTTTTTGCGGCGTCTTCATTCTCACATTCTGGCAGGTTGAAATGTGACATGATATCATTCCAAAGATTATCTTTGTACCTTTCGGCGACATAGTCACTATCGGCTGCCCCTTTGCGCTTGTTCCACTCCCGAACGCTGATCGGGACGTGATCCCTAACGAGAACTCCGCATTGCTTCTTGAATGTGTCAGCAGCATTCTTAGGAAGCTTTGGTTCGCCCGTAGGCAATATCACCTCAAAGGTGTAATGCGTCCGTGCGTCCAACTTTTTAGTCGGGCCTCGTTTCGTAGCTTTGCTCGATGTGGAGGCCTAAGAGGGAGAAACATTCGTCAAATGAATGTATATGTATACAATATAGAGCTATCTCCAATATTTTTCACATATTACAAGTGATTGTCGAACTTCATATGTATACCTCGCCGGACTTTATTATTTCTCCACCGGCTTCTCCACCGGCTTCTCCATCAGTGGAGCTATCACCTTCTCCGTCATTGGAGCTATCTCCGGCCCCATCGGCTTCATCTTCGTGTCGATCAACCTCCATTCCATCTCCGGAGGGGTTTAGATATGACGACGGAGATTCTGCAGGTTCAACGTCGGGGGCGTCTTTGATTATATCTTCGATAAGTTCTTCCTCTTCGAGGTTCCTGCTATGTGGATCCATAGTTCTGCAAAAAACGAACATTTGATTAACTAATAAACTAACAAACTATATATGATGCAAAATAATTCTATTTCTATTTGCAAAATAATTCTATATCTCGCGCGCAAATAAATTCTATTAACTAATAAACTAACACTAACTATAACTAAAATAATTCTATATCTAAAATACCCTAACACTAAAATAATTCTATCTCTAAAATACCCTAACACTAACTATAACTATATCTAAAATAATTCTATCTCTAAAATAAATCTCTAAAATAATTCTATATCTAACTATAACTATATCTAAAATAATTCTATATCTAAAATACCCTAACACTAACTATAACTAAAATACCCTAACACTAACTATATCTAAAATAATTCTATATCTAAAATACCCTAACACTAACACTAAAATACCCTAACACTAACTATACCCTAACACTAACTATATCTAAAATAATTCTATATCTAAAATACCCTAACACTAACTATAACTAAAATACCCTAACACTAACTATATCTAAAATAATTCTATATCTAAAATACCCTAACACTAACTAAAATACCCTAACACTAACTATACCCTAACACTAACACTAAAATACCCTAACACTAACACTAAAATACCCTAACACTAACTATATCTAAAATAATTTTTTTTAAAATTACCTTGCAGGCGGCGGTGGCTGGGCGCGACGGCTGGGCGCGGCGGCGGTGGCTGGGCGCGGCGGCGGCTGGGCGCGGCGGCGTGCTGGGCGGCGGCGTGGCTGGGCGCGGCGGCTGGGCGCGGTGGCTGGGCGCGCGGCGGCGGGGCGAGGTGGCTGGGCGCGGCGGGGCGCGGCGGCGAGCTCGGGCGCGGTGGCGCGGCGGCGGGGCGCGGTGGCGCGGCGGCGCGGCGGCGAGCTCGGGCAGCCTGGCGGCGTCTTCGGCAATTCCTCGCGCGCGAAAACGGTAAGTCCGAAACCTGGGGAAGAAGGCGCCAGTTTTATACCCCGGGACCTTTAGTCCCGGGCGGTGGCACGGACCGGGACTAAAGGGGGGCCTTTAGTCCCGGTCCGTGCCACCGCCCGGGACTAAAGGCCTCGGGTGGGGATTTCAGCGGCCAGGGCCTTTAGTCCCGGTCTGTGGCACGGACCGGGACTAAAGGCCTATTTTCTGTTTTTTCTTTTATTTGTTTAGTATTCTGTTTGCATATTTAAGAATTTAACAAAACTATAAAAATGAAAAGTGTTTGAAATTGAATACATAATTCAAAACTATTTTCTATTTTAAAAATTAATTACTTTAACTATCCTAACTATTAAATATTTTGCCATTTTTAATTAAAAACTATGTTTATTAATATTCTTTTTGCATATTTGAGTATTTGACAAAACTATAAAAATGAAAAGTGTTTGAAATTGAATAGATAATTCAAAACTATTTTCTATTTTCAAAATTAATTATTTTAACTATCCAAACTATTAACTAGTTTGCCATTTTCAATTAAAACTATATTGATTTATATTCTTTATGTATATTTTAGAATCTGATAAAACTATGAATATGAAAAGTGTTTAAAATTGAATAAGTAATTCAAAACAATTTTCTATGTGGAGGCTGTGGGTACAAGAACTGCGAGGCGAAGAAATCAGGACTGGGTATAGCGGCGACAGGGGTAGGGGAGAGGTAGTAGCCCACCGGGAGGAGTGCCATAGGAACGAAAGAACTAGTGAGCCGACTTTTTTTCTAAAGAGCGGTGATGACCGATCCATACAATTATTCACATCATGCATTACATAAAAGATTTAATACATTATTACATTATTGCACCAACAATCCTATCTATTATTTCTGTTTTCTTCTGGGTCGTAGCCATGGAGAATCTTCATCATTCAGTAGGATGCTTGGGTCAGTCTTCACTTTGAAGGGCGGAATTTCATGAAACTTATTATAATCTATTGACATGTCTGTCTTGTCATCTACTCCCACGATGTTTCTTTTCCCTGAAAGAACTATGTGGCGCTTTGGCTCATCGGACGATGTCTTCTTTTGCTGATTTCTTTTTCTCGTTTTTGTAGACATGTCCTTCACATAGAAAACCTGAGCGACATCGTTGGCTAGGACGAATGGTTCATCCATGTACGCAAGATTATTGAGATCCACTGTTGTCATGCCGTACTTTTGGTCTACAACTACCCCGCCACCTGTCAGCTTCACCCATTTGCACCGAAACAAAGGGATCTTAAAAGTAGGTCCATAGTCAAGTTCCCATATCTCCTCTATGTACCCGTAATATGTTTCCAAACAGTGCCCATTCTCGTCTGTTGCATCAAAGCGGACACCACTATTTTGGTTGGTGCTCTTTTTATCTTGGGCAACCGTGTAAAATGTGTTCCCATTTATCTCGTACCCTTGGAAAGTACATATAGTCGAAGATGGTGGCCTGGCCAAACAGTACAGCTGATCTCCAACGGTGTCGTCATTCATGAGATGTGTCTGCAACCAACTACCAAAAGTCTTCTCGTGTTCCCCTTTAATCCAAGAGTCAGCCTTCCCCGGGTTTTCGGAGCGTAGAATATTCTTGTGTCTCACGATATACGGAGCCACCACAGTGGAATTGTGTAGAACTGTGTAGTGTGCTTGAGAGAAAGAATGCCCGTCCATACATACTTTTGCTTTCCTTCCTAGTGTGCCTTTTCCTGTCAGCCTACCCTCATACCGAGATTCAGGAACACCAATCGGCTTAAGGTCAGGAAGAAAGTCCACACAAAACTCAATGACCTCCTCTGTTCCATAGCCCTTGGAGATGCTTCCTTCTGGCCTAGCACGGTTACGAACATATTTCTTTAAGACTCCCATGAACCTCTCGAAGGGGAACATATTGTGTAGAAACACAGGACCAAGAATTCTAATCTCTTCGACTAGGTGAACTAGGAGGTGTGTCATTATATTGAAGAAGGATGGCGGGAACAACAACTCAAAGCTGACCAGACATTGGACCACATCAATCTGTAACCCTGATAGACTTTCTCGATCGATTACCTTCTGAGAAATTGCATTGAGGAATGCACATACCTTCACAATTGCCAGACGAACATTTTCCGGTAGAATTCCCCTCAATGCAACCGGAAGCAATTGCGTCATAAGCACGTGGCAGTCATGAGACTTTAGGTTTTGGAATTTTTTGTCTTTCATATTTACGATTCCCTTTATATTCGACGAGAAGCCAGTCGGGACCTTGATACTGAAAAGGACTTCAAAGAAGATTTCCTTCTCTTCCTTAGTAAGAGCGTAGCTGGCATGCCCTTGAAACTGCCCTGGATGCATGCCATCTCTTCCTTTATGACGTTCCTGGTCCTCCCGTGCTTCCGGTGTATCTTTTGACTTCCCATACAAGCCCAAGAAGCCTAGAATATTCACGCAGAGATTCTTCGTCAGGTGCATCACGTCGATTGCGGAGCGGACCTCATGGACTTCCCAATAGGGTAGCTCCCAAAATATAGATTTCTTCTTCCACATGGGTACGCGCTTATCAGGGCCGTTAGGAACAGGTTGGCTGCCAGGACCCTTTCCAAAGATTACTTTTAAATCTTTGACCATATCAAATACTTCAGCACCAGTACGGATGACAGGCTTCCCCCGGGGTTCTGCCTTGCCATTGAAATGCTTGCCTTTTTTCTTTAAGGGATGTTTGGGCGGAAGAAAACGACGATTGTACGGGTACACATTCTTCCTACACTTGTCCAGATATATACTTTCTGTCTGATCTAAACAGTGCGTGCATGCATTGTATCCCTTGTTTGACTGTCCTGAAATGTTACTAAGAGCAGGCCAATCATTGATGGTTACGAAAAGCAACGCTCGAAGGTCAAATTCCTCTTGTTTGTGCTCGTCCCACACATGTACACCTGGTTCGGCCCACAGCTGTAAAAGTTCATCAACTAATGGCCTTAGGTACACATCAATGTCGTTGCCGGGTTGCTTTGGACCTTGGATAAGCACTGGCATCATAATGAACTTCCGCTTCATGCACAACCAAGGAGGAAGGTTGTAGATACATAGAGTAACGGGCCAGGTGCTGTGACTGCAACTCTGCTCCCCAAAAGGATTCATGTCATCTGTACTCAGACCAAACCATAAGTTCCTTGCGTCACCTGCAAATCTCGGGAACTCTCTCTCGATTTTTCTCCACTGCCGACCATCGGCGGGGTGCCTCAACTTATCGTCTTTCATACGATCTTCCATGTGCCATCGCAACAACTTCGCATGATCTTTATTTCTGAACAGACGTTTCAACCGTGGTATTATAGGAGCATACCACATCACCTTGGCAGGAACCCTCTTCCTGGGTGGCTCGCCCTCAATCTCACCAGGGTCATCTTTTCTGATCTTATACCGCAATGCAGTGCATACCGGGCATTTATCCATATTCTCATACTTCTCACCGCGGTAGAGGATGCAGTCATTAGGGCATGCATGTATCTTCTGCACGTCTAATCCTAGAGGGCAGACAAGCTTCTTTGCTTCGTACGTGCTGGCGGGCAATTCGTTCTTTCTTGGAAGCATCTTCTTCATCAGTACCAGCAACTTTTCGAATGACGAGTCAGTCACACCGGTCTCTGCCTTCCACTTCAGCAATTCCAGTGTGCTACCCAGCTTCTTCTGGCCATCTTCACAAGTTGGGTACAACAATTTGTTGTGGTCCTGTAACATCTGCTCGAACTGCAACCTCTCCTTTTCTGTGTCGCAGCCTCGCCGTGCTTCAGAAATGACCCGGCCAAGATCATCAGCGGGCTCATCTGGTTCCCGTTCTGCACCCTGATCTTCTTCTTCATTGTCTTCCATTGCGGTATCAGCATACTCAGGGAACATAGATCGGTAGTTGTCATCATCGTTCTCTTCTTCTTCATCGTCGTCTTCCATCATAACCCCTCTTTCTCCGTGCTTGGTCCAAACATTATAGCCCGACATAAAACCGGACCGAAGCAGGTGGCTCTGAATGACTCTTGAGGAAGTGTAGTCCTTCTCATTCCGACATTCAACACATGGACAAAACATATAGCCACCACCATGCTTGTTCGCATCGGCCGCATCTCGAAAAGAATGCACGCCTTCTCTGTAAGCGGCGGTGCGTCGATCACCGTACATCCATGGATGGCTCATCTGCGTCATGCAACAGTATATCAAACACAATCACGATCCTAAAAATTAGTACCGCACGGTCTAAACGAGGAAATATAGTTGCTAACCTTTTAGAATAAGTGGAAATAAAGAGGAAGAGGCTTAAGCGTGGCTCGGGCACCTCATATCGTAGTTGTGTTCGGTGAACTGAAGCGGCATCGCTCTAACAAACATTTCAACAAACACCTCTAGTGCATCCAAGCAAAAAGGAGAGCTAGCACACACTCACACACTTTCATCCAAAAAAATGCAAGAGGGGAGAGAGGGGCTGCAGGGGCCATATATATAGGCAGAGTACTTTAGTCCCGGTTTGAGACACAAACCGGGACTAAAGGGGGCGCACATGCGGGCCGCCCAGCGCATAGCCCTTTAGTCCCGGTTTGTGTCTCAAACCGGGACTAAAGGCTCGTAACGGGCCGGGACCAAAGCCTCCCGGGCGGCTGGCGAATTTGGGGCGACGTGGCCGGGCCTTTAGTCCCGGCCCAGATGGAGGCCGGGACTAAAGGGTCCAGGCCTAAGGCCCGTTTTCTACTAGTGAAAGCGAGCTTTTTTCGCGTATAGCCAACCTCGAAGCCCAATTAGCGACACGGGCTGCCCCCTCAACTCAACCCTAACGAGTACCCATGCACATGTGTAGTACTATCACAATTTTAACCACTTGCAACCATGATATATATGAGGGCTACGTGAGTCAATGCTCATGTACACAACATTTTCCTTACGCCCATGGAGTGGAACGTACACGTTTGGCCGTCCCAGCCTTCACCCTCCCCCTCTCTCTAATCCCAACATGACCACCTCCCTACCCCCTCTCCCTCCCTCGAAGCAAGTGTCACGAGGACGTGAGGTTTTGGTGACTCGAGACATCGCCTTCCCCGCCACCAAAGGCCGGACCTAGCACCCCCTCTAACCCATGCGACCACCACAAGCTTGTTGATGGCACGTTGCTTTCATTTTATGACTTCTCTAAAGGGTTTGTAATCTCTTTGCGAAGCTTCTGAAATCTTTAGGTTTGCCACTAGCTAGGCCACCAGCCCGGAGCGGGATCCCAAGGCTGGCCCTGATATGTCAGGGCCGGTGCAAGATCAAAAAAGGGCCCCTCTATACTGAGGCAATAGAGATGATTTTTTACATTTAAATCGATACAAACTTAGTCATTTAGCAAAAAAATTCCTAAATTCTCAATGGAGATATTAGATTTTTTTTAGAGAAAAGGCCTAAAGGCAATGGAGATATTATAATAGATGATCTCTTTGGTTACAATATTCAATTCACAAAGCTTGCTACTCGTGATCTTATTGCACTTCAGCTCAACCTCCATCCCGCACTCAAGCTCACATGGAAATCGAGGAGGCGAGAGGAGAACAAAAGAATTCGTATCGATGGAGGCCACTGCACCGGATGCACCGGCTACGCACTCTGTCTTACTTTAAACAATTAAGCAGCCGATCGACTTAGGATTAGTCTTGTATTCTTGTAAAGAAAGTACTCGTGTACGCAAGATTGATCCACGCATGATGGACTCACCATTGCACATACGTGTAGCTATATAGTACTCCCTCTGTTCCAAAATGTAAGTTTTTTGAAGAGTTAACTTAGCTCTCTAAAAAGACTTATATTCTGAGACAGATGTAATAGTTAGCTAGTACTCGACCACTCGACCTAGCTAGCACGATCTACGGATCTAGTCTACAACAGCTACTAACATACTACCTGCAAGCTAGCCAGCATGCTTAATTAGTACTCACTTTGCTAACATGATTAACTTGGGGGTGCATGGATCCATGCATGCTTAATTAGCTGATTTTCCCGCCGGTGCATGGATGCATGCATTCGCGTACGTCGGCCTAGCTAGCTAGCTAGGACGGGAGTTTACACTAGTTGAGACAGGCTCTTTAGTTCTGGCCTGTAAGGGTCTTTAGTCCCGGTTTGCAAACCGGGACTATAGAGGCGGGACTAAAGGCTAACCCTTTAATCCCGGCCCGGTTGCCAACCGGGACTAGAGGGTGCCCACGTGGGCGCCTCGGAGCGCTTTCAGGGCCAGGACTTTTAGTCCCGGTTTGTAATATGGACCGAGACTAAAGGTCATCTACAGATTTTGTTTTTTACTTTAGGATTTTAGGGTTTAGGTGTTTGGGGGAATTATTTTTATTGTATATTATTTTATTCTTTCATTTAAAAACACTTTTCATATAAATCTATGCATACATGTTAGTGCATATATATGTAAGATAACTTATCTTACGATCGAGTATATATATACAATTATATGGAGATAACAATTATCGGGACTAGAGCCCGTCTATTCGATTACATGGACCAACATCAGTAATGGCCCCTTGCTACACTAAATGTTCATTTATCATCTATAAGTTCTGTCCTAAAAAAGGACGCTAGCTCCTCTCCAACAGCGATCGCGCGTTGCTCTGGTAGGTACTTCTCCCGCATGGCCGTGTACTATATAAGAAGAGGAGATGAATATGAATGTCAATCATGATAACAAAGAATGACGGGTAAAAATAAAGGTGTGAAAGTTTATTGCTTACGTCGTATCTGTAATCCTTGTGCTCAGAGGTAAACGTGCGAATGGACTCGCAAACGTAGTATCCACATAGATGCATCCCCCGTGGCTGCTGGTCGCACTTTACGAGAATAGAATATAATCAAAATAATAATCTAGCATCATCAATATATTGAAAATAGAAGTATCAATGCAGATTTGGTGCCACGGGGGGTAGCTATGCACCCATCACGCCGTTCCACAGCTGTTAACTCGTCCACTAGTCCACCACCTACCCCGCTCTTCCCTGTTCATTTCCTTGGGCGTGTGTACTAGTCAGGATCGGTGTCTGACACGCAAGGCCGCAAGGGGCTGGGTCTAGCTCCTATAGCCCACCTCGCCTCCGGCAGTTTGACTATGAAATCCAGCCACTCGTTCTCCCCGGCCGATTCCCCCATAGACAGCCCATCCCACGCCTCGGAATCGCACGGCGACCTGGCCTTCCGATTCATGACGGCGAGCTTCCTTCCTGGAGCAGCCAGGGGAGCCACCCCACAACAAATAAAGATCAGAGTAGAAAGCAAAGTGCAGAACAGAAAAAAAAAGCAAGAAAGGATGGGGAATGAATCACGACAAGAGCAGCAGGAAATAGAAAAAATAGGACAACCTGGATCGGAATCTGGATCAGAAATACACCAAATTAAAATGGAGCTGATCCCGTAAAACGATGAAGCAAATCCAGATCATAAAAAATAAAAGAGAGACGAAACAAATCCAGATCGAGAATAAAGGACAGGAGAGAAATGTTTTTGCATCACGAGGCGCAGGCCGACCTCGACCTCCATTAACCGCATCCGATTCTCAAAAGCTGGCTGCGCTGCCGCTGAGCGACCACTAGGTGGGCTGGCAGTCTCAGGCCAACGATGAGACATCCACCTCGGCCTAGTCCGCAACGGCGCCACCATTCTCGAAACTGCGCGTGGACGCACGGCCAAGCCGGGGTGTCGCTCCCCGGCGGCGACCCCATTCGTGCAGAGCCTCCTGGCGGGCGATGCATGGTGGAGGGGACGCCGGCGGCCGGCGGGATCTGCTGGTGGTGGGGAATTATCTGGATGGAGAAAACGCCGTGCGCGACAGGTGGTTTCTCAAGTTGGGCAGGATGAGATGGTGTGCTGCCTTGGTCGGTGGGGAGGTGGGCCTGGTGCCTGGTGGACTGATGGTGAACTCGGTCCTACTACTAACGACGTCAGCCAGCCACTTTTCTGGTTAAGTCAATCGGCGGTGTAAAATGTTCTATAGGATTGATCCAACGGTTGATTTAGGGTGCGTAGCTACCACCGGTGGTAGCAGGCTATTTTGCATAGAAGTATATCGTACTACTTACCTGAACCGCTCTAAAAGTCAGCTTCTCATGCTCGATACCATCAGTCACGCACTTGAACCGCTTCCAAACCCTGCCCGACAAGGAAAATGATTTGCTAAGTTTTTCATTACTTGATATATCAGAAAATCATCGAAAGAGACCGATAGAGCGCAAGAATGATTGAAATTACCCTTGGAGCATGTCTTGCAGGCTTTGGAACTGTTCCAAGGGTCTCGATAATGGGTCGAAGGCATCAACTCTTCCCTTATCAATTTGAATGTCCAACAGAATCCAGTGATAGCTGCACATGTATATATATATATATATATATATATATATATATATCAACGCGGATTTGCTACCACTGGTGGTAGCTATGCATGCATGCATAGTCCTTGGATTATGTGAGCATGGTATTCCTCCGCATGCGATGTAGAGAGCAGGAGATGACGATGATAACGGATGAAATTCCTCCGTTTGTTGCATGCACATGGTACTCTTGAATGGCTACCTAGCATGGCAACTGTGGATGGCTAGAGCATGTGGTGATTTTAGATATACCATGCCTAGTTGCCATGCGTAGTAGCCATGCACACTCTACTAACCAAGTAACCTGCAGAGTTGCCTTGTATGATTTACTAACCGATCAAGGTGGTGATTTTAGGAATGACATACCTAGTTGCCATGCACACTCTCCAAACACACTAACCACCTAGACATGCCATGTGATGTAGCCGTCTTGCCTAGCCATACGTGTGGTTTTGGCGGGATTTTTTTGTTGGCGGGATTTATGAAATGAGCTCTACTTGATTAAGTAGCGGCGCTCTCAAAATCAACAAATCAATTAACCGCTGATTTTTTTGGATCAAGGTGTTCGTCCTAATGAGCTATGGTATGAATCCGATTATGTATCAGGGAAATGCTAAATAGAAAAGGATACGGCAGCTATGAGTACACAATGTGAGTGGTGAGATGAGATGATTTGTTTGCATGGTTCCACGGTGTGGTGGCTTTGGATGGATAGGTTGAGTGGATGGTGTAGTAGGTGTGTGTATGTGGTTAGTTGGGGTGGATAATCCAATAGGTTGCATGGTGTGGTGTGTTGGTGTGGTGTGTTGAGGTGGTGTGTTGAGGTGGTGAGAGATAGGAATATGCATGCAAACACCGTCGCTTCCGTCTGTTAACTCTTGTGCTCCTGGTAGAAAATCACATGCTCCCTATAGAGAATCTAATGGTGGATGGTGGGTGCATAGCTACCACCGGTGGTAGCAGGCTATTTTGCATATATATATATATGTCAGTAACTTATCAATTACACTTATAAGTGAATGGACACAACAGAGTAAGACCCTCACTTGAAGTTGTATGGAAACAGTATGTGGTCACAGTAATTTTGATCTGTTAGAAACCTTAGAAGGTTTTCCTCCGTCTCCTTGGGCTTATCAGTTAGCGTCTTTATATGTATTTTATCTGGGTCAATAAACCCAATATTTATGATGTTCCTAGTTTTACATTCCAGAATCTTCATTCTGCATAATAGAGTACAAGTCAGAACTGAACAAGTTATATGTAGACAATGAATTGAAATAACTGAACAAGTTATATGAATTGAAAAACTTACAGACAATAGCAACTCATAAGAGATTTGTCGAGGGCGTCGCAATTGTACATCTGGAAGAGTTCATCAAAGTCGGTATGGATGTCTTCGGGACGGCCGTAGTACTCCCGTGGGACACGCGCCACGATCATCGTTCTCCCATTCTTTGCTTCACTTAAGTACCATGTATGCAAGTAACGCATATTTGTTGGGAGATCATCAAACTTATCTTTGCTGACCAAAGGTGCTCCCATGACAAACTGCGGCTTAGGGGCTACCACAGCCTTGGGTAACCTGTCGTCTTGGGAAGCCAGAACATCTTCAACACTTATACCCCATTCAGCCGCCCACTTCTTTGCTAATTCCAAATCTTGGCCCTGCACCAGAGAGGGAACATTCTCGGGTAACACCCTGAGGGGTGGGATCGATTGTTTGGCCTGTTGTCCAAGCTGAGGAACGTCTGATATTTTTTTGCTTGTAGTTGAACTTGATTTGCTCCCACTTGCACTTGCACGTGATCTGCTCTTTTTCCCTTCCTTCTGCAATGCGCGTGTATAGTTATCAGGCTTATGGTGCAAGTCATACTGTGATGGAAGGGTCAGTAAGTATTTTGCATATGCTATTTGCTTCTCGGTGTATTCCGGGCTGGGCTCGGGTTCCTTCTTTTTCATCTGCGCATCATAATGTTCCTTTGCTATCCTGGCGTTTTCCTCGGGGGTATGATCATAAGGTCTGATGGGAAGATTAGCATGAGGTACCTTTGGGAGGGGCGACAGTTTGCGCTTTGGGGAGCTCCATCGCTTAGAACTCATCGACGGAACGTTCTTGCTGGCACGCTTCCGCTTAGTATCCTTAGCGGGCGGCGGTGGAGACGGCCGACCCAAGTCCGGCGGCGGTGATCGAGATGGACTCGTGTTGTGGTGGCCGTTGTCATGTGGAGGGCTTGGAGGTGATGGAGGTGATGGAGGTGTACGTGACCTGCGACGACTCGGAGGCAGTGTTGTCCTTAGGGCCGAGCCTGGAAGCTTGATGTAGTTCTTGTCCCATAGGATGACTCCACCCAGTACTTCTCCGAGTGTCCTCTCATCTTTGGGTCCAGCTATGTCGAGCTCCATATCATGAAACCCCGACACGATTTCATCCACCCCGACTTTAGCATAGCCAGCTGGAATCTCACGGCCATGCCAGTGTACATCAGGGCCAGAAGGTAAAGCTTGTCCGACGGCCACCTTCATGGATATGTTCTTGATTCTCTGATGGAGTTCACATGATGTTGACTCCTTGATTCCATCCACGGGGTAACCGGGACCGCCCTCTATCATTCTTCGTGCATCGTGGGTCGGGGCCTCAGATTCAGCCACGTTGCTTTTCCGCTTAGATGGGGCGGCGGTAATTGATACGTCTCCAACGTATCTATAATTTTTGATGCTCCATGCTTGTTTTTACACCATTTGCCTATTGTTTTGTTACACTTAGTGGCACTTTTATGCATTTTCCGGAACTAACCTATTAACGAGTTGCCATAGTGCCAGTTTCCTGTTTTCTGCTGTTTTTGTGTTTCAGAAGTGATACACAGGAAATATTCTCGGAATTGGACGAAACAAGTTCCTGAAGTCTTATTTTACCCTGAAGCTTCCAGAGATCCGAAGGAGAGTAGGAGGGGGGCCACCAGGGCCCCACACGCAGGGGTGGCGCGGCCAGCCCCCTGGCCGCGCAGGCCCCGCGTGAGGGCGCCTGGCTCCTCCTCTGACATCGCCCCTTCGCCTATAAAGACCCCCCGACGGAAAAAACCTAAGTACCCGATCAGTTTTCCAGAACACATCGCGATCCGCCGCCGCCGTCGACCCGAAGATCGGGAGAGTCCAGAAGCTCTTCCCGGCACCCTGCCGGAGAGGGGAATTGCCACCGGAGGTCTTCTTCATCGCCATGCTTGCCTCCGGAGCGATGAGTGAGTAGTCTACCTTGGACTATGGGTCCATAGCAGTAGCTAGATGGTTGTCTTCTCCACCATGTGCTTCATGTTTAGATCTCATGAGCTGTCCTACATGATTGAGATCACCGTTATGTAATTCTACATGTTTGGTTTGTTGGGATCCGATGAATATTGGTGTTTATGATTAAGTTGCAATACTGAATATTATCTTTTGTTATCTCTATGTTGTTTATGATCTTGCATGCTCTCCGTTGTTAGTAGCTATCTTGACCGAGTAGTTGCTAGTGACTCCAAGAGGGGGTATTTATGCTCGATAGTGGGTTCATGCCTCTATTTCACCTGGGGGAGTGACAGAAACCTCTAAGGTGGTAGATGTGCTGTTGCTACTAGGGAGAAAACAACATTCATATGCTCAAGGGCATATGCTTTGTTTACATTACACACTTTGCTTAATGCAATTATCTGTTGTTCGCAACTTAATACTACTGGGGTGTTCGGATTGATATCCCCGGGAGTGGATTATTAGTCATAGATGCAGTTGGATGGCGGTCTATGTATTTTGTTGTAATGCCCAGAGTAAATATCATAGTGATCTTCTTGACATATCACGTTTATCTTTATTCTATCAATTGCCCAACTGTAATTTGTTTACCCAGCATGTGTTATTTTATCTATGGAGAGACACCACTAGTGAACTGTGGACCCCGGTCCTATTTCCATCATATTGCTATCACCTGTTTACTTTTCTCGCACTGTTTACTTTACTTGCATACTTTTACTATTTTCCACTCGATACACTCATAACCTTTGTTTCAAGCAAACCGGTGAGATTGACAACCTCATCGTAAGTTGGGAGCAAAGTATTTGTTTGTGTGTGTGCAGGTTCCGCGTTGCAGCTAGCAAGCAAAGCTTGGACGAGGCGCCATATATAAATTGTCCGCAGCTGTCGCAAACTAGCAAGCATCACCTTCAGTCGTTTGTCTCTCCTCTCCTGACCGATATTAAACCTTGGTTTCTTAACTGAGGGAAAACCAGCTGCTATACTCATCATACCTTCCTCTTGGGGTTCCCAATGGGCTGGTCATTCACCACGCACAAGGACTGTTGCTGGGGGACGAAGAAGAATAATCTCCTTCATCAACTAGCCATCAGCTGTTTTTCTGGCGCCGTTGCCGGGGAGGAAGTAGAAGACTTCTGCGAGGGGAGTTTTCGCACGCACATCCTTTACTTTGTTATTGTTTTGCTTTACTTTATTTATTTTACTTGCATTGCTTTTTATCAAAAACCCAAAAAAATTAGAATCCTTGGTAGTTGTTATTTCTTTACTTTAGTTTATCATGCTGTTCCCTAAGTTCGTTCTGGAGGACCTCTCAGTAGGTAGTGGTTCGATTATTGGCAAAAGTAACATTGAGGAGTTCTTTAATCACATTAGTATGCATGAGGAAGTTGAGGAAAAGTCTTGGGTTGAGCTTGCTCCTAGTATTGAAGTTGCTTCTGTTTATTTAATTGACATGTTGGAAACTAGGTTTGCTAGTCTTAATCCTTTTATGCAATATATGTTCCTTAAGCTTCATGAAATTGAGGACCCCGAAAAGAAAGCTTTTATCTTGGAAACTTTGCACCTAGAATTTAAGGATGTCGTTATTGAAGCTAGGAAAGTTCTTAAACGTTTTAATAAACTCGGTTCACCTATAACGGTTATTAGTACAAATGATGATGGGGCCGAGATACCTATACCTTGCAAGCTTTTGGGATTGTGTGAAGCTTTCGAAAATAATTTTGACTGGATCTGTCCTGAAAATCTTTTTGATGAAAATAGTGTACCAAAGCATGATCACAAAGGGTCTTCTAAAACTTATGTGGATGAAATACAATGCCTTATTGACAAGACCTCTGTTGTTGATCTTCATGCTTCTTCTGAAAATACTTGATTCGCAATTTTCTGCGCCTAGCTCAAAGGCGTTAAAGGAAAGCACTCTTGGGAGATAACCCAATGTTTTTACTTTCAGTACTTTTTCTTTTATTTGAGTCTTGGAAGTCATTACTACTGTAATGACCGCTCCTTATCTTGTTTATTTCGTTTTTGTGCCAAGAGAAGCCTCTAATTTGAGCGAGGTAAAGATTTGGGGATGTTGCTGTCCTGAAACTGTTTTTGGTGCTGCACCGTAAAAATTCGTATAAATTCTCTGTTTATCTTTTGGACCTGAGATTTCTTGTGCATATGCCCCAGGTTATATCCAAACTTTTGTTAGCTGAACACTTTTTGATTTGAGCAACAGAAAATCCCTCAAAAATTCGACCTTTGTCAGCTGTTCAGTTTTGACCGATTTCTGCCAATATTTGTGTTTGCCACTTTATCGCTTTCTTTTGAGTTCTTTTGATCACGGAACTTTTTGGGAGGTTGCTACAGTAGTATTTGCTATATATGTGGTGGTTTTGAGTTGAAACCTGAAGCAAAAAGAGGTTGATTATATGCTATGCTTACTCTAATGTTGCTAATAGAATTGTGTTTAGTTTTGTATGAAGGAAGTTTTCAAGTGTAGGGATTGGAGAATGATGAGATGAGTTGAAGAATGGACAAAAGCTCAAGCTTGGGGATGCCCATGCATCACCCCAAGAAATATCCAAGAAGTACAAGCGTCAAAGCTTGGGGATGCCCCCGAGGCACCCCTTCTTCATCGGCAAAAATCAGGTCACCTTTCAAAACACTATATTTTTATTGCTTCATGCACTATGTGTTTTTCTTGGAGCGTCAGTTGTTTTAGTTTTCTTAGTTAGTTTAGTTTGTTTGTTTGCTGCAATAAATGGTTGGGCCCCAACAAATTTCCTTTGGAGGAGATGTACTCGTTTTCATTTGCAAAGAACGCTCTAGTTTTCACTCTTATTGAAAATCGAGCGTTCTTCTTTTTCTGCTACTGCTTTTGGTTTTCGTTTTCGCCTTGATTTGCATTCAGAACTTGTCATATCTTTTCATCAGGGTGTATTTTTGCCTCTGATATTTATTGGTTTTCATCAAAAGAGGTGTTTATAAAAATTTCAAATGGTGTTGAAAAAGAGAAAAAGCTTTGTGCAAAATAGTGGTACAAGAAGGAGCTTGTGTAGACTGCGGCTTAGGCTTTTTCATGTCATGCTTGATGTCTTTTTGATAGTATGCTTAGTGGTTTTGCTGTAGCATGACTTGTCTCAAATAACTGAGATTGCTTAATGAGCCTTTGAAAAAAATCATGCGTTGTTTTTATTGTATGGAAGCATTATTTTGGTTTTCTCCTTGATGCTTTATTTGGGTTGACTTGGCGCATGCTCACACATGTTAGACTCTTACAAAGTCGCCAATAGCCTTCATGATCATTTAGTTTTTGACTTTTGATGCCATCTTATGCTTCTTTTAATGTCGCTTTGTCGCTTTGCATGATTATGGCCATTATTGCTCTCTTAGTTGGTCGCTCCCAGTCTTTTGCTAGCCCTCGCCTTGTACCGAGTATGAGCTCTACTCGTGCATCCAACTCCTAAAAGCCAAAGTTTTCCAAAGGGTTCACCATACATACCTACTAGCAATTTGCTATTCCAAGTAAATTTGACTTGCTTTTATTTTCTCTTCAAATTAAACTCTTACCTGTGTTATGCGAAATTCGGTCAGTAAAGCTCTCACGAACCAGAAGGCACACTTTAATTTTTTCTGTTCTTAAAAATTTGACATTGTGGTCTCTTATGTTGAGTTGTTATGCTTGCAAGTTGTAAGTTGGATTCTAGCCCATCCATGCTGTCATGGGGCAAGCTTTCAACATTGCACTTCTTATTTGAGTTGATATCGTGATCTTTTGTTTATGGATGCCCGCGGTGTGAAATGAATTGGGAATCTTGTGGGGATCATGGAGTTTGTATATGTGTTAGGGAAACGCCGGGCCGCCAATCTAAGCCATGCATAATTCATGGTGGAAATTTGCAGCATACCCATGGTGAACATACGACGACGCATCTCACAATAAAAAGCTAAACAAAAGGCAAATAAAAGAGATGTCGAGGTGTTCATTGTCTGCTTGTCCTGTCATTTTGGTGTGGGCTTGTTCCATGTTATCGGGCACGGAGGTACCCCATTGGCGGTTCTCAATGATATGCATATACTTACAATGACAAGAGCCTTGCTTGGGACTCTAAGTAAAGTAGCATGAGGTTTGGGTACTCGTATTCACGGGGCACGAGGTTTTCAACTTATGATTTGTCAAGCATATGCATCATAATTGTTCTCGCATTAACTTTAACCATTCAAGATGCTTATGATGGGGGCAATGAGAGCTCAAAGCCGGTAAGTACCATAATTTTTGAAGGTTATAAAACTTGCAATCACTGCTTCCCTCCGCGAAGGGCCTTTCTTTTACTTTTATGTTGAGTCACCACCTTCTATCTTTATGCACCATTAAGAGAGCATAGTTGTCATTCTTAGTGTGATATGCATTGTCCCAAAGTTCATTGATTGATTCATGATGATTGGTTTCACTTGTTCTTAAATTATTTGTATCTAGTCGCCCTCTTAAACTTTGAGGTGTCCTATGCATTTATGTTTTGCTCTCTTTGAAGGACAAGCTGAAAACCATTTGTATGTTTTTCCTTATGATTTGAACACACGTTTGACTTTCATTGTTTCATTTTCATGATCTTTTGTTTGTGTTCATTTACATGTTTACAACATGGTTGCTAAGTTTCTTATTGTCAAGATTATATCTTCATGCCCATGTTTTAAGTTCTTATGATCCCAGCTCACAAATGCTTACATATATGATCAAGATTGTGTAGGTGCATGTCACCTCAAAAATTATTCTTTGTTATCACTTACCTACTCGAGGACAAGCAGGAGTTAAGCTTGGGGATGCTTGATACGTCTCCAACGTATCTATAATTTTTGATGCTCCATGCTTGTTTTTACACCATTTGCCTATTGTTTCGTTACACTTAGTGGCACTTTTATGCATTTTCCGGAACTAACCTATTAACGAGTTGCCACAGTGCCAGTTTCCTGTTTTCTGCTGTTTTTGTGTTTCAGCAGTGATACACAAGAAATATTCTCGGAATTGGACGAAACAAGTTCCTGAAGTCTTATTTTACCTCGAAGCTTCCAGATATCCGAAGGAGAGTAGGAGGGGGGCCACCAGGGCCCCACACGCAGGGGTGGCGCGGCCAGCCCCCTGGCCGCGCGGGCCACGCGTGAGGGCGCCAGGCTCCTCCTCTGACATCGCCCCTTCGCCTATAAAGACCCCCCGACGGAAAAAACCTAAGTACCCGATCAGTTTTCCAGAACACATCGCGATCCGCCGCCGCCGTCGACCCGAAGATCGGGAGGGTCCAGAAGCTCTTCCTGGCACCCTGCCGTAGAGGGGAATCGCCACCGGAGGTCTTCTTCATCGCCATGCTTGCCTCCGGAGCGATGAGTGAGTAGTCTACCTTGGACTATGGGTCCATAGCAGTAGCTAGATGGTTGTCTTCTCCACCATGTGCTTCATGTTTAGATCTCATGAGCTGCCCTACATGATTGAGATCACCGTTATGTAATTCTACATGTTTGGTTTGTTGGGATCCGATGAATATTGGTGTTTATGATTAAGTTGCCGTACTGAATATTATCTTTTGTTATCTCTATGTTGTTTATGATCTTGCATGCTCTCCGTTGTTAGTAGCTATCTTGGCCGAGTAGTTGCTAGTGACTCCAAGAGGGGGTATTTATGCTCGATAGTGGGTGCATGCCTCTATTTCACCTGGGGGAGTGACAGCAACCTTTAAGGTGGTAGATGTGCTATTGCTACTAGGGAGAAAACAACATTCATATGCTCAAGGGCATATGCTTTGTTTACATTACACACTTTGCTTAATGCAATTATCTGTTGTTCGCAACTTAATACTACTGGGGTGTTCGGATTGATATCCCCGGGAGTGGATTATTAGTCATAGATGCAGTTGGATGGCGGTCTATGTATTTTGTTGTAATGCCCAGAGTAAATCTCATAGTGATCTTCTTGACATATCACGTTTATCTTTATTCTATCAATTGCCCAACTGTAATTTGTTTACCCAGCATGTGTTATTTTATCTATGGAGAGACACCACTAGTGAACCGTGGACCCCGGTCCTATTTCCATCATATTGCTATCACCTGTTTACTTTTCTCGCACTGTTTACTTTACTTGCATACTTTTACTATTTTCCACTCGATACACTCATAACCTTTGTTTCAAGCAAACCGGTGAGATTGACAACCTCATCGTAAGTTGGGAGCAAAGTATTTGTTTGTGTGTGTGCAGGTTCCGCGTTGCAGCTAGCAAGCAAAGCTTGGACGAGGCGCCATATATAAATTGTCCACAGCTGTCGCAAACTAGCAAGCATCACCTTCAGTCGTTTGTCTCTCCTCTCCTGACCGATATTAAACCTTGGTTTCTTAACTGAGGGAAAACCAGCTGATATACTCATCATACCTTCCTCTTGGGGTTCCCAACGGGCTGGTCATTCACCACGCACAAGGACTATTGCTGGGGGACGAAGAAGAATAATCTCCTTCATCAACTAGCCATCAGTAATATCGAGTGCAGGATCTTTCTGGCGCACTACTCCTCTAAGTTCGTCAATCTGCTGATGTTGCTCGTTAAGCCTGGCAAGCAACTGGTTGAACTTGTCATTTTCATCATCCTACTGTCGCTTCTTTGCTCTCGCTCGGCTTCTATAAGTGTCTTGGTCTCTGGCAAACCCAAGCCACCACGGGTAAGAAGGACTGAAGCCTCACGTTCGTCCTCCATGTTCGTCATTGCCGAGGACCAGTGTGAGCAAATCTTTCTCTCTATCTGGAGTGAACTGTCTTTTTCCCTCTTTAATTTCTTTCACTATCTTTTTCCAATTCTCCCTGGGTATCCTAAGACCGTCACTGCAGATAAGGTCCCCTATTTCTTTGTCGTACGAACCACCATGCGCAAGGAACCAATTTCTTGCTCTCAATTCCCACTCATCACGGATGGGTTCAGGTATGATCCCTTTAGCCAGCATATCTTGCTCTTTCTTATCCCAATTTGGGATGGCAGTCTCATAGCCCCCTGGCCCCAGCGTGTGGTGATATTTCTTCTTGTCGGCATTTTTCTTGTTCTTTTCTGATAATGCCTTGGCATCTTCTGACTCCTTGTACTCCTGAAATGCCTTCCAGTGATTCGCCTGCTTTGCTAGATACCCCTCGAATACTGGCACTTTCTTTGTCTTCACATAGTTTTTCCACAGCTTCTTCTTCCACGTCCGGAATAGTTCGGCCATCTTCTTTAGAGTCCACTGCTTAACTTTGGCCCTCAGTTTTTTTGCGGCGTCTTCATTCTCACATTCTAGCAGGTTGAAATGTGCCATGAGATCATTCCAAAGACTCTCTTTGTACCTGTCGGCGACATAGTCACTATCGGCTGCCCCTTTGTGCTTGTTCCACTCCCGAACGCTGATCGGGACGTGATCCCTAACGAGAACTCCGCATTGCTTCTTGAATGTGTCAGCAGCATTCTTAGGAAGCTTGGGTTCGCCCGTAGGCAATATCACCTCAAAGGTGTAATGCGTCCGTGCATCCAACTTTTTGGTCGGGCCTCGTTTCGTAGCTTTGCTCGATGTGGAGGCCTAAGAGGGAGAAACATTCGTCAAATTAATGTATATGTATACAATATAGAGCTATCTCCAATATTACAACTGATTGCCGAACTTCATATGTATACCTCGCTGGACTTTGTTATTTCTCCACCGGCTTCTCCATCAGCGGAGCTATCACCTTCTCCGTCATCGGAGCTATCGCCTGCCCCGTCGGCTTCATCTTCGTGTCGGTCGACCTCCATTCCATCTCCGGAGGGGTTCAGATATGACGACGGAGATTCAGCTGGTTCAACGTCGGGGGCGTCTTTGATTATATGTTTGAGAAGTTCTTCCTCTTCGAGGTTCCTGCTATGTGGATCTATTGTTTCTGCAAAAAACTGACATTTATATTTCAATTATGGACGCTATATGGAATAATAACTAACAAAATAACCTTACTTATTTTCTAACTACTAACCCTAACTAATAACAATTTTCTATCTAACAATTTTTTATTGTATCTAACAATTTTCTATCTAACAATTTTCTATTGTATCTAACAATTTTCTATTTCTATTATATCTAACAATTTTCTATTCTATCTAACAATTTCTATTTCTATTATATCTAAAAATTATTTTGCTAACAATTATTACTACTTAACAAATATTTGCTAACATTTATTACTACTTAACAAATATTTTGCTAACAATTATTACTACTTAACAAATATATCTAACAATTATTTATTAACAATTATTTTGCTAACAATTATTACTACTTAACAAATATTTGCTAACAATTATTACTACTTAACAAATATTTTGCTAACCCTAATAATTAACAAAAATAAAAATTAACAAATTAACCTAATTGCTAACTACATTTTGCTTCTAAATAACCTAATTGCTAACTATATTTTGCTACTAACAAATTAACCTAATTGCTAACCCTAATAGTTAACAAATTAACAAAAATAAAAATTAACAAACCTTGCGGTGGTGGTACGGGGGCGTGGCCGACTGGGGCGTGGTCGGGGCGCGGTGGTGCGGGGGCGTGGCCGGCCGGGGCGCTGCGGGCCGGGAGTGGCTGGAGCGGCGTGGCCGGGACGGGCCAGGGGCGGCGGCGTGCACAGGACGGGGCCGGGGCGGCGCGCGCGGGGCTCGCGGTGAACGGCGGCGGAAGCGGTGAGCGGCGGCGACGAGAGCGGTGAGCGGCGGCGACGGCGGGCTCAATCGGAGCGGCAACCGCAATGATCGGCGCGGCGGAGCTCCTCGCGCGTCGATGATCTGCAGAAGAAATGCTAAGTGTTGGGGAAGAAGGGGGCGGGGCGGGCTTATATACCCTCCTCTCCCCTTTAGTCCCTTTAGTCCCGGTTTGAGCCCCCAGCCGGGACTAAAGGGGGGTTGGCGGTTCGCGCCCGAGCCCCCCCCCTTTAGTCCCGGTTGGTGGCTCCAACCGGGACTAAAGGTGCAATAAATGCGCGGCAATGCTAATTTTTTTTCAGATTTTCATTGACAAAACTATGAAAATGAAAAGTGTTTGAAATTGAATAACTAATTCAAAACTATTTTCTATTTTCAAAATTAATTATTTTAACTATCCAAACTATTAACTATTTTGCCATTTTCACTTGAAAACTATATTGATTAATATTCTTTTTGCATATTTTAGATTTTGACAAAACTATGAAAATGACTTCAAAGAAGATTTCCTTCTCTTCCTTGGTAAGAGCGTAGCTGGCACGCCCTTGAAACTGCCCTGGATGCATGCCATCTCTTCCTTTATGACGTTCCTGGTCCTCCCGTGCTTCCGGTGTATCTTTTGACTTCCCATACAAGCCCAGGAAGCCTAGAATATTCACGCAGAGATTCTTCGTCAGGTGCATCACGTCGATTGCGGAGCGGACCTCATGGATTTCCCAATAGGGTAGCTCCCAAAATATAGATTTCTTCTTCCACATGGGTGCACTCTTATCAGGGCTGTTAGGAACAGGTTGGCTGCCAGGACCCTTTCCAAAGATTACTTTTAAATCTCTGACCATATCAAATACTTCAGCACCAGTACGGGTGACAGGCTTCCCCCGGGGTTCTGCCTTGCCATTGAAATGCTTGCCTTTTTTCTTTAAGGGATGCTTGGGCGGAAGAAAACGACGATTGTACAGGTACACATTCTTCCTACATTTGTCCAGATATATACTTTCTGTCTGATCCAAACAGTGCGTGCATGCATTGTATCCCTTGTTTGACTGTCCTGAAATGTTACTAAGAGCAGGCCAATCATTGATGGTTACGAAAAGCAACGCTCGAAGGTCAAATTGCTCTTGTTTGTGCTCGTCCCACACACGTACACCTGGTTTGGCCCACAGCTGTAAAAGTTCATCAACTAATGGCCTTAGGTACACATCAATGTCGTTGCCGGGTTGCTTTGGACCTTGGATAAGCACTGGCATCATAATGAACTTCCGCTTCATGCACAACCAAGGAGGAAGGTTGTAGATACATAGAGTAACGGGCCAGGTGCTGTGACTGCAACTCTGCTCCCCCAAAGGATTCATGCCATCTGTACTTAGACCAAACCATAAGTTCCTTGCGTCACCTGCAAATCTCGGGAACTCTCTCTCGATTTTTCTCCACTGCCGACCATCAGTGGGGTGCCTCAACTTGTCGTCTTTCATACGATCTTCCATGTGCCATCGCAACAACTTCGCATGATCTTTATTTTTGAACAGACGTTTCAACCGTGGTATTATAGGAGCATACCACATCACCTTGGCAGGAACCCTCTTCCTGGGTGGCTCGCCCTCAATATCACTAGGGTCATCTTTTCTGATCTTATACCACAATGCAGTGCATACCGGGCATTTATCCATATTCTCGTACTTCTCACCGCAATAGAGGATGCAGTCATTAGGGCAGGCATGTATCTTCTGTACGTCTAATCCTAGAGGGCAGACAAGCTTCTTTGCTTCGTACGTGCTGGCGGCCAATTCGTTCTTTCTTGGAAGCATCTTCTTTATCAGTACCAGCAACTTTTCGAATGACGAGTCAGTCACACCGGTCTCTGCCTTTCACTTCAGCAATTTCAGTGTGCTACCCAGCTTCTTCTGGCCATCTTCACAAGTTGGGTACAACAATTTGTTGTGGTCCTGTAACATCTGCTCGAACTGCAACCTCTCCTAATCTGTGTCGCAGCCTCGCCGTGCATCAGAAATGACCCGGCCAAGATCATCAGCGGGCTCATCTGGTTCCCATTCTTCACCCTGATCTTCTTCTTCATTGTCTTCCATTGCGGTATCAGCATACTCAGGAAACATAGATCGGTAGTTGTCATCATCGTTCTCTTCTTCTTCATCGTCGTCTTCCATCATAACCCCTCTTTCTCCGTGCTTGGTCCAAATATTATAGCCCGACATAAAACCGGACCGAAGCAGGTGGCTCTGAATGACTCTTGAGGAAGTGTAATCCTTCTCATTCCGACATTCAACACATGGACAAAACATATAGCCACCACCATGCTTGTTCGCATCGGCCGCATCTCGAAAAGAATGCACGCCTTCTCTGTAAGCGGCTGTGCATCGATCACCGTACATCCATGGATGGCTCATCTGCGTCATACGACAGTATATCAAACACAATCACGATCCTAAAAATTAGTACCGCACGGTCTAAACGAGGAAATATAGTTGCTAACCTTTTAGAATAAGTGGAAATAAAAAGGAAGAGGCTTAAGCGTGGCTCGGGCAGCTCGTATCATAGTTGTGTTCGGTGAACTGAAGCGGCATCGCTCTAACACACATTTCAACAAACACATCTAGTGCATAGCAATGAAATGGAGAACTAGCACACACACACACTCCTTCATCCTAGAAAAATACAAGGAAGAGAGGAGAGGGGCTGCTGCCATATATATAGGCAGAGGCCTTTAGTCCCGGTTTGAGACACAAATCGGGACTAAAGGGGGCGCACATGCGGGCCGCTCAGCGCATAGCCCTTTAGTCCCGGTTTGTGTCTCAAACCGGGACTAAAGGCTCGTTACGGGCCGAGACTAAAGCCTCCCGGGCGGCTAGGTGGTTTTGGGGCGACGTGGCCGGGCCTTTAGTCCCGGCCCATATTGCGGCCGGGACTAAAGGGTCCAGGCCAAAAGCCCTTTTTCCACTAGTGTTACAAGCGCACGCACGCCACCTCTTCAAAAACAAAAAGTTATCAATGCTTGAAGTAAATTTATTCACGGTTTGTAAAACACTAGCTGCCTGCCTGCCTTGTGCCCATGCAGAGACGGGAATGTTGGTGCAAAATCACGTTTGCGCGGGAATCTAGTAATTGGTTGCTTCTAAATAATTTCTTGTAAGTCCTGACATTGTCGTCTATGGAATTTTTTTGGTGATGATGAAACATTGGTAAGCTTGGGATACGAGGTCGGATAGAGTACTATGGAGGCGTTAGAAAGCTCTCGGCGATTCCGCGATTGGTCGTTTCGCCATATGCGCTGTGCGCGCACATAGGAAAACAAATGGACAATTTTGATCCCAAAATAGACCATATAGGGCCTGAAATGGGTTAGAGTTTGAGAGAATAAAAGAAAAAAAAAGGTGACCCAATTCGCTTGGCAAAGCCCTTCGCACGTAGATAGCCACACCCGATAAATAGTGGTTCATGCCGATCACTAATCCTATATGGGCCCCTCCAGGTTTACGGTTAGATTAACCGACAGCAGGCGTTCCTCTTACCCTCTCACTCTAGACATCTCTTCCTCGCACCCCCTTTTCTCCCGGAATGTCGTCGGCACAAACCACCTACTCTCGCCGCCCATCGGCGAACCCCTCGTCGGACGGACAGCCACACACCCTATTCCCTCGTTGATGTTGCATCCACGTGCATTTGTTTCCCTTCCTTCCTGTTGGACCTTACGTGCACTACCGCTCATCAGTTGTGGTGGTCACCACACATGACGGTCGAAGGCCCCCCCCCCCTCCTCGAACCAACGCCCCCATCACTAGCTCCGAGCAACGAATTTCTAATAAGCGCATGTGGTGGCCACCCGGATCAACGACGGAGGCACCGACAATGAGCGGTCCATGCTAATCAAAGAGAGAAAAGTGACCCAATTCACTCGGCAAAGCCCTTCGCACATAGATAGCCACACCCCGATAAATAGTGGTTCATGCTAATCACAATATATAGCAAAAACTATTTTCATACTTTGAATTAATCCAACGCAGGCCCCTTCGGGATTACGGTTACACCCTATCACTCCCGACATCTCTCCCTCGCCCCCTTTTATCCCGAAATGTTGTCACCAACCACGATACTCTCGCCGCCCATTGGCGCACCCCCTCGTCGGACGGACAACCACCCACCCTATTCCCTTGTTGATGTTTGCATCCACGTGCATTTGTTTCCCTTCCTTCCTGTTGGACCTTACCAGCACCACCGCTCATCAGTTGTGGTGGTCACCCCACGAGACGGTTCAAGGCCTCCCCCTCCTCGAATCAATACCCCATCACCCGCTTTGAGCAACGGATTTCTAATAAGCGCATGTGGTGGCCACCCGGATCAACGACGGAGGCCTTGACAACGAGCGGTCCATCATGGAGGGATGGAAGCTACTCTCCCGTACCAAAAATAAGTGACTTAAATTTTTTAAGATATGGATGTATCTACATATAAAAATGCATCTAAATACATCTGCATATCTAAAAAAACAAAATCACTCATTTGGAACAGAGCGAGTATTTCAATATGACGAGTGAAATGGCAATGCACACATATTTTTGTGGAACGCGTGCATGTATGAGTGAGCATGTACATGTTGCAAGCAGCATGTGTTGTCGTGGAAGACGAATAATGCACACAATGACATCATCATCAGTTAATGGCTAGTATATGTGTGTACTGACGCCTCGGTTCACGAAAGATTAATAAGATTTGATTGATGTTTGCGCCGAAATGTTTTGAGACCCAAAAAATCACCCATACCTCGTGTCCCTCCTTTCCCATCCCACAACCACACCACACCACGTCGACGAAATCGACAAATTTGACCCCCCGAAACTTCAGCACAAAATAAACCTAGTTTGAAACTATTTCAAAATCTAACCCTTTTTTGTGGAGCCTGTCACGGTGGCGCTACCTACATGTTGTGAAGCCTTTCTCAATGGAGCTACCCCTTTATCAACGTGGCAGAGATGGACCCCACTTGTCATAGGTACAAGAGGGTAGCTCCATTCACAATGGCTTCACAGAACATAGGGTAGCTCCATTCACAACGGCGCTACCCTGTTAATGGGCCGGCCCAATAATGCACCACGCGGTGGCTGCTTCGGGTGGGACTTTTTAGTCCCACCTCGGAAGCTGAGGGGGGCGTATACCAGCATATAAGCCCTGGTCTGAGAGGGCTGCTGAGCTCCCCTCAGATCCGGTGCATGCATGTGTGTGCGCGTTCGCTGCCCTATGGGCCTGGGTGTCGCTTGCAGTACTGTCCCCACCGACAGTATGGACCCCGGTTGACCCTCAGGCGGGCATTTTTATTTTATTTTTAGGTAGCGCCATGCTGAAAGGAGCTACATCATGTAGGGTAGCTCCTTTGACATTGGAGCTACCCTTCAGGACTTAATCGTTTTCGAGGCCTCGTTTGCTTCGAAGGGTAGCTCCAATGATAGTGGTGCTACCATACATGGTGTGAAGCCACTCTCAATGGCGCTACCTAAAAATAAAATAAAAAATGCCAACCTGAAGGTCAACCGGGGTCCATGACCCCACCCGTCGATGGGACAATACTGCCAGCGGGACCCAGGCCCCCAGGTCCACAGGGCAGCGAACGCACACACACATGCACCGGATATGAGAGGAGCTCAGGAGACCTCTCAGACCGGGGCTTATATGCTGGTCTGCACCCTCCTCAGCTTCTGAGGTGGGACTAAAAAGTCCCACAGGAGCAGCCACCGCGAGGCGCACTAATGGGCCGGCCCATTAACAAGGTAGCGCCATTGTGAATGGAGCTATCCTGTGCTTTGTGAAGCCATTGTGAATGGAGCTACCCTCTTGTACCTATGACATATGGGGTCCGTCTGTGCCACGTTGGCGAAAGGGTAGCTCCATTGAGAAAGGCTTCACACCATGTAGGGTAGCGCCACCGTGACAGGCTCCACAAAAAAGGGTTAGATTTTGAAATAGTTTCAAATTAGGTTCATTTTGTGCTGAAGTTTCAGTCAAAGGTCAAATTTGTCGATTTCGTCCACCACGTCCTGCCTCTCCTCCCCATCCCTATGCCGCCGCCTCCGTCGCCGGTCGATTTCGGCCGGCGACGGCGACTCCTCGGGCCGCAGAAAACCGCCCCGACAGCCACTCATCCTCCTCTCCCGAATCCATGGGGTGGAGCCGCCAAATCGCTGCCCCATGATGAATCCTAGACACGTAGGATTCTGGCCAGTCGGCGCCGCCGCTTGGCTCCCTCCAGCTCCGGCCAGTCCTCCTCCTCACGGGTCTTCCGTCTCCGAAGACGACCGACGTCCGTGGGAGCCGCCGTTCGATGCGTCCAAGCCGGCGCCGCCCATCTCCTACCCCATCACCGAGCTCGCCTCCCGCTCCTACCTCTCTGAGGCCTCCAACTTCCACCTCCCCTTCAACCGCGCCTCCACGCCTCTGCCCTGCCCCGGGACGCCGCTCCGCCGGCGCGTCCTCGTGTGCCACGACATGCAGGGCGGGTACCGCGACGACGCGGCGCCGCAGGGCGGCGACAACCCTGACGCATACGTGCTCTGGCATTGGCACCTCATGGCCGTCTTCGTCTACTTCTCCCACTACCTCGTCACTGTTCAGCCACCATGCTGGACCAACGGCGCCGCGCAACTCCACGACGTCGTCAAGGTGCGGCCGCCTTAATTTTCTCACCTCCCTCCAACACTCCAACTCCATGGTTTTGCTTGCTTCTTGACTTCCCTCGACTGCTCAAGTGGACGTCTAATTTTACTTTGCCCTTTTTGATCCAAGGTTTTGGGAATGTTCATCACAGAGTGGGATAAAGGTGCAGAAATCTGCAGGGAGATATTTGCAACAAAGGACTCGGCTCAGATGTATGTCGATAGGCTCTCAAAGCTAGCTAGCTGATGCATTAGGCTTTGATGGCTGGCTGCTTCAGCGCCTCTTGCGCAGACCAGGACGTGTCACGGAGGTGTTTGTGCTGTACATGGTGCCTGGAGGCGGCTGCGAGGTGGGATGGGCCTGGGCGCTGCCGAGGTGGTGGTGTGGTGCCAATCGGGCATGACGATCGCCATGGACTTTGACGGCCGACTATCGCCCCCCTTTCCGGCGGCAACGGACTTTGACGAGGGTATGACCCCTCGGTCCTCGATATTTGTCTATCTGGTTCCTGCTAAGGAAGAAAGTCCGCTTGAAGGATACACGAAGCCCACAAGGCCCAGCACTTCGACTTGGAGTAGAAGGCAAAGATTACTTGTAAACCCTAACTGGCTGCATATATAAAGCCACCAAGGGCATCCCCTAGATAGGCAACAATACAATCTCGCATGGATCCCACGCATAGGCTAGCACACACCATCTCCTTTTCGACCATAGCCAGATCCCATCTGCACACCATTGTAACAGCACCAACTATCCAAGCAATACAAGATCAGACAAGCAGGATGTAGGTCTTTACCCTCCGGGGGGCCGAACCTGGGTAAATTCATGTGCACCCTTGTTTCTGTCTGAAGCCGTTGAATCCGTCAAGCGCCCACATACGCTCCATGAATCGAAAGCCCTAAACATGGGCATTGCCGGGGTTGAACCTCGTCAGACTTCATCCCGGGACCCTGAGATCTACAGGTAAAAAATTGAGATCTACAGCCTCTTGTAGCTAGCGACTCCACTGTAGAAGCAGTCGCCGGCGCCGCTAGAAGCTACAACCGCCGCTGCTAGAAGCTGTAGCCGCCGCCGCTTGTAGCAACCCCGCCGCCCCCTTGCAGGACTAATCACCGTCGCTCGTAGCAGCCGGTAACGCTGCTAGAAGCAGCCGTGGCCGCCGCTTATAGCAGCCCGCCGCCGGTTGATGCAAATATCGTCGCCGCCGCCGCCGACGCGGCTTGCAGCAGCGACCATCGCTGCTTGGAGCATCCGTCGGCATGGATGGTAGCAAAATGCATGCGCTGCTGGTGACACCACCGGAGAAGGCGTACAAACTAAATCACCGGCTTTGTCCTCTTGCAAGGCCAGCCCCGACCCGATGAGAAGAACATGAGAGGGAGAGAAAAGATCAGGCTGTGGCGGAGCTTGCAGCAGTACATATAGGGGGAGAGGGATGTAGGTGAGGGGAAACTGTCTGGCTAGAATCAGGTGGTGGCGTGATGGCGAGGGAGCATCTCGGATAGGTGGGGCATCACAAGTCGAGAGGAAGAGAACGCCAGGGAGAGGGTGAGTGATGGAGGAAGAAGATAAGGCTGTAGTTTGATGTGGGCCCCATGGAGAACATCTCACGGTGGGGAAAAGGAGGTTTCATGAGGGCATGAGCAATGGGGGCAGTGGTATGCTACTTCCCTATGTAAGCACGAACCTAAAAAGTAAATGAAGCAATAGTTGTGAAGAATATTGGTCTAATCCATGATACTTTCTCTCTTTCTCAAAAGCTGATTTAGTTTCTCTCTTTATCTCTCACCTTTTTTCCCTCCATCTTCACTTTTAGTGTTGAAGAGGCAGCCTCCTACAAAAGAGACTGTCTTCCTAAAAGTACATCATCCAAGCCTAAATTGGACCACCCAAACCTAGCTAAAGCTGCGAGGTAGCACCCCTGGGGCTATGCATTGTACATTGATACGTCTCAAACGTATCTATAATTTTTGATGCTCCATGCTTGTTTATACACCATTTGCTTTGTGTTTTTTACACTTCATGACGTTTTTATGCATTTTCCACAACTAACCTACTAACGAGATGCCATAGTGCCAGTTCCCTATTTTCTGCTACTTTTGTGTTTCAGAAAAGCTACACAGGAAATATTCTCGGAATTGGACGAGACAAAAGCCAAATTCCTATTTTTTCCCGAAGCGTCACAGAGTCCAAAGCAGAGACGGAGGGGATCCATGAGACGGCGGTGATTGTGGCAGGGATCGGCAAGCAACATGGCTGGTATCGGATTCTTAACTCTGTGATTCAGCCTACCACCTCTCTCTCACGAGTCCGTGCTACCAGCACGAGCAGCAATCTGTCTATCCCACCTCGTCCACGTCCGGGTGGATCTAGACCGACCGACGATGTAAGTTGTTATCCTTAGTTTCATCCTCTTTCTAACTTTTGCTTTTGCATGGATAGTTGGCTACGTTGATAACATCTATTATGTCAAACTGTAGGCTCGGGACAAAGCCTTCGATAAGCTTGAGGAAGAGTACAGTGCAAAGATGGCTGAATACCGCGAGGCGGAAAGAGCTCACGAGGCGTACAATGCCGCGCTTCATGAGGTTATTTCTTGTCCATTCTAGCCAAGACAAGTTACACTTGCACTAGTTTCAACTTTTCTCTTTGCTACGTGTGACATCTAAACTAATCTGTTGGCGATGCTAGCTTATATGAGTTCTGGCGGCACAGATAGGCTTGAGGTCGGACCTCGTCCACCACCGAAGCCAGAGCTCCCACAGGCGCGCTCAAGACGTGAGTTTGCCTACGCCTTAGGGAATCAGGTAAGCAAAATCTAAACTTCTGTTGCATGGCTAGTTGGCTACGTTGATAACATCCATTATGTCTATCTGTAGGCTCGGGATGAAGCCTTTGATAAGCTTGAGGAAGAGTACCATGCAAAGATGTCTGAATACCGCGAGGCGGAAAGAGCTCACAAGGCGTACAATGTCGCGGTCCAAGAGGTCATTTCTTGCCCATTCTAGCCTAGAGAAGTTACACTTGCACTAGTTTAAACTTTTCTCTTAGCAAGGCGTGACATCTAAACTATCTTGCAGGCGATGCTAGCTTATATGAGTTCTGGCAGTGCAGATAGGGTTGATGTGGGACCTCGTCCACCACCGAAGCCGGACCACCCAGTGGTGCCTTTGAGACGTGAGTTCTACGCCACCTATGCCTCAGGGACTCCGGTAAGCAAAACCTAAACAGATATAGACCATCACTTATTGTTAGCTGAAGTGACTATATCTGATGGTCTTGAACATGAACTATGTAGGGATCTTCCCAACCCCACAATGCTCACTTTGGTCGTGCTTCTGCCTCGTGCTCGCCCTCGTCCTCGGCTCGTGAGTCACCTCCTGTCACGCCTCTTGGTGGCCGTCCTCCTGGTGCTTCTGCCTCGCCCCTTGGTTCGCCACTTGGTTCACCACTTGGTTCGCCACTTGGTTCGTCGTTTCAGGTTAGTTCCATGCTAACTTTAGGTTTGAATACGATTATGTTTTATGTCTCATGTGTATATTCATATCACGGAACTTATTAGACCTTGTTGATGTCCAACTTAGAATGACAGATTTGGGAATATAATCGAAGTAGTAAACACAGAATACACCTAAAAATGAAAAAAGAAATGAAAGCTAAACAAGACCCATACATAATTTTGCTCACAAAAGATTCACATTCTTTGGGTTGTTGTCTCACATAAGATTCTAGGTTGTGCTACTGCTGCTGTCGGCTTGTGTCTATATTTTCTGGAATCTGGGTTGTGCTACTGCAGAACTGCTGCTGTCGGCTCTTCATATGCACTGCACTTGTGTTTTCATATTTGCCAGTTGTACTTTATTCATTTTGTGAATTGTGGTCGAGACCTGTGCTGTTAATCTATTATTTCAGACTTGTGTCTGTTACTCTGTTCTCACTATGGCCGTGTCCGTATGTGAGGCTTTTATTTTTGGTTGATTTGCCAAGAGTTGGTAAATCATCTTACAAATGAACTATCACGTGAATTGCTTATTTCATATGAATGTGTATGCATTTCTATTCTGTCAAAATTATAGGTGAAATACTGCCAACAATTTCTGTTTTTTTGAAGATATTAACTTCTCATGCACAATACGGTCATGACCTTGGAACAATAGCCATGCTTAGATAATTTTCATGCAAAAGATTTTACCTTGAAACAATTGCCATGCTAAATGGTTCTTCTTTGTTATGTAGTGATGATGCTCTTGGCGGCGATGCTTGTGTTGTGCCGGTGCTCGAAGTCCGTTGTCGACCGGTTTGTATGGAACATGGTGTTTTGTGATCGTTTGGGCTATATGTAATGAATTTATCATGCTCGTGATAACATCATGTGAACTTGTCGTGGTGCCATGACCATATGGAGATCGTTTGAACTATGTGTTTTGTGATCGTTTGAACTATGTGTAATGGAACTATGTGTTTTATGATCGTTTGAACTATGTGTAATGAATTTGTGACTTGATTATGAATGTTTTATATGGAGATTTGTTGAGATGTTTATGGATGCAGTGATTTTGTGAGATTATTAGTTTACATATGATTAAATATTGAATCTGGTATTTTATTTGCAGGAATGGTACAGAAAACAAATAGAAAAGAAAAACCTGGGAAGCTAAGCCGACGGCTTTGCCGTCGGCCTAGCTCGATACCAGAATTCTGCACGTCTACGTATGTCGACCGCTTTGCCATCGGCCTAGCTCGTTACAAGAATTCTGCACGTGGATGTATGTCGACCGCTTTGCCGTCGGCCTAGCCCGCTACCAGAACTCGGCACGTGGATGTATGCCGATGGCTATGGCCGTCGGCCTACCTCATCTCCCGGTGGAACCACGTATGCCGACGGTCGTGCCCGTCGGAGTAGCTTCACCCAGCAAGATAAGAGCAGTTGACACGTGGCTCTATGCCGACGGCATTGCTGTCAGCGTAGCTCAGACGGTCGTTTCCTTGTCCGCTGTCAGTCCTGATGTGCCGACGGCCGCGCGAAGCCGTCGCCTTACCGACGTACGCCGACGGCTATAGCTACGCCGACGGCCATACGAGAGGAGCCGACGGGATCTATGCCGACGGCTCTACGCCGACGGTTGCCGTCGGCGTAGGGCTGTGCCGACGGTTTTCCTAGCTAGGCCGACGGCCTAAAGCCGTTGGCGTAGCTGTTCGCTGCCGTAGTGATTGGTTATGGATCCCAATAGCCGTGGTATCCAGATTCCAGCAGCCGTGGCATCCCGATATCAGTGTGGTTCCATTGGTTATGGATTTCTTGATACATGTTTTATCTGAATATTGATCATATGGAGAATTTGGTGTGAGAGAAACAGAAGATTTTTTCAAAACAACTATCTAGAAATCAGAACGGATGCAAGGCTTGATTCGCAGAAAAATAAGAAGAACGGATGCGAGGCTTTGGGCGATTGCCGGTGGTTGTTTCTTGCTCAATGTGGATTAGTGTGCCTTTTTTTCTCCTTTTAGACAGTTTTTGCACCTTATAAAAAAGATAGTTTCTGATGGCCTAACAGGTCTCTGGTCGTCTGTTTTAATCCTTGGTTCTATATCTAGCTGAACTGCTTCAAAATTCTGTGGCCTGTCTAAGACTCTTTTTCTTCTTCTTAATACAATTACATGGAGTTATCCTGCATGGTTTGAAAAAAAAAATATAAACCACACTATTCTTACTAGGATTACACACTAATTTCTTACTGGAAATATATCCTCTATATCCTGCATGGCGGGCAAGCAAACATGAATAAACATTTCAACACATAATTATACATTACAACAATGAAATAACAGCAATTTTTAATGACCAAACAATTTAAAAGCTGATTTTGCAGAGAAGATTTACAAACAGATAGTCTTAGTACAAAGAAATTTGCTAGGTTCATTACATAGGAACACTTGCTTGTGTCCTCGGTGTAAAAAGGTTGTGAATCCCTAATTCTGTGTTGTATTGATCTAACCTGGGTGGGGGTATATATAGGAGTACAAGGGGGTAGGTAGAGACTTGGAGTACAAGGCAAGATACATAGAGTCCTAATCTAACTTAACCGTACATGTAGTCTAACATTCCCCCTCAGTCGTAGCGGGAGTGAAGCGGACGATTGCGACTGGATTTGAAGTCATGTGTTTCCGTCCGTTGTCTTCTCCTCCTTATCATCATCAACTGCGTCTCTGATGGGTTGGCACCTCTTGTGCCTTCCGTCTCTCTCCTCTCTTCCCTCCCGCAGTCACAGCGGGAGTGGCGTGAACGTAAGTGACGACGTGGACGCTGTTGACTGGAGTACTTGAGTTGCTGTAGACGGTGTTCTTGATGTCGATGTCGAGATAGCCAATCATGATGTAGCCGTGGTCGTGGTCGTTGTAGCCGTAGAGCCGAAGGCGCAACAAATTGCATGTTTTTAGCGGCGGCAGCAGCGAATCTGCAGCGGCGGTGGGTTTTAGTGCGGCGGCGGCAGGGTTTCTGCGGTGGCGGCGGGGTTTTAGGCGGCGGCGGCAGGTGTTCTGCGGCGGCGGCGGGGTTTTAGGCGGCGGCGGCAGGTATTCTGCGGCGGTGGCGGGTTTTTAGGCGGCGGCGGCAGCGGTTCTGCGGCGGCGGCGGGTCTTGTCGTAAGCGACGGCAGCGATAGAAGATCACGGCGGCGGCGGGTCTTGTCGTAGGCGGCGGCGGCGATCGAAGATCACCACGACGGTGGGTCTTGTCATAGGCGGCGGCGGCGATTGAAGATCACGGCGGCGGCAGGGTTCTTATCGGCGGCGGCGAAAGACCACGTTGATGTAGACCTTGGCGATGTTTTTGTTGGTGATGTAGAACTCGACGATAATCTTGCTCATAGCTTGATGTAGTCGTACAGGTTGATATCATGTTTAGGCTCGATGTAGCTCCAGCTTGATGCAGTGCAGATTTTGGTGTTGATGAAGTCGGGCGGATCGAGGCGGCATGGCGGTGCGCGGGATGTCAATGCGGACAGGCGAGGCGGACGGAGGTGGTGCTTATTTTATTTTATTTTCAGATTCTTCTCTTGGAACACGCTGGACCATGGGCAGCCTAAGACTCATGCATGAGCATGTCGTCCTTGGCGTGCGTGGCCATGGATGCATGGATGCATGCAGATTCTCCAATCTCCACGCCCGGGGCCGCCCCCGCCTGAGCTGGTGCTGGCATGTTGTGGCT
Source organism: Dactylis glomerata (assembly GCA_007115705.1). NCBI lineage: Eukaryota > Viridiplantae > Streptophyta > Magnoliopsida > Poales > Poaceae > Dactylis > Dactylis glomerata. The sequence goes on from QXEO01000721.1 coordinate 168,126, forward strand.
CCTGAAGCCGCCGTCGGACGATGCCGTTTCGCGTAGCGTGGAGCAGATCGGTGGATCGATGCCGGCCAACGCGACGAAGCTGGACTCGTAGAAGCACCGTATGGATTTGAGCGGATTTCACCGGAGATTTGCGGGTAGGAGTTTTAGGGATTTACTAGGAAAAATCCCGTGCGCTGCTACGGGTTGATTTTATTAATGGTCCAAATCATTCTTCCCGACGGTGCTGCTACAGTCAATAATGAGGTTTTTTTTTGTCAGTGCCGCAATATAGGTCAATGAAATTTTGATAACAAAAAATGAATTTTCATTTCTCAGTTCTATTATTCTTTTTCAGAGAGACATCTACTTATTATTCTTGTTTTGCTTCATTGCATAACTTTAAAAAAAATGCGACTTGGGGGTTAGACAGCCCACCAAGTAATTTTAATAGAAGAATTTTATGTGTACAACGAGGGAGCAAGCGCTAGCACTCGAACTCAAGACCTCGCGGGTAGGGTAGGTATCACCACCTCCCAACCATCCAGGCTATGCCTCGGTTCACTCATTGCATAACTTTTGGTGACATAGATGCGTGGTCCCACCAAAATTGAGAAAAACTCTAAAAGCGACTATTTTCGGACTGTTCACTGCTGTGACGAAATTTTGGTAACATAAGTGACAAACTTAGTTGTGCTTAAGCTCAAGTTCGTACCTCTATTTGGTAAGACCAATAATATCTGAATCAATTAGTCGTACAAAATTGTTGGCAGTTGTTACCCTTTTATAACCCAATTCTGCTGATCTTTGGAATAAAATCGAAATGGTTGGCCCAAGGAATACCTCTTGCTCTTTACTGCCCTCCTAGGGTGTAGCCGCATGTGATCAACTATATAATATCTTTGGCCTGGAAGTTGCCCACGTTACGTATTTCTTATACTCGTAATAGATATTACTACTGAATTTTTACAAAACCTGATGTTCCTTATAAAGTTATCTGAATTTATGTGTTTGCTTTGTCAGCTTTGAGCGCTTAACACTAAGCATAAGAGAGGAGGTTTTACCCCCATGATTAAAAATGGCCTAAATCACCCAGAACCGAATATGTAAAATCTATTAAATACTTTACCCAAGTCAGCAAATTCATTGCTGAAACATTCAACCAGTAAATCGGCAATAAGTAGATCAAAAACTGAAATTATCCATTCTCTAATATTTGTTACTCTAATATACCAGCGCATACGTTTAAATGAGTACTTTGAACCGAAACAAACATAAAACACAAAAGAACTGAACCTTTGATCTCTGAAATGAACCGTCTGTCTTCTCTAAATGGAACCACGAAACTTTGAAGCCCTGAAACAGAGCTAGTTTCTATTGCTCAGAGTGAGGATAACCATCAGCTTGAATACAGGTAACTAGCTGAACCTGAGCAGGCAAACACCACACCCTACGGTCAATTAGCAGTGGTAGCTTTGCACGCAGATGTGAACAAACATTTGCCTCTCTACGAAACAAAGTAATCCTTCATTAAGCTGTTCAATTTCTTTTAGAATTCCCATCAATTTTGATATATCACGAAAAGAATAGCTAGCTATCAGAGTCGTGAACTACTATTGCGTCTTGTAATGAACCGGACCCTTGCCACAAACGGTCTCCAGCGGCAAGCCAAAAAGGGTAGAGCAGAGGCGCCAACTACGGCGACAGGGAAGGGGATGCGGACCGCCAGGAGATCATCTCGTCCAGCATCTCCGTGAGCCTCATGTGGATCGTGGACTGCTGTACCTTGAAGGTGGCGGATATCCGTCCGGCCTTCTCCAATCCCTTCCTTCTCCCTGCAGCTGTTCCAATCGACGGTGTCAGAATCCAGAACAACACGATTAGTTTCACGGATTTCTCGAGAGCACCATGATCGACTAACTTCCTAGCACCTTCCTCCCTCCCACGTGACGCAGCCCTCCATAGATCCTCCCTCCCTCCCACCGACGGCAGCGCCCCAGTAGTGTCTGGACGGAGAAGAACACGAACAGATCCCTTTACGGCGGAGGTCGTTCAGCGCGCTCGTGGGACGGCATGGCGGTCGGATCTGTGATGGAAAGCAAGGGAATCCTCGAAGTTCAGGGAGGTGAGATTGTAGGAATCTAGGAGATGGGATGGAGTGAGAGGCCTGCTACCATGACGCCGCCGCCCCTTGAGCCAGGAAGCCCCTTCCGCTTGTATCTTCCACCTCGTCCCCGACGCCGCCGTGGTCGGGGCCATTGGGCAAGAGTACGAAGGGGAAAAAATCAGAGGAAGGTAAAGAAAACGTTTCGGGATAAAGTGGATTGAAAACGTATTTTCGGTGGACTGAAAGCGTATTGACGGTCACGGACCATACCTGTAGCAATATTATTAGTAGAGATTTGGCTAATTGGATCTAATCTATAAAATTGAGAATTTTGAAATTGGATCTAAACTAAAAGAACCGATCCGATCATTGATCGAGATCGGGTGCCGCGCCCCTGAGGAGAAATCTCCCCGGGGGCGGCGCGGATGCATAGTTTAAAAAACCAGACCGATGACCGAACCGGCGAGACTGTTGGTTCACTGGTTCACCGGTCTGACCAGTGGTTTACTGGTTCAATGTCTAAACCAGTAATAAGAAATATAGTTTATTTTAATATTGAAATGTTGAAATTAAATAGTGAAGTAGGGTGACTTCCTATATTTTTTTATCAATCAGATGTGGAACTGGTGGTTAGCGTGAGTGGACGCTTGAATAGCACCTCAAATCTCACGTCCTGGGTTCGATCTCTGTGCATGACATGATATTTCTTAGAGTCGCACAATAAATATTCTAAAACCAGTCTAACCGTTTCCTGGTTTTCACCGGTTCTGAGCAAAACCGCCGGTTCAACTAGAATTTTTCTGGTTCAGTTCCTTGTCCGGTCCAGTCCGCTTAACAGATCAGTGGGGGCACCGGTTCTGGTTTTTTCCGGTTCAATCAGCACTGGTGGAAAAAAGGCCATTGGTCCCGGTTTGTAACGCCCATTAGTCCCGGTTGTTTATGAACCGGGACCAATGTTCCTCCACGTGGCCCGGGGCATATGCTGTGGTCCTCACTCCATTGTCATGTCAAATTACAAGTACTTGTGGTCCTCACTTCCCGGTCGGTCACCCATCATCACACTGCTCCATCCTTAGCACGCTTAACTTCTCTATTTCTTCCATAGTAGCTTCTAAGACGGTGCTCGCGACTTCTTGATATTGGTATGCTACCAATTCTATTAACCTATACACTTTGGAAACATATAATATTATTTTTTTAAATTCCAAATAAATTCACAAATTAAGCAACATTGATTAAGTAATAATAAGCATGAATGAATTCCAAATAATTTTTATACATAATTTAATTATTAATTTTTAATAATTAAAATATTCAAAAAAGGCCAAAAAACTTGAAAAATCCAAAATAGTAGCAATATAATAGACTTGTTAACCAAACAAGAGGGAGTACATTTTTTCATATATATATGCACTCGCACACCACACCACACACACATATAGCTAGTAGCCTTCTAGCTTCCAAAAACTCATAGCAATCCCAAAGCTCAAGTGAGCGTCTAGAGCGGCATACAACACTTGCTTGTCGCTTAATGGAACTTTGGCCCAACCATATATAAGTTCTTCTTCTTCTTCTTCCTCGTCGCCCTTCTTCTTGTTCTTCTTGATCTTCTTCTTCTTCTCAAGCTTTCTCCCAATAGTAGCATTGGATAGATCATATAGACTCAGAATTGGTTTCGTGGTGGGGTTCGGTATAATCACTTGGAGGTCGTGCACCGATGAAATTTGAATTTCGTATGGTTGCAGCATGCGCACGTCATTGCCGATAGCCGCGCCGCAGAATCTAATGGTGGGGTCCCCCAAGAAATCCCTGAGCAGCTGCGGCACATGATCGGCCTGACATATTTGGAAGAGCAAAACCTCGGACGCCACTGAGAGTTGAAGGAGGGCGGCATGCTGATGAGGCTTATCGCGAGGGGTGGTGAACTCGCAGTCCAAGCCCACACATTTGACCGGTGCGGCGTCGAGGAACCGCTGATTGACAGCGTGGAGCCACTTCTCCACCGTTGATGCACGGCCGGTTTCCATGATGGTGAATTCCATTCCTTCGGCGGTGAGATTATGCACCCGCGTCGCCGCCGGCTCCATTGAAGAGATGGAGAGAGAGAGAGTTTTTGCCGGCCGGTGAGAGAGCTTGATTGGCGGTGAGAGAGCTTGCCGCCGGTGAGAGAGCTTGATTTGGCGGTGAGATGCTATATGGTGGTTTTGAGGAGAGATTAGGAGAAGATGATGATCAAGAAAGCTAAATGGAGGTTTCTTATATACTAGAGATGGAGAAGAAGAAGATCAGAGGCCGCCGGTGTTGATTACCGAAACACTCTCCCGATGCGTTCGTTCCATATTACCAAAACGATCGTCGTAATGGCGCAGCGATTTCTGAAACGATACGCGGGAGAGCGGCGGTTCGTTTGAACTGCCCTTTAGTCCCGGCTCGTGGAGCAAACCGGGACTAAAGGTTGCCCTATAGTCCCGGTTTGCGCCACGAGCCGGGACTAAAGGCCCAAAGGCATTAGTCCCGGTTGATGGCTGAAACCGGGACCAAAGGGCCCATTTGAACCGGCACTAATGCCCCCTGGCCCACATTTTCAAACGAACCAGGACTGATGGACCCTTTAGCCGCGGACCAAATACGTTGGGGACTAATGGGGGCGAATGAAAGCCCTTTTTTCTACTAGTAAAGTGAACTGGTCCGGTTTTTAAAACTATGCGCGGATGCGGAAGTGGTGAGGAACCCTAGGATCGGCGTCGTGAGACAAACCGCTCTGATACCATGTAAAAAGGTTGTGAATCCCTAATTCTGTGTTGTATTGATCTGACCCGGGTGGGGGTATATATAGGAGTATAAGGGGGTAGGTAGAGATTTGGAGTACAAGGCAAGATACATAGAGTCCTAATTTAACTTAACCATACATGTAGTCTAACACCTGGTAGAATAACTTCATAACCAAACCCTAAAAGTAAATAACTTCAGTGCCTCAAAAATAAAAAACATCTACTCCCTCCGACCCATAATACTCTTCGCTAATGTAAATGTATCTAGACACATTTTAGTGATAGATACATCCGTATTAGCGAAGAGTAATATGGGTCGGAGGGAGTATGAAGAATAATTGTACAAGTTAAAATAACAGGCCTAAACTGTACCAAAAATGCATGCTAAGCATCTTTGAGACCCTAGATGCGTGTGGTAGTTCATGAGCTCCTATATTCTGATGTCTCATAACCAAAGCAAATCCCACTACAGGATTGTTCATATGTATCACCTTAATCTCCCGTTGTTTGCAATAAAGAATTTATCAGCTGCGCTCGATCAAAGTTTGCAGCTGTCTGTTTAGATAGTCATTTGCTTTTTAATGTGTGGCACATCAGAGATAGCAGCTTCCAGTCTTCAAGGGCCTCAACTGTCTTCAGCATTTGTGCACCTTCCAAGGACATGCAAAACCGCAAAAATCACCACCCAAACATCATATGTTGTCACTATTTTGAAAGATCATCTTCTCTTGCTTCTCCTCTGTCGACAGACCCAAAAATCCCACCTAATTGAATTCACATGGCACACTCTTGAGGTTAGCTTGCGGCAAAGAGGAAAAGTAATGACAACCATTTTAGCTCCTGGAACACTGACAACCGTTGGAACGATGCAATAGATGATTAACCTTTTGGAAAGACAATTTGATCCATACATGACTAATGATAATGCAGAAACTCAACTACGAATAACCGCTTTGAAAGATGATTAAGGTAAAATAGTATGTGGAGAACCGTTTAAAAAATAGACAGAAACAAAAAAATGGTGATTTTAGCATATAAGATGTTGCATTAATTCATGGCTAAAGGTCTAGGTTTGTTAATATGTCCAGGACAAAATGGGTCATAATAAACGAACTACTCCCTTTTCCAACTTCGGGTAATGCAGGACGACCGCACCCTCGCCGACTATAACATTGAGGACGGGACATTCATCCACCTCACGCTCGACCTGCGAGGATTAATGTTTCTCAGTGCTTTATGTTTGGTCTCTGCCTATTGTGCACAATTGGTTCGTTTCTTTTAGATTAGTAAGTATTATGGATGGAAACTAGTAGGTCACACATTGTGTTAGTATCTTGTATGATTTGAGGCCTTCACTTCTCACGATGTACTCTAATACGCTATCTTGTCTTAATTTTTTTTCTCGATAAAGAGCGCTTTATTACTTAAAAGTATTAAGCTTACACCAAGCCTCTGCATAGCTAAGATGCACATAGCCCAAAACCAAGTCATGTTCAAGTGAAGTAAAAGGCAAAATTACATATCAAATTGAGCAATTGCAATCTCGCCTACTATGGAGCACCAATACGTAAACTATGCTGCCACCCATGTTGGGAAAAAGTATCCCTCGCCGTGGCCTCCAAACGTGCACAGACCTCCGTAAATAGGTCTCGGTCCTCCAGACGCTGAAGAGACGACCATAAACGGAGAGTACCGATAGCTCTGTAGATAACCTGCAAAATGGAAGAGTTTTTGTCGTTAAACACTTTATCATTTCTACATAGCCATAGCGATCAAATAAAGGCAATCGCTCCCACCCTAATATGCTTTTTAAACCTAAGATCGATCCCATTAAGCCAGTTCCCAAAAATATTAGTGATGCTGCATGGCGGATACAAGATTGAAGCTACTTGAATGACTGACCATATAGATCTAGCGAAACGGCAATGAAAGAATACGTGTTTTATTGTTTCGTCTTGGTGACAAAAAACACATTTCTTGCTTCCATGCCAATTCCGTTTTGCAAGATTATCTTTAGTTAGAACAATTCCTTTACGTAGGTACCATCCAAATACCTTAATTCGTAAAGGAATCTTCAATTTCCAAAGCTTATTGTTATTAACTTTATCGATTGGCACATCGGGAAGGATTAGAGCATTGTACATAGAAGCTACCGAAAACTTGCCGCTTTCGTGTAGATTCCATCGGAATTCATCATGTCTAGATTGTAATTGGATATTAGCCAAACGTTGAAGTAAGGCATTCCAAGCTACAAGTCTTAAACCAGATAAGTCCCTCCTAAACGACACATTTGGTGGAGATGACTCCATTACTTTGGTGATAGTATCACCTTTGTGACGAATAATACTATACAATGCTAGATACTATTCACGAAGAGTGGCATTACCGAGCCATTTATCCTCCCAGAACCTTATCTTAGATCCATCTCTGATAGAAAAGGAACCCAGGCCAAAGAAATACTTCTTCGCTGCCATGAGACCGGCCCAAAAATACGAGTCTCCCGGTCTCCAAAGGACCTTAGATAATGCTTTTGGACAAATATATTTCCTCTTGAGAATAGTTTGCCAAGTCCCCTCCTCCGTGAGTAACTTAAAAAGCCACTTACCCAGTAGAGCTGTATTTTTGACTTCAAGGTCATGAATACCAAGCCCACCCTGGTCTTTGGGACTACAAACCACACTCCATTTAGCCAACCGATATTTTTTCTTCTCATTGTCCCCTTGCCAAAAGAATCTAGAGCGGTACTAATCCAGCTTGTGTAAGACTCCTTTAGGCAAAAGGAAGAATGAAATCATGTGCAGTACCATATTAGATAGTACTGAGTTAATGAGTATTAGTCTTCCTCCTAGGGACAATAATTTACCTTTCCAACTACTAAGACGCTTTTGTGGTCTCTCCTCGACGAGTTTCCATTCGGCAAGAGTGAGTCTCCGATAATGAATCGGGATCCCCAAATACCGCATTGGAAATTGTCCCTGTCCACACCCAAATAATTCGGCATACGCATTGACCTCGTCTTGAGCCTCACCAAAACAATATAGCTCACTCTTATGGAAGTTAATTTTTAACCTAGATAGTTGCTCGAATGCCGAAAGTATCAATTTCAGATTCTGTGCTTTCTCCAGATCATGTTTCATAAAAAGAATCGTATCATCAGCATATTGAAGAATAGATAATCCCCCATCAACCAGGTGGGGGACAACACCTTCAATGAGACCATCATTCTTCACGCGTTCGATCATGATGGAAAGCATATCCGCCACTATATTAAATAGCATTGGCGATAGGGGATCACCCTGCCTTAAACCTTTTAACGTCTGGAAGTATCTACCAACATCGTCATTGACTTTGATAGCCACACTACCTCCAGACACAAAGGAATTGATCAAAGCACGCCACTCAGCAGAAAAACCTTTCATTCTGAGTGTTTGCTGGAGAAAAGACCACTTTACCTTGTCATAAGCTTTTTCAAAATCTAACTTTAAAATTACCCCATTTAACTTTTTAGAATGTATAGTTCGTGAACTGTTTCATGTAAGGTGACAACTCCATCTAGGATATTCCTTCCTTGCATGAACGCAGTATGGGACGGCCGAACTACATGGTCAGCCACCGTGTTTAGTCTTAAGGTGGCCACTTTCGTGAAAATTTTGAAACTAACGTTAAGGAGACAGATGGGTCTATACTGCTGGATCCTTTCTGCCTCATTAACCTTTGGTAACAAAATTATCTCACCAAAATTTAGACGAAACAATTCTAATTGTCCGGCATGAAGACAACTGAACAATTCAAGTAGGTCCCCTTTGATAGTTTCCCAGAATGTTTGATAAAACTCGGCTGGGTAGCCATCCGGACCCGGTGCTTTGTTGTGTTCCATTTGGAAGATAGCCTTTCTTACTTCCTCTTTCGAGTACTCAGCCGTAAGAAGGTTATTTTCCTCAATGGAAACCTGGGGAATATCATCTGTCTGGGATTCATCCATATAGAAGTTTCCTTCCTCTGGTGCCCCAAACAGATTTTTGTAATAATTTGTGATATAAGTTTTGAGATTGTCCATACCCTCAATGGTACCTTCATCCTGAACGAGAGAATGAATACGCTTCTTCCGATGTCTGCCATTGGCAACACTATAGAAATAGCGAGTATTCGAATCTCCTTCAAGGAAAAATTGGCTCTTGGAGCGCTGGTACCATTTCAGCTCCTCCTCACGGAGAAGGCTAGCTATCTTAGCGTTAGATTGATTTTTTAATTCAATCTCTTGCGTGGATAGGGGGGCCAATCTCAGCTAAGGCTTCCAAATCATCAATGATGGAAGAAAGCCTCAACTTTTCTTTTTTAAGAACTCCAGTTACATGTCGTGCCCAACCACTTAGGTCACTATGTAAAGCACGTATTTTGTAATTCCACCTTTGTATTGGAGACAACGTAGTAACCGGTCTACCCCAAACCGACTTGACCATATCATGGAACCCATCTCGTTGTAACCATCCAAGTTCAAATTTGAAGCGATGATTACAAGGTGGTAAATGATTTCTAGTGGTCAGCAGAATTGGAGCGTGATCAGAAAAACCCTCAATACGTTCAAGCGCACGGACGGACACCAAAGGGAACTTAGATTCCCAATTAGCATCCATGAGTACTATATCCAGTTTCTCATATGTGGGAATCGGTAGGCTATTAGCCCAGGTGAATTGTCTTCCAATCATCGAAACCTCTCGCAAATCCAAACTGTCAATGACAGCATTGAATAGAAAGGGCCAATGATCATCAAACCGGTGTAGCGTACCTGAGCTTTATTTGTGCTAGTCCCGGATCGACTGCTAGCACACACAGTTACAAGATGAAATATCAAGAATACAAAGGTCTTTATTACAACGCTTGATCCACAAATAACTTAGTCTTTTACAACTCAATGAGACACAAGCCACAAACCTTTTACAACTCTAGAAAACGACTAAGTAAAATAACTTCAAGTCTTCTTTTCTTCAAGTTTCACAGGCAGACGTGTTGGACGAAGACTCGTGACCGTAGCGCAGCAATCCTCAATCTTCATAGTAGCCACCTGCAACATGATACGTTGCAGCCACGGAGGGTCAATACTTTGAATGTATTGGCAAATGTTGCTTTGGTGGACTCTATGGCACCTACACGTATATGCTTTTTGGCCAGGTGGAGTTTAACTTAGCAAAAGCAAGCTTTTCCCTATCTTTGTAAAAAGACTCAAGTTTCCCTTAGCAAAATTTTTGTCCAGAAGGACCTTTTACTACCCAAGTTCACCCATCAAGTTTTACCTTAGAGAAATTGGGGTGAGGAGATTCTTGAACAGCTTCAACATCATGTCACTCAGAATTGTCCGTAACCGGGGACACGGCTAAGTACTTAGTTCTAAACACTCTGCAGAGGTGGTGCACTTTTCCCACAAGACTTAGTTAACCCATTTTGCCATGAGACTCATTTTGCCTCAAATGGCCAAGTGAAAACTAAGACGAGGCCTTTCAGAAGCATTCCCTCAGACCAAACGGACCCGTTCCATCCTACCAACATCTACCACCCTCTGTCCGCCTGGCTTGAGTTCTTGCAGCTTAGTTGACCAAGACAGAGCCCATATGTCTTGTGGTTGCACTGGAACCTTCATGACTTGAACGTCTCCAATCTCTTTGCTCCTGGGTGGCCGTCCACAAGTGAGATACACCTGGTGGTTCAGAGGTTCGACGACATGACCCCAGGGAACCACTCAACATAAACCAATCAAAGCCACATCCACCCAGGTGGTTCATTAACTTAGTTGTTTTCTTGTTTTTACAAAACAAAGTTTTTCAACACTTAGCCAAAACATGTGTTAACCCTTCCCACAACAAGTGTAAAAGCAAAGTCCTATAGCAGCAGCAATTCTACTAGGAGATGCAAAGCTAAGCAAGCTAGACAAAAAAAACTTAGCATAAAATCTAGCAAGCTAAAGATAAGAAATCATAAAAACACCTATACATGCTTCTTCTACTAGAAAAGCTACAAGACAAAACTTTCAGTGGGACAAGGGAACATGGTGACACTTGTCTTGGTGAGGAGAAGAGTTGGTGCACTCGTCACAAAGACACTCGTTGCACTCAGCACAATCTACACATGAAATATAGCATTATAAGCACATACCAATCACAAAGCAATCATGAAAAGAAAAGTATGCATGCATATGTGTTTTAAACACCTCAAGGACACTTAGCATGTTCTCTGATTGTTAACTATATGCATGATGACATGATCAAAGTTTTAGAGTTAATTTATAAAACTCAAACCATTAACAACACACAATTAGAACAATAAACAAGCTAAAGTTACAAAAGTAGTATAAAGATTACCAAAAATAGTTTGGTCGTGCTACAGTACTAAGGGATGTCATAGGGTCCTAAAGAAAAAGGAATTACTGTAAAATAAAGTTTACAACTATTTTTAAATAGCAAAAACACCTAATTAAAGCTTGCAGCAAATCAGTACATAAAACGGATACTATAAGTGTTTTTGATGATAGAAATAGATTCTACACAATTTTATGAAGCCATGGACGCAAAGTTTACAAAAATTGGACGTGGGAAACTCAAGATATGAATTAAACAAGTTTCAAACTTATTCTGAAAGTTTTAAAACGAAAAACGAATCGGTTAAGTTAGAAGCCGACACGCGGCGCTCCCTGATTGGGCGATACCGCTTCGTTCGGATCGCGAACGAGCGCCGTTATATTTAATGAGGATCGCGTGGCCCAGATCGATCCTTACCGAATCGGTAAGTGATCTATTTTCACCCGTGGGATCTAGATCGTACGGTCGAAAACAAGGAAGGGGTGGAGCTCACCGGAAGCGGTCGACGGTGAGGTCCTGGCGTACTGGATCCTGACGGCGAGGGAGTTCCGGTGATCGCTGAGCTCTGGGGAGACGACGACGACGCTCAGCTCGAGGTGGCGAAGGTGTTGGTGAAGGGGCGATCTCGAATTCGTCCTGCAGTGATGGGGAGAGGCGGCCGGAGATTAGAGCCGTGGTCATGTCGTGCAGAGCACGAAGGAGTGTGATGAGTAGGGGCGGATCTGGGAAGCATGACTCATACCGGAGGTTCAGGTGGACGAGGCGAAGCTGATGGCGAGATCTGGCGGGTCGAGGTGCTCGGGGCCTTCGGCAATTGCTCGCCGGAGTTTCGTCTAGCGGCAGCGAGATCCAGTCGTGGTCAAAATCGACGTCCTGGGGCACAAGAAGTAGCAAAATCATGTCAGAGGGGTTGGTTTGGTCGAGGTGGAAGTGGACGTGCAGAGGAAGATCGGAAGGGGGTCGAGGCTCACCAGAAATCTACGGCGCTCCCTGGCAGTAGCGGCGGCGCGGCGGTCTCTGGTTCAGGCAGCCTGGCGGCGATGGGCTAGGGTTTTGGGAGGGGAAAGTGTGCGGGAGGACGGGGTTTAAATAGGCATCTTGGCGTGGTGGAGGGGCTAGGGTTTAACCCAAATCGGCGAGGAGTCTGGGAAGATCACGCTCGGGTGCGCGCCGTGCTCGTCCCGGTTTCGTTGGGCGGGATGACAAGTGGACCCCAGTTGTCGGTGACAGAGAGAGAAAGGAGGGGTAACGGTTCGGGTGGGGGTTCTTGCTGGGCCGTGGGCTCCTTCTCGGGCTGGACCAAAATGGTTCCCCGCGGCCCTTTTGCCTTTTCTTATTTTTCTTTCTTTCTCTTTTCTTTTTTGTTTTCCTTTGAATTTTGGTTTTAAAACTTTTGCAAACCTCTGATTTGTTTCAAGCTAGTTTCTTTGAAATTTGTAAAATTTCCTTTCTGTTATTAGGCATACAGAGAAGGTTTTGGTTCTAGTACAGAGCAAAACTTTGAAAAGTGTGCAAAGCAAGGTGATGATATGCATGAAATGATGCATGATTTCATGTGAAATTTTTTATAAAATCTTTCCCAAAAATTGGGATGTTACAACCGGCCTCTACTCTTTTCATGACGGAATATTAGCAAATTAAAATCCCTCCCAATTAAGGTTGGGTTCAGATTATCCTTCGCTAAGTTTACCAGTTCACGGAGAAAGTCAGCCTTAAATTCGTCCTGTGTAGCCCCATAAACAGCAACCAGACTCCACATGAAGTTATCAGCTTTGTTACAGATATGGAGTTTTATATGATAATATCCGCCCGAACGAGCCATTACTTCCATGGTGTCTATCCGTACTACAAGTAGAATACCCCCCGATCTACCACGGGGAGGTTGGGATGTCCAATCAAAGTCTTTTTCACCTGATAGGCGGTTGAGAAGATGTTGAGAGAAATCCCTTCTACCAGTTTCCGAAATAGCAACAAAATCTAAATTATGGTCGTTAATGCAATGAGCAATATGTAAATGTTTAGCCAAGTCACGAAGACCTCTGCTATTACTGAACATACCATTCATTTTGACAAAATTTTCGATTTTGGAACTCTACTGACCTTCTTAGAGGATTTTTTAACTGATGACGACTTAGATTTTCGGCCAGCTGCTTTGAGTTCATACAATGAACCTAGCATGGTTTCATCTAAGTCAATCTCAGAGACAACACTAACTAGACTAGAGAGAAGCTGACCATCCATTGTGGCATTCGCTTCCTCTTCGTCCAACTCGGTATTAACAATAACATTCTGAAGTTTAGGACTGACAGTTAAACGGTCATATTCCATATGCCTCAAAACATTCGCGGAAACAGAAACCTCAACATCATTCTTTCCTAGTTTAATGCCAACGACATTTAACTTAGAAGAAATAATAGGAGTAGAAAGAGAAATAAATGAAGAGGAATGTGATTTCATACCACCGTAGTCGAGCTTCTTTTCAGCTCTGCGCCGCATGGCCTTCTTCAAAGTATCCTCATCAGTGGCGACGGACCCATCCGCTGCTACCACATGCCTTGTGTTACGCCTCGGCGAAGGCGCACGCGGCACTACATGTGGTGGCGGCGATGATGTAGAAGCTCGCGAAGGGGATGTTGGGAGTGAATAACACCCTACATCCCTCGAAAAAGGTTCCTCCAAGGACGGCGAGGCAGGCAGCGTTGAAGAAGATCCTGCCTCGACATCCGATACAGCGACGGGAGAAGAGACAGGTGGGGACGGAGGTGCCGATGTAGGATCCCCACCTGTCATATCTCTGAACAGTGCCGACGAAACCACTGTAGACGGGGGGCCATCAGCGGGCGGCGGCCCAGCCACTGCGTCCAGGCCCACCAGAGGCCCGCCAGCATGAGCTGCCCCAGGCAGCGGCGAAGCAGGTGCTGCCCCAGGCAGCGGCGAAGCAGGGGCTGCCTCAGGTAGCGGCGAAGCATGGGCTGCCCCAGGCAGCGGCGAAGCAGAAGCCGCCCCAGGCGGCGGAGCTGCACAGCTCACAGCAAGAGGCCCACCTGCCTCTTGGGCTGCCATAGGCTGCGGAGACGGTGCAGTCTGGGGCGCTGGGAGCAGCGTCGTGGCCTTCGACATGGGCAGCAAAGACATGCAGACCTGCGGCGATACAGCTTCCTCGATAGCAAGTAGAGATTGCCCGGGCATCGATGGAGAAACTATCGGAGCAGACTCCAGCGAGACCAAACGAGAGGAAACTTTGGCAATTAGCCCCGGCGATTTGGAGCGGATTGCAGCCACAATTTCTTTCCCACGCGGCGTCGTTGGATTTGGATTCAAAGGTGTAACAGCAATAGAACTGAGCACATCACCGCCCGGGGCAAACGAAGACCCATCCAGAACTGTCTTCCCATGAGAAGAGCTATTAGAAGACTCCGGGTTATCAATATCCATGCGAGCAGCCGAATTGGTATTTCGGCGAGGAGCATCCATATCATCAACATCCGGACCCGCACCATCATTACCAGAATCATCTCCTTTCTTCCTCCAAAAGAAAGGTGTGAACCCAGGATCAGCAACAAAGTCCGGCTGCTCTCTACGGAAATAAAGATCATAACCTTTTAGCTTCACCGTGACAGTCACCCCAAGACAAGCACACCCATGAACCTCGTGGAATTTATCCAAGTTCTTGGGTTCCATCATAGCCACCAGAATACGAACCACCCCAAGGCTCTGAAGAGATACTAAATCAACATCAAGGGTAGTACCAATCAGCGAACCGATAGCCCACAGCCCAAGGAAGTGTCTCACAGTGTGTGGTACACCATCAACATGAACCCACACCGGCTGAAGCTCAAAACTATGAGGCACATCCTGGGCCTTCCAGATACTGAAGGTCATCTGTGCAGAAGAATTAGGCACAACTAACTGAAAACCATCCATCCTCTGAAGATCCTCAATAGTGGAAAAACTCACAAGGAATACATCTTCACCATGGGGAATCGCTTCCCACTTCCATTGAGAGCTTAGTGGATAGATTCTCGCCATCACACTCTAAATGGACTCAGCAGAAGCAGAACCATCTGTAAATTTAATAAGGGCAGTAGGCGATCCTTTCGGAGCGAGGTGAGCCTTGAAAACACTGTCTGGCAGTCTCATACAAAGAGATTCCTCACATGTCGGGCCGCCAACAAAAGCCTGCGGCTTAGGTAGCCTCAAAGTGGGGCATCGGAGAGTCGGATGAGAACCAGTATCGCAAACAAGACAATAGTGCTGGACCTTGCAATCCTTGGTAGCATGAGTATCAAAATAACACTTCCAACACTTACCAGCCTTCTTGCCCTCAACATTAGGCTCCTCCACTGGCTGTATAACTGGGGCCTGCTGATCCGGAACTGGGGTAGCTTGCACTGGCGCAATGCCAGCTGGAGGACCTCTAGCGGGCAAAAAAGGCATCTGCTGCGGAATAAAGGGTGCCTGAGAGGGTTGCGACCCCTGTGCACCGATACGTCTCCAACGTATCCATAATTTTTGATGCTCCATGCTTATTTTTACACCATTTTCTTAGTGTTTCGTTACACTTCGTGGCATTTTTATGCATTTTCTAGAACTAACCTATTAACAAGTTGCCACAGTGCCAGTTCCCTGTTTTCTACTGTTTTTGTGTTTCAGAAAAGTTACACAGGAAATATTCT
Source organism: Dactylis glomerata (assembly GCA_007115705.1). Taxonomy (NCBI): domain Eukaryota; kingdom Viridiplantae; phylum Streptophyta; class Magnoliopsida; order Poales; family Poaceae; genus Dactylis; species Dactylis glomerata. The sequence goes on from QXEO01000721.1 coordinate 184,006, forward strand.
CAGAACTGGACGGAACCAAAGCCAGACGTCCAGATATTTCACGGAGCTTCCAGAACACCGAAGAGGAGACGGAGCCGGACCAGAGGGTGGCCACACCACCAGGGGGCGCGGCCCACCCCTGGCCCACGCTGGCCTATGGTGTGGGCCCCCTGGTCCACTTCTGATGCCGTCCCTTTGCCTATAAAGACCCCCCGACGGGAAAAACCTAAATACCCGATCACTTTTCCAGAACACATCGCGATCCGCCGCCGCCGTCGACCCGAAGATCGGAAGGGTCCAGAAGCTCTTCCCGACACCCTGCCGGAGAGGGGAATCGCCACCGAAGGTCTTCTTCATCGCCATGCTTGCCTCCGGCGCGATGAGTGAGTAGTCTACCTTGGACTATGGGTCCATAGCAGTAGCTAGATGGTTGTCTTCTCCACCATGTGCTTCATGTTTAGATCTCGTGAGCTACCTTACATGATTGAGATCACCGTTATGTAATTCTACATGTTGTGTTTGTTGGGATCCGATGAATATTGGTGTTATGATTCAGTTGGTGTACTGAATTTTATCTTATGTTATCTCTATGTTGTTTATGATCTTGCATGCTCTCCGTTGTTAGTAGCTATCTTGGCCAAGTAGTTGCTAGTGACTCCAAGAGGGGGTATTTATGCTCGATAGTGGGTTCATGCCTCTATTTAATCTGGGGGAGTGACAGAAACCTCTAAGGTTGTAGATGTGCTGTTGCTACTAGGGGAAAACAACATTTATATGCTCGAGGGCATATGCTTTGTATACATTACGCACTTTGCTTAATGCAACTATCTGTTATTCGCAACTTAATACTTGTGGAGTTCTCGGATTGATTCGCCACAAGTGGATTATTAGTCATAGATGCAGTTGGATGGCGGTCTATGTATCTTGTTGTAATGCCCAGAGTAAATCTCATAGTGATCCTCTCGATATGCACATTGTCTTTATTCTATCAATTGCCCAACTGTAATTTGTTTACCCAGCATGTATTATTTTATCTTATGGAGAGACACCGCTAGAGAACTGTGGATCTCGGTCCTATTTCCTTTGTATTGCTATCACCTTTTTACTTTACTCGTACTGTTTTCTTTACTCACATATTACTATTGCTTTCCACTCGATACGCTCATACCCTTTGTTTCAAGCAAACCGGTGAGATTGACAACCTCATCGTAAGTTGGGAACAAAGTATTTGGTTGTGTTGTGTGCAGGTTCCACGTTGCCGCTCGCAAAGCAAAGCTTGGACGAGGTGCCCTATAAATTGTCCGGAGCTGTCGCGAAGCTAGCGGGCATCACCTTCAGTCGTATTCGTCCTCCTACTGGATTGATAACCTTGGTTTCATAACTGAGGGAAAACTTGCTGCTATCTTCATCAAAACCTTCTCTTGGGGTTTTCCAACTGGCCGGTCATTTACTACACATTCCCACGTCAACTTGGCACTGAAGTTTCTGTCGCCGTTGCCGTGTATTTAAAGAAGAAGCTTTCACACCATCATCACCGCGCCATCAACAAGTTTTCTGGCGCCGTTGCCGGGGAGGAAAGAAGACTTCTGCAAGGGGAGTTTCGCACGCACATCCTTTACTTTGTTTTAAGTTTTGCTTTTACTTTATTTTTACTTGCATCGTTTTATCAAAAACCCAAAAAAAATTAGAATCCTTTGTAGTTGTTTATTATGTCTAGTTCAGTTGCTACTACTATGTCGCCCGAGGATATGATTTTAACTTTCAAACAAAAGGATGAGGAAAGTTTTAAAGAAGCTTGGTCTAGAATTTATGATTGGCATGGAAAAACTGAACCAAAAATGACCTTGAGTTTGCTTCTTAGTTGCTTTTACTTTGGGCTTGCTCTTCGTTATAGATATGCTTTGGATGCTACTGCAGAAGGAGATTTCCTTCATTGTGATGGAGATCAGGCCTTCAATATTATAAAAAAGTTGATTACAATTTATAGCATGCCAACTTATTTTGATTCCTCTCTTGTGAGCATTTTTAATAGACTTAATACTCTTGAGACTCGCACTGCTAGTTTGAATACTTGCTACAATACTTTGCGCCAGCATTTTGATTATGTGCCAGCAAATGCTGAACCGTCGAGTTGGTACCCTACGGTAAAAATCACCATTAATGGTGAAACTTTTCATGCTCGTTGTGATATTATGTCTGAATTTTGTCTTATGCCAAAGGATGTTTATGAATCTTTGAGTCTTTGGAAACTTTCTGATGGGGGAGAAGAAATTTCTCTTACTAATAATGCCACTATATTTCCCATTGGAGTAGCTAAAGGAATTTATATAAAAGTCCTAGGAAGAATGGTATCTACTGATTATCTTGTTATTGAATGTGTAGGAAAAGGACAAATCACACTTGAAAGGTCTCTACAGAAGCTCCTGGGCGTCGTTATAGATGTGGGAAAAGGCAATATAAGATTTATCTCTCTACCTTGCAATAGCCACGTATTTCCTAGAGTCAAGAGCAAAGGTAAGAAAGGAAGACGTAAGGCACCCGCTGATCCTAGCACTTCATCACTTGATATTACTTGATTTGCATTTTCTGCGCCTAGCTCAAAGGCGTTAAAGAAAAGCACTCTTGGAAGATAACCCAATGTTTTTACATTCAGTTCTTTTTCTTTTATTTGAGTCTTGGAAGTTATTACTACTGTAATAACCACTCCTTATCCTTTTTATTTCGTTTTTGTGCCAAGAAAAGCCTCTAATTTGAGTGAGGTAAGATTTGGGGATGTTGCTGTCCTGAAACTGTTTTTGGTGCTGCACCATAAAAATTCGTGAAAATTATCTGTATGTCCTTTGGACCTGCGATTTCTTGTTCATATGCCCCAGGTTATATCCAAACTTTCATTAGTTGAACACTTTTTGATTTGAGCAACAGAAAATCCTCTAAAAATTCGACCTTTGTCAGCTGTTCTGTTTTGACAGATTTCTGCCAATATTTGTGTTTGCCGCTTTATCGTTTTCTTTTTGAGTTCTTTTGATCACGGAACTTTTGGGGAAGTTGCTACAGTAGTATATGCTTTATATGTGGTGGTTTTGAGTTGAAACCTGAAGCAAAAAGGGTTGATTCAATGTTATGCTTACACTAATATTGCTAATAGATTTGTGTTTAGTTCTGTATGAAGGAAGTTTTCAAGTGTAGGGATTGGAAAATGATGAGATGAGTTGAAGAATGGACAAAAGCTCAAGCTTGGGGATGCCCATGTCACCCCAAGAAATATCCAAGAAGTACAAGCGTCAAAGCTTGGGGATGCCCCCGAGGCACCCCTTCTTCATCGGCAAAACTCAGGTCACCTTTCAAAACACTATATTTTTATTGCTTCATGCATTATGCGTTTTTCTTGGAGCATCAGTTGTTTTTAGTTTTCAGTTTTGTTTAGTTTTGTTTGCTGCAATAAATGGTTGGACCCCAACAAATTTCTTTTGGAGAAGTTGCCTTGCTTTTCATTTGCCAAGAACACTCCGTTTTTCACTCTATTCGTTTCAACGAGTGTTCTCTTTTTCTAGAACTACGTTTAGCTTTCGATTTTCGCCTTGATTTGTGTTCAGATCTTGTTATATCTTTTCATCAAGGTGTATTTTGACCTATGGTCCATGTTGGTTTTCATCAAAGGAGTTGTTTATAAAATTTTTGAATGGTGTTGGAAAAGAGAAAAAGCTTTATGCAAAAAAGTGGTACAAGAAGGAGCTTGTGTAGAGCATCTATTAAGATGTTTAAGAATATAGCCATTTTCTTCCTTGTAATTATCAAAGCAAAATGTAAGTATATCATAAACCTCATATTTATAAGGTGTATCATCAGTATTTTCAAGCAAATAAGCAAGTTCGAATGCACCCTTCCAAGCAATAAATTCTTCAATTTTTTCCACATCATAAAAGTCATAATTTCCATTAATATAAGAAGATATGGTAACATCATCATTATACTCACATTGAAAAGGGAGGTGTTTATACCTCCTACAGCAACAAGATTTATCAAAGCAATAAGTAACATTATAAGTAGAGCACACATTTCTAGGAATGATATACAATCTATTAATTTGTTCCCATAAGTGTTTCCCTTTTTGTGACAAATGGTGTTCCCCATAATAATTTTGCTGCTCTTCTGTGAACCCACCTTGCCAAAAAGATTTAGTTTCAAAGAAACCAACCATTGATAGAAAGCATGATAAAGCAAGACAATAACAGACCAACAAAAATAACAACTATAGTAGAAACTAATTTTTTTGTATTTTTGATAAAACAATGCAAGCAAAAATGAAGTAAAACAAAACTTAAAACAAAGTAAAGGATGTGCGTGCGAAAACTCCCCTCGCAGAAGTCTTCTTCTTCCTCCTCGGCAACGGCGCCAGAAAATAGCTTGATGCAACCGAGTAAATGACCGGCCAGTTGGAAACCCCAAGAGGAAGGTGTGATAAATATAGCAGCAAGATTTTCCCTCAGTAAGAAACCAAGGTTTATCGTTCAGGAGAGGAAGGAGCCAATACGACTGAAGATGATGCCCGCTAGCTTGCGATAGCTATGGACAATTTATAGGGCGCCTCGTCCGAGCTTTGCTTCGCGAGCGGCAACGTGGAACCTGCACACAACACAACCAAATACTTTATTCCCAACTTACGATGAGGTTGTCAATCTCACCAGTTTGCTTGAAACCAAGGGTATGAGCGTATCGAGTGGAAAATAGTAATAGTATGCGAGTAAAGTAAACAGTGCGAGTAAAGTAAACAGATGATAGCAATATGATGGAAATAGGACCGGGGTCCATAGTTCACTAGTGGTGTCTCTCCATAAGATAAAATAATACATACTGGGTAAACAAATTACAGTTGGGCAATTGATAGAATAAAGACAACGTGCATATGATGAGAGGATCACTATGAGATTTACTCTGGGCATTACAACAAGATACATAGACCGCCATCCAACTGCATCTATGACTAATAATCCACTTGTGGCGAATCAATCCGAGAACTCCACAAGTATTAAGTTGCGAACAACAGATAATTGCATTAAGCAAAGTGTGTAATGTAAACAAAGCATATGCCCTCAAGCATATGAATGTTGTTTTTCCCCTAGTAGCAACAGCACATCTACAGCCTTAGAGGTTTATGTCACTCCCCCAGATTAAATAGAGGCATGAACCCACTATCGAGCATAAATACCCCCTCTTGGAGTCACTAGCAACTACTTGGCCAAGATAGCTACTAACAACGGAGAGCATGCAAGATCATAAACAACATAGAGATAACATAAGATAAATTTCAGTACATCAACTCAAGCATAACACCAATATTCATCGAATCCCAACAAACCAAACATGTAGAATTACATAACGGTGATCTCAATCATGTAGGGCAGCTCATGAGATCTAAACATGAAGCACATGGTGGAGAAGACAACCATCTAGCTACTGCTATGGACCCATAGTCCAAGGTAGACTACTCACTCATCGCTCCGGAGGCAAGCATGGCGATGAAGAAGACCTCCGGTGGTGATTCCCCTCTCCGGCAGGGTGTCGGGAAGAGCTTCTGGACCCTCCCGATCTTCGGGTCAACGGCGGCGGCGGATCGCGCTGTGTTCTGGAAAAGTGATCAGGTACTTAGGTTTTTTCCGTCGGGGGGTCTTTATAGGCGAAGGGGCATCATCAGGAGTGGGCCGAGGCGACCTCACACATAGGGTGCGTGGCCAGGGGCCTGGCCGGGCCACCCTGTTGTGTGGGGCCCTCGTGGCCCCACTCCATCTCCTCTTCGGTTCTCTGGAAGCTTCGGTGAAATTCTGGGTGATTGGCTTTGGTTTCGTCCAATTCCGAGAATATTTCCTGTGTAACTTTTCTGAAACACAAAAACAGTAGAAAACAGGGAACTGGCACTGTGGCGACTTGTTAATAGGTTAGTTCCGGAAAATTCATAAAAGTGCCACGAAGTGTAACGAAACACTAAGCAAATGGTGTAAAAACAAGCATGGAGCATCAAAAATTATGGATACGTTGGAGACGAATCAACACCGCTAGTGAACTATGGATCCCGGTCCTATTTCCTTTATATTGATATCACCTGTTTACTTTACTCGCACTGTTTACTTTACTCGCATATTACTATTTCTTTCCACTCGATACGCTCATACCCTTCGTTTCAAGCAAACCGGTGAGATTGACAACCTCATCGTAAGTTAGGAACAAAGTATTTGGTTGTGTTGTGTGCAGGTTCCACGTTGCTGCTCGCAAAGCAAAGCTTGGACGAGGCGCCCTATAAATTGTCTGGAGCTGTCGCGAAGCTAGCGGGCATCACCTTCAGTCGTATTCGTCCTCCTACTGGATTGATAACCTTGGTTTCATAACTGAGGGAAAACTTGCTGCTATCTTCATCAAAACCTTCTCTTGGGGTTTTCCAACTGGCCGGTCATTTACTACACATTCCCACGTCAACTTGGCACAGAAATTTCTGTCGCCGTTGCCTTGTATTTAAAGAAGAAGCTTTCACACCATCATCACCGCGCCATCACGCACCAGCAATCCCACCATTCTTTTTCTTCTTCCTCTTATTCTTAGCAGCCGTTGGAACAACAGGAGTCAGAATACTGGTCTACTGAAAGGACGGAAACCCCAGTGCTTGCTGAAATTGGCTTGGCCCAGGCTGACTGAACATCTGCGGAGCGTAGAATGGCAGGACCTGCTGATAGACTGGCGGTTGTTGGAAAGTTGGAGTCTGTTGGTTGTACACTGTCGGCATGTAAGCCGGCGGTCCAGGCTGACGTGAAGGAGGCTGCAATGGCTGCAGCGGCCGCGGAGGCGGGGGCATCGACTGCCCAAAAATCGATAGGGATTTCTATTTTCGTGCCTTAGGTCCTTAGTTGTACTCAGTGTTCCCCAGCTCCTTAGTTTTTCCTCAGTTTTCCCCAAGCCCTTGTCTGAAACCCTCAGAAGGAGCTCCGACGGGAGGATTCCCGTTTAGTTGACCGTTCCGTGCTGACGTGTGGGGCCGCGTCGTGTGGGGCTGGTAGAAAGGGACCGCGTGGGACAAGATGAGACTGCGTTTGGTTGTATGTGAGAGCTCGGTTCTGTGTCACTTGGCCCAAATTGGCATTTTTCAGAGCGCCTTTTTCCCTCTCTCTCTCTGTAACAGTTCTCTCTCTTTTCACCAAATTAGTATCAAATCTAGAGAAGCTTCTATTTCTGTCTTTCTTCAATGATTGTTGCCTTTTGGCCCTCGTTTTTTGCCCAATATGGTAACAAATCTAGTAGCAAATCTAGAAGCTAGTATAGGATAAATTCACAACAGCATAATAAATCTAGAAAACTAAGTATAATACATAAACTGCATACAACAGCCAAAAGCAGCCAATAACGATGTTAATGTTCACGACAAACTAAGCTGAAAATAATACAAGACGCAATGTATGGCCAACATGAAGATTAGGATACCCCAGGATGAATGAATATGTTCTTCATTCAGCATATATTTCTTCATCGCTACATTCTTGTATCTGAAGGAAATATTCATTAAACTCCTTCCGTCTGCAGTGTGCAGCCAATACATCCTCCAAACGGTATGGCCTTTGTTCATTTCTCAGACCATAGTTTCCTAATCTATCCACACGTAGTGGCCACTCATCCCAGGCCTTTATATCATCAAAGTACTCTCTGATATAACCCAAATCCGCGTAGTAGATGCAGCCAGTTCGAAGTGTCGGGTGCACTCTGGTGTCGACGGAGATACACCGGATATAATGGACGAAGAAGGCACGACTGCCAATATTACTGACGGCATGGAGAGAGCGGCTCTCAGTGTCCACATGGTACACCAATGGTTGACCTTCCTCCAAATGCCTGTTGTCACTGCCGCCGCCCAACAACCCAAGCAGCAGATCATCATCCGACTTCACAAGGTAGAACTTGGAATCATTTCCAAGTTCTGGAAATGAAAATAGTGTCTCCATGTTGACAGTGCTCGCACGCTGCTCCAACTGGACATTGTTGGTGCACACTAATTTTCCGATCTCAAAATTGTTCACAGCTATTGCATACAATTCACCATTAAACGGGGTAATGCAACGCAGAGAATGGTGCTCGATCGAAGATCTTCCTTCTCCCCAATCTTCATCTATACCCTTAGTTGGAGTGCTCTCATCGACCCAAGCAATTTCCGCTGGGTAACCTGTGGAAACGAAGACCATAGTCGGGGACTTCATTACAGCGACTGACTCTAGAATAACAGATGGTATCTGCACCTCAAACATAGTGTCCAATATCTTTGTGAGTGGGTTCAGAAGCCGTATCTTGTGCGGCTAGTTCTTCTGGGCAAGCACGATGACGCCACGGCAAAAGCCGACGAAGTAGTATCTAAAATATATTGATGAAGATAACATTCAGCACTAAGATGTTTACGATTGAAAATAAAAATAGATTAACTCTACAGATATGGAGGAATTTGAACCTTGCATGAACTTCCGTTAGATCGATGGTGACGTAGCGGGATGTGCGGAGGTGGAGGAAGGTGAACTCAGCGGCGCGTGGAAGGGCGTGTTCTACCATGATCCATTCGTGCATGTGCACGTCGGGCTCAGGTAAATCTGAGCGCCAATTTCTACAAACTTGCCTCAAAGCAGAGTAGGTGTCCACGTACTCATCGTTCGCCAGTAAGCAGTCACCGATCTTGTGAAGTGGTCCGTCAGCCATGAGAGAGGCCCAGTTCACAGAGACGCCGCGCTTGGATGCGCCGCCCTCGAAGGCGACGGGCTCGGCGGCGACGGCCTCGGATGCGACGGGCTCGGCGGCGACGGGCTCGGATGCGACGGGCTCGGAGGCGACGGGCTCGGATGCGACGGGCTCGGCGGCGACGGCCTCGGATGCGACGGGCTCGACAGCGACGGGCTCAGATACGACAGGCTCGGAGGCGATGGGCTCGGAGGCGACGGGCTCGAAGGCGACGGGCTCGGGGGCGACGGCCGCCGACACATTCTTCTTCTCCATCGCCGGCAGGGGAGCGCGCGTAGGGCGGTTAGGGTTTTTTCCTTCGATTTGGAGAAGTTGATGGGACGTGAGAGGCGTGGTTGCATGCGTGAGTGAGAATGAGACTGTGTGCAGAGAGAGGGAGAGAGGGGCTCTATACAGGCAAAGTGACGGTTGGTCTCAGAAGTTTCTCAAAAAAACTAGACTGGAAAAAAACTAGACTGCGCACCGCGACACGCGTCCGTGGTACTGCACGTCTGCACCGTTACATGTACTCAGTTCTACCCTCGAGTCTTACACTGGAAAAATATATGTACTCAGTTTTCCCCTCGAGTACTAATACTGGCTAGTGCAATATACTCAGTTTTACCCTCAAGTGGATGGTCAACAAGGAGTCAACAAATGGGATTAAGCTATCTAATTGAGTCATTTCATGCGCAAAAAAATTCAAAAAAATAAAATTATAGTGCCTCCTACTCATGGAGTCTTGTTACGCGGCCTGTTACGTAGGAAATCATAACAATCATATATAAATCAAGTTTTACCACAAATGTCCACTTCTCAAATCACTAGTAGCTATGAAGGTTCATGGCTTTCCACTCAAACCCCTTATCAAAACATCTATACCCAAAACATAGTTTGTCTGAATGAGGCCATAATTTTTACACTCGTGTATATTTGAATTGCTAATACTTTGAGGTAGGCCAACCTGGGTTTCATTGTACAAAACATGTGTTTTTCTTTTTCTAAATCTCTTATTTGAATTCCTTAGCCTGTATACTATTTACTTGCCCTTGGATCCTTGATACTACTCAGTTTTACCCTCTCCCTTCTCACAGAAGCCCAAACTTGGCCTGATTGGTCGAGCTGTTGTCACACGGATCGTGCCCACCTACCGTCGATCCTATGATCTAACGGGCAGGAAAACCCCTCTTTCTCTCTCATCATGGCCACCCTCTCTCTATCTGTCGATGGCAAACTACTACCCCTCTATGTATGCTAAATAACGAGTTTGCCACCGGATTCAACAAGTTTGGTAATCACGAATTTCTTGTAGGCATTACTTTTCATGGTAAAATAATAAACTATCACGAATTTCCATTTCTTTTAGGCATTACTTTTCATGGTAAAATGATAAACTATCACGAATTTCCATTTCTTGTAGGCATTACTTTTCACGGTAAAATGATAGACTATCACGAATTTCCATTTCTTGTAGGCATTACTTTTCACGGTAAAATGATAAACTATCACGAATTTCCATTTCTTTTAGGCATTACTTTTCACGGTAAAATGATAAACTATCACGAATTTCCATTTCCGTCAAGATAGTCCGCATTACTTTTTTGTTGAGATATAAACCCCCACAACGGTTATCTCCTCCTTAATTTATTGTGTAAACCCCACAACGGTCATCTCTACCTTAATTTATGGTGTAAACCCCCACAACGGTCATCTATCCCTTATAAACCCCCACAACGGCCATCCCTCATGTCAATAGGTTCTGTCTCTCTCTTCTTCGTTCACATACACTTGATCCATTGCCATGGCTTCCACGTCTCGGACGCCGACCAGAAGGGGAAGGGGAAGGAGAAGGGGCGGCCAGGGTGGTGGATCATCATCATTGCCACCACCACAGTCAACACTGCCATTGATCATAGAGGAGTTCTTCATCGTCATCTATGAAGACCCTTTGGCCAAGAAGGTACGCACGCGTTCCCACATATATGATTCATGTGATTAATTATGTGCATGTTCTAAAAAACCTTTAATTTCAAACGATCGGCGCTCGATCTCTTTGCAGGCACTCCCAAAAAAGTTTGCGGACTATTTTGACGGCCAGGAGCCTGCTAAGGTGTATCTGCGAGCAGCTGACTACGGTCCTCGTCTCTGGACCGTGGAGGTCCTATTTGACGGACAAGGCCGGATGTACCTCGACAAGGGCTGAGAGAATTTCGCCATCGCGCACGGTGTGGATTTCGGCTGCTCCCTACACTTCAAATATAAAGGCGATGATGTGCCAACAGTGAAGGTGTTCGACGGAACAATGTGCAGGAAGTACTACTACACGGACGACGAAGATACTGACGATGAAAACGACGACGACGTGAAGCCATGCATCCATCCCCTTTAGATAAGGGGATTATGACCAAGAATATATATGTAGCTTTATATGCATCGATTTAGATATCTAGCTATTTTCTATATATTATGCATGTAAAAATAATATCGCAATTTCCACCATGATTCGAGCACCACAGCCTCCAAACGATGCCGATGCCGATATCGGCATGGTCAGAACGGCTATGCTCGCCGCCACTGCTAGGTCACCGTCGGGATGCACCCTCAATCCCGTCCCCTCATTCGATCGCTGACACACCAGAGATACCGCCGAGGCCAATGACGAACGTACATGCTGATGCCAATGCCGAACATGCACGCCGCTGTGGGCACGGCCATGCCGCCCCGCTATGCTGGACGCCACAGACCACTGCGAGGTCTTTCCCTTCGCCACCACACTCCCCTAGCACCCATCTATACACACCAGAAAGGAGAGACACTAGTTTTCTCTACATTGCTCGCGTTCGTGTCCGACACCGTCAGTTAAAGTGTTGAGGTCGTCGTCGATGTCCTCGATCATTTCTTCTCTTCTTTGCATGGTTAAACGCGTCTAGTTCATATCTATCTAATGCGTCTGGTCTCGCCTCATGCAGTTCTTTGTGGACGTCGATCTCATCTCGGCACCCCGCAGGCCACCTCCTTCGTGCCATCGCTGTAGAGCTCCGTTTAAAAATTTAATCCTACCCGTGTATTGCCCCTTGTATCAGCGTCATGGCCCCACTTGTCATTCGATATACCGAAGCCCCACTCGTCCGCGTTTTGGTCAGGGATACGGCGATGCTTACGGTCAAACAAAGATGGATGGTCTGATGTGTCTTTGCGGGGCCACACTAGTCAGCAGATAACGGTCAAAGTTGTTGACCCGTCGGCCAACCGGCCGTTTTAGCACTTGTGAGGGTTTCAGACAAGGGCTTGAACAAAACTGAGGAAAAACTAAGGAGTTGGGGAAAACTGAGTACAACTAAGGACCCGAGGGCACAAAGATAAAAATCCCAAATCGATAAAATATACTAGTTCTTCTGAATGTGCACGGGAACTTCCTGAATCTTGGCCTTGATACTGCCCTGCTGGCCCTAACTATGTTTATTTATGGTCAGCTGAAATACTGTACTCCATGGCTTTGTATCGTATTTCAACAAAGTACTCCTTAGGAGTTAGGAGTAACATGTCATCGTAGACAAGAGGAGCAGAATTGTATATCAGTAAAGTACCTCATTAAATCTTTGTATTTTCAGATTTGGGCTGTTTCACTAACTTCATTATGATCAATCTCATTGGTATTTTGTTGTTCAGTACATAGCAAAATAATATAGCACCATCGCGGCATCACCTTCACACCAACGACTCGATGTTTTTTAATTGAGTCATCGACCAACGCCAGCCGATCGTCTTGTAAATAAATATCAACTTCGAAAATGACCACAAAAAGAAAACTATTGCAGAGAAAACCTCAACCGCTGGACGCAGATTCTGAACCTAGATTTGCCCTGTTTGTGCCAGCTGATTGGGACAAATCAACCCTGATCATCACTTGATAATTATGCCATGACGCATTGATGTGACATTAATTGAACCATTGTTGTCCGTTGGTTCTTTCCTATGAATTGCTCTAGGAGACTATTTAACTCTTGTTATACATATCTGAAAACTGAGCATGTTCCAGCTTGCTGATCTGTTTTGATAAGGTTCCAACTTGCTGATTGGTTCCTACCCAGTCGATATTAGAATTTTGTGGTGTTGTCATAGTAAATCTTTAGACATTGTATTGTATGAGGTCAACATTGTGTTACTCTATCTTTCAATTGACCAGGGGGGAGGATTCTAGATGAAGTATTACAAAAGGATGAAGCAATACGGGTCTCTTTGGATTGAAGGATTTGCATAGGAATTTAAAGGATTTCAATCTATAGGAATTTTTCCTAAGGAAGCTCTTTGGATCAAAGGAATGACATCTCCAAAAGTCCTATGGATTGCAATCCTACAACCCAATCTCATAGGAATTTCAACATCCAATCTAACCTATTTTTCACTCTCATTCGCGTAGGATTTTTTTTTCTGTGTTTCATCCAATTGACTATTCGTGCAGTTTTCCTCTGCTTTGTAATCCTCCGTTTGACAAATGCAATCCTGTTAGATTCCTATGTTTTTCAGTTCCTATGTTTTGTAATCCTATGATCCAAAGAAGCCCTTACTAGGGTGAAGGTTTCCTTTGGTAATTCTAATTCAGTTAATTACTAGCATTTGTTTATTGTACAAGGGTGCAGAACTATTGTATCTTGTACCTTCGCTGAGCATGTTCAGTTAAAAAAAACACCATACACCTTCTCTTCTCCTCCCGTCACCTCATAACAGGAAGAGAATCCCTAATTCCGCCGCCATGGCCACCCCACCAGCGGACAACCACCTCCCAGACGAGGTCATGGTTAGTCTTCCCGGCGGACGCCCTATCAACGCCTACACTGATGCGCATGGAAGTGTTGTCACGCGCCACGGTTCTGCAGTTCTGCTCCCGGCGGGCCGCCACGACCCTTCAAAGATGTGTTCATCGAGGAAGCCGTTCTCCTCCTTCGGTCGAGCCTCGGCAGCCTCCACCATTACCAGGTTCGTCGGCAGTCCCCAACAACGCACACGCACTGCCAGAGGATTCAGATGTCTTTTCCTCGTCGGAGCAGTTGTCTCAGGTCTCGCCGCCACCAGGCCGCCTGTCGCTTGGGTCGCCCATTTTGTCCCGGAGTCTAGAGGGCGCCGAAGATGCTATCCGCTCACCATCTCGATGATCGGCGGGAGAAGAACGTGTGCCTACTGCCTAGACGGCTAGACTGGCTTTCCTGGATGGAGGTAATGGTTTGGCGTGCTCTCTACTTGCCTGATGGCACAAGGAGGAAATTCTCAAAGTCGTCTATAACTCGGAGAGCCACAAGAATACGTGCCTAATGGTTGAAGCTCTACTTGACAAGTACAATGATGGCAACAGCCTTTTCGCCGACAGTGCCTATGAACTCAAAGACACGGTGGACATCCGATCGATTTGTGAGGGCAGCCGCCATCACTATAAGTGGTAGTACCATCTCAATCTCACTGCGACGTCTAAAGGAGGAGGCGATGTGTTTCGCAACAACCTGTTCTTTGCTGAGATCACGCGTGTTGGTGGAGTAAATGAAGAGTTTGCGGTCAGCTCCTTCTACCTGCTTAAACGTAATGATAATGGCTACTGCCGTGGTTCTACATGTAATGGAGGTGTTCAATCCAAGAAAATGGGCAGATTTCTCAGCAAGCAACACCTTTGGCGGGCCAAGGTTCAACTTAATTCAGGAAGGCAGTGATCAGTTCCCTGCACTCTGACATGGCTGCTGTCTGCTGATAGCAACTGCGACGGTAAGCTTGTGTTTTGTTGTGCGCGTAGGATGATCCTGCAATCAGCTGCTGCACATTAGGGAATCAACCACCTGCTGCTACTTTACAGTGTGCACAAATATCTTTCCAAGAGGGAATCTTTAGCTGCAGCTTGTTTCTAACTATCTTATGCATTTGCTTGATTACGAGCCGATGCTATCGACAGAAATCTACCTATCTGTCGATCTGTCTATGGTCGCGATCTCTCTGAATATTATCATGACGATGTCAATAGACCTGGCAGCTGAAACAACCAACGGTTGCCATGGACGCAGGTCTCCCTCGCACTTTATTCAGGATATCATATCCTTCACAAAGGTGTTCACTAGAAATGGAGCTCTCAGCTCCCACCCATGGATAGATAGGGACTCTCTGTTTTCCCATGAATTTCCCTCCTCACAATTATCTCGTGCAACAACCTTTTTCTTTGACATTAACATGATAGTGGAAGAGAACAGACCAGAGAGGACTCATTTGGTGGATCTGACGCTAAACTTGAGCAGCCATTTCTGTGCCAGCAGGCTGCAGGTAAGCTAAACATGTCACTGCTGTGACTGCTACCGATACCACTGACTGTGTTATCATGTTGGCAGCACTAATCGAATGGGGTTGTAGCTTATATCACTGTGCCTTCGCTCACGTGTCGACATTTCATGGTAACAACAACGATACCACAAAAAAGATGTCTCTTGGTGTTGTAAAAAAAACGGCCGCTGGTAATTCACGGCAAGCAGCTAAACTGTCACTAGAGTGCTGACAACCATGTCAAATGATTAATCTGGTTGTATAATCCAAGTCATTAGAACGGCTAGTTGACCATGTTATCCTTTAAAAACTTGTTTCTGACTCGTATTTATTAGGCATTGTGGCTTGTGAGCTGACTAACAAAAAAAGTACTGTATAGATGAGGAATGAACAATATATATTATTTGCAGAGTTATAATTTACCATAATTTTGAGAAATGCCATGCCTTTCTTTTTAGAAGTTTAATCAGATGCCTTTCACTTAACTGATTTACAAAAAACATCATGATCACATAATTGTGGGCTAAGTTCACATTGTACTGTCTTCAGAGCTCTTGGTGCTTTAGAGCTCGACATAAATATAAGTTTGTTTCAGTTCTTCAAGTACCGTCTTTACTTAACCAAATCTTAATCGTTGCCTAAAAAACTTGCGCCCTCTTTTGATTGTATAATTTCATATGAATTTTCTGCGATCTCAATCCTTGTGATATTTTTTTATGAATGCTCTTGCGATAAAAAATTATACCACCCAAATTCCTATTTTTTTTATGGATCAATCTCACATAAATTTAAACATCTAGCCCAACCTCATCTATTACACTCTTCCGTGCATAACTGAGATACCGTTTCTAATATTTTCTTGACTTTCATTAGAATGACTCTTCCGTCATTTTTTGGGGTCCTCTAATTGGCACTTGCATAGATGTTAAATTAAGTGTTTTTGAATACTACGATTTACTGTATCCAAAAGGAATACCTACCACTGATGCGAAGTAATAGAAATATCCCAAACATATACAAGCAGCCATTTACCTCCATACACAAAAAAGCTAAGTTGCAAAATTAATTCTTCCGATTAAAAATACACCCATAGTACAATGTATTTCCAAGACAAAAGTAATACTCATAACCAAGAGCTAGCTTCACATATATCGACATATGGAATACTACCTTTTTTACATTTGACACCACTAATCAAGTCCAAAGTAATTCCATCTAATTTAAGAAAAAATTACGAAACTTGTGGCAGATCTTCACAGCTATGCCAAGCCCTAACTACATCCCCTAGCTCAACCCTCAACTGATCCCACCCGAACACTTGAACCTCCCCGTCTCCATCGCCGTCATCCGTCTCCAGCCGCATCTCGATGAGCATCAGCGGCGGCGCCAACTCGGACATCTCCACCGATATCGCTGGCCTCCCAAGAGGACGACGCTGGCACTCCACTCCTTTCTTCCCAATCATGACGTACCCAAGCTTCCCGCCCGCTCGGCCGAGCTGCTCTAGCGTCTGCTCAGGCGACGCCGTTGTCATGAACCGTTTCTCCTTGCTCCTCTTGCTCCCGCCGAACAGCCCCGAAAGATCAAGCCCCGGCGACATGGATATGATGTCGAACGCGTTCGCCATCACAGGATGTAAGAGATTAGCTCAACATCACAAAGAGGCTGGCAGATGCTGGTCAACTCATCAGATAGTGCCTTCATCTTGTGGAAGTAGACGTTGACAGTCATGTCACGCTTCTTAAGTTCAGCCATCTGCTGACGGAGACCGGAGGAGCGAGCAAAGGATGTGGCGGCGAAGACGCCGGCCAGAGTCTCCCAGGCTTCACGTGACGAGCTAGCGAACATGACCATACCAATGACACCCTCGGTCATCGAGGAGACAAAGGCGGAGAGGATAGCCTGATCCTGTTGGATCCAGTGTTGATAAGCAGGGCTTGGCTGCGGCACCGCGACACCTCCATGATCAACGACGGTGTGTGACAAGGGTATAGATAATAGAGCCCGCCAGTTGAGTACCCCTTAGCCCCGTTAAGATTGGCCCAAGTGTAATACTAGTCGAGATACGAGTTCATGTCGTATGTCAATATTGTAATCCGTGTCGAACCCCTCCCGATCCTTGAGACCTAGCCACCTATATATAGGGGCCATGAGAGGACGGTGTGGGACAGATTGAAAGCAAGCCAAGCTTACTCTTACGTTTACTTTCGATACACACCTTGTTTGACTGATTTTACCTTCGAGTTCATCCGACGCCCTACTCCCCCGATCCTAAGTCCTTTATATTGGACATTTGTCGAGTTAACCCTCATCAATTGGCGCCGACCGTGGGGACTCTGGGCGTTGGAATCTTAAATTCGATGACTTTTTTGCTTTTAGCCAATAGCAATCTAGAAGTCGGCGAAAATCAAGAGATGGAGTTGACGATCGGAAGTCTAAGCTTGTATGTCAGACCTTCGGGTTCGACTCGTCTTTCAGATCCGGCGAAATTGGGTCCGTCGGCAAGCAAAACCAAGACAATCACAATGTCTGGATCATCCGTGGGCTCTTCCAGCGAGGTAAACTCGTCGGTCAGTCTCGCAACAACAGAAAATATGCAAAAAAAACTCGAGGAATTCGACAAACTCAGGGAGAGCCCGACGTGGAAGCAATAGTGGATAAGCCACACGACAGTCCAAGGGATTTTGCCACCGGAAGCAGCGGCATCTCCAGAAGCATACACCAGTTAAGTGTCATCATCACTGAAGCAGCAGAAGAGAATAATCATGCAGGCAATGAAGAAGTCGACATGCAAGTCGACAAAGAAAAAGGCGACATATCATAAGGAGAAACAAAAGGAAGGAATCAAGCGCCAACCTTCACAAAACGAAAGGAGGACGTAAGGAATATAATAGCACAAGCAAGAGTAAACAACGTGTGCTATGCATGGAAAGAAGAAAATTACGAAGACGACGAAAAAGAGATGGGCGCGTTATGCTTTACCCGCTGGGTTCGCAGAACGCGAGTACCCAAAGAATTCAAGTTGCCACACGATCAGCAAAAATATGATGGGTCGCAAGAACCCACGATGTGGTTATCAGACTACCTGCAAGCAGTACAAATACTCGGAGGAACAAGAGCAACGGCCATGCAAAGTTTGCAGTTACACCTCACCGGCGCAGCACGGTCCTGGTTGAATACTCTACCCAACGATTCCATTGGAAGTTGGGGAGAACTAGAGAGCCAATTCGCAATAAATTTTCGCTCAACATACAAACGCCCAGCATCACTGGAAGAAATCAAGTCGTGCGTACAGAGGAAAGATGAAACTCTGCGCTCTTATATACAACGCTGGAGTGTAATCAAAAATTCTGCAGAAGACGTCTCCGACGAGAGAGCAATAGATGCTTTTTCGGCTGGCCTTCGTCGTTCAGACCTCGTGGAAGAGGTAGGGAGAACAAAGCCGAGGACAGTGTCAGAATTAATGCAAGTAGCCAACAGATTTGCCGATGGAGAGGACGCGTATAACAATAAAATGGGACGATCACCAGAAGTCGACAGAGCGAGCAGGCAAAGGCGAAGATACCTCAATGGAGATAGTCACGCAAGGCGAAATCAGATAGCCGCAGGATATGAAGGAAGGGACGAGGAAGGCTATGAAAACATGGAGTTTCCGGCAAGAGGTAATCGTGGAGCAGAAAAACCAAAGTACTCCGGCCCGTCGGCAGAGGACATGCTCTATGGACCTTGTCGCATCCATTATGCGTACCTAGATGGGAAGAGAGTTTCTAACCACCAGATGAAGAATTGCAGAACCTTCCTGAGGTTGCAAAGTGCCATGGACTCAAGCCAAGGAGCACGACAGGGAGGAAAAAGTATGAGTCAGGGATACCAAGTGCAACGTCTAGCAAAATATCTGGAGTCAAAATTATATATATCTGCAATGATCCAACCGGTGCCAAAATCCAAGAAAGAGCGGAAGAGCATATCCAGACAAGTAAATCTAGCAATATCATCACCACCAGCTACTACAGAGTACTTGAGATGGTCCGATCAACCAGTCAGGTTCAGCAGAGCAAACCACCCGAGGAAAGTGCCCAGGCCAGGGCACGCACCGATGGTGCTAAAGGCGCAAATATGAGGATATGATGTTGGACGAGTATTCATGGACGCAGGAAGCGGCATAAACCTAATATACGCAAGTACTCTGAAGGAAATGTGCATCTCACTGGAAAATCTAAAGCCAACAGATTGTTCTTTCCACGGAATAGTACCAGGAGGCGCAAATTACCCCCTCGGGAAAATAGAACTCGACGTTTGTTTCGGCAATAGCAACAATTATCGTAGAGAAAAGTTGGAGTTTGAAGTCATGGATTGGCCTTCACAGTATCATGCAATCCTGGGGCGCCCAGCATTTGCAAAGTTCATGGAAGTACCCCACTACGCCTATATACCTCATGCTCAAAATCCCAGGACCCAAATGAACAATCACGGTACAAGGCAGCTTCGAAGTATCTAACACTTGTGACAAAGAATTCAATAGGCTGGCGCCTTGTGGTGATATCAGGACTACTCCTGCTTCTGCGCCTTGGACTCTTTTTGATCCGTCGAAGTACATTGTCCATATGCTTGATAGATCCGGTGGTCCTGTGTTTTGTAGCTCTAGCCACTCTGCTGTGAAATCTGGCAGCACTTGTGATTTGATCGCCTTTCGCTTTTTATACGTGATGTCTAGGGGTGACAATTCGATTCCCCATAAGGAGACACGTCCTGTCGCTGAAGGGTTGTTCAATATGTTGGATAGTGGTGCTTCGTTAACCACTATAATTGGGTGCACCGCGAAATACTGCCGTAGCTTTCGTGCTGTTGTGAATACGTTGTATGCAAGTTTTTGGTAGTGCGGGTACCTCTATTTTGTTGGAGATAGTACTTCGCTGACGAAATATACTGGCCTCTGGACTCCATGAGCTTTTCCTTCTTCACTTATTTCTACTACTAATACTGTGCTCACCACTTGATGTGTTGCTGCAATATATAGTAGTAGTGGCTCCTTTTCATTTGGTGCGACCAACACCGGCGGTGTGGAAAGCACTTTTTTCAATTGTGCGAAAGCTGTATCCGCTTCTTCTGTCCACTCGAATTTGTCGTCTGACTTTTTCA
Organism: Dactylis glomerata; assembly: GCA_007115705.1. Classification (NCBI taxonomy): domain Eukaryota; kingdom Viridiplantae; phylum Streptophyta; class Magnoliopsida; order Poales; family Poaceae; genus Dactylis; species Dactylis glomerata. The sequence goes on from QXEO01000721.1 coordinate 204,154, forward strand.
TGAGTGCATAGAAAGGAACTGCTTTTTCTCCTAATCGTGCGACGAATCGACTTAGTGCCGCGACGCGCCCTGCGAGCTTCTGTACGTCGTGCAGTTTTGTTGGTTTCCCCATCGTTAGTATCGCTTGAATCTTCTCTGGGTTTGCTTCTATTCCCCTCGCTGATACTAGGAATCCCAGTAGTTGTCCTGCCGATACGCCAAAGGAGCATTTTGTCGGGTTAAGCTTGAGCTTGTACCTGTTTAGGTTGTCGAATATTTCTGCCAAATCACTGATTAAGGACTCTTCTTTTATTGTGGTGATGACCACGTCGTCGATGTAGACTTGAATGTTGCATCCTATTTGACTTCTGAGGCAGTTTTGCATCATCCGCTGGTAGGTTGCTCCTGCATTTTTTAAGCCGAAAGGCATGACTTGATAACAGAACACGCCATATGGTGTGATGAAAGCTGTTTTTTTCTCGTCTTCTTTCTTCAGCTTGATCTGGTTATAACCAGAGTATGCATCTAGGAAGGAAAGCCTTGCGCACCCCGCTGTTGAGTCTATTATCTGATCAATGCGAGGTAGAGGGAAGGGATCCTTTGGACAGTGCTTGTTGAGAGATGTGTAGTCGACGCACACTCTTTGTACGTATGTGTTTTTCTTGGGTACAATGACTGGATTAGATACCCAAGTCGATGATTTGATTTCTCGGATGAATCCGGCATTTTCTAGCCTGTGTAGCTCGGATGCTATGGCTTTCCTTTTGGGTTCGTCAAATCGTCGCAGTGGTTGCTTGACTGGCTTTGCTTTAGGATCCACATTTAGTGCGTGCTCGACGAGTTCCCTGGGAACCCCTGGCATGTCTAAAGGACACCAGGCAAAGATTTCCCGGCACTCACGGAGGAACTCGACGAGCGCGCTTTCCTCTGCGGGATCCAAGTTTACCGCTATAGAGGTGGTTTTGTTCGGGTCCGTAGGGTGGACTTGAAGTTTCTTCGAGTCTTTGGTTGCATCGAAAGCCTGATCTGGCAGGAATCGCCCGACGTCGGGTAGCACGTTGTGGTCAGTTTCACCCTTCAGCCTTGCGTACTCTGCTGTCATGCCAAAGGTTTGCGCCAGCCTGTTGAATTCTTTGTCACAAGTGTTAGATACTTCGAAGCTGCCTTGTACCGTGATTGTTCCTTTGGGTCCTGGGATTTTGAGCATGAGGTATGCGTAGTGGGGTACACCCATAAACTTTGGAAATGCTGGGCGCCCCAAGATTGCATGATACTGTGAAGGCCAGTCCATGACTTCAAACTCCAACTTTTCTCTACGATAATTATTGCTATTGCCGAAACAAACGTCGAGTTCTATTTTCCCGAGGGGGTAATTTGCGCCTCCTGGTACTATTCCGTGGAAAGAACAATCTGTTGGCTTTAGATTTTCCAGTGAGATGCACATTTCCTTCAGAGTTCTTACGTATATTAGGTTTATGCCACTTCCTGCGTCCATGAATACTCGTCCGACATCGTATCCTCCTATTTGCGCCTTTAGCACCATCGAGGCGTGCCCTGGCCTGGGCACTTTCCTCGGATGGTCTGCTCTGCTAAACCTGACTGGTTGATCGGACCATCTCAAGTACTCTGTAGTAGCTGGTGGTGATGATATTGCTAGATTTACTTGTCTGGATATGCTCTTCCGCTCTTTCTTGGATTTTGGCACCGGTTGGATTATTGCAGATATATATACTTTTGACTCCAGATGTTTTGCTAGACGTTGCACTTGGTATCCCTGACTCATACTTTTTCCTCCCTGTCGTGCTCCTTGGCTTGAATCCATGGCACTTTGCAACCTCAGGAAGGTTCTGCAATCCTTTATCTGGTGGTTAGAAACTCTCTTCCCATCTAGGTACGCATAATGGATGCGACAAGGTCCATAGAGCATGTCCTCCGCCGACGGGCCGGAGTACTTTGGTTTTTCTGCTCCACGATTACCTCTTGCCGGAAACTCCCTGTTTTCATAGCCTTCCTCGTCCCTTCTTTCATATCCTGCGGCTATCTGATTTTGCCTTGCGTGGCTATCTCCATTGCGGTATCTTCGCCTTTGCCTGCTCGCTCTGTCGACTTCTGGTGATTGCCCCATTTTATTGTTATACGCGTCCTCTCCATTGGCAAATCTGTTGGCTACTTGCATTAATTCCGACACTGTCCTCGGCTTTGTTCTCCCTACCTCTTCCACGAGGTCTGAACGACGAAGGCCAGCCGAAAAAGCATCTATTGCTCTCTCGTCGGAGATGTCTTCTGCAGAATTTTTGATTACACTCCAGCGTTGTATATAAGAGCGCAGAGTTTCATCTTTCCTCTGTACGCACGACTTGATTTCTTCCAGTGATGCTGGGCGTTTGTATGTTGAGCGAAAATTTCTTGCGAATTGGCTCTCTAGTTCTCCCCAACTTCCAATGGAATCGTTGGGTAGAGTATTCAACCAGGACCGTGCTGCGCCGGTGAGGTGTAACTGCAAACTTTGCATGGCCGTTGCTCTTGTTCCTCCGAGTATTTGTACTGCTTGCAGGTAGTCTGATAACCACAGCGTGGGTTCTTGCGACCCATCATATTTTTGCTGATCGTGTGGCAACTTGAATCCTTAGGGTACCCGTGTTCTGCGAACCCTGCGGGTAAAGCATAATGCGCCCATTTCTTTTTTGTTGTATTCGTAATTTTCTTTTTTCCATGCATAGCACACGTTGTTTACTCTTGCTTGTGCTATTATATTCCTTACGTCCTCCTTTCATTTTGCGAAGGTTGGCGCTTGAGTCCTTCCTTTCGTTTCTCCTTATGATATGTCGCCTTTTTCTTTGTCGACTTGCATGTCGACTTCTTCATTGCCTGCGTGATTATTCTCTTCCGCTGCTTCAGTGATGATGACGCATAACTGGTGTATGCTTCTGGAGACGCCGCTGCTTCCGGTGGCGAAATCCCTTGGACTGTCATGTGGCTTATCCACTGTTGCTTCCACGTCGGGCTCTCCCTGAGTTTCGTCAAATTCCTCGAGTTTCTTTTGCATATTTTCTGTTGTTGCGAGACTGACCGGCGAGTTTACCTCGCTAGAAGAGCCCACGGATGATCCAGACATTGTGATTGTCTTGGTTTTGCTTGCCGACGGACCCGATTTCATCGGATCCGAAAGACGAGTCGAACCCGAAGGTCTGACATACAAGCTTAGACTTCCGATCGTCAACTCCATCTCTTCATTTTCGTCGACTTCTGGATTGCTATTGGCTAAAAGCGAAAAAGTCATCGAATTCATGATTCCAACGCCCAGAGTCCCCACGGTCGGGCCAATTGATGAGGGTTAACTCGACAAATGTCCAGTATAAAGGACTTAGGATCGGGGGAGTAGGGCGTCGGATGAACTCGAAGGTAAAATCAGTCAAACAAGGTGTGTATCGAAAATAAACGTAAGAGTAAGCTTGGCTTGCTTTCAATCTGTCCCTCACCGTCCTCTCCTGGCCCCTATATATAGGTGGCCAGGTCTCAAGGATCGGGAGGGGTTCGACACGGATTACAATATTGACATACGACATGAACTCGTATCTCGACTAGTATTACACTTGGGCCTATCTTAACGGGCCTAAGGGGTACTCAACCGATGGGCTCTATTATCTATACCCTTGTCACACACCGTCGTTGATCATGGAGGTGTCACGGTGCCGCAGCCAAGCCCTGCTTATCAACACTGGATCCAACAGGATCAGGCTATTCTCTCCGCCTTTGTCTCCTCGATGACCGAGGGTGTCATTGGTATGGTCATGTTCGCTAGCTCGTCACGTGAAGCCTGGGAGACTCTGGCCGGCGCCTTCGCCGCCACATCCTTTGCTCGCTCCTCCGGTCTCCATCAGCAGATGGCTGAACTTAAGAAGCGTGACATGACTGTCAACGTCTACTTCCACAAGATGAAGGCACTATCTGATGAGTTGACCAGCATCTGCCAGCCTCTTTGTGATGATGAGCTAATCTCCTACATCCTGTGATGGCGAACGCGTTCGACATCATATCCATGTCGCCGGGGCTTGATCTTTCAGGGCTGTTCGGCGGGAGCAAGAGGAGCAAGGAGAAACGGTTCATGACAACGGCGTCGCCTGAGCAGACGCTAGAGCAGCTCGGCCGAGCGGGCGGGAAGCTTGGGTACGTCATGATTGGGAAGAAAGGAGTGGAGTGCCAGCGTCGTCCTCTTGGGAGGCCGGCGATATCGGTGGAGATGTCCGAGCTGGCGCCGCCGCTGATGCTCATCGAGATGCGGCTGGAGACGGATGACGGCGATAGAGACGGGGAGGTTCAAGTGTTCGGGTGGGATCAGTTGAGGGTTGAGCTAGGGGATGTAGTTAGGGCTTGGCATAGCTGTGAAGATCTGCCACAAGTTTCGTATTTTTTTCTTAAATTAGATGGAATTACTTTGGACTTGATTAGTGGTGTCAAATGTAAAAAAGGTAGTACTCCATATGTCAATATATGTGAAGCTAGCTCTTGGTTATGAGTATTACTTTTGTCTTGGAAATACATTGTACTATGGGTGTATTTTTAATCGGAAGAATTAATTTTGCAACTTAGCTTTTTTGTGTATGGAGGTAAATGGCTGCTTGTATATGTTTGGGATATTTCTATTACTTCGCATCAGTGGTAGGTATTCCTTTTGGATACAGTAAATCGTAGTATTCAAAAACACTTAATTTAACATCTATGCAAGTGCCAATTAGAGGACCCAAAAAAATGACGGAAGAGTCATTCTAATGAAAGTCAAGAAAATATTAGAAACGGTATCTCAGTTATGCACGGAAGAGTGTAATAGATGAGGTTGGGCTAGATGTTTAAATTTATGTGAGATTGATCCTTAAAAAAAAATAGGAATTTGGGTGGTATAATTTTTTATCGCAAGAGCATTCATAAAAAAATATCACAAGGATTGAGATCGCAGAAAATTCATATGAAATTATACAATCAAAAGAGGGCCCAAGTTTTTTAGGCAACGATCAAGATTTGGTTAAGTAAAGACGGTACTTGAAGAACTGAAACAAACTTATATTTATGTCGAGCTCTAAAGCACCAAGAGCTCTGAAGACAGTACAATGTGAACTTAGCCCACAATTATGTGATCATGATGTTTTTTGTAAATCAGTTAAGTGAAAGGCATCTGATTAAACTTCTAAAAAAAGGCATGGCATTTCTCAAAATTATGGTAAATTATAACTCTGCAAATAATATATATTGTTCATTCCTCATCTATATAGTACTTTTTTTGTTAGTCAGCTCACAAGCCACAATGCCTAATAAATACGAGTCAGAAATAAGTTTTTAAAGGATAACATGGTCAACTAGCCGTTCTAATGACTTGGATTATACAACCAGATTAATCATTTGACATGGTTGTCAGCACTCTAGTGACAGTTTAGCTGCTTGCTGTGAATTACCAGCGGCCGTTTTTTTTACAACACCAAGAGACATCTTTTTTGTGGTATCGTTGTTGTTACCATGAAATGTCGACACGTGAGCGAAGGCACAGTGATATAAGCTACAACCCCATTCGATTAGTGCTGCCAACATGATAACACAGTCAGTGGTATCGGTAGCAGTCACAGCAGTGACATGTTTGGCTTACCTGCAGCCTGCTGGCACAGAAATGGCTGCTCAAGTTTCAACCTCAGATCCATCAAATGAGTCCTCTCTGGTCTGTTCTCTTCCACTATCATGTTAATGTCAAAGAAAAAGGTTGTTGCATGAGATAATTGTGAGGAGGGAAATTCATGGGAAAACAGAGAGTCCCTATCTATCCATGGCTGGGAGCTGAGAGCTCCATTTCTAGTGAACACCTTTGTGAAGGATATGATATCCTGAATAAAGTGCGAGGGAGACCTGCGTCCATGGCAACCGTTGGTTGTTTCAGCTTGCTGAGAAATCTGCCCGGCCCCTTTTCTTGGCTGAAAAAAGGTTTCAGCACGCGGATCATCTTTGAAGCGCATTCTCATTTTCTCCAAAAACAACTTAGACTATCAAAGCACTTGTACATACGTTTCAACCTAGCCTCCTCCTCCTCGGCATCCAAATTGTTATCAGATGAGCTGCTGCTGCGCTTTACAGTGGTGTCGCCACCATATGGCATGTACGTACGCATCCAGGTGACCACCGGTGTATATTCATCAACCTCATTGGAGTATCCATAAACGCTGTTTTGGACGCTGTAACCTGTACTAAGATCGATCTAGCTCGATTTCGTCTTCCCTCAGAAGAAAAAAAAAAGTGATTTCGAGAATAAATACTAGTAGCAGCATGCAAGCAGTAATGTTCCTGCCTGTACTGATGGAGCGTTTTCCATTGAAGAACGCTTGCATGCATCGGGAACGTGCCGATCGACCGTCGATACGTGCCGTAATTAAGCGCGGGAGGGAAGGAGACGCGCGGACACGAGAATCAAGGGCGGTAATTAAGCGCGTGCCGCACCGTCGAGCGCCCGAATATCTGTCGACGCGGTAAGCGCAGCTGCTGCAGCCATGCATTGTGGTCGCAGGTCTGCTGCGCCGCTGCTGCAGCCATGCATGCCACCACATACTTGTGAGGTAGAGACGGAGGAAACTAGATACTCTCTTTACTCTATTCCTGGTATGAGGAGCATACTCGCAAAAAAAAATCCAATCTCATAGACACACACATTCGGTCAAATATGTCATGTTGCATGAAGAACAGAGTAATTAAATTGGTAGTACCATATATGCAGCGGATCGACTTGGATTTCCTTTCTAGTCTTTTTCATCTGGCGTTTATCCTCCGACTGTCGAATCAAACAAGCACAACCAAATCTCATTAATTCCTACTACTTCCGCAGAATCAAATCAAACAAGTAATCCATATTACAAAATTCGGAATTTCTTAATTTCCGCGAAAACAAACGAACGGAGGGGCAGCGAACAAGAAGATCCAACGATCTAATGGAGAAGGAAAAAGGAACAGAACGCCGTAGAGAAGAGTAAATATGAGAAGCATGAAAGATGAACTCATCAAATCGTGGAAGTTCTAGTACAAACATGCATAAGCCGTAGAGAAAGAGTAAATTGATAGTACCGTATAAGCAGCGGGTAGACTCGGATTTCCGTTCAAGTTTTTTCATCTGGCATTTATCCTTCGAGCGAAGTGCAGAATCGAACGAGAAGAGTCGTCATTGATGATCTTGCTTCTGCAGAATCGAGTCAAACAAGTGTAGTACATGTTACATAATTCTCCAAATATTGTCAAAAACAAACAAGAAGCGGGGCAACCGAAGGGAAGATCCAACCACTGTTAACCTCACCGTCAAATCGTCGATGAAGAGGACGGAGTGGCTGCTCGCTTGCTTGCCTTCGCCTCGTCAAGCCCAAATCTCAAGTCACGCGCACACCGCACGCTGCTTGTGATGACGATCTCGTATTTATAGAGGTCTTCTCTTGATTTCTTGTTGAGAGGACAGGGGAGAGAATGGCGGACCAGAATACACACCGATGGAGAGTAATTATTGAGTCCTATAATTATGCAGCCCGTAATCAGGACGGTCATGCAATCCTAATCAATTCCACTAATTATGGGTTTTCTGTAATGGGGTTTATTAGGACAGATTGCATGTCCATAGGATTGCAGTAGTAATTGCAGGGTTTGGACTAGCTATGTACGTTTCTCCTACGCAGCATGGATCAATACTACTAGCAGAAACAGGCGCGGCGGCACGCCGCGCCCAAGCTATAATACCACTTTACAATCCTAGTTGCTGAAGAGGTTTGTTCATATGTAACAACAGGTAGAATAGGGCCACAGTATAACATCGTTGATTAATCAACGACTGAACCTGCTAGCGTTACTACTACTGTTTTTCAACAGTAAGACTATCCTTTTGAATAAACCAACTGACATATAATCTGAACATTTGTAAATGATCAATGAAAAATAGTTGCATACAGATTATATACATGTCATGGCTTGAAATATAACCGAGCACTTCAGAACAATGCAGTCACAGCTCGGAAGAGTTGCAGTTCAAATTATAGTATCACATTACATATTAAACAGTGGTCAAACGCGTCATGTAATTTAGCTGGCTACAGCAGCACAGAATTACCTAAGCATGGATGCCCACTGATGGATAGATTGATTGTTCTTACATAGACCATGGTAATAATAAGCATAGACAATACCTAGTTCGATGTAATATAAACTGCAAGATATCTGCCTGCGGCACTATGGTATGACTGCACCATGGAAGTTTACTGATAGATATACTGCATATTTTACCATAGATTAGAGCAGCAGCTAGCAAAAGCAGGCCTGAGTTTAATGGTCCTGCGTCGTTGCATCAGTTGCGTTCTGGGATCTTCTCACAACCATAGCCTTCGAAGATGACGATTTTCATCGAACATCCCACAGTATAGGTAAAGAATAGGGTATCACGTTTTGCAACGCCACTGACCTGAGCAAATTCGTTCCATCCTTGCTCGATGAAGATACAACCCTTCCACTTCACCAGCCTCGCACACAAGGTATCTCCCACTGTATTGTCAGGAGTTTAGGGCAAGGCACCGAATATCAAATTCGCTCTAAATATAGTATCTACAACCTGCAACATGTAGTACTATTCATATCAAAATGTGGATCTTGGCTTATCGATAAATTTTATCAAGTATATAAAGCAATAAAAAGAAAGATTCAGATATTAAAACCTCATTCTTGTAACCTCCCCAGCCTCCTCTTTCCTTAGGACAACAGGAATTAGACACAAACAACATGAATTATATCAAAGTTAATACCATAAAATTACTTAGCAAGTTTGGTATGAATGGTTAACCTTAGCAAAACAAGGGAAGTAAGAACACATATGTGATTGCACCATACTTCAAGAACAACATGAATAAGACACAAAAAAACAAAGTGACTACTGCTATTAAAAGAAGTCGTCTTAGTAACACACTACCACTTCTTCATAATTATTAGAAAATCCTAGCTAAATAAATATAGCCTACACTCAATTCAAAAGTACATGGATAGATTGATCATCAAGCCTTATTTTACTAATCCATGTCATATTAGCATGCTGCCATTCATCTTAGATGAGAAGTTCAGATCTTAAAAACAAATGTAAATGTTAAAGGTCATTTAATCGCTGCACCAGCAGACAGGCGTAAATTATTGGCAAGTAGCAACCATTTCAAGAGTCAAGCAATCATGTAGCTAGTTAATAGAAGAGTGGCTGAACATAAGTACCTATGTTCAGGGCAAAGTGATGGAAAGGGAGCTCACAGACTATGACAAATTCACAATAGTTCATGACAGGAAAGAGCCTAATCATAAAAAATCATGGTCAGGAAGGAACAACCAAATCGCACTCAGCAATGACATGTCACAGTGCCAAAACCACACGATTAATTTATTTGTAAAGCTATAGATGGATTAACTCAAATAGAATCTAGAGAAGATGCAGATCCAAGTAGACTCTGTATGCTCACCGTGGTTTCAGGACATATGCATCAAACACTGCTTTATAATTTATTTGAACACCATTTTGCATGATTGGATTGCCTCCACCAAAAATGATTGCAGAATACCTGATGAGGGTAAACTGAAAATCTCTAAAGAAGACCAACTTTGAAGTTTAAGCCACAACAGCTAACTGAATTAAGTAGATAATTTAACTCTAGCCCATCTTCAAGCCAATGCAATGAACTGACAAACTGAAATGTGAAATCAGTTGTTATATAGAACAGAGGACATCTAAACCATTGGATGTTCATAGGATAAAACATGCCACAATTCGTTGAATCCAAAACATGTGTGCACAGCATGAGAGAAATACTCTATTATCAAAAATAAAAATAGAACAACTAATTGTGTACTAAACTACACACCTAAGACTAAGATGCACTGTTCTTACACAAAAAAATACTCCTATATCACCTTTTGAGTCGCTTTGTGCTCCTCGTCCGTCAGTGTACGAACACAATGACCAAGGAACACATCAATCTGGAAGAAGAGAACAACCTACAAAAAATTGCAGCGACATGGTATGCATGGTTTCAGTAAAAAAAACAGAACTGCAGCCACCTGGTAGACATAGTTTCAGTTAAAAAATAAATCAGAAAACTGCAGTGACACGGTAGGTATAGTTTCAGTAAAAATATCAGATAACTGCAGCAGCTGCAAATGTGAAACTCTTTATTAAATCCTTTGCACTGTAAGAAAGGCAAACTACAAAAACAAATACCTTGGATTCGGTTTTGGGGATTTAGAAATTTAAGGGCCGCAGAATTCTTGTGGCTTCTCCATAGACGGGAGTTGAAAGATAACGGGGCAAGGAGAATCCTTACCGCTGTTTGCATATTTTACCAGGAAAAGACCTCATGAGTATTAGCTCAAGTGGTTATCCGGTCACTTCTTTTTTAGCCAAGTTGCATTAGATATAAATCTAGCTCAGAGAAAAATAATGAGTAATGGCTAAAAGCAGTTAACTTTGAGAAGCATACCCATCTCTCAAATCTTGCTAGCAATGAAGCGAGTCTAAAAGCTAATAAGAAAATATGCAATCTACCAGGTAAATACACATGCTGGAATGAAACAGAAGAAAAGTAAAACGGATCTTGACTTAGAGGAGCACTAACAAGTGTCTGAACTTTAATTCCTATGCATCACATGGTGGTCTACTGATGGAAATTTAGAGCACACTGATCTACTACATCAATACCATGCAAGCCCGCCACACCACCATCGTGATCCTCTCAATCTCTCCAGAATTGCTGAAAACACCAGTACCACGACAATGATTGGTATTGTGCGGTAAGAGAGGGAGTCACCAGTCTTGGGTGGAGCTCAAATCGGAGGCGTGAATTAAGGGAGATGAGACTCTGCAATCCCCAAATCGAATTTCAAATCAATGGTTTGGGACAGGGGAGGAAACCTGGGAAGTGGGGAGAGAAGGGGAGTCCACCATGCCTTGTGCCTCTACGTGCTGCGGCAAAGTCAGCCACCTCCACGTATTGTGCCACCAGATTAGAGAGGAGCACAGAAGAGAGCAGCAGGGGAGGAGCGGCGCCGGCGAGAAGAAGCTTTAAAAAAGGCTCAAAAAAGGAAAGGGAATAAACAATTACTTAGGGAATTTAATAGAACACCATAACAAATAGAACATTTGGAATTTTAGAATCCAAAGGTTCAAAAAAGCTTTATCTACGAATCAAACACTATTGTTATCACAAGTAGTACCTTTGCAATCTCATAATCAGTGAAGTTGGCTAGCTACAACTGAGCCTTTTAGCACCTGTAGGTAAACATAGGAAAGGGAATAAACAATTACTTAGGGAATTTAATAACACACGCATGGAGAGACTATCGGATAAAACGATGTACAACTGAAAAAGCCGATGCCTTAAATGATTACCCTGGTTAGTCTTAGGCAATGTCCCGACAAAGACAACAGTGTGACGTTGGTAATTATCTGCCTATTACTTGCTCCTAAAAAAGGCTGCCTATAATGGAATCCTGATATGATCTATCAGTTATAATCGTCATATCATTCCGGCCATGCTAGCAAGTAGAATAAATATACGATGGAACCATTTATCATGTGCCAATCACATGGTTAGGATGACCAATCTTTTCACAGGGACATGGACAAAAACAAAGACAGACAAATGATGAGTCAAGAGTTTATTATCTAGTACAACAAAGTAACCAAGAAGTGAGCAGAGGGCATATAAGAACGCAGAAACAAACAAAATTCTTCTCAAACAGGGAGAATCACGTCTCAATTAGCATGAATGCCACATGCTTTCCCATAATTTTCCTATCTTCGCTTGAGACTGAAGAAAGAAAATAGCACATCTAGGACCAATTTATTTCTTCCTCAATAATGCGAGTAGTCGGAACAAAAACACTTCGAGCTCACTGGTGAATAACCTTACTGAAGCTCCTAGAAATAGGAAAATACTGATTTCAGGAGGATAAAATACAACAGTAACTGTCAGATGTTGCCATACTGTCATAGCCTGATGGCCCTCTATACAAAGTTGGTGCCATTTGCCAATTTGATACAGATAACAGTTGCAGCAATGAACAAAAGATTCAGAAGTATATAAGGTCACGTCGGTGTAATCTAATATACATCTACATGAAAATAAAAGCCCCAAAAAGATGTAAAGAGAACAATGTAATTGTATTTACTATTCTCAAGAAAGATTTTTCAGATATAACGATCAAAAAATAGCATGATAAAAAAGGATTAGAGTAAGCTACCACACCAGACAACTTTATCTTGATATCAATGAAAACCGAAGCCTGCAAAATAGAAGAGGGCAACATAACTGTATTCCACTGCTTGAGAAATAATTTCTTGTTAAAGCGATACACAAAAACAATTTAGCAAAGCATGACACTATAATTATATTTTTCAGAACGATATCACACAAACAAAATGTATATATCTCAACAAACAACACCATGCACAATGGTGAATGCACCTGATAAAAATGTAAGCAGTGGGCACAATCCAAGATACTCTTCACCTAAACACCTATTGCTAAACAACCTCTGGTCTTAATCAAATTAGGTACTTCTCATCTCTAACAAACTTCTCATCTCTGACAATTAACGGTTGGCCATCTGAAATTGAAAGGAGGCTGAAGCACACAATTAGACAGCTTAATTATCTTATTTATACCACCTGATTATACATAGTACTCACTACTCAGCATCTGCATACTGGCATACAAAGCATAGCACAGAAAATAGATAACTTAAAACTATTTTACTCTTAAGCACCATCAAGAGCTTTTCTGCTCACAAAAGATAGATTCCAGTACACCAGATAATTCAGACAAGTTTTTTTTATCAAGGACGGGCGCAGATTAGTTCCAGGAGGATGCTACTTACAGAAACAGGAAACACACAAACAATATTTTAAAGGATTAATTTCAAGCTTAATATCTTATCCTTTGTATAAGACAGAATTGATTTCCAATAGCAGTAAAACAAACGTGATTGGGCGGACGTTCTTGCGCCGGCTCCTGGAAGAAAAGGAGAAGGCAAAAATCAGGTTGAGGGCCAAAGATGGAGAGGTTGGGCGGACGTTCTGCGCCGGCTGTTCGTGCTTTAACTTTCAGCATGTCGCAGAGCCTCTTGATGCGGCCGTCGGCGGGCCTCGACTTCCAAGAGAGAGAGACAGAGATGAGGGAGGCCGGAATACCTCTCGTCGAGCTCGTCCACCCCGCCAGGGCAACATGAGCGGACGCGCAGCTTCGCAGTGCCGGGCGCGACAGCGCCACAGCGGTCGGCAGCATGGCAGTCGATGAGCCGCACTGGCGTCTTCCTCCTTCCCCGTCCAGAGCCCGGTTCAGGGTCGCGGCTTCGGTCGACGCCGGCAACACAGACCCCGCCGCGCCAGCCAACGACGATGTTCCTGCCCTGGGCGGTCGAGCACATCCGTGGCCGTCCGGCCATCAACCAGGCGAGGCGAATCGACCGCGTGCCCGTCCTAGCATGAGGCCGCGAGCGGACCAGGCTCAGCCGCCTCGGGAAGCCGGCCTGTTGAAATATGCGGCCTCCTCCTCCGCGCCGACATCCACCTCGAGAAGCCGAGTTCCTCCTCCGCGTGGTCGGCCGCCTAGGGAGGGAGAGGAGAGCGACACCAGTTTGTCGTCTCTCCCTGCCCGGCCGGATGACCTCTCACAGTGCCCGGCTGAAGCCAGCGCCTCCGCCCGTCGTATGGCAGCCATCGACATAAAAAATCTACGTCATGGCGGGTCTTCTCGCCACCGCGGCACCATATTAGTGTCAGCGAGGAGGGGCTCTAGCGCAGAAGGAGGCTCCGGCGCGGCGCTTGGCCTCCTCGCCCTGGACCATGCGGCGCGAGGCCTCGGCTACACGCTCCAAGGCCTGATCGACGGCGTCGCGGCAGCCGATGAGGAGCCGCGCCACCACCTTCGGGTCGCGCTCGCGGCAGGCCTCCTCCAACTCGCCGACGTCGGGAATACGATGCGCTCCTTGACGATGCTGTCGCCATCGTCGACAGAGCAGCTGCCGCCGCCGCGCCTCCGCCGCCTCAGTGTCCAGCCACTACCGGAGAACAGTGCTTTGCTGTGCGCCATCCCCGCACGGCAAAGGGGCCAAAACGCACGGCAAAGGCTTTGCCTTGCATCGACGCACGGCAAAGAGCGCACGGCAGTGTCGCGAACGGCAACGTCCTCTTTGCCGTGCGTCTTGCCTAACTCGCACGGCAAAGGCCTTTGCCGTGCTTTGATATCGTTGCTGTGGGCTGTTGCATCGTTGCCGTGCGCCTCGACATTGCCGTGCGCCTTGGACGTTGCCGTGCGTGGGGCGTTGCCGTGCGCCATCTCCCTTTGCCGTGCGTGTGTGCATTGCCAAGCGCCGCCGCGTTGCCGTGCGCACTCTTTGCCGTGCGCCGTCGCCCATCCCCGCACGGCAACGCCCCCCCTTTGCCGTGCGCCGTCGCCCATCCCCGCACGGCAACGCCCCCCCTTTGCCGTGCGCCATCGCCAAAACGCACGGCAAAGCCCCGAGGCAATATACCAGCTGGCTCACCACGGCGGTTCTTTGCCGTGCGTATGCGCACGGCAAAGTGACCAAATGGTCCTTTGCCGTGCGCATACGCACGGCAAAGAACCCCCAGTTTTTTCTGTTTTTTTTGTTTTTCATTAATTCCCTGCATTTCAAAATTGCAAATACATATATATTCATATATATAACCTCAAACACATCCAATACATGCATATAACACACAAATACATCATACATAGCAATTCGATGCATACATGCATGCATATAACATACAAATACATCAAACATATCAATTCGATGCATACATGCATGCATATAACACACAAACATATCAAATAGATGCATACATGCATGCATATAACATTGCTTGGTCCTTCTCCGTATTTAGAGTCGATACAAGTCTATGTCCATATTACAAGTGCATAATGTCGTCAACCTTGCTCTTCTCCATTGCTTGTTCCTTCTCCTACATTTTCAACAAGTATTAGCATTCTTAACAAGTGACGAGCATATAGGCTACAAATTTGTATATTGACATAGAATTGAACATGGTGGCATGTAATGACTAAAAATTTGCATATTGACATGGAATTGAACATGGTGGCATGTAATGGCTAAAAATTTGCATATCGACATAGAATTGAACACGGTGGCATGTAATGGCTAAAAATTTGCATATTGACATTAAATTGAACACAGTGGCATGTAATGGCTAAAAATTTGCATATTGACATAGAATTGAACGTGGTAGCATGTATTGGCTAAAAATTTGCATATTGACATGAAATTGAACATGGCGGTATGTAATGGCTAAAAATTTGCATATTGATATAGAATTAAACATGATGGCATGTAATGGCTCAAAATTTGCATATTGAACATGGTGGCATGGAATGGCTAAATTGGGCACTAGTGTCATGGCATTCTACAACCTAGCCCGTCGGCTGTTGGTCCGGTCGGCGAGGAGGCTATTGCAGGAGGACGCATCACGTGGTGGGTTGCCACTTGATCTTTTTGCTCGTCGAACTGTGACCAACAAATGAAGTCATCCTTCCAAACAGCAAAAGATCAATCATAAGCATGTTACTTCTAATACAAAAGTATAGTTTTAAACCACGTGATGGCAACAGAGTTTCCATAAGACCAGAACCTTGAACTCCCAAACAAATGTCCCTCTTTCAGTTCATACCTTGGATGGAGGACCAGCAGCACGGACATTGCCCTGGTCACATCCAACTAAACTTCTAAAGGAAATATTGTTTAAGATGGGAAATCACCTAGCACTATGAATTACCCTACCAACATTTACCCTTTCAAGATTCATTTTATAAATGAACATCATATGCATCTCACCAACACAAGTTCTCAATGTTCTAACTGGATCTTGAAATTTAGCAAACAATTAATTAGCAGATGCCACACACACAAAACACCACTATAACTAGACATAGAAATAAAAGATTTATACCTCTCCATGTGGCACAACCAATTCGACGAAGAAAAGCAGCAGCAGCCTCGGGTCTGTCCTGCATCTAGGGCAGGGCAGGGGTGCTCGCACGCCTCTCGGCTATAAGTCCGGATGGCAGGAAGGCCCGAGCAGGAGGGCATGTGGCGAGGCGTGGCGTAGGCACCAACAAGAGCGCCACTGCGGCCACCACCCGACAGCGAGTTGCGTGGCGCCTCCCGCTCAATCTATCCCCACATGTGCTCAAGATAAAGTTTAATCTGCAAAACTGAAAGGAACATGTCATGCTATCTTCGACCACAGGCTACCCACTAGTCAGTAGTCCCATGCCATACTTGAGGGTAAATGATGGCATCCTATAATCAGTTGCATTTCTAGAGCAAGTAGTACCGCTAGTCATGTGAAGCAAAAGACTAGACTGAATTCACGCATCTATTTCGGAAAGATTGAGCAATGGTAGGGTGCACGAGAGGAAGAAGTAAAGCACAATTAATAATTAGATGAATTAGCAGCACACGTAGTAGGCTTGGCACAAACCTTATCAGTGCACACACTCATCCAGATCCCTCTGCTGCAACAACGAAGCGACCCGGCAGAGGCGGCGACCTGGCAGCCCTTCATCCCCCTGAACTGATCCCAGCGGTCGAACGGCGGTAGCAGCATTGGAAGAACACCATGGGGGCGGCGATGTGAAGGAGCCATGCTGCAGGAGTCTAAGGCGGCGGCGGCAAGCCGGGATCCTGCGCAGCTAGGGTTCGTCAAGGGGCAGCGGATGGGCGGCACCACGACATGAAGTTGGTAGAGGAGGAGGTGTTGCTAGGGCGGTGCACAGCGGCACGAGGGCTTACCAAGCATCCTGGCATCCTAACCAGCTCGTCGTCTATACGTCAAGCTGCCTGAGTACCTTATGCACCCTCTCCGTCCCGCCAGGTACGGGACGGCTGGCCGGAAGGTCTCACGCCGCCGCTGATGTCGGCCATGCAGCGTGCGCCCCTGCTCCATTCTCGACTGAAAGACTGTCGCTGTCACCGCTTGATCGCCTGTGGTAGAGCGCTGGATGCATGGATGGCTGGTGTCGCTGGAATGGAGCTCGATCAGTGGGCACATAATCCCCGGAGATTCAAAGAACAACTAATTAGCAGATCACACACAGAAAGCACCACTCGAACTAGACATAGAAATAAAAGATTTATACCTCTCCATGTGACAGAACCAACTCGATGAAGACAAGCAACAGCAGCCTCGGGTCTGTCCTGCAGCTAGGAAAGGGCAGGGTGCTCGCACGCCTCTCAGCTATCAGTCCGGACGGCAGGGAGGCCCGAGCAGGAGGGCACGTGGCGCGGTATGCCATCAGCACCAACAAGAGTGCCACTGCGGCCACCACCCGACAGCTAGCTGCGCAGTGCCTCCCGCTCAATCTCTCCCCCACAGGTGCTCAAGATCAAGTTTTTTCTGCAAAATTGAAGGAACATGTCATGCTATCTTCGACCACATGCTACCCACTAGTCACATGCCATACTTGAGGGTAAATGGTGGCATCCAATAATCAGTTGCAATTCTAGAGCAAGTAGTACAGCTAATCATGTGAAGCAAAAGACCATACATAATTATCTCATCTACTTCTGAAGGATGGAAGATCATTAGGGTGCACGGGAGGAACAAGTAAAGCACAATTAGTAATCAGATGAATTAGCAGCACACGTAGTAGGCTTGGCACAAACCTTGTCATCGCACACACTCGTCCAGATCCTCTGCTGCAACCACGAAGCGACCCGACAGAGGCGGCGACCTGGCAGCCCACGTCCATCCCCCAGAATTGACCCCAGCGATCGAACGGCCGTAGGAGCACCGGAAGAACACCAAGGGGGCGGCGTCGTGAAGGAGACACGTTGCAGGAGTCCAAGGCGGCGCCGGCAAGCCGGTATCGTGCGCAAAATAGGGTTCGTCAAGGGGCAGCAGATGGGCGGATCCACGCCAAGAAATTGGTAGAGGAGGAGGTGTTGTCAGGGCAGTGGACGGCGGAACGAGGGCTTACCAGGCATCCCGTCGCAGTCTGCCCGCCCGCTCTTCGTCTGTTCGTCGAGCTGCCTGAGTACCTTATGCGCCTTCTCCGTCCCGCCAGGTAAAGGGCGGCCGGCCGGAAGGTCTCACGTCGCCGATGATGTCGGCCCTGCGCCACTGCTCCATTCTCGACAGAAAGATTGTCGCTGTCGCCGCTTGATCTCCTGTGGTAGGGCGCTGGATGCCTGGATGGATCCATGGACACCCAATCCCTGGAGATTTGCATATGGAGGGAATCAAGGGATTTGGGGAATTTTTGACGCATCAGACCACCTCTCCCACTGAAATGCTAGAAAAGACCCCCTCCCAAAATTATTGTCAAAAAGGACCACCTGTGAGTGGCGGCACCCCTGGGCAGGCGACACGTGGCACGTGCCGCCACAGCCATCGCCGGCATGTGGGCGGGCAACGTCGCCCCTAACGGCCGTTTGGCCCAGCTAGGCCATGCCGCCTCCACCAAACCCGGCAGGGTGACATGGCAGCCCTGCCGCCACACCCGATGCCGGCACGCTGGCAGACCCGACCGGCTCTGATTTCCACTATTCGATTCCCTGCCAGCGCTGACTCCGAGGCTGCTTTGTGCTGCTTTGAGCTGCTTTGTGATTGTATGCTGCTGATTAACTTTTGGCTTTTGTCAATTAAAACGCTGTTGCAGACCACCGAAAGGAGTACAAGCATCGCTGCTTTGAGCTCTTTTTAAGCGCAAGAGCTGTGCGCTGCAGTTCACTCCCTCACTCTCTGCCTCACTCCAGTTCTAAAGTTTAGCTGGGTAGCGATCATCGATCTGAAGTATCAGCTGTTGAGCAGATGTTGATGTAGGGGACGAAGGAATCATCAGAAGGTAATGTTTGTAGCTACAAGTATGTAAATTAGTTCTGTCATCAGTACAAAATTAGCAAGCAGAGAAAAATAATATTATATAGTATAGTTAATCTCATCATACAACAAGAATTAGCCATCATTTTATGTATGAATAGAAAATTTTAGTTAGTTTATCATCATATGCAGATGCCAGCCATTATTACATAATTTTCGTAAAATAGCAGAACAGATTAGTGTATCATCATATGCAGATATTGTAACTAGATTTTTTCAAGGTATTATAGTTGCATGTTTTCCTACTTGGTAATGAAGCATGGATTATTTGTACATGCATTCTAACGGAACCAATGATTTTATGTGGTAGGTGGATTATAGTATGAATACGATGTCGCTGTTAGTACATGGAAATTGTGTGCCGCCTAATTCCAAGTGGATCAATAGTCATTGAAGAAAAGGTATAAACCTCGTGTCATATATTTTTTTGTTCCTGTAGTAGAAGCGTGATTTGTGAATAATTTGGCTGCATATATATTTCAGGTGAAATTTGCTACGAACGTGAGTTAATTAGTGGTTATTGGAAATATTCGGTCGCATAAAAAGTTGCGGACTGAATAATTAATTATTGGTTATTGGAAATATTCGATCACGTTCTTGAAGTTGAGGTATAAAATTTATCTCTTAAAAAGTGTTAAGTATTTATTTTGTTGTAGTGTATCCCATGTAGTTAAGTTGGTAGAACGGAAATGTGAAGTAATTTTATTCTGTTATTGATTGCATGCATGAAAGAATAATTAATTGTATGCAAAATTTTCAGTTGCATACTTGGAGTTTAGGTAGGTCTAAAATTAATCTCTTAAAAAGTGTGAAGTATTTATTTTGTTGTAGTATATCACATATAGTTATGTTGGTAGAACAGTACAGTGAAATAAGTTTATTCCGCTAGTGATTGCATGTATGAAAGAATAATAAATTATATGCGAAATATAAATTACGTCAGCTCATTTAGTAGAATATTTATATTTATACATAAATATGAAATTTAGCTTCCGTGTTACTAATATCCATCATAAATTTGTGGGGTAGGTACGATGGAAAATTTATTAGTGTTTTATGGAGATGTGGTTCGCGACGGAATTTCTGGGCTAGATGTGTCTCAGTGCGAGTCTATAAATGTTGTAGTGAGAGATATGGAGAACCTAGATTTTGCGGAAGTGAGGAAATGCATCCGGGTGCAGTTTGGTCCTGAGATGCGGGGGAAGAAGATGACCGTTGAGGCCGTCATATGTGTGGGAGGGGATGATGGGACAGCTCCCCGTTGGGGTCTGCGGGAGGTGAAAGGAAATAACTCATGGAGGACATACATGAGGTTTGCAACCACGCCAGGCGCCGCTATGTTTCAAAGGCCGATAGTGTATGTGCAGTTTATCTCTCCTAGTGATGAGCCTGGATGTAGTAGCGGCGCTCCAGAGGCGCAGCTATGGTCATGGGAGTACATACCTGTTGGTCGTCCAGTTATGAAGAATAAAATCCACCCTTACAATAGTGCCACACAATATAAATATGGGCCTCTTACTATGGCTAGCCGGTGGGTCCATGTCCACAAATCATGGGCCACAAATATTGTACGCGGATGCTACCCTGAATATCACAACCAGTTTGAGCATCTGGAGTGGTACAATGTCATATGGGATCCATGGACGCGTAACAATTATGAGTCCATCTGGGGTGATCAGCAGCCAACAATTGACTGTGTCAGAGACCATGCGTACTGGATGACTCGCTGCAACCTACTATTTATTTGGATGGTTGAGCCATATAACCTCGAGCGTGTAATGCGCCAATTTGATCTCCATCAGGATGTGCCCCCACCAGTACCCAGACAGCTCGAACATGCCATACATAAGTAAGATTTCCACTCAATGGTATCGTATAATTAATATTATGTGAACTCTACTTAATTCAATTTTTTGTCATCTAGGCAAGACAATAAAGGAAAGAATTGTTATGACTGGCAGACACATAATAGGCGTTGGATTGAAACGTGGAATGAGAACGCGTTGATTGATTGTGTACAGGATGAAAGGTAATATGTTTTTGTATATTTTATTTGAGAGTCTAAATATTACCCTGGTACTATGTCTAATATATTTCTCAATTTTCAGACCATACAATATAAATACAACTGCGATATACAATCAGTGGTACATCCGTAATACACGTACCTTGTTGTCGGGTCCTCCGCCTATAGAGCTTACACAGGATGAGCAAGTGCGTGGACCAGAAATCTTATCATCGGCGTACCATCGTGACAGCACGGTACTGATTGTGTTCTAATTAATCATGTCCTAACTAATTATGTCCTAATTAATCATGTCCTAATTGTGATACATGCAGCTCGAAGATTTACGGCAAATCGCGATTGATGCGCAAAGAGCTATGCAGCAGCAGAACTTAAATACACAGGAAGGGAAGAACATATTCAGACGTATTTTCGCTACTGCCGCAAGCGGACTTCGGCGTTTAGGCTGCACCCGTCTTGATGATATTATTGCGCATCATGGCGAAATGCCTGAAGCGCCTTCGTCTAGATCGAGTCTTGCGCGACCCAGTGAGCCGCGACTGAGTACCACACCAATGACACATCCCCGACAAGACTCATCACTACTACAACGTTCACATTCACGTCTACGATCTCAAAGACGTGCTCCTAGACAGGTACTATGGAACAACCTCTTTTTTCACATTTCCCATCCCCGATAAGACTCTTGTCTACAAAAACACTAAATTCCATAGACAGTAACAATTTCTTATTTCAATGATTTTGCTAGGAGGAGCCAATTACTATGCCAACTGTTATCCCATCTGGAGGGATGGACTCGTACACATGCGACGTGGGAGCACGGCGTGTGCACGAAAATATTGGGACTGCGTGGGATTCAGTGGATTGTGATGTTGGCCAAAATATGCCGCAAGCACATGCGACGTGGGATCAAGGCGAGAGTTCACAACGGTTCAATACCACACAAGTATGTGCATATATCTAAACTAATTACACCTTCTCAACCTCATTAACGCGACATGGGTTCTAATATTGTCTATACCCCTTAGGAAACTTTTGATCCGACGTGGGACGACATGGGAGCTGGTATTGGATACACCATGGCTCCACCACAGGGATTTCAACATATGCTGCGACAGGATACCACCAATTTTTTTTCATCTGTCCCAGACTTCTTTTCGTACGATCCAGCTAGCACATCTGGGAGCTTAATCCCTCCACCCTCAGGATCTCAGCACGTGTTTCATACTCCTCCGCCACCACCTGACACACAACCAGAAGAGGACGAGCGGCAGTACGGCCGAGGCCACCGTGAACCTCATCCCCCCCGTGAACGTCTATCGCCTTCAGGACGTCGGCACAGGCAGCCCAGACCTCGCCGACAAGGCTAACACAATTTGTGTACGCCTATATATTTCTATGTTACTATTTCCAGCTATGTAATAGACATATTTCTATGTTCGTTTGTATGGGACAAATAAATTTGCTTTCAATCAGTTATTGCGATAATAAGGCCTGCCATTTATTTGCTTGCAACACAAATACAACATAAACTACAAGTAAGATACACATGTCACGAGGCTTCAAATTAAGATACATTACAATGTTTCACTAATCGAATCAACGCTTGCCCGATGATGATGATGCGTTAGATTTGGCCTTCGATGATGCAGCACTCTTACCCTTAGATTTCACAGGCGCGGGCATGAAGTCATCGTCATTATACTCATCATATGCTGCCTCTGCTAGAGCATCACCATATGTATTCGGGCGGTATAACCCACCCCGCATTGGACCAAATATCTTATTCAGCCAGGCAAAGTGCTTGATTCTTGTATTGACAAACTCTGCGTCATCAGGATAGTGCTGCATATGACAAATAGAAAACCAGATAATGTCAGTAGTACTACAAATAAATCTTAAGGAATATAAAGTGCGCAAAATTATATATATTACCTGCATGTGCAATGCGTATGTTTTTGGCAGCATCGTGATTTCAGTTGAATCAGTATTGATCCAACGTTGAAAACCAAGACCAGCCTCAATATTTTTGAGCTCAACCACTCTATTCCACCTTGCTTGCTGCCTTAATAGTTCTTGGCGTACCTCTTCTATGCTCCTCTGTGGGAGCTGCATCCTCGGTAACCATATACCTATCTTAGCTACGTGGCTATCTTCAATGATTACCTCCTGGAAAGACATACCTCTAATCTCACAAAATGTTCCGGTACGACACAGGATACAATGGGTCATCTCTGGGTGGAAATCACGGTTAGCGGGATCAAAGAAAGGAAGAACATCCGACATGGTTCGAGGCTATACTGATGCAACAAACCCATGGGTGAGAGGAATGAATGACGAATACGTTGCTTATATAGCCTGCGATTAGTGCCGTCGGTGGTCTAGTTACTGCTACGACACAGTGAACGGTGGTCTTTTTCTGTATCCAACAGTTTTCTAAAGCATCGATTTTATCAGCGCATGCGAGGGCGGGAGATGCTGTTGGACCATCACTTTTATTGCATAGAAGTCAGTGTGGTCAGGGCTGTCGGCGCGCGCTGCAGAGGTGGCAGGGTGCAACGAATCGAATCGTCTCGGAGTCAGTGCTGCTGGTCGGGTGGCAGGGCAGGGTGCCGGCGATGCGTGTGGCGGCAGGGCTGCCACGTCACCCTGCCGGGTTTGGGGGAGGCGGCATGGCCCACCTGGGCCAAACGGCCGTTAGGGGCGACGTCGCCCGGCCACATGCCGGCGATGGCTGTGGCGGCACCCCCCTGCCGGCGATGGCCCAGGCGGCACGTGCCACGTGTCGCCTGCGCAGGGGTGCCGCCACTCGCAAGTGGTCCTTTTTGACAATAATTTTCGGAGGGGGTCTTTTCTAGCATTTCAGTGGGAGAGGTGGTCTGATGCGTCAAAAATTCGGGATTTGGGTATGGTTTGCTTCGTGGGGATTTTTAACTCCGTGAGATGCGTTGACTCAATCGACCTGGTAATTATCGATTACCGTGGACTGGCCTATGGGCTCCTATTTCTTAATTGACATTTATTATTTGCTGAGGTCGCTGCTAAATTTCTGGCGGGATTTCTTCCTCCGTACTTGGAAACAATACACTAGGAAATTCCAATATTTTGGAAAAAACACCTATGTTTCCGACTTTAGTGTACCGTATCGGTCATTGACCTAAAATTAAGTGACCCCGACCCACTTCCCAAATTGACCAGAGATGTATACCCTCATCAGACCTTATACTCTGGCGAGGCCACTTAGGGGCTGTTTGGTTCAGGGGATATCCCAAGTGGTTAGGGGTAGCCACTGAAAAATTGGTTGCCAAGTGTTTGGTTCAGAGGGTAGGAGTGGTTGTGGATAGCCAGATTCTAAGAATATACCTCCAAAACGATGGTTGAGCTCGTCCCATCGAATGTGGCGGATGAAGCCAACCACTTCTGGCTCGCACCATTTCGCTCGCGAATGGGAAAAAGAAATAAGCGCGGTGGCCACCGACGACACAAGACACGACGGGCCGTCTGCAGCAAGAGCTCGAGGCGCTGCACTGAGAGACCATTGGACACGGCGGCGGTCAGGAAGGGCTCCAGGGGCGGCGGCCAGGGTGGACTCGAGGCATCCATGGAGGGTGTCGAGGGGGCTCGATGTGGAGCGGCCAGGGAGTGGCCAAATATGGCTGGAGGGGCGGCGTCGTGGGGAATCAACGGGGGAGTGGCTATGGAGGGCTCGCCGGCGGAGCGTCCAGGGAGCTCGACGAGAGCAGTCATGGAGGGCCAGAGGGAGATTGATTTGGAATCCTGCGAGATGGGAAGCACAGCAGGTCTACAAGATGGAAGATGGGGCTGCGACGCTCGGTGGAGGGAGAAGGGCGGCGGTCAGTGGAGGGAGGCGGGCGGCGCTTGGTGGAGGGAGGCGGGCGACGCTCGCTGGAGGGAGGCGGGCGGCGGTCAGCGCAAGGGAGAAGAACGGTGATGGATAATAATTGGGTGGGGCCCACCACTTTTTCCATAACCTATCCACCTTTTATCCTTTCAACCAAACAGATAACTGGATACCGGTAACCACATTTTATTCTTCAACCAAACAGCAAATATGGTTACCCCTAACCAGGTGGTTGGGGATGCCCTCATCCCCTAGGGGATACCCCCTGAACCAAACAGCCCCTTATAACACCCGGACGAGGCGACCTATGACCCTTGATCTAGACGGCCCGGAGTTCTGGCACTCAAATTGTCAAACATTCACGCTTAAGTTAAAATTCAGCTTCTACTTAAAAAAACACAGGTTAAGATCCAACCAAATTTTGTCTAGCCCTGCTCGACGCGTGTTGTCCATGGCCTGACTAGCAAAAAATCATCGAACGTCTCCCTCCGTTCCATATGTATTATGTCTCTATCATGCAAGGTCGATCGAGATGATCGGCGATAAGGTCCCTAGTTGGCAAGGTTGATCAATTCATTACCATACCGCCTCCCTCCGATCCATCCGCCTACTCAACCATCATGGACCCTGGCAACACTGCCACCCACCTCCGGGGAACAACAAGGATGAATGCCATCCATGGTGAGTGGTGTCTAGGCCCGCGCGTCATTCGAAAGATCATCTTCCTAGAGTCCCATGCCTCAAGAGACTGCATCCTTGTCACCGTCATCCACTCCTTCAGCCTTGCACACTCTGTGGTGTTGGCTACCCAGACAGCTGGTGGACGACAAAACAAAGGATAGGTCGACGACTTCACACTTGACTAGGAGATAGCGAGTTGATGGACTAAAATATTTGCAGAAAATAATAACGTTGCAAATTACAAGTCATGCAATGACCGTCCCAGTTACTTATCCCATGCTAAATAATTTTTTGGATAGTCTAGTGCTTGCTTTATATTAAACACTTAAAACCATGGACATATTTTAAAAATCTCCTTTTTATATCATACACAACTGTGACATTTGGTTGGTTTCATATTAACCATTTCAAAATAGTTAATTTAAAGTTATAATCTTTGTTGATAAAAAGTTGTTTCATTTGCATGTCCATTTATTCTTGAAATATGGATTAAACACAAACTACAAAAACATTGTACTAAGATATATTCACAAATGACGTAGCAAATTTATGTGTCCATTTAGTGAAAAGAAATAAAAAATTACAAAATCAAAGCACATGAAATGTATGTGTGTGCACTGGCGGACCGTCTTGGGGACCATACCAGGCCACGGCCCGGACTCCCCAAGACAAAAGCAGTGTATTTGATCCGTTAAATTTAAGATTTATATATAAATATAGGCTCATTTTAATGGAGCGGCCCGATCTTGTTGAACTGTCACGGTCCGCCAGTGCGTGTGTATCTGATCACTCAAGTCCACACACGTATGTAAGCAGAAGAGAGAGGGAGAGATCGAAACATGCACATATCACATTGTTATGGTAGTTAATTAACTAACCACACGTGAGGTTCACGGTGTCATACGTTAGCGTGAATGAATCAAAAATTTTCAAAGCCATATATGCTCAACAGTGACACCAAGAGCTGATTGCAACCAAAAAAAAGAAAGGATCTACGCGTGCACCTCTCCTAGCTAGCAGCGGCCAGCGGGCATGCAAATCCTCTTGGTGAGCTAAGATATAGTTGCATGACAATTTTTTCAAACAAGGAGCATATATTAATATCACGCAGATATCAATTACACTCATCCTCTGCAATAACGCATTGTCCTAGTGGCATTACAGATGCACACAGCTAAAAAATAAGGAAGAATTATAAAAAAGTCCTGCTCCTTTAAACAACAGTACTAACACCACCAGAACAACATCAGAAGTTCATCTTCTTCAAAAGCGACGCCTCCAAAAAGGTAACAGTGCACAAGCACTATCATCGCCCGATCATAGATCTTATGTTTTCACCCTAAAGAAAGATCTCTCTCAAAACAATGCCTTCAACAAGGCCATTGCCAGGCACAACTAATTAAGGCCAAACCTTAGATTTTCACCCTGACGGGTAAGGCTTTGAACTTCTCCTGTGCAGTCGCCTCCACTCGCATACCATTTCTCCAAGTCACAAATCACCAAGCCAATTTCTCCTTGCCATCAAGACTCGAGCCACCATTGCTAGACCCCAGATCTTGTCTTCCATGTCATTCTTCATCAGCACCACAGAACGAGAACGTGCTCCATGATATTAATAGCCAACAAAGCTTCGAAGCGCTCCCACTGAAACCAAACAGTCAGAGTAACACACGGGTGCGCACGACCGAATCCTACCCGATCCGGCAAACTCCAGGCATGAAACACCCAGTGGAGCGCTGGCAGAGCCTTCCGGAACACGCCACTTCTGACAGATCGATGGGGACAAGCCTTGGCAGATCATCATCTTGGCGATAGAAGGAATCCTAGGACCGCGCCGCCATTATTCGCGAGACCGGCAGGCCCCCACGCCGCCTATCACCTCCATGCTGAATTGGTCGGAGAGGAAGGAGGTAGCCCAAGCGCAAGGCTGCAGATGTCGGTGATCCGAGGAGCCGCCAGAACACGCCCCCTGACTGTGGCTGAACCCATCAGACCAGATCGGCCTCAGCCAGATGTCGGCCCGAAGATCCAGCACACCGCCATGCTCGTCGAAGACTCACTGGGGTGCACCGCCTCCTCGACACCGCCGCATCAACGAAGGGCCTCAGGGCCTGGCCGAAACGCCGCGCCGCCCTGTGCTCCCATTGAAGATCCACCATCTCCCGAAGATCTCCATTAGGCCGCACCTCGCCATCTCAGTCGCTGACTTTGCCGCGGAGGGCGCCGCTACTGCCACCAATTAGGGAAGCGACAGCGGCCAGGGGGCGGGGAATGAAGGCGCTCAGGAGGGAGGATGGTGGAGGGCCCTCCGGAGCCGCTCGGGAGGGAGCGACCCGGGAGGGAGATCGGGAAGGCAAATGGCAGAGACGACGAGACGAGGCAGGGCGACAGCGGAGACGGCGACAGGGCACTACCCTAGACTTGAAATAGTCAATGAATAAAAAATTATTTTAGGGACTTACATTGGTTTGCCCTCTCAAACATGACATATTTTGCCACGCCTCCCACTGATTTTGGGATAGCTACGTCATTTCATGATATTATTTAATGGATCCCATTTTGTCTCTTCGCTAGCGAATCTCTAACTTTAATGTGTATGTCTCTCGTTTCTCAATCCCACGCCTGTCCACTCCACATCCGATCGCTACACTAGCGCGACGCCCTCGTTTGCCACCACCGGAGCTCCTCTTGTCATGTGACACATTATTTAATGGTAGCATTTATCTCCTCTCTCGAGCATTATTTTATACCTTATTAAATGCTAATTATTTTATTCTAGAGGATGATTATTAATTATCATTTCATGTGTTTGTGACGTCGTTGTGTGATACTAGGACATTATTTTATGCTAGATTATAATTACTACCTATCATTTTATGCTAAGGTCATTATCACATCTACTTCCTTGTTAAGGTCTAATGAACAACCCATTATTTTCCGATTTTTTGGCCCATTAGTGTTATCTTATATATACAAGACTATAACTCTAACAAACCACCCAGTTGCCTCCAATTTACGAGCGATCCATACCTACCATCAATGCAGCCAAGCTAAAGATACAAATGCACGACCATTGTCTCCTACAATGGTCAATGTCGCTCAACTCAATCATCTCGTCAATACCAAATATCACATCCAGTTTGATATTATGCAAAATCTTGACCATCCAATAATACAAAAATATCAAAATCACATAAACACGTGAGCCAAACTCTGCATGCCATTGCTAGGTTTATCCAACCCCATCTCTTAGCTAGCGAATCTCGAACTCTACGATGCATGTACAATGCATGTCCAAACTCATCCAAGCGCAACTCCCGCACGCCACCACCTCTCGAGGCACCTCGCTGCACTCGACTTCATTTTTATTCACCTAAACTCACCAAGTTTTTAATTGTTTAGGATTTAATTACCGGTGTGCAAGATCTGCCACAAGCCATTCTCTTTTGATATTTCTAATTATGATTTCTTGCGTAGGATCTCTTTGTGATTTTTCTTTGATTCAAAACTATGCACATGTTGATATTGCACAGTTGTAGAATGGTTCAAAGGATATAATCTAGGAGTATTTTGGTTCATAATGAGAGATGAGTACGGTGGGAAATTTTTTCTTCTGACAACTGATCCTTTATTTGTTTTCGTCCTTCATGCATCAATTAAGGTGGGATGTGGAGGTTGGCGGGTGCCCTCGCATGACGAGATTGATGTGTTCTACAATGTTTGCTTGTACTACATCACATCTGTAGAGAAAGACGATGATGCGACTGTGTTCACTAATTAAAGTGGTGGTCATGCTAAAGCTGACAAACGATACAGATTACAAGTACCTCATGCGGCACCAGGATGGTCTTGCTCAATGTCTCTTTGATGCACATGCTCCTTGAAGGTTAATGTCCTCAGCAACGACAAGGGGGGCTCCCATCAAGGAATCACACCACCTTCCTCCATCCCATTATTCATGGATTGACCATTGACCTC
The DNA here is from genome assembly GCA_007115705.1 of Dactylis glomerata. Lineage (NCBI taxonomy): Eukaryota > Viridiplantae > Streptophyta > Magnoliopsida > Poales > Poaceae > Dactylis > Dactylis glomerata. The sequence goes on from QXEO01000721.1 coordinate 233,635, forward strand.
CAAGCCTACCCTCATCCGGCGAGACGTAACAATCACACCGAGAAAGATTAACATATGATATCTAACATTGGTTGAGTTATTCTGGTTTGTAATTAAGGTTATGAGATCTAACACTTGGGATTCTCCCATGCTTGAGTAGAGTGTTATGGACCCATCAACATATCCTACACATAAAAGTATGAACATCTGACAAACCTCCCACCTCCCTTTCTGTAAGTGTTGCAGCATTGACTCGCCTCTCTCCCGGTAAACCTCACACTCATCCCTCCTGTCTATCATGGAAACACTCCAATTGTTGACATGGTCTCCCACACCTCACAATATCTTCCTCCCACTGCTGCGTGTGGTGGTGTATAGTTGACGTGGGAGCAGACTGTCCTTGTGCGTAGTGGATAACCAGCCCGTTGGGAACCCCAAGAGGAAGGTATGATGAGTGTAGCAGCAAGTTTTCCCTCAGTTTAAGAAACCAAGGTTATCGAACAGGAGAAGAGAGACAATGACGACTGAAGGTGTTGTGGAACCTGCACACACACAAACAAATACTTTGTTCCCAACTTGCGATGAGGTTGTCAATCTCACCGGTTTGCTTGAAACAAAGGTTATGAGTGTATCGAGTGGAAAACAATATAGTATGCGAGTAAAGTAAACAGGTGATAGCAATATGATGGAAATAGGACCGGGGTCCACAGTTCACTAGTGGTGTCTCTCCATAGATAAAATAACACATGCTGGGTAAACAAATTACAGTTGGGCAATTGATAGAATAGAGATAAACGTGATATGTCAAGAAGATCACTATGAGATTTACTCTGGGCATTACAACAAAATACATAGACCGCCATCCAACTGCATCTATGACTAATAATCCACTCCCTGGGATATCAATCCGAACACCCTAGAAGTATTAAGTTGCGAACAACAGATAATTGCATTAAGCAAAGTGTGTAATGTAAACAAAGCATATGCCCTTGAGCATATGAATGTTGTTTTCTCCCTAGTAGCAACAGCACATCTACCACCTTAGAGGTTTCTGTCACTCCCCCAGGTGAAATAGAGGCATGAACCCACTATCGAGCATAAATACCCCCTCTTGGAGTCACTAGCAACTACTCGGCCAAGATAGCTACTAACAACGGAGAGCATGCAAGATCATAAACAACATAGAGATAACAAAAGATATAATTCAGTACAGCAACTTAATCATAAACACCAATATTCATCGGATCCCAACAAACCAAACATGTAGAATTACATAACGGTGATCTCAATCATGTATGGCAGCTCATGAGATCTAAACATGAAGCACATAGTGGAGAAGACAACCATCTAGCTACTGCTATGGACCCATAGTCCAAGGTAGACTACTCACTCATCGCTCCGGAGGCAAGCATGGCGATGAAGAAGACCTCCGGTGGCGATTCCCCTCTCCGGCAGGGTGCCGGGAAGAGCTTCTGGACCCTCCCGATCTTCGGGTCGACGGCGGCGGCGGATCGCGATGTGTTCTGGAAATCTGATCGGGTACTTAGGTTTTTCTCGTCGGGGGGTCTTTATAGGCGAAGGGGCGATGTCAGAGGAGGGGCCAGGCGGCCACACACGGGGGTGGCGCGGGCCAAGGGCTAGCCGCGCCACCTGTGCGTGTGGGCCCCTGGTCCCTCACCTCCTACTCTCCTTCGGATCTCTGGAAGCTTCCGGGTAAAATAAGACTTCAGGAACTTATTTCGTCCAATTCCGAGAATATTTCCTGTGTATCACTCTGGAACACAAAAACAGCAGAAAACAGGAAACTGGCACTGTGGCACTTCGTTAATAGGTTAGTTCCGGAAAATGCATAAAAATGCCACCAAGTGTAACGAAACAATAGGCAAATGGTGTAAAAACAAGCATGGAGCATCGAAAATTATAGATACGTTTGAGACGTATCACCCACCTGCTACTAACTGATTGACCACTGACCTCCAAGCCCACTATCCTCCGATGAGTACTTCGCCAACACTAGTACTTGGCTCCACCATTTTCCCAACCTATCTAATTGCCTAATAACCCTGGTTTCATGATCTAACGCGACATAGCTACACAAGCATGACCGTTGTTTCCTACAACGGTGATGCTGTCCAACTCAATCTTCCTGCCTGAGGCCAGAATTTCAATTCTAGTTTGAGACAAAAATACTATGGTTGTACTCAAAATCACACTTACAGCTGCCCAACTCTATAGCCCATGTCTCTCTTGTTCCCAATCCCACCACCGTTTCCTACATCATCTGACCGCTACTCTTGAGAGTCGCCCTCGCCTACTAGGCATGCTAGTCATTACCTATCATGCTAGTCATTATTTAGGTCCTTATTAAATTCTAGGCATGCTAGTCATTACCTATCATTGCATGTACCCATGACGTCCCCGCACGATTATTAGGGTCATTGTTTAATGATATGAGACATTTGTTATCTATTATTTCATGTGTGTGCGATGTCATTGCATGTTACTAGGGTATCATTTTCTGCTAGGTTACAATTGTTACCTATTTTAAGGTCTTGTGAGGTTATTATTTTATGCCAAGAGAAAATTATGACATATCAATTCATGCGCATGTGACTGCTGGTGCTAAGTTGACGCGGGAGGTTTTCTTCAATCTTTGGAAGTATTATTCTTTAGTTCCCCGGCAACGGTGCCAGAAAAAGAGCTTGATGCGTGGTAAATGACCAGCCCGTTGGGAACCCCAAGAGGAAGGTGTGATGAATATAGCAGCAAGGTTTTTTCCCTCAATTAAGAAACCAAGGTTTATCGTTCTTGGAGAGGAGAGACAAACGACTGAAGGTGATGCTTGCAAGCTTTGCGACAGCTCCGGACAATTTATATATGGCGCCTCGTTCAAGCTTTGCTTTGCGAGCAGCAACGTGGAACCTGCACACAACACAACCAAATACTTTGTTTCCAACTTACGATGAGGTTGTCAATCTCACCGGTTTGCTTGAAACAAAGGGTATGAGCATATCGAGTGGAAAACAGTGAAAGTATGTGAGTAAAGTAAACAGTACGAGTAAGTAAACAGGTGATAGCAATATGATGGAAATAGGACCGGGGTCCACAGTTCACTAGTGGTGTCTCTCCATAAGATAAATAACACATGCTGGGTAAACAAATTACAGTTAGGCAATTGATAGAATAAAGATAAACGTGATATGTCAAGAAGATCACTATGCAATTTACTCTGAGCATTACAACAAAATACATAGACCGCCATCCAACTGCATCTATGACTAATAATCCACTCACGGGGATATCATCCGAACACCCCATGAGTATTAAGTTGCGAACAACAGATAATTGCATTAAGCAAAGTGTGTAATGTAAACAAAGCATATGCCCTCGAGCATATGAATGTTGTTTTCTCCCTAGTAGCAACAGCACTTCTACAACCTTAGAGGTTTCTGTCACTCCCCCAGGTTAAATAGAGGCATGAACCCACTATCGAGCATAAATACCCCCTCTTGGAGTCACTAGCAACTACTCGGCCAAGATAGCTACTAACAACGGAGAGCATGCAAGATCATAAACATCATAGAGATAACATGAGATATATTTCAGTATAGCAACTCAATCATAACACCAATATTCATCGGATCCCAACAAACCAAACATGTAGAATTACATAACGGTGATCTCAATCATGTAGGGCAGCTCATGAGATCTAAATATGAAGCACATGGTGGAGGAGACAATCATCTAGCTACTGCTATGGACCCATAGTCAAAGGTAGACTATTGTAACAACCCAAATTTTTAGAAAATGTAAATAAGTGGAATTTACTCAAATATGAAATTTTGGGGCCAACAAAAAAAACTTTTATTTTTAAATACATAATTAGTTTCTTGTCTTCTAACACTGCATTTGTTCCCATACTTCAAATAAAAATAATGGGAGAAAGTTTTACAAATTGAAACCTTGGATCCAATCTTTCAAATTCTTCAAAAAGAAAATATTTCGAAAGAAGGTAAAATCTTATGTTGAGAATCCTATCTTTTTTTTTAGGAAATAAAAAGAACCATTTTGAAAACTATTTGGTTTTATTAAGTGGATATTGCCAAAAGTGAATTGAGCCGATCTTGAGAAATAATTTCTTGTTAAAGCGATACACAAAAACAATTTAGCAAAGCATGACACTATAATTATATTTTTCAGAACGATATCACACAAACAAAATGTATATATCTCAACAAACAACACCATGCACAATGGTGAATGCACCTGATAAAAATGTAAGCAGTGGGCACAATCCAAGATATTCTTCACCTAAACACCTATTGCTAAACAACCTCTGGTCTTAATCAAATTAGGTACTTCTCATCTCTAACAAACTTCTCATCTCTGACAATTAACGGTTGGCCATCTGAAATTGAAAGGAGGCTGAAGCACACAATTAGACAGCTTAATTATCTTATTTATACCACCTGATTATACATAGTACTCACTACTCAGCATCTGCATACTGGCATACAAAGCATAGCACAGAAAATAGATAACTTAAAACTATTTTACTCTTAAGCACCATCAAGAGCTTTTCTGCTCACAAAAGATAGATTCCAGTACACTAGATAATTCAGACAAGTTTTTTTTATCAAGGACGGGCGCAGATTAGTTCCAGGAGGATGCTACTTACAGAAACAGGAAACACACAAACAATATTTTAAAGGATTAATTTCAAGCTTAATATCTTATCCTTTGTATAAGACAGAATTGATTTCCAATAGCAGTAAAACAAACGTGATTGGGCGGACGTTCTTGCGCCGGCTCCTGGAAGAAAAGGAGAAGGCAAAAATCAGGTTGAGGGCCAAAGATGGAGAGGTTGGGCGGACGTTCTGCGCCGGCTGTTCGTGCTTTAACTTTCAGCATGTCGCAGAGCCTCTTGATGCGGCCGTCGGCGGGCCTCGACTTCCAAGAGAGAGAGAGAGAGAGAGGAGGGAGGCCGGAATACCTCTCGTCGAGCTCGTCCACCCCGCCAGGGCAACATGAGCGGACGCGCAGCTTCGCAGTGCCGGGCGCGACAGCGCCACAGCGGTCGGCAGCATGGCAGTCGATGAGCCGCACTGGCGTCTTCCTCCTTCCCCGTCCAGAGCCCGGTTCAGGGTCGCGGCTTCGGTCGACGCCGGCAACACAGGCCCCGCCACGCCAGCCAACGACGATGTTCCTGCCCTGGGCGGTCGAGCACATCCGTGGCCGTCCGGCCATCAACCAGGCGAGGCGAATCGACCGCGTGCCCGTCCTAGCATGAGGCCGCGAGCGGACCAGGCTCAGCCGCCTCGGGAAGCCGGCCTGTTGAAATATGCGGCCTCCTCCTCCGCGCCGACATCCACCTCGAGAAGCCGAGTTCCTCCTCCGCGTGGTCGGCCGCCTAGGGAGGGAGAGGAGAGCGACACCAGTTTGTCGTCTCTCCCTGCCCGGCCGGATGACCTCGCACAGTGCCCGGCTGAAGCCAGCGCCTCCGCCCGTCGTATGGCAGCCATCGACATAAAAAATCTACGTCATGGCGGGTCTTCTCGCCACCGCGGCACCATATCAGTGTCAGCGAGGAGGGGCTCTAGCGCAGAAGGAGGCTCCGGCGCGGCGCTTGGCCTCCTCGCCCTGGACCATGCGGCGCGAGGCCTCGGCTACGCGCTCCAAGGCCTGATCGACGGCGTCGCGGTAGCCGATGAGGAGCCGTGCCACCACCTCCGGGTCGCGCTCGCGGCAGGCCTCCTCCAACTCGCCGACGTCGGGAATACGATGCGCTCCTTGACGATGCTGTCGCCATCGTCGACAGAGCAGCTGCCGCCTCCGCCGCCTCAGTGTCCAGCCACTACCGGAGAACAGTGCTTTGCTGTGCGCCATCCCCGCACGGCAAAGGCTTTGCCTTGCATCGACGCACGGCAAAGAGCGCACGGCAGTGTCGCGAACGGCAACGTCCTCTTTGCCGTGCGTCTTGCCTAACTCGCACGGCAAAGGCCTTTGTCGTGCTTTGATATCGTTGCCGTGGGCTGTTGCATCGTTGCCGTGCGCCTCGACATTGCCGTGCGCCTTGGACGTTGCTGTGCGTGGGGCGTTACCGTGCGCCATCTCCCTTTGCCATGCGTGTGTGCATTGCCAAGCGCCGCCGCGTTGCCGTGCGCACTCTTTGCCGTGCGCCGTCGCCCATCCCCGCACGGCAACGCCCCCCCTTTGCCGTGCGCCGTCGCCCATCCCCGCACGGCAACGCCCCCCCTTTGTCGTGCGCCATCGCCAAAACGCACGGCAAAGCCCCGAGGCAATATACCAGCTGGCTCACCACGGCGGTTCTTTGCCGTGCGTATGCGCACGGCAAAGTGACCAAATGGTCCTTTGCTGTGCGCATACGCACGGCAAAGAACCCCCAGTTTTTTCTGTTTTTTTGTTTTTCATTAATTCCCTGCATTTCAAAATTGCAAATACATATATATTCATATATATAACCTCAAACACATCCAATACATGCATATAACACACAAATACATCATACATAGCAATTCGATGCATACATGCATGCATATAACATACAAATACATCAAACATATCAATTCGATGCATACATGCATGCATATAACACACAAACATATCAAATAGATGCATACATGCATGCATATAACATTGCTTGGTCCTTCTCCGTATTTAGAGTCGATACAAGTCTATGTCCATATTACAAGTGCATAATGTCGTCAACCTTGCTCTTCTCCATTGCTTGTTCATTCTCCTACATTTTCAACAAGTATTAGCATTCTTAACAAGTGACGAGCATATAGGCTACAAATTTGTATATTGACATAGAATTGAACATGGTGGCATGTAATGACTAAAAATTTGCATATTGACATGGAATTGAACATGGTGGCATGTAATGGCTAAAAATTTGCATATCGACATAGAATTGAACACGGTGGCATGTAATGGCTAAAAATTTGCATATTGACATTAAATTGAACACAGTGGCATGTAATGGCTAAAAATTTGCATATTGACATAGAATTGAACATGGTAGCATGTATTGGCTAAAAATTTGTATATTGACATGAAATTGAACATGGCGGCATGTAATGGCTAAAAATTTGCATATTGATATAGAATTAAACATGATGGCATGTAATGGCTCAAAATTTGCATATTGAACATGGTGGCATGGAATGGCTAAATTGGGCACTAGTGTCATGGCATTCTACAACCTAGCCCATCGGCTGTTGGTCCGGTCGGCGAGGAGGCTATTGCAGGAGGACGCATCACGTGGTGGGTTGCCACTTGATCTTTTTGCTCGTCGAACTGTGACCAACAAATGAAGTCATCCTTCCAAACAGCAAAAGATCAATCATAAGCATGTTACTTCTAATACAAAAGTATAGTTTTAAACCACGTGATGGCAACAGAGTTTCCATAAGACCAGAACCTTGAACTCCCAAACAAATGTCCCTCTTTCAGTTCATACCTTGGATGGAGGACCAGCAGCACGGACATTGCCCTGGTCACATCCAACTAAAATTCTAAAGGAAATATTGTTTAAGATGGGAAATCACCTAGCACTATGAATTACCCTACCAACATTTACCCTTTCAAGATTCATTTTATAAATGAACATCATATGCATCTCACCAACACAAGTTCTCAATGTTCTAACTGGATCTTGAAATTTAGCAAACAATTAATTAGCAGATGCCACACACACAAAACACCACTATAACTAGACATAGAAATAAAAGATTTATACCTCTCCATGTGGCACAACCAATTCGACGAAGAAAAGCAGCAGCAGCCTCGGGTCTATCCTGCATCTAGGGCAGGGTAGGGGTGCTCGCACGCCTCTTAGCTATAAGTCCGGATGGCAGGAAGGCCCGAGCAGGAGGGCATGTGGCGAGGCGTGGCGTAGGCACCAACAAGAGCGCCACTGCGGCCACCACCTGACAGCGAGTTGCGTGGCGCCTCCCGCTCAATCTATCCCCACAGGTGCTCAAGATAAAGTTTAATCTGCAAAACTGAAAGGAACATGTCATGCTATCTTCGACCACAGGCTACCCACTAGTCAGTAGTCCCATGCCATACTTGAGGGTAAATGATGGCATCCTATAATCAGTTGCATTTCTAGAGCAAGTAGTACCGCTAGTCATGTGAAGCAAAAGACTAGACTGAATTCACGCATCTATTTCGGAAAGATTGAGCAATGGTAGGGTGCACGAGAGGAAGAAGTAAAGCACAATTAATAATTAGATGAATTAGCAGCACACGTAGTAGGCTTGGCACAAACCTTATCAGTGCACACACTCATCCAGATCCCTCTGCTGCAACAACGAAGCGACCCGGCAGAGGCGGCGACCTGGCAGCCCTTCATCCCCCTGAACTGATCCCAGCGGTCAAACGGCGGTAGGAGCACTGGAAGAACACCATGGGGGCGGCGATGTGAAGGAGCCATGCTGCAGGAGTCTAAGGCGGCGGCGGCAAGCCGGGATCCTGCGCAGCTAGGGTTCGTCAAGGGGCAGCGGATGGGCGGCACCACGACATGAAGTTGGTAGAGGAGGAGGTGTTGCTAGGGCGGTGCACAGCGGCACGAGGGCTTACCAAGCATCCTGGCATCCTAACCAGCTCGTCGTCTATACGTCAAGCTGCCTGAGTACCTTATGCACCCTCTCCGTCCCGCCAGGTACGGGACGGCTGGCCGGAAGGTCTCACGCCGCCGCTGATGTCGGCCATGCAGCGTGCGCCCCTGCTCCATTCTCGACTGAAAGACTGTCGCTGTCACCGATTGATCGCCTGTGGTAGAGCGCTGGATGCATGGATGGCTGGTGTCGCTGGAATGGAGCTCGATCAGTGGGCACATAATCCCCGGAGATTCAAAGAACAACTAATTAGCAGATCACACACAGAAAGCACCACTCGAACTAGACATAGAAATAAAAGATTTATACCTCTCCATGTGACAGAACCAACTCGATGAAGACAAGCAACAGCAGCCTCGGGTCTGTCCTGCAGCTAGGAAAGGGCAGGGTGCTCGCACGCCTCTCAGCTATCAGTCCGGACGGCAGGGAGGCCCGAGCAGGAGGGCACGTGGCGCGGTATGCCATCGGCACCAACAAGAGTGCCACTGCGGCCACCACCCGACAGCTAGCTGCGCAGCGCCTCCCGCTCAATCTCTCCCCCACAGGTGCTCAAGATAAAGTTTTTTCTGCAAAATTGAAGGAACATGTCATGCTATCTTCGACCACATGCTACCCACTAGTCACATGCCATACTTGAGGGTAAATGGTGGCATCCAATAATCAGTTGCAATTCTAGAGCAAGTAGTACGGCTAATCATGTGAAGCAAAAGACCATACATAATTATCTCATCTACTTCTGAAGGATGGAAGATCATTAGGGTGCACGGGAGGAACAAGTAAAGCACAATTAGTAATCAGATGAATTAGCAGCACACGTAGTAGGCTTGGCACAAACCTTGTCATCGCACACACTCGTCCAGATCCTCTGCTGCAACCACGAAGCGACCCGACAGAGGCGGCGACCTGGCAGCCCACGTCCATCCCCCAGAATTGACCCCAGCGATCGAACGGCCGTAGGAGCACCGGAAGAACACCAAGGGGGCGGCGTCGTGAAGGAGACACGTTGCAGGAGTCCAAGGCGGCGCCGGCAAGCCGGTATCGTGCGCAAAATAGGGTTCGTCAAGGGGCAGCAGATGGGCGGATCCACGCCAAGAAATTGGTAGAGGAGGAGGTGTTGTCAGGGCAGTGGACGGCGGCACGAGGGCTTACCAGGCATCCCGTCGCAGTCTGCCCGCCCGCTCTTCGTCTGTTCGTCGAGCTGCCTGAGTACCTTATGCGCCTTCTCCGTCCCGCCAGGTAAAGGGCGGCCGGCCGGAAGGTCTCACGTCGCCGATGATGTCGGCCCTGCGCCACTGCTCCATTCTCGACAGAAAGATTGTCGCTGTCGCCGCTTGATCTCCTGTGGTAGGGCGCTGGATGCCTGGATGGATCCATGGACACCCAATCCCTGGAGATTTGCATATGGATGGAATCAAGGGATTTGGGGAATTTTTGACGCATCAGACCACCTCTCCCACTGAAATGCTAGAAAAGACCCCCTCCCAAAATTATTGTCAAAAAGGACCACCTGTGAGTGGCGGCACCCCTGGGCAGGCGACACGTGGCACGTGCCGCCACAGCCATCGCCGGCATGTGGGCGGGCAACGTCGCCCCTAACGGCCGTTTGGCCCAGCTGGGCCATGCCGCCTCCACCAAACCCGGCAGGGTGATGTGGCAGCCCTGCCGCCACACCCGATGCCGGCACGCTGGCAGACCCGACCGGCTCTAATTTCCATGATTCGATTCCCTGCCAGCGCTGACTCCGAGGCTGCTTTGTGCTGCTTTGGGCTGCTTTGTGATTGTATGCTGCTGATTAACTTTTGGCTTTTGTCAATTAAAACGCTGTTGCAGACCACCGAAAGGAGTACAAGCATCGCTGCTTTGAGCTCTTTTTAAGCGCAAGAGCTGTGCGCTGTAGTTCACTCCCTCACTCTCTGCCTCACTCCAGTTCTAAAGTTTAGCTGGGTAGCGATCATCGATCTGAAGTATCAGCTGTTGAGCAGATGTTGATGTAGGGGACGAAGGAATCATCAGAAGGTAATGTTTGTAGCTACAAGTAAGTAAATTAGTTCTGTCATCAGTACAAAATTAGCGAGCAGAGAAAAATAATATTATATAGTATAGTTAATCTCATCATACAACAAGAATTAGCCATCATTTTATGTATGAATAGAAAATTTTAGTTAGTTTATCATCATATGCAGATGCCAGCCATTATTACATAATTTTCGTAAAATAGCAGAACAGATTAGTGTATCATCATATGCAGATATTGTAACTAGATTTTTTCAAGGTATTATAGTTGCATGTTTTCCTACTTGGTAATGAAGCATGGATTATTTGTACATGCATTCTAACGGAACCAATGATTTTATGTGGTAGGTGGATTATAGTATGAATACGATGTCGCTGTTAGTACATGGAAATTGTGTGCCGCCTAATTCCAAGTGGATCAATAGTCATTGAAGAAAAGGTATAAACCTCGTGTCATATATTTTTTTGTTCCTGTAGTAGAAGCGTGATTTGTGAATAATTTGGCTGCATATATATTTCAGGTGAAATTTGCTACGAACGTGAGTTAATTAGTGGTTATTGGAAATATTCGGTCGCATAAAAAGTTGCGGACTGAATAATTAATTATTGGTTATTGGAAATATTCGATCGCGTTCTTGAAGTTGAGGTATAAAATTTATCTCTTAAAAAGTGTTAAATATTTATTTTGTTGTAGTGTATCCCATGTAGTTAAGTTGGTAGAACGGAAATGTGAAGTAATTTTATTCTGTTATTGATTGCATGCATGAAAGAATAATTAATTGTATGCAAAATTTTCAGTTGCATACTTGGAGTTTAGGTAGGTCTAAAATTAATCTCTTAAAAAGTGTGAAGTATTTATTTTGTTGTAGTATATCACATATAGTTATGTTGGTAGAACAGTACAATGAAATAAGTTTATTCCGCTAGTGATTGCATGTATGAAAGAATAATAAATTATATGCGAAATATAAATTACGTCAGCTCATTTAGTAGAATATTTATATTTATACATAAATATGAAATTTAGCTTCCGTGTTACTAATATCCATCATAAATTTGTGGGGTAGGTACGATGGAAAATTTATTAGTGTTTTATGGAGATGTGGTTCGCGACGGAATTTCTGGGCTAGATGTGTCTCAGTGCGAGTCTATAAATGTTGTAGTGAGAGATATGGAGAACCTAGATTTTGCGGAAGTGAGGAAATGCATCCGGGTGCAGTTTGGTCCTGAGATGCGGGGGAAGAAGATGACCGTTGAGGCCGTCATATGTGTGGGAGGGGATGATGGGACAGCTCCCCGTTGGGGTCTGCGGGAGGTGAAAGGAAATAACTCATGGAGGACATACATGAGGTTTGCAACCACGCCAGGCGCCGCTATGTTTCAAAGGCCGATGGTGTATGTGCAGTTTATCTCTCCTAGTGATGAGCCTGGATGCAGTAGCGGCGCTCCAGAGGCGCAGCTATGGTCATGGGAGTACATACCTGTTGGTCGTCCAGTTATGAAGAATAAAATCCACCCTTACAATAGTGCCACACAATATAAATATGGGCCTCTTACTATGGCTAGCCGGTGGGTCCATGTCCACAAATCATGGGCCACAAATATTGTACGCGGATGCTACCCTGAATATCACAACCAGTTTGAGCATCTGGAGTGGTACAATGTCATATGGGATCCATGGACGCGTAACAATTATGAGTCCATCTGGGGTGATCAGCAGCCAACAATTGACTGTGTCAGAGACCATGCGTACTGGATGACTCGCTGCAACCTACTATTTATTTGGATGGTTGAGCCATATAACCTCGAGCGTGTAATGCGCCAATTTGATCTCCATTAGGATGTGCCCCCACCAGTACCCAGACAGCTCGAACATGCCATACATAAGTAAGATTTCTACTCAATGGTATCGTATAATTAATATTATGTGAACTCTACTTAATTCAATTTTTTGTCATCTAGGCAAGACAATAAAGGAAAGAATTGTTATGACTGGCAGACACATAATAGGCGTTGGATTGAAACGTGGAATGAGAACGCGTTGATTGATTGTGTACAGGATGAAAGGTAATATATTTTTGTATATTTTATTTGAGAGTCTAAATATTACCCTGGTACTATGTCTAATATATTTCTCAATTTTCAGACCATACAATATAAATACAACTGCGATATATAATCAGTGGTACATCCATAATACACGTACCTTATTGTCGGGTCCTCCGCCTATAGAGCTTACACAGGATGAGCAAGTGCGTGGACCAGAAATCTTATCATCGGCGTACCATCGTGACAGCACGGTACTGATTATGTTCTAATTAATCATGTCCTAACTAATTATGTCCTAATTAATCATGTCCTAATTGTGATACATGCAGCTCGAAGATTTACGGCAAATCGCGATTGATGCGCAAAGAGCTATGCAGCAGCAGAACTTAAATACACAGGAAGGGAAGAACATATTCAGACGTATTTTCGCTACTGCCGCAAGCGGACTTCGACGTTTAGGCTGCACCCGTCTTGATGATATTATTGCGCATCATGGCGAAATGCCTGAAGCGCCTTCGTCTAGATCGAGTCTTGCGCGACCCAGTGAGCCGCGACTGAGTACCACACCAATGACACATCCCCGACAAGACTCATCACTACTACAACGTTCACATTCACGTCTACGATCTCAAAGACGTGCTCCTAGACAGGTACTATGGAACAACCTCTTTTTTCACATTTCCCATCCCCGATAAGACTTTTGTCTACAAAAACACTAAATTCTATAGACAGTAACAATTTCTTATTTCAATGATTTTGCTAGGAGGAGCCAATTACTATGCCAACTGTTATCCCATCTGGAGGGATGGACTCGTACACATGCGACGTGGGAGCACGGCGTGTGCACGAAAATATTGGGACTGCGTGGGATTCAGTGGATTGTGATGTTGGCCAAAATATACCGCAAGCACATGCGACGTGGGATCAAGGCGAGAGTTCACAACGGTTCAATACCACACAAGTATGTGCATATATCTAAACTAATTACACCTTCTCAACCTCATTAACGCGACATGGGTTCTAATATTGTCTATACCCCTTAGGAAACTTTTGATCCGACGTGGGACGACATGGGAGCTGGTATTGGATACACCATGGCTCCACCACAGGGATTTCAACATATGCTGCGACAGGATACCACCAATTTTTTTTCATCTGTCCCAGACTTCTTTTCGTACGATCCAGCTAGCACATCTGGGAGCTTAATCCCTCCACCCTCAGGATCTCAGCACGTGTTTCATACTCCTCCGCCACCACCTGACACACAACCAGAAGAGGACGAGCGGCAGTACGGCCGAGGCCACCGTGAACCTCATCCCCCCCGTGAACGTCTATCGCCTTCAGGACGTCGGCACAGGCAGCCCAGACCTCGCCGACAAGGCTAACACAATTTGTGTACGCCTATATATTTCTATGTTACTATTTCCAGCTATGTAATAGACATATTTCTATGTTCGTTTGTATGGGACAAATAAATTTGCTTTCAATCAGTTATTGCGATAATAAGGCCTGCCATTTATTTGCTTGCAACACAAATACAACATAAACTACAAGTAAGATACACATGTCACGAGGCTTCAAATTAAGATACATTACAATGTTTCACTAATCGAATCAACGCTTGCCCGATGATGATGATGCGTTAGATTTGGCCTTCGATGATGCAGCACTCTTACCCTTAGATTTCACAGGCGCGGGCATGAAGTCATCGTCATTATACTCATCATATGCTGCCTCTGCTAGAGCATCACCATATGTATTCGGGCGGTATAACCCACCCCGCATTGGACCAAATATCTTATTCAGCCAGGCAAAGTGCTTGATTCTTGTATTGACAAACTCTGCGTCATCAGGATAGTGCTGCATATGACAAATAGAAAACCAGATAATGTCAGTAGTACTACAAATAAATCTTAAGGAATATAAAGTGCGCAAAATTATATATATTACCTGCATGTGCAATGCGTATGTTTTTGGCAGCATCGTGATTTCAGTTGAATCAGTATTGATCCAACGTTGAAAACCAAGACTAGCCTCAATATTTTTGAGCTCAACCACTCTATTCCACCTTGCTTGCTGCCTTAATAGTTCTTGGCGTACCTCTTCTATGCTCCTCTGTGGGAGCTGCATCCTCGGTAACCATATACCTATCTTAGCTACGTGGCTATCTTCAATGATTACCTCCTGGAAAGACATACCTCTAATCTCACAAAATGTTCCGGTACGACACAGGATACAATGGGTCATCTCTGGGTGGAAATCACGGTTAGCGGGATCAAAGAAAGGAAGAACATCCGACATGGTTCAAGGCTATACTGATGCAACAAACCCATGGGTGAGAGGAATGAATGACGAATACGTTGCTTATATAGCCTGCGATTAGTGCCGTCGGTGGTCTAGTTACTGCTACGACACAGTGAACGGTGGTATTTTTCTGTATCCAACCGTTTTCTAAAGCATCGATTTTATCAGCGCATGCGAGGACGGGAGATGCTGTTGGACCATCACTTTTATTGCATAGAAGTCAGTGTGGTCAGGGCTGTCGGCGCGCGCTGCAGAGGTGGCAGGGTGCAACGAATCGAATCGTCTCGGAGTCAGTGCTGCTGGTCGGGTGGCAGGGCAGGGTGCCGGCGATGCGTGTGGCGGCAGGGCTGCCACGTCACCCTGCCGGGTTTGGGGGAGGCGGCATGGCCCACCTGGGCCAAACGGCCATTAGGGGCGACGTCGCCCGGCCACATGCCGGCGATGGCTGTGGCGGCACCCCCCTGCCGGCGATGGCCCAGGCGGCACGTGCCACGTGTCGCCTGCGCAGGGGTGCCGCCACTCGCAAGTGGTCCTTTTTGACAATACTTTTCGGAGGGGGTCTTTTCTAGCATTTCAGTGGGAGAGGTGGTCTGATGCGTCAAAAATTCAGGATTTGGGTATGGTTTGCTTCGTGGGGATTTTTAACTCCGTGAGATGCGTTGACTCAATCGACCTGGTAATTATCGATTACCGTGGACTGGCCTATGGGCTCCTATTTCTTAATTGACATTTATTATTTGCTGAGGTCGCTGCTAAATTTCTGGCGGGATTTCTTCCTCCGTACTTGGAAACAATACACTAGGAAATTCCAATATTTTGGAAAAAACACCTATGTTTCCGACTTTAGTGTACCGTATCGGTCATTGACCTAAAATTAAGTGACCCCGGCCCACTTCCCAAATTGACCAGAGATGTATACCCTCATCAGACCTTATACTCTGGCGAGGCCACTTAGGGGCTGTTTGGTTCAAGGGATATCCCAAGTGGTTAGGGGTAGCCACTGAAAAATTGGTTGCCAAGTGTTTGGTTCAGAGGGTAGGAGTGGTTGTGGATAGCCAGATTCTAAGAATATACCTCCAAAACGATGGTTGAGCTCGCCCCATCGAATGTGGCGGATGAAGCCAACCACTTCTGGCTCGCACCATTTCGCTCGCGAATGGGAAAAAGAAATAAGCGCGGTGGCCACCGACGACACAAGACACGACGGGCCGTCTGCAGCAAGAGCTTGAGGCGCTGCACTGAGAGACCATTGGACACGGCGGCGGTCAGGAAGGGCTCCAGGGGCGGCGGCCAGGGTGGACTCGAGGCATCCATGGAGGGTGTCGAGGGGGCTCGATGTGGAGCGGCCAGGGAGTGGCCAAATATGGCTGGAGGGGCGGCGTCGTGGGGAATCAACGGGGGAGTGGCTATGGAGGGCTCGCCGGCGGAGCGTCCAGGGAGCTCGACGAGAGCAGTCATGGAGGGACAGAGGGAGATTGATTTGGAATCCTGCGAGATGGGAAGCACAGCAGGTCTACAAGATGGAAGATGGGGCTGCGACGCTCGGTGGAGGGAGAAGGGCGGCGGTCAGTGGAGGGAGGCGGGCGGCGCTTGGTGGAGGGAGGCGGGCGACGCTCGCTGGAGGGAGGCGGGCGGCGGTCAACGCAAGGGAGAAGAACGGTGATGGATAATAATTGGGTGGGGCCCACCACTTTTTCCATAACCTATCCACCTTTTATCCTTTCAACCAAACAGATAACTGGATACCGGTAACCACATTTTATTCTTCAACCAAACAGCAAATATGGATGCCCTAACCAGGTGGTTTGGGATGCCCTCATCCCCTAGGGGATACCCCCTGAACCAAACAGCCCCTTATAACACCCGGACGAGGCGACCTATGACCCTTGATCTAGACGGCCCGGAGTTCTGGCACTCAAATTGTCAAACATTCACGCTTAAGTTAAAATCCAGCTTCTACTTAAAAAAACACAGGTTAAGATCCAACCAAATTTTGTCTAGCCCTGCTCGACGCGTGTTGTCCATGGCCTGACTAGCAAAAAATCATCGAACGTCTCCCTCCGTTCCATATGTATTATGTCTCTATCATGCAAGGTCGATCGAGATGATCGGCGATAAGGTCCCTAGTTGGCAAGGTTGATCAATTCATTACCATACCGCCTCCCTCCGATCCATCCGCCTACTCAACCATCATGGACCCTGGCAACACTACCACCCACCTCCGGGGAACAACAAGGATGAATGCCATCCATGGTGAGTGGTGTCTAGGCCCGCGCGTCATTCGAAAGATCATCTTCCTAGAGTCCCATGCCTCAAGAGACTGCATCCTTGTCACCGTCATCCACTCCTTCAGCCTTGCACACTCTGTGGTGTTGGCTACCCAGACAGCTGGTGGACGACAAAACAAAGGATAGGTCGACGACTTCACACTTGACTAGGAGATAGCGAGTTGATGGACTAAAATATTTGCAGAAAATAATAACGTTGCAAATTACAAGTCATGCAATGACCGTCCCAGTTACTTATCCCATGCTAAATAATTTTTTGGATAGTCTAGTGCTTGCTTTATATTAAACACTTAAAACCATGGACATATTTTAAAAATCTCCTTTTTATATCATACACAACTGTGACATTTGGTTGGTTTCATATTAACCATTTCAAAATAGTTAATTTAAAGTTATAATCTTTGTTGATAAAAAGTTGTTTCATTTGCATGTCCATTTATTCTTGAAATATGGATTAAACACAAACTACAAAAACATTGTACTAAGATATATTCACAAATGACGTAGCAAATTTATGTGTCCATTTAGTGAAAAGAAATAAAAAATTACAAAATCAAAGCACATGAAATGTATGTGTGTGCACTGGCGGACCGTCTTGGGGACCATACCGGGCCACGGCCCGGACTCCCCAAGACAAAAGCAGTGTATTTGATCCGTTAAATTTAAGATTTATATATAAATATAGGCCCATTTTAATGGAGCGGCCCGATCTTGTTGAACTGTCACGGTCCGCCAGTGCGTGTGTATCTGATCACTCAAGTCCACACACGTATGTAAGCAGAAGAGAGAGGGAGAGATCGAAACATGCACATATCACATTGTTATGGTAGTTAATTAACTAACCACACGTGAGGTTCACGGTGTCATACGTTAGCGTGAATGAATCAGAAATTTTCAAAGCCATATATGCTCAACAGTGACACCAAGAGCTGATTGCAACCAAAAAAAAGAAAGGATCTACGCGTGCACCTCTCCTAGCTAGCAGCGGCCAGCGGGCATGCAAATCCTCTTGGTGAGCTAAGATATAGTTGCATGACAATTTTTTCAAACAAGGAGCATATATTAATATCACGCAGATATCAATTACACTCATCCTCTGCAATAACGCATTGTCCTAGTGGCATTACAGATGCACACAGCTAAAAAATAAGGAAGAATTATAAAAAAGTCCTGCTCCTTTAAACAACAGTACTAACACCACCAGAACAGCATCAGAAGTTCATCTTCTTCAAAAGCGACGCCTCCAAAAAGGTAACAGTGCACAAGCACTATCATCGCCCGATCATAGATCTTATGTTTTCACCCTAAAGAAAGATCTCTCTCAAAACAATGCCTTCAACAAGGCCATTGCCAGGCACAACTAATTAAGGCCAAACCTTAGATTTTCACCCTGACGGGTAAGGCTTTGAACTTCTCCTGTGCAGTCGCCTCCACTCGCATACCATTTCTCCAAGTCACAAATCACCAAGCCAATTTCTCCTTGCCATCAAGACTCGAGCCACCATTGCTAGACCCCAGATCTTGTCTTCCATGTCATTCTTCATCAGCACCACAGAACGAGAACGTGCTCCATGATATTAATAGCCAACAAAGCTTCGAAGCGCTCCCACTGAAACCAAACAGTCAGAGTAACACACGGGTGCGCACGACCGAATCCTACCCGATCCGGCAAACTCCAGGCATGAAACACCCAGTGCAGCGCTGGCAGAGCCTTCCGGAACACGCCACTTCTGACAGATCGATGGGGACAAGCCTTGGCAGATCATCATCTTGGCGATAGAAGGAATCCTAGGACCGCGCCGCCATTATTCGCGAGACCGGCAGGCCCCCACGCCGCCTATCACCTCCATGCTGAATTGGTCGGAGAGGAAGGAGGTAGCCCAAGCGCAAGGCTGCAGATGTCGGTGATCCGAGGAGCCGCCAGAACACGCCCCCTGACTGTGGCTGAACCCATCAGACCAGATCGGCCTCAGCCAGATCTCGGCCCGAAGATCCAGCACACCGCCATGCTCGTCGAAGACTCACTGGGGTGCACCGCCTCCTCGACACCGCCGCATCAACGAAGGGCCTCAGGGCCTGGCCGAAACGCCGCGCCGCCCTGTGCTCCCATTGAAGATCCACCATCTCCCGAAGATCTCCATTAGGCCGCACCTCGCCATCTCAGTCGCTGACTTTGCCGCGGAGGGCGCCGCTACTGCCACCAATTAGGGAAGCGACAGCGGCCAGGGGGCGGGGGATGAAGGCGCTCAGGAGGGAGGATGGTGGAGGGCCCTCCGGAGCCGCTCGGGAGGGAGCGACCCGGGAGGGAGATCGGGAAGGCAAATGGCAGAGACGACGAGACGAGGCAGGGCGACAGCGGAGACGGCGACAGGGCACTACCCTAGACTTGAAATAGTCAATGAATAAAAAATTATTTTAGGGACTTACATTGGTTTGCCCTCTCAAACATGACATATTTTGCCACGCCTCCCACTGATTTTGGGATAGCTACGTCATTTCATGATATTATTTAATGGATCCCATTTTGTCTCTTCGCTAGCGAATCTCTAACTTTAATGTGTATGTCTCTCGTTTCTCAATCCCACGCCCGTCCACTCCACATCCGATCGCTACACTAGCGCGACGCCATCGTTTGCCACCACCGGAGCTCCTCTTGTCATGTGACACATTATTTAATGGTAGCATTTATCTCCTCTCTCGAGCATTATTTTATACCTTATTAAATGCTAATTATTTTATTCTAGAGGATGATTATTAATTATCATTTCATGTGTTTGTGACGTCGTTGTGTGATACTAGGACATTATTTTATGCTAGATTATAATTACTACCTATCATTTTATGCTAAGGTCATTATCACATCTACTTCCTTGTTAAGGTCTAATGAACAACCCATTATTTTCCGATTTTTTGGCCCATTAGTGTTATCTTATATATACAAGACTATAACTCTAACAAACCACCCAGTTGCCTCCAATTTACGAGCGATCCATACCTACCATCAATGCAGCCAAGCTAAAGATACAAATGCACGACCATTGTCTCCTACAATGGTCAATGTCGCTCAACTCAATCATCTCGTCAATACCAAATATCACATCCAGATTGATATTATGCAAAATCTTGACCATCCAATAATACAAAAATATCAAAATCACATAAACACGTGAGCCAAACTCTGCATGCCATTGCTAGGTTTATCCAACCCCATCTCTTAGCTAGCGAATCTCGAACTCTACGATGCATGTACAATGCATGTCCAAACTCATCCAAGCGCAACTCCCGCACGCCACCACCTCTCGAGGCACCTCGCTGCACTCGACTTCATTTTTATTCACCTAAACTCACCAAGTTTTTAATTGTTTAGGATTTAATTACCGGTGTGCAAGATCTGCCACAAGCCATTCTCTTTTGATATTTCTAATTATGATTTCTTGCGTAGGATCTCTTTGTGATTTTTCTTTGATTCAAAACTATGCACATGTTGATATTGCACAGTTGTAGAATGGTTCAAAGGATATAATCTAGGAGTATTTTGGTTCATAATGAGAGATGAGTACGGTGGGAAATTTTTTCTTCTGACAACTGATCCTTTATTTGTTTTCGTCCTTCATGCATCAATTAAGGTGGGATGTGGAGGTTGGCGGGTGCCCTCGCATGACGAGATTGATGTGTTCTACAATGTTTGCTTGTACTACATCACATCTGTAGAGAAAGACGATGATGCGACTGTGTTCACTAATTAAAGTGGTGGTCATGCTAAAGCTGACAAACGATACAGATTACAAGTACCTCATGCGGCACCAGGATGGTCTTGCTCAATGTCTCTTTGATGCACATGCTCCTTGAAGGTTAATGTCCTCAGCAACGACAAGGGGGGCTCCCATCAAGGAATCACACCACCTTCCTCCATCCCATTATTCATGGATTGACCATTGACCTCCAAGCCTACCCTCATCCGGCGAGACGTAACAATCACACCGAGAAAGATTAACATATGATATCTAACATTGGTTGAGTTATTCTGGTTTGTAATTAAGGTTATGAGATCTAACACTTGGGATTCTCCCATGCTTGAGTAGAGTGTTATGGACCCATCAACATATCCTACACATAAAAGTATGAACATCTGACAAACCTCCCACCTCCCTTTCTGTAAGTGTTGCAGCATTGACTCGCCTCTCTCCCGGTAAACCTCACACTCATCCCTCCTGTCTATCATGGAAACACTCCAATTGTTGACATGGTCTCCCACACCTCACAATATCTTCCTCCCACTGCTGCGTGTGGTGGTGTATAGTTGACGTGGGAGCAGACTGTCCTTGTGCGTAGTGGATAACCAGCCCGTTGGGAACCCCAAGAGGAAGGTATGATGAGTGTAGCAGCAAGTTTTCCCTCAGTTTAAGAAACCAAGGTTATCGAACAGGAGAAGAGAGACAATGACGACTGAAGGTGTTGTGGAACCTGCACACACACAAACAAATACTTTGTTCCCAACTTGCGATGAGGTTGTCAATCTCACCGGTTTGCTTGAAACAAAGGTTATGAGTGTATCGAGTGGAAAACAATATAGTATGCGAGTAAAGTAAACAGGTGATAGCAATATGATGGAAATAGGACCGGGGTCCACAGTTCACTAGTGGTGTCTCTCCATAGATAAAATAACACATGCTGGGTAAACAAATTACAGTTGGGCAATTGATAGAATAGAGATAAACGTGATATGTCAAGAAGATCACTATGAGATTTACTCTGGGCATTACAACAAAATACATAGACCGCCATCCAACTGCATCTATGACTAATAATCCACTCCCTGGGATATCAATCCGAACACCCTAGAAGTATTAAGTTGCGAACAACAGATAATTGCATTAAGCAAAGTGTGTAATGTAAACAAAGCATATGCCCTTGAGCATATGAATGTTGTTTTCTCCCTAGTAGCAACAGCACATCTACCACCTTAGAGGTTTCTGTCACTCCCCCAGGTGAAATAGAGGCATGAACCCACTATCGAGCATAAATACCCCCTCTTGGAGTCACTAGCAACTACTCGGCCAAGATAGCTACTAACAACGGAGAGCATGCAAGATCATAAACAACATAGAGATAACAAAAGATATAATTCAGTACAGCAACTTAATCATAAACACCAATATTCATCGGATCCCAACAAACCAAACATGTAGAATTACATAACGGTGATCTCAATCATGTATGGCAGCTCATGAGATCTAAACATGAAGCACATAGTGGAGAAGACAACCATCTAGCTACTGCTATGGACCCATAGTCCAAGGTAGACTACTCACTCATCGCTCCGGAGGCAAGCATGGCGATGAAGAAGACCTCCGGTGGCGATTCCCCTCTCCGGCAGGGTGCCGGGAAGAGCTTCTGGACCCTCCCGATCTTCGGGTCGACGGCGGCGGCGGATCGCGATGTGTTCTGGAAATCTGATCGGGTACTTAGGTTTTTCTCGTCGGGGGGTCTTTATAGGCGAAGGGGCGATGTCAGAGGAGGGGCCAGGCGGCCACACACGGGGGTGGCACGGGCCAGGGGCTAGCCGCGCCACCTGTGCGTGTGGGCCCCTGGTCCCTCACCTCCTACTCTCCTTCGGATCTCTGGAAGCTTCCGGGTAAAATAAGACTTCAGGAACTTGTTTCGTCCAATCCCGAGAATATTTCCTGTGTATCACTCTGGAACACAAAAACAGCAGAAAACAGGAAACTGGCACTGTGGCACTTCGTTAATAGGTTAGTTCCGGAAAATGCATAAAAATGCCACCAAGTGTAACGAAACAATAGGCAAATGGTGTAAAAACAAGCATGGAGCATCGAAAATTATAGATACGTTTGAGACGTATCACCCACCTGCTACTAACTGATTGACCACTGACCTCCAAGCCCACTATCCTCCGATGAGTACTTCGCCAACACTAGTACTTGGCTCCACCATTTTCCCAACCTATCTAATTGCCTAATAACCCTGGTTTCATGATCTAACGCGACATAGCTACACAAGCATGACCGTTGTTTCCTACAACGGTGATGCTGTCCAACTCAATCTTCCTGCCTGAGGCCAGAATTTCAATTCTAGTTTGAGACAAAAATACTATGGTTGTACTCAAAATCACACTTACAGCTGCCCAACTCTATAGCCCATGTCTCTCTTGTTCCCAATCCCACCACCGTTTCCTACATCGTCTGACCGCTACTCTTGAGAGTCGCCCTCGCCTACTAGGCATGCTAGTCATTACCTATCATGCTAGTCATTATTTAGGTCCTTATTAAATTCTAGGCATGCTAGTCATTACCTATCATTGCATGTACCCATGACGTTCCCGCACGATTATTAGGGTCATTGTTTAATGATATGAGACATTTGTTATCTATTATTTCATGTGTGTGCGATGTCATTGCATGTTACTAGGGTATCATTTTCTGCTAGGTTACAATTGTTACCTATTTTAAGGTCTTGTGAGGTTATTATTTTATGCCAAGAGAAAATTATGACATATCAATTCATGCGCATGTGACTGCTGGTGCTAAGTTGACGCGGGAGGTTTTCTTCAATCTTTGGAAGTATTATTCTTTAGTTCCCCGGCAACGGCGCTAGAAAAAGAGCTTGATGCATGGTAAATGACCAGCCCGTTGTGAACCCCAAGAGGAAGGTGTGATGAATATAGCAGCAAGGTTTTTTCCCTCAATTAAGAAACCAAGGTTTATCGTTCTTGGAGAGGAGAGACAAACGACTGAAGGTGATGCTTGCAAGCTTTGAGACAGCTCCGGACAATTTATATATGGCGCCTCGTTCAAGCTTTGCTTTGCGAGCAGCAACGTGGAACCTGCACACAACACAACCAAATACTTTGTTTCCAACTTACGATGAGGTTGTCAATCTCACCGGTTTGCTTGAAACAAAGGGTATGAGCATATCGAGTGGAAAACAGTGAAAGTATGTGAGTAAAGTAAACAGTACGAGTAAAGTAAACAGGTGATAGCAATATGATGGAAATAGGACCGGGGTCCACAGTTCACTAGTGGTGTCTCTCCATAAGATAAATAACACATGCTGGGTAAACAAATTACAGTTAGGCAATTGATAGAATAAAGATAAACGTGATATGTCAAGAAGATCACTATGCAATTTACTCTGAGCATTACAACAAAATACATAGACCGCCATCCAACTGCATCTATGACTAATAATCCACTCACGGGGATATCATCCGAACACCCCATGAGTATTAAGTTGCGAACAACAGATAATTGCATTAAGCAAAGTGTGTAATGTAAACAAAGCATATGCCCTCGAGCATATGAATGTTGTTTTCTCCCTAGTAGCAACAGCACTTCTACAACCTTAGAGGTTTCTGTCACTCCCCCAGGTTAAATAGAGGCATGAACCCACTATCGAGCATAAATACCCCCTCTTGGAGTCACTAGCAACTACTCGGCCAAGATAGCTACTAACAACGGAGAGCATGCAAGATCATAAACATCATAGAGATAACATGAGATATATTTCAGTATAGCAACTCAATCATAACACCAATATTCATCGGATCCCAACAAACCAAACATGTAGAATTACATAACGGTGATCTCAATCATGTAGGGCAGCTCATGAGATCTAAATATGAAGCACATGGTGGAGGACACAACCATCTAGCTACTGCTATGGACCCATAGTCAAAGGTAGACTATTGTAACAACCCAAATTTTTAGAAAATGTAAATAAGTGGAATTTACTCAAATATGAAATTTTGGGGCCAACAAAAAAAACTTTTATTTTTAAATACATAATTAGTTTCTTGTCTTCTAACACTGCATTTGTTCCCATACTTCAAATAAAAATAATGGGAGAAAGTTTTACAAATTGAAACCTTGGATCCAATCTTTCAAATTCTTCAAAAAGAAAATATTTCGAAAGAAGGTAAAATCTTATGTTGAGAATCCTATCTTTTTTTTAGGAAATAAAAAGAACCATTTTGAAAACTATTTGGTTTTATTAAGTGGATATTGCCAAAAGTGAATTGAGCCGATCTTGAGAAATAATTTCTTGTTAAAGCGATACACAAAAACAATTTAGCAAAGCATGACACTATAATTATATTTTTCAGAACGATATCACACAAAAAAAATGTATATATCTCAACAAACAACACCATGCACAATGGTGAATGCACCTGATAAAAATGTAAGCAGTGGGCACAATCCAAGATATTCTTCACCAAAACACCTATTGCTAAACAACCTCTGGTCTTAATCAAATTAGGTACTTCTCATCTCTAACAAACTTCTTGATGCGTGGTGAATGACCAGCCCGTTGGGAACCCCAAGAGGAAGGTGTGATGAGTATAGCAGCTAGTTTTCCCTCAGTTAGAAACCAAGGTTTAATATCGTTCAGGAGAGGAGAGACGGTGACGACTGAAGGTGATGCGGACTGGCTTAGTAACTTCCAACAAGGGCGCCGTTAACGATACTTGTTGACTCGTCTTTGGCCTGCAGCAACGCGGAACCTGCACACACACAAACAAATACTTTGCTCCCAACTTGCGATGAGGTTGTCAATCTCACCGGTTTGCTTGAAACAAAGGTTATGAGTGTATCGAGTGGAAAACAGTAGTAATATGCTAGTAAAGTAAACAGTGCGGGAAAAGTAAACAGGTGATTGTAATATGATTAAAATAGGACCGGGGTCCACAGTTCACTAGTGGTGTCTCTCCATAGATAAATAACATGCTGGGTAAACAAATTACAGTTGGGCAATTGATAGAATAAAGATAACGTGATATGTCAAGAAGATCACTATGAGATTTACTCTGGGCATTACAACAAAATACATAGACCGCCATCCAACTGCATCTATGACTAATAATCCACCCTCGGGGATATCATCCGAACACCCCAAAAGTATTAAGTTGCGAACAACAGATAATTGCATTAAGCAAAGTGTGTAATGTAAACAAAGCATATGCCCTTGAGCATATGAATGTTGTTTTCTCCCTAGTAGCAACATCACATCTACCACCTTAGAGGTTTCTGTCACTCCCCCAGGTGAAATAGAGGCATGAACCCACTATCGAGCATAAATACCCCCTCTTGGAGTCACTAGCAACTACTCGGCCAAGATAGCTACTAACAACGGAGAGCATGCAAGATCATAAACAACATAGAGATAACAAAAGATATAATTCAGTACAGCAACTTAATCATAAACACCAATATTCATCGGATCCCAACAAACCAACATCATAGTATTACATAACGGTGATCTCAATCATGTAGGGCAGCTCATGAGATCTAAACATGAAGCACATGGTGGAGAAGACAACCATCTAGCTACTGCTATGGACCCATAGTCCAAGGTAGACTACTCACTCATCGCTCCGAAGGCAATCATGGCGATGAAGGAGACCTCCGGTGGCGATTCCCCTCTCTGGCAGGGTGCCGGGAAGAGCTTCTGGACCCTCCCGATCTTCGGGTCGACGGCGGCGGCGGATCACGATGTATTCTGGAAAACTGATCGGGCCCTTAGGTTTTTCTCGTCAGGGGGTATATGTAGGCGAAGGGGGACTGTCAGAGGAGGTCCCACGCTCCCTCACACGGGCCCGGCGCGGCCAGGGGCCTGGCCGTGCCACCCCTGTGTGTGGGGGCCACGTGGCCCCCCTCCGTCAGGTCTTCTGATCTTTGGGAGCTCCCCGATGAAATATGACTTCAGGAACTTGTTTCGTCCAATTCCGAGAATATTTCCTGTGTATCACTTCTGAAACACAAAAACAGCAGAAAACAGGAAACTGGCACTGTGGCACTTCATTAATAGGTTAGTTCCGGAAAGCGTATAAAAATGCCACTAAGTGTAACGAAACAATAGGCAAATGGTGTAAAACAAAGCATGGAGCATCAAAAATTATAGATACGTTTGAGACGTATCACTTCTCATCTCTGACAATTAACGGTTGGCCATCTGAAATTGAAAGGAGGCTGAAGCACACAATTAGACAGCTTAATTATCTTATTTATACCACCTGATTATACATAGTACTCACTACTCAGCATCTGCATACTGGCATACAAAGCATAGCACAGAAAATAGATAACTTAAAACTATTTTACTCTTAAGCACCATCAAGAGCTTTTCTGCTCACAAAAGATAGATTCCAGTACACCAGATAATTCAGACAAGTTTTTTTTATCAAGGATGGGCGCAGATTAGTTCCAGGAGGATGCTACTTACAGAAACAGGAAACACACAAACAATATTTTAAAGGATTAATTTCAAGCTTAATATCTTATCCTTTGTATAAGACAGAATTGATTTCCAATAGCAGTAAAACAAACGTGATTGGGCGGACGTTCTTGCGCCGGCTCCTGGAAGAAAAGGAGAAGGCAAAAATCAGGTTGAGGGCCAAAGATGGAGACGTTGGGCGGACGTTCTGCGCCGGCTGTTCGTGCTTTAACTTTTAGCATGTCGCAGAGCATCTTGATGCGGCCGTCGGCGGGCCTCGACTTCCAAGAGAGAGAGAGAGAGAGGAGGGAGGCCGGAATACCTCTCGTCGAGCTCGTCCACCCCGCCAGGGCAACATGAGCGGACGCGCAGCTTCGCAGTGCCGGGCGCGACAGCGCCACAGCGGTCGGCAGCATGGCAGTCGATGAGCCGCACTGGCGTCTTCCTCCTTCCCCGTCCAGAGCCCGGTTCAGGGTCGCGGCTTCGGTCGACGCCGGCAACACAGGCCCCGCCGCGCCAGCCAACGACGATGTTCCTGCCCTGGGCGGTCGAGCACATCCGTGGCCGTCCGGCCATCAACCAGGCGAGGCGAATCGACCGCGTGCCCATCCTAGCATGAGGCCGCGAGCGGACCAGGCTCAGCCGCCTCGGGAAGCCGGCCTGTTGAAATATGCGGCCTCCTCCTCCGCGCCGACATCCACCTCGAGAAGCCGAGTTCCTCCTCCGCGTGGTCGGCCGCCTAGGGAGGGAGAGGAGAGCGACACCAGTTTGTCGTCTCTCCCTGCCCGGCCGGATGACCTCGCACAGTGCCTGGCTGAAGCCAGCGCCTCCGCCCGTCGTATGGCAGCCATCGACATAAAAAATCTACGTCATGGCGGGTCTTCTCGCCACCGCGGCACCATATCAGTGTCAGCGAGGAGGGACTCTAGCGCAGAAGGAGGCTCCGGCGCGGCGCTTGGCCTCCTCGCCCTGGACCATGCGGCGCGAGGCCTCGGCTACGCGCTCCAAGGCCTGATCGACGGCGTCGCGGCAGCCGATGAGGAGCCGCGCCACCACCTCCGGGTCGCGCTCGCGGCAGGCCTCCTCCAACTCGCCGACGTCGGGAATACGATGCGCTCCTTGACGATGATGTCACCATCGTCGACAGAGCAGCTGCCGCCTCCGCCGCCTTAGTGTCCAGCCACTACCGGAGAACAGTGCTTTGCTGTGCGCCATCCCCGCACGGCAAAGGGGCCAAAACGCACGGCAAAGGCTTTGCCTTGCATCGACGCACGGCAAAGAGTGCACGGCAGTGTCGCGAACGGCAACGTCCTCTTTGCCGTGCGTCTTGCCTAACTCGCACGGCAAAGGCCTTTGCCGTGCTTTGATATCGTTGTCGTGGACTGTTGCATCGTTGCCGTGCGCCTCGACATTGCCGTGCGCCTTGGACGTTGCCGTGCGTGGGGCGTTGCCGTGCGCCATCTCCCTTTGCCGTGCGTGTGTGCATTGCCAAGCGCCGCCGCGTTGCCGTGCGCACTCTTTGCCGTGCGCCGTCGCCCATCCCCGCACGGCAACGCCCCCCCTTTGCCGTGCGCCGTCGCCCATCCCCGCACGGCAACGCCCCCCCTTTGCCGTGCGCCATCGCCAAAACGCACGGCAAAGCCCCGAGGCAATATACCAGCTGGCTCACCACGGCGGTTCTTTGTCGTGCGTATGCGCATGGCAAAGTGACCAAATGGTCCTTTGCCGTGCGCATACGCACGGCAAAGAACCCCCAGTTTTTTCTGTTTTTTTTTTGTTTTTCATTAATTCCCTGCATTTCAAAATTGCAAATACATATATATTCATATATATAACCTCAAACACATCCAATACATGCATATAACACACAAATACATCATACATAGCAATTCGATGCATACATGCATGCATATAACATACAAATACATCAAACATATCAATTCGATGCATACATGCATGCATATAACACACAAACATATCAAATAGATGCATACATGCATGCATATAACATTGCTTGGTCCTTCTCCGTATTTAGAGTCGATACAAGTCTATGTCCATATTACAAGTGCATAATGTCGTCAACCTTGCTCTTCTCCATTGCTTGTTCCTTCTCCTACATTTTCAACAAGTATTAGCATTCTTAACAAGTGACGAGCATATAGGCTACAAATTTGTATATTGACATAGAATTGAACATGGTGGCATGTAATGACTAAAAATTTGCATATTGACATGGAATTGAACATGGTGGCATGTAATGGCTAAAAATTTGCATATCGACATAGAATTGAACACGGTGCCATGTAATGGCTAAAAATTTGCATATTGACATTAAATTGAACACAGTGGCATGTAATGGCTAAAAATTTGCATATTGACATAGAATTGAACATGGTAGCATGTATTGGCTAAAAATTTGCATATTGACATGAAATTGAACATGGCGGCATGTAATGGCTAAAAATTTGCATATTGATATAGAATTAAACATGATGGCATGTAATGGCTCAAAATTTGCATATTGAACATGGTGGCATGGAATGGCTAAATTGGGCACTAGTGTCATGGCATTCTACAACCTAGCCCGTCGGCTGTTGGTCCGGTCGGCGAGGAGGCTATTGCAGGAGGACGCATCACGTGGTGGGTTGCCACTTGATCTTTTTGCTCGTCGAACTGTGACCAACAAATGAAGTCATCCTTCCAAACAGCAAAAGATCAATCATAAGCATGTTACTTCTAATACAAAAGTATAGTTTTAAACCACGTGATGGCAACAGAGTTTCCATAAGACCAGAACCTTGAACTCCCAAACAAATGTCCCTCTTTCAGTTCATACCTTGGATGGAGGACCAGCAGCACGGACATTGCCCTGGTCACATCCAACTAAACTTCTAAAGGAAATATTGTTTAAGATGGGAAATCACCTAGCACTATGAATTACCCTACCAACATTTACCCTTTCAAGATTCATTTTATAAATGAACATCATATGCATCTCACCAACACAAGTTCTCAATGTTCTAACTGGATCTTGAAATTTAGCAAACAATTAATTAGCAGATGCCACACACACAAAACACCACTATAACTAGACATAGAAATAAAAGATTTATACCTCTCCATGTGGCACAACCAATTCGACGAAGAAAAGCAGCAGCAGCCTCGGGTCTGTCCTGCATCTAGGGCAGGGCAGGGGTGCTCGCACGCCTCTCAGCTATAAGTCCGGATGGCAGGAAGGCCCGAGCAGGAGGGCATGTGGCGAGGCGTGGCGTAGGCACCAACAAGAGCGCCACTGCGGCCACCACCCGACAGCGAGTTGCGTGGCGCCTCCCGCTCAATCTATCCCCACAGGTGCTCAAGATAAAGTTTAATCTGCAAAACTGAAAGGAACATGTCATGCTATCTTCGACCACAGGCTACCCACTAGTCAGTAGTCCCATGCCATACTTGAGGGTAAATGATGGCATCCTATAATCAGTTGCATTTCTAGAGCAAGTAGTACCGCTAGTCATGTGAAGCAAAAGACTAGACTGAATTCACGCATCTATTTCGGAAAGATTGAGCAATGGTAGGGTGCACGAGAGGAAGAAGTAAAGCACAATTAATAATTAGATGAATTAGCAGCACACGTAGTAGGCTTGGCACAAACCTTATCAGTGCACACACTCATCCAGATCCCTCTGCTGCAACAACGAAGCGACCCGGCAGAGGCGGCGACCTGGCAGCCCTTCATCCCCCTGAACTGATCCCAGCGGTCGAACGGCGGTAGGAGCACTGGAAGAACACCATGGGGGCGGCGATGTGAAGGAGCCATGCTGCAGGAGTCTAAGGCGGCGGCGGCAAGCCGGGATCCTGCGCAGCTAGGGTTCGTCAAGGGGCAGCGGATGGGCGGCACCACGACATGAAGTTGGTAGAGGAGGAGGTGTTGCTAGGGCGGTGCACAGCGGCACGAGGGCTTACCAAGCATCCTGGCATCCTAACCAGCTCGTCGTCTATACGTCAAGCTGTCTGAGTACCTTATGCACCCTCTCCGTCCCGCCAGGTACGGGACGGCTGGCCGGAAGGTCTCACGCCGCCGCTGATGTCGGCCATGCAGCGTGCGCCCCTGCTCCATTCTCGACTGAAAGACTGTCGCTGTCACCGATTGATCGCCTGTGGTAGAGCGCTGGATGCATGGATGGCTGGTGTCGCTGGAATGGAGCTCGATCAGTGGGCACATAATCCCCGGAGATTCAAAGAACAACTAATTAGCAGATCACACACAGAAAGCACCACTCGAACTAGACATAGAAATAAAAGATTTATACCTCTCCATGTGACAGAACCAACTCGATGAAGACAAGCAACAGCAGCCTCGGGTCTGTCCTGCAGCTAGGAAAGGGCAGGGTGCTCGCACGCCTCTCAGCTATCAGTCCGGATGGCAGGGAGGCCCGAGCAGGAGGGCACGTGGCGCGGTATGCCATCAGCACCAACAAGAGTGCCACTGCGGCCACCACCCGACAGCTAGCTGCGCAGCGCCTCCCGCTCAATCTCTCCCCCACAGGTGCTCAAGATAAAGTTTTTTCTGCAAAATTGAAGGAACATGTCATGCTATCTTCGACCACATGCTACCCACTAGTCACATGCCATACTTGAGGGTAAATGGTGGCATCCAATAATCAGTTGCAATTCTAGAGCAAGTAGTACGGCTAATCATGTGAAGCAAAAGACCATACATAATTATCTCATCTACTTCTGAAGGATGGAAGATCATTAGGGTGCACGGGAGGAACAAGTAAAGCACAATTAGTAATCAGATGAATTAGCAGCACACGTAGTAGGCTTGGCACAAACCTTGTCATCGCACACACTCGTCCAGATCCTCTGCTGCAACCACGAAGCGACCCGACAGAGGCGGCGACCTGGCAGCCCACGTCCATCCCCCAGAATTGACCCCAGCGATCGAACGGCCGTAGGAGCACCGGAAGAACACCAAGGGGGCGGCGTCGTGAAGGAGACACGTTGCAGGAGTCCAAGGCGGCGCCGGCAAGCCGGTATCCTGCGCAAAATAGGGTTCGTCAAGGGGCAGCAGATGGGCGGATCCACGCCAAGAAATTGGTAGAGGAGGAGGTGTTGTCAGGGCAGTGGACGGCGGCACGAGGGCTTACCAGGCATCCCGTCGCAGTCTGCCCGCCCGCTCTTCGTCTGTTCGTCGAGCTGCCTGAGTACCTTATGCGCCTTCTCCGTCCCGCCAGGTAAAGGGCGGCCGGCCGGAAGGTCTCACGTCGCCGATGATGTCGGCCCTGCGCCACTGCTCCATTCTCGACAGAAAGATTGTCGCTGTCGCCGCTTGATCTCCTGTGGTAGGGCGCTGGATGCCTGGATGGATCCATGGACACCCAATCCCTGGAGATTTGCATATGGAGGGAATCAAGGGATTTGGGTATGGTTTGCTTCGTGGGGATTTTTAACTCCGTGAGATGCGTTGACTCAATCGACCTGGTAAATTATCGATTACCGTGGACTGGCCTATGGGCTCCTATTTTCTTAATTGACATTTATTATTTGCTGAGGTCGCTGCTAAATTTCTGGCGGGATTTCTTCCTCCGTACTTGGAAACAATACACTAGGAAATTCCAATATTTTGGAAAAAAACACCTATGTTTCCGACTTTAGTGTACCGTATCGGT
The DNA here is from genome assembly GCA_007115705.1 of Dactylis glomerata. NCBI lineage: Eukaryota > Viridiplantae > Streptophyta > Magnoliopsida > Poales > Poaceae > Dactylis > Dactylis glomerata. Next base: position 266,812 of record QXEO01000721.1, read on the forward strand.
CATTGACCTAAAATTAAGTGACCCCGACCCACTTCCCAAATTGACCAGAGATGTATACCCTCATCAGACCTTATACTCTGGCGAGGCCACTTATAACACCCGGACGAGGCGACCTATGACCCTTGATCTAGACGGCCCGGAGTTCTGGCACTCAAATTGTCAAACATTCACGCTTAAGTTAAAATTCAGCTTCTACTTAAAAAAACACAGGTTAAGATCCAACCAAATTTTGTCTAGCCCCGCTCGACGCGTGTTGTCCATGGCCTGACTAGCAAAAAATCATCGAACGTCTCCCTCCGTTCCATATGTATTATGTCTCTATCATGCAAGGTCGATCGAGATGATCGGCGATAAGGTCCCTAGTTGGCAAGGTTGATCAATTCATTACCATGTCGGTGGCGGGCGGAATCCACAAGAGAATGTACGGCCAAGGTGGGAAATTGGTCAAAAAAAATACTCTATCGAGAGGTTAGATGAGATCTAGAGGAAGAATTGCTTTCTTCTGTATGTATGTTAGATCAGTGATTGTAGATTGGTGAATATGCATGTACCATATTTTTACGTAGACACACTTCTACAAGATTCTTATAAATTAACTATCAATAGTTAAAAAAAATTAAAGGGAAGGCCCTAAGGCCCGGCTTTAACTTAATAAAGCCACATTGGCATAGTCAAGATACACATAGTTCAAGCACGCCACACAAACATGCAACAGTCACAGACCCACCGCACCGCAAATAGTCTGCTGAAACAGATAGCTAACAAAGTAGACTAGAGCACTAGATAACGACGTCGGTGCTAAGTCTGGAGAGTAGCCGACGGATCGCCTCCATCGCCGCGTCCAGGAGCCCCCGGTCCACCCGCCTCGTCAGCCTCCGCCATCTCTGCATGTAGATCAACATTTGAAAGATAGCATCAGCAGGTTTGCAGATGACACTGCCCTCAATAGTTAGTTTATTTCGAATAATCCAGAGTGCCCAACACTGGGCAGCGAAAGTAAACCAAACTACTCGCCGCATTGAACCCGTCAGCCCTTGAGAGATGGCTAGGAAATCCCCGGCCCCTGCCGGGTTCCAGCTACAGTTAAGGAGTTCCCTGACCCCTGCCCACATGAATCGCGCAAGCGCGCATTTGAAAAAGATATGGTCACAGTCTTCTACTTCCCCACACCATGCGCAGTTGCCATTGGAAGGCCCCATGCGCTTAGCCACCTGCTCACTGCAGGGAAGTCTTCCTCGGATGAGCTGCCAGAGGAAGATCCTTACCCTAGGGGGTACCTTTGTCCGCCAGACATCATCGAAATGAGAGACCGCCGCCCCTTGCGACAGCCTGAGATACATAGATTTCGTCGAGTAGACGTTGGAAGGTTCAAGATTCCAGGAAACCCTATCCTGTAAATCCGAAATCACCACATCATCAAGCTCACGAGTCAGGTTCTCCCATTCGATGGTCTCAGCTACCCCGAGAGGTCTCCTAAACAGGACCCCCCACCCTTGGCCTTGTCGCGCCGCTCTCACAGTGATAAAGGGTAAGGCGCAACAATCAAAGAGTTGAGGGTATCGCTCCCTCAAAGGTGAATTCCCTATCCACCAGTCCATCCAGAAATAAGTCCGATTCCCATTTTCAACGTGGTGCCTGGCACCTAGCTTGAAGTACCACTTGATCTTCTGCAACGCACTCCAAAATTGGGATCCTTTACGAGGAGTCTCGTGCGCGAAGATGTCCCTGTTACCCAGGTACTTTGCTTTCAGAATATCCACCCAAAGCCCTTCCGCTCCTTGGTAGATTTTCCAGATCCACTTAAGCAGGAGGGCGATATTCATCAGGCGAGTGTTGAGAACCCCCAGGCCCCCATACTCTTTAGGTTTGCACACAGTGGCCCAGTCCACCATGTGGTACTTCCTTTTCTCCCCAACTCCTTCCCAGAAGAAGCGAGAACGGACTTTGTCCATGGCCGCGTGGGTAGCGTCGAAAAGCATGTAGATGCTCATGGCGAACATGGGAAGGCTAGAGAGACAAGAATTAGTCAGCTCCAATCTTCCCGCAGAGGCGAGGAATAGCCCCTGCCATGGGTCAACCCTATGGCCCACTTTGCCCGTGAGAGTGTCCCAATCAGAGACGCGAAGTCTCTTGTTACTCACCAGCAGTCCCAGATAATTTATGGGGAACTGTCCCAGCCTACAGTTCAGCAGGTTGGCCACCCTGGTTTGCTCCCTCAGATCCCTCCCCAGCACTACCACCTCGCTCTTATTAAAATTAATCTTGAGGCCAGACATATCCTCAAAGACTAGAAGTAGGAGCTGGAGATTCGCGATACCCTCATCGGTGGGATCAATCAGAATCATGGTGTCGTCTGCATCTTGCAGGTGCGTGACCCCACCTAGAATCAGATGCCGAACCACCCCGCAAAGGTGGCCAGCATGACTCGCCCTCGAGATCATAGCCGCCAGAGCATCGACCATGAAATCAAAAAGAAGCGGGGAGAGCGGATCCCCTTGCCGCACTCCGGGAGCGTTACGGAAGTAAGGCCCCACCTCCCCGTTAATATTGATCGTAGTCTGACCGCCCGAAACAAGTTGCATGAGGCGGTGGACCATCATTGCTGAGAAACCCTTCCTCAGCAAGACCTCTCGGAGAAACTCCCAGTTCACCCGGTCATAGGCCTTCTCAAAATCAAGTTTCAGAAACAAGCCCCCCTGCTTCTTCCTATGAATCTCGTGAGCAATCTCATGAAGAGCTAGCACTCCCTCGTGTAGCGCTCTTCCTTTTATAAAGGCTGTCTGGCTCCTGTCTATCGTCCTATTCGCTAGAGGAGCCAACCTAATCGCGTACGCTTTAGCAATGAATTTAAAGATAACATTAATAAGAGCGATAGGACGGAATAGTTTGATCGAGTCAGCCCCCTTAACCTTGGGGATAAGTGAAAGAATCCCGAAGTTAAGGCGCGAAACGTCCACCCTCCCTAGGGCAAAGTCGTTTAGCATGCTCAGAATGGGCCCCTTGAGAATTCCCCAGAATCTCTTAAAGAATGCCACCGGTAGCCCGTCCGGACCCGGTGCCGAGTCCACCCTCATGGAAGCCAACACTTCATCTAACTCGTCAGCTATGAAGGTGAGCTCCAACTCCCCGTTCTCCTCCTCAGAGATACGATTATGAGCTGGCCAGAGATTCTCTGCCAGGAGGAAGGCCCTCTCCTCCCCCCTAGCACCCATTAGCTCCTTGTAAAAGGAGTAGATATCATCACGAATCAGGTCCTGATCCGCCACCTCCCCCTGGGGTGTGATCAACCTAGGAATCCAACACTTTCGCCTTCTCCCATTGGCGATAGCATGGAAGTAGGCAGTACAGGCATCCCCCTTAGTTAGCCATTGTACTCTACTCCTCTGCTTCCAGTACTCCTCTTCCATCCTATCAAAAAGCAAAATTTGGTCCTCCAGATGATATCTGAGGGCCCAGCCCTCTTCGTCAAGGCCGCCGACATCGGCAACCCGATCAAGGCCCTCAACTCTGGCCAGGAGATTAGCCCTAAAATCGCGCTTCTCCTTCCCCAGATTAGCCCCCCAACCCTTGAGGAAACTCCTGGTGTGACCCGCGAGACACTGCCAGGCTTCAATACTCCCTCGATGGGGCCCCTGCTCCGTCAGGAACGAATTAAGTTTACCTGAAACCAGCTCCCCAAAGCCTGCGACCTGCATTCACCAGGTCTGGAAGAAGAATCGCGACGTCCTCAGTTGGCACTCCTCCCCGGAGTTGAGAAGCAGAGGGGTGTGATCCGACCCTATCCTAGTGATTGCAGCAAGCGAGCACAAGGGGAAATCGGCCTCCCAGGCCGTAGACATGAACACCCTATCGAGGACGCACCTGATAGGGTTGAGTTGTCTGTTAGTCCAAGTGAACCTCGCCCCGGTGCGAGGGATCTCCCTTAGAGACATCGCAGCGATCGCGTCATTGAAGCGATGGAGCCTAGGCCAATTAATATTGGCGTTACTCTTATCCCTAGCTTCCCTAATGAGGTTGAAGTCGCCACCTACCACCAGAGGGAGGTTGCAAGCAGAGACCTCCTGCCCTAGTTCTCCCAAGAACTCCGTAGAGCGGGAGTGATCCGCAGGGCCATACACCAAAATGAAGCACCATTTCAGATTGCGATTTCTTTGCAGAACCGTGGCTGAGAGAAAGAAAGTCCCCTTCTTCCACTCACCCACCTCAAAGCACTCCTCCCGAAACCCTAAAAGGAGGCCGCCAGAGTGTCCCATGGCAGGCAGCCAGTTCCACACGAACTGCCCACCACACTCTAGGCTACGTAGTTCTGCCATTGAGAAATCCTGTTTGATGGTCTCCTGAAGGCCGATGAGGTCTAGTCTTTCCCTCCTGACATAGTCCCTCAACTGAGTGCGGCGTCCCACCTGACCGAAACCGCGAATATTATAAATTAGGGCCTTCATTTAGAACCTCGGCGCTTGATTTGTCCCTTGCGGACCGACAGCAGAGGTCGAGACGTGCCCTTACGCTGCGACTTACTTCGAGTACACATCGACACCGGGAGAACGGGACCCCCATCCCTTCCCTCGGACTGAAACACGGTCAGCAACTCAGCCAGTCCACCCACCTGGACCCCGGTGGGAGATTGGCAGGACACTAGTGCGAACCGGTCATCCAGCTCCCAGGCCCCCTCGAGACTTGGCCGAGACCCCTCCGCGATCGGAGGGAGAGCAATATCAGCCTCCCTAGGCGATATCTGGGGAGGGGCCAACACCTCCTCCGCTCCCTGAGGTGGACCGACCTCAACAGGAGGAACCACACCCGCCGCCGAGGGCTGCGAGGCCTCAGCTGCCTCCCTGGCAGCTTTGGCCGCCTCCTCACGCTCCTTGCGGAAGGTAGCCTCGGCAATGGCAGCTTGCGCCTCCTCTTTAGCACGAATCAGATCGAGAATCATACACGGAGACCCTCGAGCCGGATTGAAAACAATGCAACTATCCTCAAGCACAGAGGCCAAGGCATCATCCGACCGAGAGGAGAGAGTCGTGAAAGAGAACTGACCTGAATCGAGATTACGCTCCGCGGCAAGCTTCTTCGCCTTCTCCATTGATGGAATCGACGCCGTCCCCTTAAGCCTCTTGCTCTTGCGCGCCGGCCCACTCGCACCCTTCGCCCTGGAGTACACCGCCTTGGAACGGGGAGCATGCGCCTGCTTGGACGCCGCCCTTGCTTCAGCTTGCAGGTTGACCACGCACTGCCCCACACCATCACCACCCGCCCCCTCCAACGCCTCGAAACCGGGCTCCACCGAGACCAGGGTAGAGATTTGCTCCGGTGTCCCCGTCGGCAGCTCTGTGAGCTGCGAGTCATCCATCGACACCTCCCCACCAGCACCTCCCGGAGAGCGCAGCGAGTCCATCAAGAAAGACACTGGCTTGGAACCACCCAGGTTAGAGCCATATTCATCAATGCTGGGGGCAAGACACTGACTGGACGCGGGGGCGCTGTGGCTGCCACCGTCCCGGCGAACACCCTTGTCCTTGGCCGCCGGTGCTTGCTTCTCCTTCCCCGTCTCCTTCGACTTCTCCAGCACCTTGTCAGCATCCTGCTTCCCCAGCCTCCGCCACTCCTCCTCATCCGGGCTAAGATCATCATAGTCCTCATCATCCGGGCTGTCATCACCAGGAGGTGGCCTCGGCGGGTTACCCGCACCACCAGCCCCACCTCGAGCGCCCAGCTCAGCTTGCACATCCAGCGAGAACCCCTCACCATTCACCACGAGCTGGACCGTGCCCCTGATCCTTTCGGGGAAACGGCACTGGAATTTCATGCGAATCGGTTCGGTCTTGTATTTTCTGAGCGAGAGGGAGTCCACTTCCAGCGGCCTTCCGAGCATGACCATGGCCGCCATGAGCCGCTCCTCCTCCATCATAGAGCCTGGCAGGCCAGAGATCTGTACCCAGGTGGATGGAAGAACCACAGAGGGCCTGGGGTCAAGGAAAGCTTCTCGGATGCAGACTTCCACCTTGTGAAGCGGGAGGAAAAGCTTCCCACTCCGCGTTCCCATACGCAGAGTAGCCTGAGATGGAAAGATCACAGAGAACTCAGACTCTGTGAGCTTGCACACCTGCCAATCCCAGTGGTCGTCGACCATATGCTTGAGCTCATCGGCCAGCTGCGACGCCGAGAGCGGGGAAGAGTTAAACTTGATAATAGCCGCATATACCATGGCCGAGAAAGCACCCTGCTCATTTTCAGTCAAAGGCTCGACCTCGATGGCGAAAAAGCCCCCGCCAGTAATCGCATGCCCCATAGTTTGAAGACGTAGCTTCTTACCCCTAGTCGGGCAGTTCGCCGAAGCATGACCCTCACCACTGCACAGCACACAAATGGGATCAAATGTGCAGGTGGATTGGAAGTGGCCAGGCCTCCCGCATTTGAAACACTCCGCGTCCGCTACGGCCCCCGCCGTCGCGCTGCCCCCTTTGGCCTTAGACCTGCCAGATGCCTGCGAGGCCTGACTTCTGATACGTCTCCAACGTATCTATACTTTTTGATGCTCCATGCTTGTTTTTACACCATTTGCCTATTGTTTCGTTACACTTAGTGGCACTTTTATGCATTTTCCGGAACTAACCTATTGACGAGTTGCCACAGTGCCAGTTCCCTGTTTTCTGCTGTTTTTGTGTTTCAGAGTGATACACAGGAAATATTCTCAGAATTGGATGAAACAAAAGCCAGAAGTCTTATTTTACCCGGGAGTATCCAGACATCCGAAAGAGAGCCGGAGAGGGGCCAGGGCCTGCCCTCACACTAGGGTGGCGCAGCCCAGGCCCTGGCCGCGCCACCCATGTGTGAGGAGCCCCTGGCTGCCCTCTCGCGACGCCCCTTCGCCTATATAAAGCCTCGGGACGGAAAACCCTAGGGGATTCAGCAATTTTCCAGAAGCAGTTCCGCAGCTCCGCCGCCACCGTCGACGAATTTCGGGGGACAGAAGTCTCTGTTCCGGCACCCTGCCGGGACGGGGAAGTGCCCCCGAAGCCATCTCCATCGGTCTCCATCGCCGTCTCCGCCGTCTCCATCGACCTCACCGCCATCTCCATCAACCTTGCTGTCTCCTATGATGAGGAGGGAGTAGTTCATCCCCGGGGCTGAGGGCTCTACCGGTAGCTATGTGGTTCACCTCTCTCTCCCATGATGTGATCTTTATGTGATCGTGAGCTTTGTATCATGTTGAACAAGTACATGTTATTATTCAGATATTTTGTGTACTCTAGCAATGTTATTAAAGTAATCTATTCCTCCTGCTATGGTGTAACGGTGACAGTGCGTGCATCATGGTGGTACTTGGTTTAGGCTATGATTGTGATCTCTTGTGGATTATGAGAATAATTATTGCTATGATAGTTTGAGTGATCTATTCCTCCTTTCATGGTGTAATGTTGACAGTGTGTGCACCGTGTTAGTACTTGGTTTAAGTTGCAATGATTTCTATCTTGAATTGTGATCTGATTTGGATATCTCTATGAGTGGTGTTTGTCAAGTACTTGATGAACTTTAAGGGGTGCTTCTGTAGCCACTACACAATGATTAGTGTTATTCAATAGGAGAGTAATTCAGAGTACCTTAGCAAAGAGAAGTTACTTGTTCATTCATGTTACATTGTTGGGAGTGTGTCCACTAGTGAAAGTATGATCCCTAGGCCTTGTTTCTAAGCTTTGCATACTGTTTACTTGCTGTTTTGTTACTTGTTTGCTTGCAGCGATTTTTATTCCATATTGCAATTACTACTTATAATCATCTATACCACTTGTATTTTACTATCTCTTCGCCGAACTAGTGCACCTATACATCTGACAAGTGTATTGGGTGTGTTGGGGACACAAGAGACTTTCTGTATCGTAATTGCAGGGTTACTTGAGAGGGATAGCTTTGACCTCTAACCTCCCTGAGTTCGATAAACCTTGGGTGATCCACTTAAGGGAAACTTGCTGCTGTTCTACAAACCTCTGCACTTGGAGGCCCAATAAGTGTCTACAAGAATAGAAGTGCGTAGACATCAAGCTCTTTTCTGGCGCCGTTGCCGGGGAGGTAAGGTAAAAGGTACTCGCATCCTCCTGTGTGAGTGCTCGGAGTTATTTCCTTTAGATTCTGCAGTTATATCTTTTTGTTTCTTGTTTTTATTTTCACTAGTTAGGCTTAATGGAAAACAAAGAGTTCTTTAGTCTTTTTCCTGATTTTAGATTTGAAGAGAAAATTGAAAATCCTTTGGAGCTTATTTTGCATAGCAATGTTATTAGTACGAATGCTTTGAATACTGTTAATGCTAATGCTATAGAAAAGTCTAAGCTTGGGGAAGCTAGTTTTGTTAAGTATGATATTTTTAGTCCCCCAGTTTTAGTGGAGAAAGTTTGCTCTGATGATATTTTATCTCCCATATGTGATGTTTCTAATGATGCTTGTGCTCCTCATCCTTTTAAAATACCTATGGAGATTGTTGAACGTATTAGGGATAACTGCTATTTAGGAGATGGAACTGTCCATCCTGGTGATCATCTGCTCTTTATACATGAATTATGCGAGTTGTTCCAGTGTGCAGGTATTTCAATGAACCAAGTTAAGAAGAAGCTATTCTCTTTGTCACTGAAAGGCAGAGCTGAGGAATGGTATCGGCTGCTTGAAGATGGTCCATCTATTGCATGGGAGGAAATTGTACCTCTCTTTTATTCTAAATTCTATCCTCCAAGTGAGATTCATAAAGATCGTAATCAGATATATAATTTTTGGCCTCATGAGGGAGAAAGCATTGCCCAAGCGTGGGGAAGATTGAAGTTACTAATGCATAAATGTCCTAATCATGATCTTCCTCGTAATATTGTTATTAATAATTTTTATGCAAGGCTTTCAGGATATTACAAGGACTATCTAGATGCATGCTTTGATGGGTCTTTCACAAGCAAGGATGTCGACACCAAGTGGGGTCTGCTTGAGACAATTCAAAACAATATCGAAGGTTGGGATAGCGACAAAGGTAAAGGATCAGGTATGAATTACGAGTTTGATTGCATTAAGTCTTTCGCCGAAACTGCTAATTTTCAAGAGCTTAGTGCTAAATATGGTCTTGATCCTCAAATTATGGTTGATTGCTTTAAAGCCTTTGCTTCCCATATGAATGTTCCTAAAGGAAATGGGGACGTGTATCATGAACCTTTTAAGGACACTTGCATAGAAAGTGATATTGTTATTGATGATTGCAATAAACATGCTCAAACTTCTAAAAGTCCTATTTGTTATAAGCATGTTAATTTTTGTGTAGTACATAGACCTTGTGAACAGAGTTACAGCAAGGAAGATTATTGTGTCCATCATGCAAATAAAGAAACCCGAATATGGTATAAGGATATAGGCGAGATCGGTAAGAAGGTTTGTGAGCTTTATCCTTTTCTTTGTAAACATTGCGATGACATAGGTCATTTTAATTTCCAATGCTCAAGCCCTAATAGTTACTCTTCTAGTACCTTAAGTTTGTATTGTGATGACAAGATTACTCCCAATCAGCATGATGAGCTCACTTTGTTCTTGGCGTGTGAAGAGATATCTAGAAAGATTGCTTTGATAGATATGAATGATGTTGATATTAATAGCACCCTTCGTGGTTGTCGCCTCTATTGTGCTAAAGATTGCCTTGCAAATACTTACATTCAAAATCTTATAAAACTTGATATTTTGCCAAGCTATGACAGGACTGATAGATGTTTTTATCTTATTAATAGAGAGGAGGAATCCTCCAAAGTTTCTTCTGTTGTTTCTGTCAGCAAACCAGAATATGTGGAGAAGATGCCCTTCAAGTCTCTCCCTCCTAAAGGAGAGAGTAAGAAGAGTAAGAAGAAGAAGAAGAAGAAGAAGAAGAGGAGTAAGAGGCGAGAGGATACGGTATCTTCCCCTAAGCGTTATGATCCTGCTATTGATTATGATAATTCCGATTGGGATGATGTTCCTATGCCTATTACTTATGTTAGTGATCATGATTGGGAAAAGCACTCTACTTTTGATATTGAAAATCTTTTTGGTACCAATTCTAAGGTTAATAATTGTTGTACCATTAGTGCTATCCATGTTCCTTCTTATGATGATATGTTTGATGAGTATGCTTTGCGACATAGTAGTTCTCTAGCTTGTGATGATGGGTATAATATTTTCAGTTCACCTACTTTTGAGGAGAAAATTAGTTATGATTGCAATATGCCTCCTGTTTTTGATGATTATGGTGATGAGAATAATTATTCTATTGATTCTGCTCCTACTACTATTGTTCATGTGGGGAGTATTAATTCTTTTATGCATGTGGCTCATGATAGGGATGTTTTATGTGATAGTTATATTGTTAGTTCTATTCATGATGCTACTGAAAGTTATTATGAGAGAGGGAAACATGGTTTGATGGATCTCAACAATATTAAGTTTCCCCTCTTTATGTTGCAAATCTTGAAGTGGCACTTGTTTTATCTATCCATGCTTGCTACTATGTGCCTCGTTGATTTATTTTCTTACAAGATTCCTATGCATAGGAAGTGGTTCAGATATAAATGTCTTTCACACTTGCTTTTTGATGTTCTCTATTGCTTTAAGTTCTTATATGGCGCCTTTGCCTCAAGCTCTTATATGGCGCCCACATGAGCATCTTTGCAAATTACTGCGCCTAGCTCAAAGGCGTTAAAGAAAAGCACTCTTGGGAGATAACCCAATGTTTTTACTTTCAGTAATTTTTCTTTTATTTGAGTCTTGGAAGTTATTACTACTGTAATGACCGCTCCTTATCCTTTTTATTTTATTGTTGTGCCAAGAGAAGCCTCTAATTTGAGTGAGGTAAAGATTTGGGGATGTTGCTGTCCTGAAACTGTTTTCGGTGCTGCACCGTAAAAATTCGTGAAAATTCTCTGTATATATTTTGGACCTGCGATTTCTTGTGCATATGCCCCAGGTTATATCCAAACTTTTCTTAGTTGAACACTTTTTGATTTGAGCAACATAAAATCCCTCAAAAATTCGACCTTTGTCAGCTGTTCAGTTTTGACAGATTTCTGCCAATATTTGTGTTTGCCACTTTATCGCTTTATTTTGAGTTCTTTTGATCATGGAACTTTTTGGGGAGTTGCTACAGTACTATTTTCTATATATGTGGTGGTTTTGAGTTGAAACCTGAAGCTAAAAGAGGTTGAATATATTTTATGCTTACACTAATGTTGCTAATAGAATTGTGTTTAGTTTTGTATGAAGGAAGTTTTCAAGTGTAGGGATTGGAGAATGATGAGATGAGTTGAAGAATGGACAAAAGCTCAAGCTTGGGGATGCCCATGCATCACCCCAAGAAATATCCAAGAAGTACAAGCGTCAAAGCTTGGGGATGCCCCCGAGGCACCCCTTCTTCATCGGCAAAAATCAGGTCACCTTTCAAAACACTATATTTTTATTGCTTCATGCACTATGTGTTTTTCTTGGAGCGTCAGTTGTTTTAGTTTTCTTAGTTGGTTAGGTTTGTTTGTTTTCTGCAATAAATGGTTAGATCACATCATGTTTCTTTTGGAGGAGATGAACTCGTTTTCATTTGCTAAGAACACTCAGTTTTTCACTCTTATCGTTCACCGAGTGTTCTTCTTTTTCTGCTACTGCTTTTGGTTTTTGTTTTCGCCTTGATTTGCGTTCAGACCTTGTCATACCTTTTTATCAAGGTGTATTTTTGCCTCTGATCTTTATTGGTTTTCATCAAAAGAGGTGTCTTAAAAAATTTCAAATGGTGTTGGAAAAGAGAAAAAGCTTTGTGCAAAATAGTGGTACAAGAAGGAGCTTGTGTAGACTGCGGCTTAGGCTTTTTCATGTCATGCTTGATGTCTTTTTGATAGTATGCTTAGTGGTTTTGTTGTAGCATGACTTGTCTCAAATAACTGAGATTGCTTAATGAGCCTTTGAAAAAATCATGCGTTGTTTTTATTGTATGGAAGCATTATTTTGGTTTTCTCCTTGATGCTTTATTTGGGTTGACTTGGCGCATGCTCACACATGTTAGACTCTTACAAAGTCGCCAATAGCCTTCATGATCATTTAGTTTTTGACTTTTGATGCCATCTTATGCTTCTTTTAATGTCGCTTTGTCGCTTTGCATGATTATGGCCATTATTGCTCTCTTAGTTGGTCGCTCCCAGTCTTTTGCTAGCCCTCGCCTTGTACTGAGTATGAGCTCTACTCGTGCATCCAACTCCTAAAAGCCAAGTTTGCCATTGTGTCCACTATAAATTCCTATGCATGGTATTTGTAAGCCATTCCAAAGTAAAATTTTCGTGTGCTACCTTTCAAAAACCTTCAAAACACTTCTCGTTTTGTGACACTGTTTTCAGCTCATGGGGACGTAGTGGTCGGATTTGCTATCTTCCATATTGCTTATTCCAAAAAGAAAAAAAAAAGAAAGAAAGAAAAAAGGCACTCCTCCAATGAATGTGAATGTTGGTGGGCACCCGATGGAATCGGTTAGCCATGGTATGTGAAAGGAAAAGGTGGGGAGGAGTGCCAAGTTTTATAAAAGAGCACAAAAGTGCCAATCTCTCTCTCAAAAACTTGCTTTATTTTTGTATGGAAGATAGTAAGAACCCCATTGCCAGTCGTTGACAAAGACAACCACCTCTCAAAATCAAGTTTTATCTCTCTGTTTTACAAATGAAAAGCTCTAGCACATGTTTAAATCACTGCTTCCCTCTGCGAAGGGCCTTTCTTTTACTTTTATGTTGAGTCACCACCTTCTTTCTTTATGCACCATTAAGAGAGCATAGTTGTCATTCTTAGTGCGATATACATTGTCCCAAAGTTCATTGATTGACTCATATTGTTGGTTTCACTTGTTCTTAAATTATTTGTATCTAGTCGCCCTCTTAAACTTTGAGGTGTCCTATGCATTTATGTTTTGCTCTCTTTGAAGGACAAGCTGAAAACCATTTGTATGTTTTTCCTTATGATTTGAACACACGTTTGACTTTCATTGTTTCATTATCATGATCTTTTGTTTATGTTCATTTGCATGTTTACAACATGGTTGCTAAGTTCTTTATTGTCAAGATTATATCTTTCATGCCCATGTTTTAAGTTCTTATGATCCCAGCTCACAATGCTTACATATATGATCAAGATTGTGATGGTGCATGTCACCTCAAAAATTATTTCTTTTGTTATCACTTACCTACTCGAGGACGAGCAGGAGTTAAGCTTGGGGATGCTGATACGTCTCCAACGTATCTATAATTTTTGATGCTCCATGCTTGTTTTTACACCATTTGCCTATTGTTTCGTTACACTTAGTGGCACTTTTATGCATTTTCCGGAAGTAACCTATTAACGAGTTGCCACAGTGCCAGTTCTCTGTTTTCTGCTGTTTTTGTGTTTCAGAGTGATACACAGGAAATATTCTCGGAATTGGATGAAACAAAAGCCAGAAGTCTTATTTTACCCGGGAGCATCCAGACATCCGAAAGAGAGCCGGAGAGGGGCCAGGGCCTGCCCTCACACTAGGGTGGCGCGGCCCAGGCCCTGGCCGCGCCACCCATGTGTGAGGAGCCCCTGGCTGCCCTCTCGCGACGCCCCTTCGCCTATATAAAGCCTCGGGACGGAAAACCCTAGGGGATTCGGCAATTTTCCAGAAGCAGTTCCGCAGCTCCGCCGCCACCGTCGACGAATTTTGGAGGACAGAAGTCTCTGTTTCGGCACCCTGCCGGGACGGGAAAGTGCCCCCGGAGCCATCTCCATCGGTCTCCATCGCCGTCTCCGCCGTCTCCATCGACCTCACCGCCATCTCCATCAACCTTGCTGTCTCCTATGATGAGGAGGGAGTAGTTCATCCCCGGGGCTGAGGGCTCTACCGATAGCTATGTGGTTCACCTCTCTCTCCCATGATGTGATCTTTATGTGATCGTGAGCTTTGTATCATGTTGAACAAGTACATGTTATTATTCAGATATTTTGTGTACTCTAGCAATGTTATTAAAGTAATCTATTCCTCCTGCTATGGTGTAACGGTGACAGTGCGTGCATCATGGTGGTACTTGGTTTAGGCTATGATTGTGATCTCTTGTGGATTATGAGAATAATTATTGCTATGATAGTTTGAGTGATCTATTCCTCCTTTCATGGTGTAATGTTGACATTGTGTGCACCGTGTTAGTACTTGGTTTAAGTTGCAATGATTTCTATCTTGAATTGTGATCTGATTTGGATATCTCTATGAGTGGTGTTTGTCAAGTACTTGATGAACTTTAAGGGGTGCTTCTGTAGCCACTACACAATGATTAGTGTTATTCAATAGGAGAGTAATTCAGAGTACCTTAGCAAAGAGAAGTTACTTGTTCATTCATGTTACATTGTTGGGAGTGTGTCCACTAGTGAAAGTATGATCCCTAGGCCTTGTTTCTAAGCTTTGCATACCGTTTACTTGCTATTTTGTTACTTGTTTGCTCGCAGCGATTTTTATTCCATATTGCAATTACTACTTATAATCATCTATACCACTTGTATTTTACTATCTCTTCGCCGAACTAGTGCACCTATACATCTGACAAGTGTATTGGGTGTGTTGGGGACACAAGAGACTTTCTGTATCGTAATTGCAGGGTTGCTTGAGAGGGATAGCTTTGACCTCTAACCTCCCTGAGTTCGATAAACCTTGGGTGATCCACTTAAGGGAAACTTGCTGTTGTTCTACAAACCTCTGCACTTGGAGGCCCAACAAGTGTCTACAAGAATAGAAGTGCATAGACATCAACCCCCCGCGCCAGGTTTACCTCTGGGCTTCTAAGACGCCGGCTGACCGCCTCCGCCTCCCTGCTTCTTGGCACCCCGCCCAGCATCTTCCTTCTTCTTTCTTTGCTGCTCATCCCGGCGCTGCTGCTCCAGCCACCACGGTGGAGGCTGATTCCACTCCTCGCGGTAGCCCGAGCCTTGGCCTCCCGGTCGGAAGCCTTCCCCCTGCTGCTCCTGGCGGTAGCCATAGCTGCCGCCGCTCTGCTGCCCTTGGAAGAAGCCCCCACCTTGAGGCTCCTGGCGGAAGCCACCTTGCTCCTGGCGGTAACTCCCTCCGCCCTGGGACTGGCGGAAGTCACCGCCACCACCACCGCCAAACTGCTCCTGCCTGAAACTGCCACCCTGCTCCTGCCGGAACCCACTGTCTCCGCCCTCCGACGAGTGGAAGCCACCGCCCCCGCCATTGAAGGGTTTCGCAGCATAGTAAATCAAAAAATTTCCTACGGATGCGAACAAGAAAGCCAAGATTTAATCTAGAAGATGTAATCAACGAGAGAGATAGATGAGATCTTCATACCCTTGAAGAAATCGCACAGCGGAAACGTTCAACAGAACGTGGATGATGTAGTCGTACTAGCCGTCTCCTCCCCGCGATCCGATCCGATCCTACGCCGCAAGTGGCGGCGCCTCCGAGAGATGCACACGTACGGTGCAGCGACGTCTCCTCCTTCCTTGGTCCAGCAAGTATGGTGGAGAGATAGATTGGATCTGCAGCACGACGGCGTGGTGCTTATGGTGGAGAGTTTCTGCAGCAGGGCTTCGCCTACGTGCAGTCGCGAGAGAGAGAGAGATTGGAGGGCAGCAGTTGGGCCGGTGGCTAGGGTTAGAGGTCAGGACGCCCCAGCCCTCTCCTCCCCTTTAAATAGGTAAAGGGGGGAGTCCAAGGGGGCTGCCTTAGCCTCCAAGTCAAGCCGATGGCCCCCAGGGAGAAAACTTGCCCCCTAAGTTTCCTTTGCCTTGACCCATAAGAAAACCCTAGGGCTAACTTGCCCCCCAAGTTTCCTTTGCCTTGGCCCATAAGAAAACCCTATGGTCCATGTGGACCCTTTGGGGCATGTGGGCCCCACCATGGAGCCCTCCGGAACTTTCTAGAACATTCCGGTACTCTACCAAAAAAGTCCAGAACTTTTCCGAAACCCAAAAAACTGCTTTCCATTATATGAATCTTATTCTCCGGACCATTCCGGAACCTCTCGTGATGTCCGGGATCTCATCCGACACTCTGAATGAAAAACTCAATAACCAATTATCCATTCTATCCTAGCGTCGATGCACGTTAAGTGTGTGACCCTACGGGTTCGAGAATATGCAGACATGATCTTCTATCAATAATCAACAACGGGATCTGGAAACCCATATTGACTCCCACATATTCATCGATGATCATATCGGACGAACCACGATGCCAGGATTCAATTAATC
Organism: Dactylis glomerata; assembly: GCA_007115705.1. Lineage (NCBI taxonomy): Eukaryota > Viridiplantae > Streptophyta > Magnoliopsida > Poales > Poaceae > Dactylis > Dactylis glomerata. Next base: position 283,048 of record QXEO01000721.1, read on the forward strand.
CCGTATATATATTCCCTTTGTCTCGCGATATTTTACTTGCCCGAGATTCGATCGTCGGTATCGGCATACCTAGTTCAATCTCGTTCACAGCAAGTACTTTACTCGTTTCGTAATCCAATATCACTTTGTGATTAACTCCTTAACCATATGCTTGCAAGCGGTGTTGATATCGATTACCGAGTGGGCCCGAAGTATATCTCTCTGACTCGGGAGGGACAAATTCCATCTCGATACATGCAACCCAACAAGTACTTTCCGATTACCTGAGAGACACCTTTATGATCACCCTTTCATAGGATAACGTTTGATGACCTCAAAGCTCTCTTCTGGTACTAGGAAGTTGCATTATCTCATGGTCTAAGGAATACAATACTTGACATAGGAAAAAGCTTCGCAAAGATGAACACAATGACACGATCTAATTGCTCTGCTTTATTTGGGTCTGTCCATCATATCATTCTCCTAATGATATGATCTCATTATTAATTGACAACTCATGTCTATGGTTAGGAAACCTTAACCATCATTAATCAATGAGCTAGTCCATAGAGGCGTACTAGGGACACAGTGTTGTTCATAAACCACACAAGTATTAAAGTTTCCGCTTAATACAATTATAGCATGGAATATAAACATTATCATGAACAAGAATTATAATAATAACATCTTATTATTGCCTCTAGGGCATAATTCCAACAGTCTCCCACTTGCACTAGAGTCAATAATCTAGTTTACATCTGGCAACAATCTAACACCCATGGCATTAAGGTGCTGATCATGTTTTGCTCGTGGAAGAGGTTTAGTCAATGGGTCTGCGACATTCAGATCCGTATGTACTTTGCTAATCTTCAGATCTCCATCTGCTATATAATCTCGAATTATATGGAACCGGCGGTTGATGTGCTTGGTCTTTGGATGATATCTTGGTTCCTTAGCCAGTGCTATGGCGCCAGTGTTGTCACACAATATCTCCAGTGGGTCCAAGGCATTTGGAACCACACCAAGCTCAGTGATGAAGTTCCTGATCCAAACTCCTTCACTTGATGCTTCCGAAGCAGCCATGTATTCCGCTTCTGTTGTAGATCCCGCGATCACGCTTTGCTTGCAGCTTCTCCAGCTCACAGCTCCACCATTCAAAATATAAACGTATCCTGTCTGAGATTTAGAATCATCCGGGTCGGTGTCGAAACTAGCGTCGACGTAACCTTTTACGACGAGCTCCTCATCACCTCCATAGACCAAGAACATTTCTTTAGTCCCATTTAAATACTTTAGGATGTTCTTTACGGCTGTCCAGTGTTCCACTCCTGGATCACTTTGGTATCTGCTCGTCAAACTAAGAGCATTGGACACATCCGGTCTAGTACATAGCATGGCATACATGATAGAACCTATGGCCGAGGCATATGGCACTTTGCTCATAGTATCTCTATCTTTTACCGTAGCTGGATACTGAGCCTTGCTCAATATCTTACCTGACAACATGGGCAATGAACCTTTCTTTGCTTTATCCATTCTGAACCTCTTCAGAACTTTGTCCAGGTATGTACTTTGGCTTAAAGCTATTAGGCGTCTTTCTCTATCTCTATAGATTTTGATGCCTAATATATAAGCAGCTTCTCCTAGGTCTTTCATTGAAAAACATTTATTCAAATAACCCTTCACATCGTTAAGCATGCCGATGTCATTTCCAATAATCAATATGTCATCCACATATAGTACTAAAAATGTCACCGAGCTCCCACTCACTTTCTTGTAGATACAAGCTTCATAGCAATTTGGAACAAATCCAAAACTCTTGATCACTTGATCAAAACGAAGGTTCCAACTCCGAGATGCTTGCTTCAGTCCATAAATGGAACGCTAAAGTTTGCACACTTTATTAGCATCCTTAGGATCGACAAAACCTTCGGGCTGCATCATATACAACTCTTCATCAATGTTGCCATTGAGGAACGCAGTCTTGACATCCATCTGCCATATTTCATAATCATGAAACGCAGCAATTGCTAATAAAATCCGAATGGACTTAAACATCGCTACGGGAGAGAAAGTCTCATCGTAGTCAACACCTTGAACTTGCCGAAAACCTTTTGCGACAAGCCGAGCTTTATAGACAGTAACATTACCATCCGCGTCCGTTTTCTTCTTGAAAATCCATTTGCACTCAACGGCCTTACGGTCGCTAGGAGGGTCCACCAAAGTCCATACTTGGTTTTCGCTCATGGATCCCAATTCGGATTTCATGGCCTCTAGCCATTTCTCAGAGTCTGGGCTCATCATTGCTTCCTCATAGTTCACAGGTTCACTGTTGTCTAACAACAAGACGGTTAAGACAGGGTTTCCGTACCATTCAGGAGTGGTACGTGACCTTGTTGACCTGTGAAGTTCAGTAGTAGCATCGTTTGAAGTTTCATGATCCTCATCATTAGCTTCCTCTCTTGTTGGTGCAGACGGTACCGGAACAACTTCAGGTGCTGCGCTACTCTCCAACTCGAGAGAAGGTTCAATAACCTCGTCTAGCTCTACCTTCCTCCCACTCACTTCTTTCGAGAGAAACTCCTTCTCAAGAAAGGATCCGTTCTTAGCAACAAAGACTTTGCCTTCGGATCTGTGGTAGAAGGTATACCCAATTGTTTCCTTAGGGTATCCTATGAAGACGCATTTCTCCGCTTTGGGTTCGAGCTTGTCCGGCATCAACTTCTTGACGTAAGCTTCGCATCCCCAAACTTTAAGAAACGACAACTTAGGTTTAGCACCAAACCATAGTTCATACGGTGTCGTCTCAACGGATTTAGATGGTGCCCTATTTAAAGTGAATGCAGCGGTTTCTAATGCATAACCCCAAAATGATAATGGCAAATCTGTAAGAGACATCATTGATCGCACCATATCTAATAGAGTTCGATTCCGGCGTTCAGACACACCATTGCGTTGTGGTGTTCCGGGTGGCGTGAGTTGCGAAACGATTCCGCTTGCTTTAAGATGCGTGAGAAAATCATAACTCAAATATTCACCTCCACGATCGGATCGTAGAAATTTAATTTTCCTGTTACGATGGTTTTCCACTTTGTTCTGAAATTCTTTGAACTTTTCAAACATTTCAGATTTATGTTTCATTAAATAGATATACCCATATCTACTTAAGTCATCAGTAAAAGTGAGAAAATAGCGATATCCACCGCGCGTCGAAACACTCATTGGTCCGCACACATCGGTATGTATGATTTCCAATAAGTCCGTTGCTCGCTCCATTATTCCAGAGAACGGGGTTTTGATCATCTTGCCCATGAGGCACGGCTCGCACGTGTCAAATGATTCAAAATCAAGAGACTCCAAAAGTCCATCAGAATGAAGTTTCTTCATGCGTTTTACACCAATATGACCTAGACGGCAGTGCCACAAATAAGTTGGATTATCACTATCTACTTTGCATCTTTTAGCCTCAATGTTATGGATGTGCGTTTCATTGCTTTCGAGATTCAGAAGAAATAAACCATTCACAACAGGTGCATGACAATAAAAGATGTTATTCATATAAATAGAACAACCATTATTCTCAGATTTAAATGAATAACCTTCTTGCAATAAACACGATCCAGATATAATGTTCATGCTCAACGCAGGCACATAATAACATTTATTAAGGTTTAAAACTAATCCCGAAGGTAAAACTAAGGAGAGCGTGCCGACGGCCATCACATCAACTTTTGATCCATTGCCAACGCGCATCGTCACCTCATCCCTTGCTAGCCGCCATCTATTCCGTAGCTCCTGTTTCGAGTTACAAATATTAGCAACTGAACCAGTATCATATACCCAGGCACTACAACGAGCGCTAGTAAGGTAGACATCAATAACATGTATATCAAATATACCTTTGATGGTGCCAGCCTTCTTGTCCGCTAAGTACTTCGTACAGTTGCGCTTCCAGTGACCCTTGTCCTTGCAATAGAAGCACTCAGTGTCCAGCTTAGGTCCAGACTTGAGCTTCTTCTCAGCAGGGGCAACACGCTTGCCGCTGCCTTTCTTGAAGGATCTCTTTGCACCCTTAGCTTTCTTGAAGCTAGTGGTCTTGTTGATCATCAACACATGATTATCTTTCTTGATATCCACCTCCGCAGCTTTCAACTTAGCGAAGAGCTCAGTGATCGTATCAGTGGAACCAATTTGATTATGAGTAACCACAAAACCTTTGTAGCTAGGAGGGAGTGATTGCAGAACTCTGTCAATCTTGAGCTCTTCTGGAATCTTGCAGTCCAGTTGCTCAAGGCGTTGAGTGTAGCCCAACATCTTAATGGCGTGCTCACTAACGGAACTCCTTTCCTCCATCTTGCAGTTAAAGAACTTCTCAGAGATCGCATATCTCTCAGAACGGGCTTGAGTCTGAAACATGGTTTTCAGTTCCTCAAGTATCTCAAAGGGCCCGTCAAACTCCTCAAAACGATTTTGAAGTTCCGGTTCCATAGCAAACAACATGGTACTCTTAATCACTCCATAATCATCTTTGCGTGACTGATAAACAGCTTTTTCATCAGCCGGCGCATCAGCAGCAGGGGCGTCACCTAGCGCTTTCTCAAGTACATAGGCTTTTTGTCCGCCAGCGAGAATGATTCTCAGATTGCGGAACCAGTTGGTGAAGTTAGACCCATTGTTCTTAAGCTTTTCTTTCTCAGCAAACACGTTGAAGTTGAAGTTGGACTTAGCCATTTGATCTACAACATTGCAAGTACAATTTAGACTATGTTCATGATAACTAGTTCAACTTAATCAAATTACTAGATGAACTCCCACTAAATTCAACATCCCTCAAGTTGTTTAGTGAACACGATCCAAATTCACCACACCTAATCCGATCTTCACGAGAAGAGATGTGGTTTCAATGGTGGACAACTAAGTGTCGATCATATCATTCATATGACTCATGTTTAACCTTTCGGTTCGTGTGTTCCGAGGCCATGTCTGTACATGCTAGGCTCGTCAAGTCAAACCCAAGTATTTCCGCGTGTGCAAAACTGGCTTGCACCCGTTGTATGTGAACGTAGAGTTTATAGCACCCGATCATCACGAGGTGCTTGAAAACGATGAACTTTCGCAACGGCGCATACAAGGGGAGAACACAATTTTATCTTAATCTTTAAGTGAGGAATCAACTTATAATGCTACCGTCGCGATCTAAGCATAATAAGATACATAAAAGGATAAACATCACATGCATATAATTTTATGTGACATGGTATAGCCAATCTCTGCGCCATGATCTCCATCTTGTGCGCTCCGGCATGATCTCCATCAGTCCACCATGATTGCCTCCACCACGAATAGCAACTACAACTATTGCTAACTACTTAGCGATAAAGTAAAGCTATTACATGGCATATAAGGAGTTGACACGCAGGTCATACACAATTATAAAGACAGCCATATGGCTCCTGCCGGTTGTGAACTCATCGACATGCAAGTCGTGAAATATTACAAAACATGATCATTGCATACATCACATATATCACATCACATCTTGTAGCCATACCATATCACAAAACACTCCCTGCAAAAACAAGTTAGACGCCTCTACTTTGTTGTTGCATGTTTTACGTGGCTTATGGGAGTTACAAGTTAAGAATGATTCTTACCTACGGAAAGCCACAATGGTGATATTATGGTTGCTAACATCCGTTGTAAATCTCATGACTACTGTAGTGAGAGAAACTGGCATCCACCAGCCGCATGTGTGGAACAAGCCACACGTCAAGTGCGGAGCCGGTCTCGCGAATGAGGTCGCGTAAAGTTGGCCTGGACCGCTTCGATCTCACTATGCCGCGCCATAAGAAATACAAAACAAAGAGGTTTGCAACAAAAAACATCAACGCCCGCAACAAGCATGTTGCGTTCTACTCGTGAAACACATCTACGCATAGATCTAGCTCTGATACCACTAAAGGGTTTCGCAGCATAGTAAATCAAAAAATTTCCTACGGATGCGAACAAGAAAGCCAAGATCTAATCTAGAAGATGTAATCAACGAGAGAGATAGATGAGATCTTCATACCCTTGAAGAAATCGCACAGCGGAAACGTTCAACAGAACGTGGATGATGTAGTCGTACTAGCCGTCTCCTCCCCGCGATCCGATCCGATCCTACGCCGCAAGTGGCGGCGCCTCTGAGAGATGCACACGTACGGTGCAGCGACGTCTCCTCCTTCCTTGGTCCAGCAAGTATGGTGGAGAGATAGATTGGATCTGCAGCACGACGGCGTGGTGCTTATGGTGGAGAGTTTCTGCAGCAGGGCTTCGCCTACGTGCAGTCGCGAGAGAGAGAGATTGGAGGGCAGCAGTTGGGCCGGTGGCTAGGGTTAGAGGTCAGCACGCCCCAGCCCTCTCCTCCCCTTTAAATAGGTCAAGGGGGAGTCCAAGGAGGCTGCCTTAGCCTCCAAGTCAAGCCGGTGGCCCCTAGGGAGGAAACTTGCCCCCTAAGTTTCCTTTGCCTTGACCCATAAGAAAACCCTAGGGCTAACTTGCCCCCCAAGTTTCCTTTGCCTTGGCCCATAAGAAAACCCTATGGTCCATGTGGACCCTTTGGGGCATGTGGGCCCCACCATGGAGCCCTCCGGAACTTTCTAGAACATTCCGGTACTCTACCGAAAAAGTCCAGAACTTTTCCGAAACCCAAAAAACTGCTTTCCATTATATGAATCTTATTCTCCGGACCATTCTGGAACCTCTCGTGATGTCCGGGATCTCATCCGAGACTCTGAATGAAAAACTCAATAACTAATTATCCATTCTATCCTAGCGTCGATGCACGTTAAGTGTGTGACCCTACGGGTTCGAGAATATGCAGACATGATCTTCTATCAATAATCAACAGCGGGATCTGGAAACCCATATTGACTCCCACATATTCATCGATGATCATATCGGACGAACCACGATGCCAGGATTCAATTAATCCCGTATATATATTCCCTTTGTCTCGCGATATTTTACTTGCCCGAGATTCGATCGTCGGTATCGGCATACCTAGTTCAATCTCGTTCACAGCAAGTACTTTACTCGTTCCGTAATCCAATATCACTTTGTGATCGGCGAATCACTTTAATGAATAGAATATGGTACCAGATAGGCATTATCTAGCATCTAAGCATAAAAATTAATTTCTTTAACATGCATAAAATATCACTTTATAGACTCCCTTTGACCCCTATTACTTGTCGCTAATATGGATGTATCAGGACATATTTTAGTGTCTAGATACGCCCATATTAGAGACAAGTAATAGTGGTCAGAGGGGGTACATACTAATAATCATAATGCACACGAAATAATAGACCTTTAAAGTGGAATACCATGTGTTCGCCAATACGAGATTAAAGATTATCAAAAGGAACATGACATATATAATTTTAGATATGTTACATGTACCACTTCGTCATTAAAGCCTCGAGAACCACCCATTATTTCCAAATTTGTAGGCCCATTAGCATTATCATATATATACAAGTCAATAACTCTAACAAGTCTCCAACTCACCTCTAGGTTACCATTGAAATCCATACCTACCTCCTCCGCCATGCCATGCTCGATGCCATTTGTAAGCTCTAGCATCGACGCCACCCATTAATAATTACATGTGCACGGTCATCGTCTCCTACAATAGTCAATGTCGCCCTAATCAATCATCTCTCCGAGACCAGATAGTCAAATCTAGCTTGATATATTGTAAACTATTGAGATTTGAATAATACAGAAGTACCAAAAACACGTAAATTTGTGAAAGCTCTACGTGAAACTGCTAGGTGTTCCACCTCATCTCTTAGCCAACAAATCTCCAACTCTACGATGCATGTCCATAAATTTTTCCCAAAACCACCGTTGTTGACTATATCGCGCATCCAACACAACTCCCGGCACGTTGCCCCCTCTCTACATATGCCATCTATTTTTAGTCCCCTAAACTTGTCATGTTTCAAATAGTTAAGGATTTAACTACCTGAGCTCAAGATGTGCCACGAGACGTTGTATTTCATTTTTCTAGCTAATTGCATGGGCCCGCTCTGTGATTTTTCTTGGATCCAAAGACTACGTTCATGGTGAATCTATACTTAGGTTATATTTGAGATATTCGATTTCTACCTTGGTGGTATTCGGTACCACCTCTGGCTATGGTCGATCCTCAAGAACTGTATGATGTTTGAAGGAAATAATCTGGAGTTTTTGGTGCAATTTTGGCGGGAAAATTATTTTCACCAAAAGGTAGATTTTATTATTTCATAGGAAATGTGTTGTGGATGGTTACTGGTCTAAACAGGCCAGAAGGGAGGTTATTCGGTGTCCCGTCCCGAAACCGGCCCACGCGAGCCCCTCTCACTCTCGCTCTCGTGCGCAGCCCCTCCCACACGCGCCGCCGCTCTCGATCCCGAGCGCCTCCCCACCGTCGATCGCTCCCCATTGGCCGCCGAACTCCGCCTTCCCGCCGCCGAGGGCCGGCGCTGGGAGGCAAGCGACGACCGCCTCCAAGTGGTCAACTTTTCTCTGCGGGGCTCGCGGCTACCGACGGCCTGCAAGGTCTGCCGGCGAGGCCGCCCCACGTCTCCGGCGACCGCGAATCTTCTCCGAGCGGCCGCTTGTCCCCTTGATCCGGCGACTGCGTCTTCCATAGCAACCTGCTCGCGCGCGTCGGATCTGGGGATGAAGGCGACGGCGTGGGTGCGGCTGCCGTCGCGGTCCGCGGGGTCCGCGTTTACCGCATCACTGCATCAGTGCCAAGGTGCGGAAGGGCATCTACCAGCAAGACTGCGTCGAGCTCGGCAAGAAGCTGGTTGATCGCTGCATCCCCGCGACAGCACTATCCTAGGTCAGTCCCTTCTCCTGTGCGTCAATCATTGCTGCTGTGCTCCAAGAACGCACCGCTGCGCTCCTCAAGCAATTGCTGATATGCTCACGTGTTTTTTCCTGTGGTGTGTTGAGGTGTGGAGAGCTGGTCTGCTGGGAGTATGACGTGCCTCAGTTCAATCTGAATAAAAAAAACTGTCATTTGCCGAGCACGGAGGCTAACCCTTGTCTGCCGTGCATTTATGCCGGCTCCGTCCGTGGAGTTGCAGTGGCTGGACGCCGCCGACCATGGCTGGCCAGTAGCACCTTTGGATGGATTTGGTTTGGCTTCACTTGATTTTCCCTGTTTTGCTATGCCATGCTCTACTGTAGACTCTCATGTGTAGGTAGGTAGTCTTACTTGCTATGCTTTGCTTGAGTGGGATGATTATTCTTTGGCAGCCTCTGAGCAAAATTGAAGTAATTATCATGTACAATCCGTGCCTCAGCGTTTCCATCCTTGTTAGATGCTAGGGTGTACGTATTTTAATTCTGCATATGTACCCCACCTATCATATGGTGCTCAGAGCATCCACTTGATGATTCGTTATGAACATCATAGCTGATTCATGTACATGCTTGCGCCTTAATGCTGTCACTGTAATGATGCACTTAGTATAATGCAAAGCAGGTTTTTCAGATGATGCGTGCTCTTGATTTTGCATACCTTCCAATACAGTGACCACTTAGACATACTCTTATATGATTGTTCTTTGTGTAATCAAAGCTGTGGCCATGGAACCTTCTGTGCTCCAGTCTAAGATGAAAGAGTGAAACTTGTCAATGGAAAGATGGAGAAATTCTGAGGTGTAATTGGCTGGAAGACTGAACCGTTCTTGTAAGTTTGCTGACGGCCACTCCAAAGTAAGTGACGACATCACTATGCACTGGTTCAAACAATTTTCTCGTATTCATCACATGTACCTAACTTGCTAATTTTGTGTTCAGGTTCTGTTCCAGTATGCTGCAAGGCATGCTCCTCTCAGAATTGAGCATCAGGTAGTCTCTGCTCAATTGAAAAGTATGGAGGTTGGTTCTTGCACTGTTATTTACATAAGATATTATTGATCTGGCATTGCTAGTTGATTAACATGTAATTGGTTTAGTTCTAAGCCTTTATTTTATTGCCCTGTTAAGAGGTTAATCAACTAATTGATCATCCAATTAATGCTAGCATTTTCTAGTGTATGTGTAGTGGCTGTCTAGTGTATTTAGATTCCATTCATTTCACCAACTGCTCATTTTTATATACTGGATACATACCAAGTGTAGGTATAGTGTGTACTGTAACTTTTTAGTTAACTTCCGGATTTTATGGAGCAGGTTCATTTGTTACTTTGGTATATTACAGCGTGGTAAATCTGTAATGTGTATATTGTGCATATGTGTCTTGCTTTTGAGCAACCTATGTGTGTGCTGTGCTCCTTTATTGTTCCTCTAATTCGCTGGGTTGATTCCAATTCTTCCATTAATTACCTGAATTATGACGTCAATGGCGTGTGTGACATGGTAATGACTAATAAGTAATAGCACTACGTCCTTGCTGACAGTGTTGAACTGTGAAAATAGTGTCCCTGTTATGATGCCGCTATGAAGTCATGATGTATTATTGCTTTCATGGCAACAAAGCCTACAAAATTTCTTTACACAGAGGTTGTTTTTGTTGCATCGACAGAATACTCTTAGAATCGTAGAATCAGTCCATATAGTATTATGTAGCAATGCTTGCAGCTTATTACATGGACTGCTCTGAAATGCTTATTACATGGATTGCTGTGAAGTAATAAGTCTTATATATCCCAGGCTTTGGTACTCCTCCCGATCCATAATAGGTGTCGCTGATTCAGTGCAAAGTTGTACTAAATCAGTGGCACTTATTATGGATCGGAGGGAGCACCAGTTATTGGTTCTTACTCAGCCATATATGTGTACACGATATTATTTCTTCATCTTATTGCTGTTGGTCAGATTATTTATAATGCAATTTAGCCATTTCATCTTCAAGAGTCATGCATAATTACCACTTCCTCTGTTCCATATTTTTTTAGTTGTCGAAGATGATGTATCTATATACAAAATGTGTCTAGATACATCCAAATCAGCGACAACTGATATGGAACTGAGGGAGTACTATGGTAAAACATATTTGGATCGGTTGTTATATTGTACCGGGTATGTTGAGCATTTATCTTTGTGTTTGTGCGATAGCAGTGTTAATTGGATTGTGGCGATTATATATTGCAGCTCAAATTGTGAACAGTGATACTTTATATATGTATGTGCACAAGTAGAAAAAATATGATTTTGATTGACACAAGCGTCTTTTGTACTTTCAGGACTACATAGCTTTCAACAGCAAGGACTAGGATGTGCTTGCATTCTGGTGAGTAGATGCCATTCCGGCTTAGGTTGGTGCTGGCCGTGACCTCCTGCGCCTCGCGCGTGGTTGTAGGCCTGGCTTGCCGTCGGCTTTGGCGAGTCCTGCGCTCTCGCTGCCGCGCCGCAACCGCCGCAGCGGTGGCCTTCTTCTACGTCCCAACGGCTTAGGTGAGAGTTCTCCCCATGTCTCCTCTAGATGTTGTTAGTAGAGCAGTTGTGCAATACCGCTGACAGTAGGCTGTGAAGTAGAGTTATTTGGCATGTTACCTGTGAGTCGAGTTCATCTTATTTTTCTCCTCTAGGTGCTGTGTGTAGCACGGACGGACGAGTGGTGTGGCTGTATGATGAATGCATTGTCTGGTGCAGGGGATGGCCTGGGCTTTTGATGACTCGGCGACCTTGGTGTTCTGGGAGCGGCTATGCAGTGCTGCTGTTACAAAGTAGAAGTGTTTTAAATTCATGTATCTTTTTTTTTTGGTGTGGAAATGAAAAGTTGAAATCTCCCTTGAATGAAACTTGTGATATATGGAGTTTGACTGCAGTTGCCCTGCTTGTATTCACTTGAATTGCAGCAAACTCCTTATATCCATGGGAAATCCAGTTTGATGCAAGAAGGAATTTACAAGAGTCAGTCAAACAGTACTGCAGGTTGAAGTTTAAAACCTCTTTCTTTATTTATGTACACATATAGCAAAGGGAACAAAGTAGGGGCGGAATAGATTGATAATTTAGTGGAAGCACTAAGTAGTAGTAGTAGTAGAAAGAGACTAGTGGAGCATGAGCACGGTGGGTCACAGCCCAATCGACGCCTTTTTCTTGGTGTCCGAGCTTATTGAGGCGACGACTTTGCGTTGAGAAGGAAAAGAAGGGGGCAAAGAAAAAATTTGGATGGTTTCAGCGGGGAGGCCATGTTCGTTTTTTTTTTTCGGGGAAACGCTGGCGGGAGACGCAAGCATGACGTCAGGACGCGCTAGCTGTCGTGGTGGGTGGGAGCGGTAATTAGCGCCATCTGCGCGCGGGTAATTAGCGCATGCATGAATTAATGCCAGCTGCCTCGTCCGTTATTTGTGGGCGTAAAAAAGGGTAGCAGTTGTCAGTTACCGTAGTTTGTGCGGGAAACGGCACGACTGGAGTCTGGAGGCGAGGCGTAAGTACCGATCGACGGGCGATTCAGTTTGCGGTTACTAAGTTACCCTTACAGGTGCCTTAGTTTGCTGCAATCACCCTGTAGATCTAAAAGCTCTTAACAAATAGCTCAGAGGGTCTTTTTTTGGTAAAATTTGTTTGAGCCCAAATCGTAGTGTTTGAATTGGGGGAAAAAACATTTGAACTCATAATTCCCGTTCCGTTGCCGCTTGCTGAGCCCACCTTGTCAGGTTTACCCGTTATTCTAACAGAACTAGACTTTGTCAGCGTTAGAGTTCCGTTGCCACCGTCTTCTTCCCTGTTCTGTCGTCCTCCCCTGTTCTGTCCGCCCGCCCAGCTCGCCGTCGACCCCTCGCCGTCGCTACGCCGGAATCGAGCTCGCCGTCGCTTCGCCGGAATCGAGCTCCCCGTTGCTGAAACCACCCTGGTGCTAGGATCTCCCACATAGTGGCAAGGGCTCCCCAGGTCGCAGTTTCGGCTCCTCCCTTCCCCCATAGATCCGAGCTCCCCAGATAGGAGATCTAGAATCGCTCCCTCTAATATCTCTAATGGAAGCGCGGCACCTATGAAAGCGCAGCACCAATGGAAGCGCGGCAATCTCAGAGGAGATCGGCTAGCTGTCTCTAATAGCGATGGCGGCGGTGGCTGTTCCTGTGGACTTGGTGGCGGAACCTCATAAACATCTTGTTTCTTGTTATGTTAATTTTCACCGAATTCATCTCTGTAAATGCGAATCTCAAAAATGAAGAACAATAAATGTAGATTTCAGATCTCAAATTTACAGGAGAAACACTAAATCTGAAAGTTCATAATATGTGGTTGCTTCAAACTTACAGAAGCTAGTTAGTAACACAAAAGGCGGCTTTAGCCTTATCTATACAAAAGCTATTCTTCAGAGTTAGTCTAACACTAACTATACTTAACTGAAGAAACTAGGGGAGAACAGCCTTCTTGGAAGTTGGCATACCAAAATGCTGCAAAGGGCTAAAGTTCATTGCTAAATCATCCGGAACTGAACGATTTCCCTTCCCGCCTAACTCCTGCTGCTTTTCTCCATTCAGCATGCACGGCGTGGCTTCCCCTTCCTCGGGCGGCTGCGCTCGCTCTTGGGGGAGGAGGGCTTTCCGCGCTTCTGGCGGAAAAGCGTCTGGTTGAACCTGACCAGCAACGCCGCCGCGAGGCATTCTTCAAACGAGTAGTACGGCAGATCTTGGTAGGTGTCGTATTTCCTGGTGAACCGCAGTCGCAATGATAGATCAGTGTAGTTGTGGTTCGCCGGCGGCGCATAAGCACGCCATATCTTAGAACTCGATATGGACCGCTTCCTCGCCCGCCGCAAGTTCTTGTTGGTCTTCGACGCCGGGAAAGCGGTGAATGGCCGACGACGACGCTTCCCCAGCTTACCCCACTTGAGCTTCATAGCCCTTACCTCGGACAGAGCCGGTGAGCATCTAGACCTTAGGGAAACCCTCCTCCCCGCCTGCAACGCCCCCGCCGACAATGCCAACTTGGGGAAGTTCATGACAGCCGCTATTGGCACCTGCACACCGGCTTTGACAAGACAAGTCATTGCCTGCCGGATGGGGGCTTGATATTGGAGCGTCGGCGGCGGCGGTGCCATGAGCTACGGCGAGCTTAGGGTTGGGACTATGAAGTGGGGAGTGAGACAGGGGAGGAAGACGCGTAGCAGCCTTAATCTGCCCCGTAAATAAAATAACAGTTGTCCATGTTTATCTAATTGGGCTTTTACTTCATTTTTCTGGGTCCACTGTCAGTTAGACTGGGATTGCTATATGGGGTAAAGTACTAGATACCTCTACCCATGGCGACCTCAACCCTAAATCACATTTCCAGTCGCCTTCCTCCCAAACCGGCGGCTGCTGGGGGTTGGCCGCCCCGCCCACAGCGACTGCTCGAACCAACGCCGGCCGGGTGGCGTTCGACCTCCACGGCGTCCTGCACGCAGGAATCCCTTCTCAAGGTAAGTGTAGGGTTTTCCCGTACGGATTGCCCAATGCTCCGATGTAGCACTAGTTCAAGGGGCGGCACTAGTTCAAGGGGAATGTTCCAAAAATATTTCTACTTCTGTAATGATAGTTCAGTAATTTCGTAATCGATATTTCGCAAAAGGTGTGGTTCATATGGTCAGTGAGCCTGCTTGATTGATCTATAATCAGAACTATATGGTTGCTATGTATGTTGCCCAAACTTGCATGCCCTGCCAAAACATTCGTTACCTATTATATTTTAGTCTTTGTTCGGTTCAGTTTGTTGCCAAAATATTTAAAATGATTGAATGGGTGCTCTTATTCTAGTTTAAATTGTGTTGTATCTCGGACACAACATTGCTCCATTGTGCTAAAAGGGGAAATTTAGGACATGCTCTTGGTGGAGCTTTTAAAGCACTGTTGGAAGCTATGCAATGCTACTGGATATATTGACATGTTCTTGTTGAGATGAATTTTAAATGATAATAGAAAGCTATGTCATGCTCTTGGTGATTTGTATATCAAATATTGCATTCCACCTCATGTTTTTTGGTGATTTTTAATTTGTTATTTAGACGAAGAATATAGATGTGATGGGTTATGGGGTGACGGCACCGTGAGTTTGACCTAGAATTCAAAATTGAGCGAAGGAAATAAAAATGAAATCAAATAATTGGAAAACCAGCGCATGGAGTCATGGTATGTGATGTAGTATCTTAGAAAAATAGCAAATAGGGCATGCCAAGGATTCATAGGAACACTCTTTACAAATTTGGCATGCTTTTGGGAGCTTACGGCACCGTGAGTTTGACCAAGTTCTCCCCATGTCTCCTCTAGATGTTGTTAGTAGAGCAGTTGTGCAATACCGCTGACAGTAGGCTGTGAAGTAGAGTTATTTGGCATGTTACCTGTGAGTCGAGTTCATCTTATTTTTCTCCTCTAGGTGCTGTGTGTAGCACGGACGGACGAGTGGTGTGGTTGTATGATGAATGCATTGTCTGGTGCAGGGGATGGCCTGGGCTTTTGATGACTCGGCGACCTTGGTGTTCTGGGAGCGGCTATGCAGTGCTGCTGTTACAAAGTAGAAGTGTTTTAAATTTATGTATCTTTTTTTTTTTGGTGTGGAAATGAAAAGTTGAAATCTCCCTTTAATGAAACTTGTGATAGATGGAGTTTGACTGCAGTTGCCCTGCTTGTATTCACTTGAATTGCAGCAAACTCCTTATATCCATGGGAAATCCAGTTTGATGCAAGAAGGAATTTACAAGAGTCAGTCAAACAGTACTGCAGGTTGAAGTTTAAAACCTCTTTCTTTATTTATGTACACATATAGCAAAGGGAACAAAGTAGGGGCGGAATAGATTGATAATTTAGTGGAAGCACTAAGTAGTAGTAGTAGTAGAAAGAGACTAGTGGAGCATGAGCACGGTGGGTCACAGCCCAATCGACGCCTTTTTCTTGGTGTCCGAGCTTATTGAGGCGACGACTTTGCGTTGAGAAGGAAAAGAAGGGGGCAAAGAAAAAATTTGGATGGTTTCAGCGGGGAGGCCATGTTCGTTTTTTTTTTCGGGGAAACGCTGGCGGGAGACGCAAGCATGACGTCAGGACGCGCTAGCTGTCGTGGTGGGTGGGAGCGGTAATTCGCGCCATCTGCGCGCGGGTAATTAGCGCATGCATGAATTAATGCCAGCTGCCTCGTCCGTTATTTGTGGGCGTAAAAAAGGGTAGCAGTTGTCAGTTACCGTAGTTTGTGCGGGAAACGACACGACTGGAGTCTGGAGGCGAGGCGTAAGTACCGATCGACGGGCGATTCAGTTTGCGGTTACTAAGTTACCCTTACAGGTGCCTTAGTTTGCTGCAATCACCCTGTAGATCTAAAAGCTCTTAACAAATAGCTCAGAGGGTCTTTTTTTGGTAAAATTTGTTTGAGCCCAAATCGTAGTGTTTGAATTGGGGGAAAAAACATTTGAACTCATAATTCCCGTTCCGTTGCCGCTTGCTGAGCCCACCTTGTCAGGTTTACCCGTTATTCTAACAGAACTAGACTTTGTCAGCGTTAGAGTTCCGTTGCCACCGTCTTCTTCCCTGTTCTGTCGTCCTCCCCTGTTCTGTCCGCCCGCCCAGCTCGCCGTCGACCCCTCGCCGTCGCTACGCCGGAATCGAGCTCGCCGTCGCTTCGCCGGAATCGAGCTCCCCGTTGCTGAAACCACCCTGGTGCTAGGATCTCCCACATAGTGGCAAGGGCTCCCCAGGTCGCAGTTTCGGCTCCTCCCTTCCCCCATAGATCCGAGCTCCCCAGATAGGAGATCTAGAATCGCTCCCTCTAATATCTCTAATGGAAGCGCGACACCTATGAAAGCGCAGCACCAATGGAAGCACGGCAATCTCAGAGGAGATCGGCTAGCTGTCTCTAATAGCGATGGCGGCGGTGGCTGTTCCTGTGGACTTGGTGGCGGAACCTCATAAACATCTTGTTTCTTGTTATGTTAATTTTCACCGAATTCATCTCTGTAAATGCGAATCTCAAAAATGAAGAACAATAAATGTAGATTTCAGATCTCAAATTTACAGGAGAAACACTAAATCTGAAAGTTCATAATATGTGGTTGCTTCAAACTTACAGAAGCTAGTTAGTAACACAAAAGGCGGCTTTAGCCTTATCTATACAAAAGCTATTCTTCAGAGTTAGTCTAACACTAACTATACTTAACTGAAGAAACTAGGGGAGAACAGCCTTCTTGGAAGTTGGCATACCAAAATGCTGCAAAGGGCTAAAGTTCATTGCTAAATCATCCGGAACTGAACGATTTCCCTTCCCGCCTAACTCCTGCTGCTTTTCTCCATTCAGCATGCACGGCGTGGCTTCCCCTTCCTCGGGCGGCTGCGCTCGCTCTTGGGGGAGGAGGGCTTTCCGCGCTTCTGGCGGAAAAGCGTCTGGTTGAACCTGACCAGCAACGCCGCCGCGAGGCATTCTTCAAACGAGTAGTACGGCAGATCTTGGTAGGTGTCGTATTTCCTGGTGAACCGCAGTCGCAATGATAGATCAGTGTAGTTGTGGTTCGCCGGCGGCGCATAAGCACGCCATATCTTAGAACTCGATATGGACCGCTTCCTCGCCCGCCGCAAGTTCTTGTTGGTCTTCGACGCCGGGAAAGCGGTGAATGGCCGACGACGACGCTTCCCCAGCTTACCCCACTTGAGCTTCATAGCCCTTACCTCGGACAGAGCCGGTGAGCATCTAGACCTTAGGGAAACCCTCCTCCCCGCCTGCAATGCCCCCGCCGACAATGCCAACTTGGGGAAGTTCATGACAGCCGCTATTGGCACCTGCACACCGGCTTTGACAAGACAAGTCATTGCCTGCCGGATGGGGGCTTGATATTGGAGCGTCGGCGGCGGCGGTGCCATGAGCTACGGCGAGCTTAGGGTTGGGACTATGAAGTGGGGAGTGAGACAGGGGAGGAAGACGCGTAGCAGCCTTAATCTGCCCCGTAAATAAAATAACAGTTGTCCATGTTTATCTAATTGGGCTTTTACTTCATTTTTCTGGGTCCACTGTCAGTTAGACTGGGATTGCTATATGGGGTAAAGTACTAGATACCTCTACCCATGGCGACCTCAACCCTAAATCACATTTCCAGTCGCCTTCCTCCCAAACCGGCGGCTGCTGGGGGTTGGCCGCCCCGCCCACAGCGACTGCTCGAACCAACGCCGGCCGGGTGGCGTTCGACCTCCACGGCGTCCTGCACGCAGGAATCCCTTCTCAAGGTAAGTGTAGGGTTTTCCCGTACGGATTGCCCAATGCTCCGATGTAGCACTAGTTCAAGGGGCGGCACTAGTTCAAGGGGAATGTTCCAAAAATATTTCTACTTCTGTAATGATAGTTCAGTAATTTCGTAATCGATATTTCGCAAAAGGTGTGGTTCATATGGTCAGTGAGCCTGCTTGATTGATCTATAATCAGAACTATATGGTTGCTATGTATGTTGCCCAAACTTGCATGCCCTGCCAAAACATTCGTTACCTATTATATTTTAGTCTTTGTTCGGTTCAGTTTGTTGCCAAAATATTTAAAATGATTGAATGGGTGCTCTTATTCTAGTTTAAATTGTGTTGTATCTCGGACACAACATTGCTCCATTGTGCTAAAAGGGGAAATTTAGGACATGCTCTTGGTGGAGCTTTTAAAGCACTGTTGGAAGCTATGCAATGCTACTGGATATATTGACATGTTCTTGTTGAGATGAATTTTAAATGATAATAGAAAGCTATGTCATGCTCTTGGTGATTTGTATATCAAATATTGCATTCCACCTCATGTTTTTTGGTGATTTTTAATTTGTTATTTAGACGAAGAATATAGATGTGATGGGTTATGGGGTGACGGCACCGTGAGTTTGACCTAGAATTCAAAATTGAGCGAAGGAAATAAAAATGAAATCAAATAATTGGAAAACCAGCGCATGGAGTCATGGTATGTGATGTAGTATCTTAGAAAAATAGCAAATAGGGCATGCCAAGGATTCATAGGAACACTCTTTACAAATTTGGCATGCTTTTGGGAGCTTACGGCACCGTGAGTTTGACCAAGTTCTCCCCATGTCTCCTCTAGATGTTGTTAGTAGAGCAGTTGTGCAATACCGCTGACAGTAGGCTGTGAAGTAGAGTTATTTGGCATGTTACCTGTGAGTCGAGTTCATCTTATTTTTCTCCTCTAGGTGCTGTGTGTAGCACGGACGGACGAGTGGTGTGGTTGTATGATGAATGCATTGTCTGGTGCAGGGGATGGCCTGGGCTTTTGATGACTCGGCGACCTTGGTGTTCTGGGAGCGGCTATGCAGTGCTGCTGTTACAAAGTAGAAGTGTTTTAAATTTATGTATCTTTTTTTTTGGTGTGGAAATGAAAAGTTGAAATCTCCCTTTAATGAAACTTGTGATAGATGGAGTTTGACTGCAGTTGCCCTGCTTGTATTCACTTGAATTGCAGCAAACTCCTTATATCCATGGGAAATCCAGTTTGATGCAAGAAGGAATTTACAAGAGTCAGTCAAGCAGTACTGCAAGTTGAAGTTCAAAACCTCTTTCTTTATTTATGTACACATATAGCAAAGGGAACAAAGTAGGGGCGGAATAGATTGATAATTTAGTGGAAGCACTAAGTAGTAGTAGTAGAAAGAGACTAGTGGAGCATGAGCACGGTGGGTCACAGCCGGATCGACGCCTTTTTCTTGGTGTCCGAGCTTATTGAGGCGACGACTTGGCGTTAACCGTATCATTTTCCATTAGGGAATTAGCGCATGCATGAATTAGCGTTATTTGTGGGCGTCAAAAAGGGTAGCAGTTGTCAGTTACCGTAGTTTGTGCGGGAAACGGCACGACTGGAGGCGAGGCGTAGTACCGATCGACAGTCTCCGCTCACGCTCCAGCCTGCTGCCGCACACGCAAAAACAAAATAAACTGTTTGAAGTAAAGGATTGAGAATGAATCTCTGCTTTATTGATCAAGAAGTTGGCTATATATACAGTTTGAACAGGTGCCATTAAGGCGGTAATTACAAGTCGCGTCTTCCCGAAGGGGCGTAACGTCCGTACGGCGTTTGGCCAAAAGTAACTGCCTAGTTAGCTTAAGACCTAAGCTAAACCTATTTCTAACACTCCCCCTTGGACAACGCCGTTTCTTGAAAATGTCATGCTATCCCTATCAAGGTACAAACCATTCATTAATGGTATCAATGATGAAGTTGGGACCTGTAGTTCCATACCTCACAAAATACATCATATGTGACAATATTTTTGTTGTCAGTTTACTAAAGTGCAAAAGCCAACCAAACATTGGGTGAAGTAATATCCTTTGGTATCTTCAAGGCACTAAATATCTTGATTAATTCCTTCAGGAACATCAAGGTTTGACCATCATGTGATATACATATATTGGCTATAATCAACTGATCCCAATAAATGCCATATCATGGACTGAACTCACTAGAAGATCCTTCTCAAGGATATCTTCATAATAGACTCTATAGTCTACCCTCATTAATCATTTTGGAATAATTATTTTACTTTGAAACATCTGTTTATATGGCTTCATAGAATGATTAACCACATTCATAATGATGTGGTTAGGATTCAATAGAATCACCTACCATATCTATCAAGATAATGCACACTTGTATTACTCAAATGCATGTAGGTTATATAGAGAACAATATTGCAAAGCAAACTGGTAGTAAAATAGTATTTCCCAAAGTGGGCATATTGTTTTTTGCAAATAAATCTTGTGAGAATCTAACAGATTTATTCACAATGTCTTTAATTACCATATTTTGTTTTCCATGACTATGTCGTGGAATTGGTATAAGACAACTTTGATATTTGCACAATTCAGGGGGAGTAGACTCCCTAATTATAACCTGTTGATGATCTTCAGATCATATATATTGTACTCTTTTTCCCTTGATGAGTTTTTCCTAATGATTTCTCATAGAGGTTTTTAATGAGACAATATAAATACAAGTGTTTAGATATGCCATATTGCTTTCTCCTTATATTTTTCCCATTGGGTTTTAAAGGAGTTTTCAGTGGCACATCATATTGCACTCTTTGCAATATTTACATATGATATATGTCATACCCCCTATTTTTCCCCATCAGGGTTTTTAGAAGGAAGTACACATGGCATATATGTTATTCTCTAAACTCAGTAATGAGGTTTTTCCTCTTTAAGGTTTTTCTCATATGAGTTTCTAAGGAGATAACAATCATTATATGTTGTATCATTTTCTCCTTATTTTTCCCATAGGGTTTAAAGGAGTTTTAACAACATATTATTATTATTATTCTCCTCATATTTTTTCCCACCGGGTTTTTGGGGGAGAATCAGTAGAACATGATCAAGAACAAACTCAAGGCTATCCAAGGAACACTTTGAAGATTATACAAGACATTTTCAAGAAACGGCGTTGTCCAAGGGGGAGTGTTAGAAATAGGTTTAGCTTAGGTCTTAAGCTAACTAGGCAGTTACTTTTGGCCAAACGCCGTACGGACGTTACGCCCCTTCGGGCAGACGCGACTTGTAATTACCGCCTTAATGGCACCTGTTCAAACTGTATATATAGCCAACTTCTTGATCAATAAAGCAGAGATTCATTCTCAATCCTTAACAATGGAGTCAACGTGCTTCGATGTCCAACACTTAAAATTGTGTGCACATTTGTGTTGGTTTGGATGATGAGCATTCATTTTGTGTTATTCAACTTGAGGTTGAATTACATTTACAGTTTGAGGATATCATTTCCTCTTTATCCGCGGAAGCATATGAGAATTTAAATCCCATGTGATAAGATTTCTCCCCCTTTTGCTCTCATTTGGGGAGAAGAGTGGTTGAATTAGATACCTTCACTCATGTTGCATATTGGTTGCATGAATAATATGATGTAGTGACATCTTTATTCTCTATAAATGTATGTGGCAGATTTGCAATGTGTTGCAAATTTATGATTGAACTTCATGTTCAATTTTTTTTTTAAGTACGTGAATATGAGGACTGAATGTCTATGACATTTTTACTTTATTTATCGGCATTCTTTGTGGTACTAATCTTCCTCTAATACCAAAAATGTCCTTATTGCAAATGCAATCAACGTACGGACTATCATATCAATAACTCCCTTGTTAGGGTCAAGTATTTGACGGATAATACCTTAGTTATTTCTCACATAGATCCCAATTTGATGTGAGAGCCCATGATATACGTTGGGGTGGTGATATCAGTATATGACTGAATTATCGCAGATAGGAAATACTTTTCTGATATCCACGTACTTACTGCAAGGGGAAGCAGTATGATATGCAGTTATTATGATCTTTATTAGATTTGCGCCATGTAAAGACGCATGTCTCCAACAAGAGGTTGGTGTAATTCAATTTTCTTGATATGGTCATTTAATTAGTTACTCTTTTGATAAAGAGTTTAGTTGCACCATTTTGGGTCTGTACATGAGGTACTTAGTAAAATCCTAAATGATCATTAAGATGACATCCACATGGTCTTAATCCATGTCTTAGGATAATTTGCTCTAATTTGATAATTGAGAAATTAATTTAGTAAGATCATGGGTTTGAGGAGATTAGAGAACCTCGTAAGGCCATCTATAGGATGCGCCTGTGGATACCATGTTCTTATATGACCCATATAATGGTTGAATAGTCCACCGTTATCTTCTTGTGTACATTCAAGAATTTGAGTGGCTCATTTCTAATTTTAAGGTGAGAGAGCCTTAAAAATAAATAATTTTCTCATGGCACATGTGGTGCACATAAAATTTGAAGACTTGAGAATTTTGCAACTTTTAAGTTGTGACCAACAAGATTGTTGATAATTTTTTGTATCATCCCTATGATGGGGTGACTAAGGCGATTATGCCAAATGTTAAATTTATCAACATTTTGATTAATTACTTTGTACGCAACAAAATTAGTATGAATTTGGTTCATACATTAAATTGTCATGTCTAAAGAACATGATATTATTGGACAATATACCACATGAAGTAGTATATTTATAGGCCAAGTGACATAATGGGATAATTATGAGACTAAACAAGGTCATCAAAATGTCTTGGAAATTTTATTCCTCAATCAAATTATTATTGCGAAGGAGTGTATCTCCTACCAGATTATACTTACGCTCTCATTCTGATGAAGATTATAAGTACAATCAGCAACCATATTATATTCTGGTGCTTATCGAAGTGAGCTTCGAAGTTATCCCATTGAACTCATATTAATTGATGCATTTATGGCTTAACCTAACCAATGATTTGGGAATTTGGAAATGCATATGTATGATGATTCATACAATAACATATTTGATAAACTTGATAGTTAGCTTATCCCTTTTAATAAGGTTCACTTTGTTTCTGTTTGTCATGTTACCTCAACTTTACATTAATTTCTCATGGTTCATTTTGAACCAAGGATATTTGTAGTTCATTGACTACTAGTATGAATTTCAGGTAATTGTATATCACCGTAGGGTGTATTTAATGATTCTTTAGAAGAAGTTATCATATAGTTTTAGCCTGAAATAAATATAATAATGCTGATGCATTATTATCAAAGGACGATGTAAAGTACATTAGCGGTTTTAATCACTTTATAACATTTTTCTGATCAGAAAATATCAACTTTGAGTTGATTATATAAACAACAGAAAGAGGGAAAAAAACCCGCAATGTAGTAGAAGTCCTCAAAAGTGTTTGAGAAACTATTACCATTACATTTATGCATCATATATCTCCTTGATGGAGATTTATAGGAAAATCGATATTTAATCAATTTCTCTCATGTAATGTGAGTTCAACAATTTCCACTAATGGGAATGATAGCCATGTCCTGCATGAGATGATCATGCAACTCATTTACTATGTTAGTAAATTTAAATTTATGAAAAGTGCTCTAAATGAGCATATGTTAATGGTCAAGATGATTCTGTAATGACCATAGGGTAGACATTCAATGTTGAGACATCAAATGTTATTTATATCAATGTTTTGGAATTTATTCCCAAAGTGATGGGTGATATTATATTTTGCACCAAAACATGGATATATACCTTTGACATTGGTTATTCACGGTGAATATAATTATCATCATATGACATAGAAATAGTAGTTTGTGAGAAATAATGGACGATGTCTTGATAGACATTAGAACCATGTCCAATAATTATAGATCCCATATCTTACCAATGTAATAGAAGCATGAAATAACCATGCATAAATTGTTTTTACTATGATGGTAAAATTTACTTTGGTAAACAACAAGCATGTTCTAGAGGAACATTTTGAAATTTAAGCAGATGCTTATAAGTCATATATGTGTAGATCTTTGAATTTCAAGTTAACACGTTGTAGATAATCTCCTTTTTTTTGGAGTACATCTCTCAGTAGTAGGAAGCATAGTCTGACATGTGTCAGTAGATGCCTTATCTTATTACCTTGTGTTATACTTTGACATTGACTCATTCGGAAGAGCACTTTGTAGGTAATCTTATTATCGTAATGATGAATAAGTATGCCTCGCAGTAATGGATAATCTGCACTTTATGCAGTAGATGCCATCACCTTGTGTTTCACGAATAATATTCGAGATAGTCACATATATTTTTATCTCATAATTTATTAATGAGAAATTTTGCACGAAAAATTAAATTTCAGGTGTAAAATTAAATTGTTGTACCAAATAACATGTTATAGAATGCTAGAGGCAAATATATTAATAACATGTTATATTACATATTTTTAAATTATATTAGACAGAAGGTCTAGAATTATCAAATGTCGATTTTACCTCGTATTTTGCAAGAAAATTAGTTTTCAATTGCAAAACAAGGTTATTGTACTAAAATGCAAGTTATAGAGAATGCTAGAGGCAAATGCACCGAAGGTGTCAAAATTTGAACAATATGATGGCATATAGTTTATATCCATGCAATATATAAGGACGAGAGGGCGCCACAAATAGTTTAGTCTAATGACTAAGCGCCTAAGTCACCAATTTACACACGAAGAATGTGAAATAAATAATTTGTAAGCATGTGGGCTTCAAATGTGAAGCAGTAGAAACTGCGAAATTCAAATAGCCCAAGGGCTGAACTGAAATGCAGTACTCTGCCTGATGGCGTGAAGTGTAAAACAATACAAAATTGATTGCTAATCTGTACAGACTAGATAGTGTGCTGGTTTATCACTAAGTTACGGAGACATTTGCAATTTCACAACATAGAAGGATTAAATAGCAAACATGGCGAAGAGATAAGGCTCCCTATCGCATCGTCTTTGCTGTGTACGAACCAATTGATTCGTCTCAGCCTCCTTGCACAGAGCGCATCGCCGGGCGACGCGGGATGCCGTCTTTGCTCCAGAGAGCTGAAGGGCGTAGTGCGCGGCAAGACCATTGATTGAAGCCCCCTCTGTGCTGGGAGGAATCAGGCCGAGGACCGTGGCGGCGGGCGCCGCCGCGCCGCGCGCAAGGGCGGAGCCGAAGGCTGCGTGGTGCGCCGCCGTTGGAGGCCGCCTTCGTCTCGCATACGCGGTAATCTGCCGGGAGGAGCATTGCAGGAGACGGATTGGCGCCTCCATAGGCCGATTCCCGATGTGACATGCTCGGAGGAGCAGCACCGGGGGGCGTTGCCGTGCATCTTAGGGAGCCAGGGCTGCAGGCACTGCAGCGCGCAGGCGGCGGTAGCACCGCCGGAGCATCGCCGGGCCTGGGTTACCTTGTTATGAAGGTAAGTTGTCGACGACGAATCGACGATGCCTCCCTCCACTGGTTCCTTCTATTTGCCTTTTCTTTCTTGTGATTGGAACTCGCTCTTGGTAGAGTTCTAGCGTGCGTGATAACGTGATAACGTGTTTGAAGTAAAGGATTGAGAATGAATCTCTGCTTTATTGATCAAGAAGTTGGCTATATATACAGTTTGAACAGGTGCCATTAAGGCGGTAATTACAAGTCGCGTCTGCCCGAAGGGGCGTAACGTCCGTACGGCGTTTGGCCAAAAGTAACTGCCTAGTTAGCTTAAGACCTAAGCTAAACCTATTTCTAACAAAAACAGCTCAAGCTCCGGCCACTGGGCTAGAGGATGCGCGGCGACGGGCGCCCTGGGTGGGACCCATCGTTATTAGTTAGACATGTTCAGACTGGACTGGTGCCGTTTAGCCGTGAATCACGTGTTTTTTTCTTCTTCACAGAATGAACAGTCACTGCAAGGAAAGATGTGGGCCGTCGCCGGTGGTGCAGCTGTTGGTGCCGCTTTGATCGGTGTATAGGTTAGCCATGGCTTGCCGTTGCCACGTACGTCACACGTGCACGTTCCACGCAAAGCGGCAGAGACCTGTCCACTTCCATCGGCTACTTGTTAGGATTTAATTAATTGATTAATTAGATGGATAATCTTCCCTTGTAATTCTCTATGTCGGCTTGTAATATGGCAACCGCCATACCTCGCAACCCCTCGAACAGACGCGCCCCTTCGCTCGCGCATGTTCACCATGTATGTATATAAGCACTGATTATCAATGGAATAAACACACCGATTGAATCATTTGTTGTGCCTCTCGCTTTGTCTCTCGACTACTTTAACACGTTATCAGCACGCTCTGCCGAGAGCATTGTAAATCGAGCGACAGAATCGCAGAAGAACTGGAGAAGACGCGGCAGCCGCTCACGCGACCGTCGGCGGCCGAAGGCGGTGACCATGCCTGTGGCGTCGCACGACTTGCATCCTTGCGGATCGCCGGCGCCCACGACCATGGCCTCCCGGCTCGACGTGCGCCGCCCGGAAACCGTCCTGGCGGCGGCGGCTAACGAACGACGATCCCTCCCGTCGACGGCGCGGCCATCCTCGATGCAGCGGCGACTCACGCGACCGCGACATCAGTCGCGATGTCGGCGGCCGAAGCTGTGTAAATCATGGCTGCCGCTCGCCCACGCAGAGTGGTCTCCCAGGCCTACCGGTGGAGTGCCGCCTACCGCTACCAGCGGCGGCCGGCTCCATGCGACCGGCGACCTCCAGCCCGGAGTGCGGCAGCGCCCTCCGGCGCGGCCCCGTTGCGCGGAGACCTTCGTCCGCGGCGTCGTTCGGCTCGCATCCTTGCGATGCGCCGGCGCCTGCATTCGCGGCCCACACCCGTGGTGTTGCTCCCCTCAACGGCTGGCTTCACCGGTGGCCTGCAGCGTGGCTTGGCGACGTCCTGGCGCACGTCCTGGACCTCCCGCCGGCGCGCTCGGCTTCCCCTACGTGGCCATGGCCCACGACCGGTTCCTCCCGGAGGCGTGGCTCCCGGCTGCGGCTAGAGCGGACGAGCCTCATCGAGCGGATTGGATTGGGATCGATGCGCCTGGTGGTTTCCGCGTATGTTCGCTAGTTGCCTTATCCTCTCGTCAGGAAGAGGCGTCCTGGATGGGCTACCTCAGTGCCCACGTGTGAGCCTATGAGTCTATGACGAAAAAAAAACAAATTCTGCTTGATTACATAAAAAATGGTTTTCGCAGATTTGTTCTAACAGCAGTTTAATTCTGTTTTAGACCTTCTAAAATGCAGTATTCAATTAGTACTGCTTTTCTGTTGAGTACCACATACTCCCGAAACTATGCGTGACGTAATGTATATTTCCATGTTCCCTACATGCTGAGATAATTATGTCCATTGTTTGCAATTGAAATTTTCAATTTCTTGTAATAAGAATCAATTCATCGTCTTAATTGAGCCTTCGGCTTAATACGAGTACGAGTTGATATGCAAAATTCTAAGTGACTTCTTCAAGTTGATATTTTGGGATCAATGATAGTGAACGGATCTACTGCATACATTGCAGATTATCTCCGCTGTCGTGATTACTTAACAGGTGATCTCCCATACATTTTATTAATTTTAATTAAATCATGACATAAGGTACTAGAAACATGAGTATCTACTGATTTCATCAGATTATACTCTCCAGTGCTGAGAGATGGACCCTGAAATTCTTTTTGGGGAGTATCTACAATATGTCATGCTTAACAACTTGAAGTCCACACTAATGGTTTCAAGCCCACTTCTTGAAATTACCATGAATTTTGCATTGTTCATTACAACATAATCATGATGGTTTTTGATTTACCATGCATAAATTAATAATCTCTGGTTTACCCATGTAGGTAACTGATGGCTGGAAAAGAGTTCGATCCACTCGAGCTCGATAGCCGCAACTACCCTACTTGGGTCATGGACATCAAGATCGCTCTTGCATCCTGTGGATTAGTGCGTGCAATCCAGAATCCGGAGGACCCCCTTCCGGCTGGAGTCATGCCACTAAGAGATGAGCAGAAATATTCTGCCTTATACATCATAAGGCACCATATTCACCAAGATCTTAAGTCCGAGTATTTGGAGGAGGAATCCCCATTTACTTTGTTTCAGGCCCTCAAAACGAGGTATGAACAGCAGAAGACAATTGTCTTGCCCGAAGTACTACATGATTGGACCCATCTTCGACTCCAAGACTTCAGGTCCATTGGAGAGTACAATCATGAGGTTTATAAGATAAGTTCTAAATTGCGCTTTTGCGGGAAGGAACCTACTGATGCGGAAAAGATAGAAAAGACTTTGTCTACTATGCTCTCATCTGAAAGGCTCCTCCAGCAGCAATACCGTGCTCGCGACTACTAAGTCTATTCTAACCTCATTCATATCCTACTTCAGGCTGAAAAGCATGATGAGCTACTCGCTAAGAATGGCTCTCAGCGCCCGGTTGGTTCCCAACCTCTCCCTGAAGTTCATATGAATGTTGCAAATGGACATAATTTTGATGGTGCTTCCAAAGGCAACTCATCAAAATTCAATGGTAAGCGAAAGCGCAAGCGGAACAAGAAGCCTAGAAACTCGGACTGTGGGTACAGCACCACAAAGCCCAAGTTTGAAAAAACTAAGCTTTGTGATAGGTGTGGGTGCTACACGCATCCTACTAGCAAGTGCAAGACCCCGAAGCATCTGGCCATTCTCTACCAGCAATCCCAAGGATGCAAAGAACCTCAAGGGAAAAGGTTTGAAGCCAACTTCAACCTTCATCCGGATGACACCGATGGAGCTGGTTGCTCGCAAGAAGTCCCTTCGGGACATAGCAGCACTATGACCCTCCAGAAGTCAGAGGATCCTATGGGCACAGAGAACATGATGGTTGAGTACGCCTCAACGCACATGTTTGGAGACTTCGACTAGCTAGTCCCATTATCTCCTCAGTGATCGCTTTATGTATCTATGTCCATGTGTGAAGTTGTATTAGAACATAAGTATTGTTGTCATGTATATTGTATCAGCACTTTGATATAATAAGATTGTATGGGTTCTATATACCTGAGAAAGATTTTTCAATCCTGGAAATCCTTTAACTCGATACATAGATTTCTACGGGAAGCAATCCTATGGATGAGGAATAAGTATTTGAAAAAGTACCCTCTCCATCATTTGGATTGTACTACACGTGCATCCAATCCGTAGCACATGTTGCATATAAAGCAATTCCATTGGTCACGACTTGCTCAAGTTCAAATTCCCTCACTAGAATGTGTGTGCACCTTGTGCTCCACTACTGGGAAGCCAATTTTGAGGCCTTCGCACCTCAACATACAAGATGAACCACTTCAGTTCCTTGAACTCATTCAGGGGGACATTTGTGTTCATCCAACCATTGTGTGGACCATATTAGGTATTTTCATGGTATTCATTGACACATCTACACGATGGTCACACGTGTGCCTTATGTCCACACGAAACCATGCGTTTACCATGATAATGAGGGAAGTAATAAAGTTACAGGCCCATTATCTTGAAAGTCGAATTTTATCAATTCGCATGGATAATGATGCAGAATTCTCCTCATGTGGCTTCAATTATATGCATGGCCTTGAGGATTGAAGTTCAGCACTATATCCCATATGTGTCCATACTTAAAATGGTTTCGTTAGACCCATTATCAAGAGGATCAACTCATTGCAAGTCCTTTGTTAATGAATTGCAATTACCAACTTGACGTTGTAGTCATGCAGCTTTACACACTGCTCAATGACTAACTGCATATCACAGTACTCCTCCTCTGCAATTGATACGTGGAAATCCTCCGAGCATTTCCCATCTGCGTAAGTTCGGATGCACTTCACGCGTACCGATCTCACCACCGTAGCATACATCATTGGGCCCACAGACTAAGGATCTATGTGGGGTACAGATCTCCGTTGATCAACACGTACCTTGACCCCTCATTGGAGATTCATTCATAGCCTAGTATGCTGATTGCTTATAAAGGATGGATTATTTCTAGGCATTAGGGGGAGATTTCATGTACCACAAATAATGCCAGGAAATCAACAGGGACTCCACGTCCCACATTATATCCACATATTCAAGAATTTGGACTACGTCCAGAATTGACATATTTGCAACACATTGCAAATAACCTGCCAGATTCATTTACTGATCTCAAAGGTGTTACAAAATCCTTTAGTCCGGCTAGAAATGCGCCTGAAAGAGTGGAGGTACCAATAAAAACCACTCAACTCCCCGTACCTGAAAAGAGGGGGAGTAGTACGGCCTCTAACCAGGATCTAGCTTCCTGCAAGCAACAAAGGAAATCGAGAAGATATCCTCTAAATCAGTAAATGCAAGTCAACCTTGTGTTGATAAACACCTTATGGGTAGTATACACCCAGTGGAAGGGAAACCTCCACAACCCCAGCTTCAGCTTGCTCACACTGGCTAGGACATCGGAACACCTGGACTCACGCGTATTGGGAAATCACGAAGAGTCATCATAGGTGCATGAGATTTCCTCCTACAATATCGATTCTGGAGAATCATAACAAAAGCCTACAATTGTCGACAAACATTTCTCTTGTATGATTGCATACATCCTTCAAAGTATTCAGATCCAAAGACCATGGCCATGGCAGAGTGTAAACCACTCGCTTGGACTGAAACAAACAAAGGATGCAATCCAAGCAGAATTAGCCTCGCTCTTCCAATTGAATTTCCTACGGGAATCAATATGTTTTCTTCTAGAGAACAACAAGGTGGTGAGAAAGCAGGGCTTGTAGCATAAGGTTGGGTTTCCGTAGAGATCCAAGACCTACTCTCCAGACAGGATTGGAATCCTCAAAAAATTCCGATAATTATATCATTGGCAGTGCAAAATCGTCTATCTATGCAGTTGATAGATATAGTGACTACATTTCATGTGGATCACTAGATTTGGACATGTATGGTTCCCGATGGAATCTCTATCCGAATCGAAATATAAAATGCAACATATATTGTGTAAAATTAATGAGTCATTAAATGGCTTATTGTTGTCGGTATATTTTGGTACAACCGACGTAGTGAGTTCCTTATCCACAAGAATTACTCCTACAATGATGATTACCCATGCGTGTTTGTCATACACAAGGATTACCCCTGCAATGACAAAGAACATGATCATCTAAAAGACGGAATTTGAGATGAAGGATTTGGTTAAACCCAATCAGTGCTTGATACTACAAGTCGGGCTACTTCACTCAAGTATAATGGTACACCAAGTTGCCTATATCATTAATATTGGAGAAACCTAAAATGGACAAATCATACCCATCTCCCATACCGGTTGTTCGATCTCTAGACGTAGAGAAAGATTCACTCAGACCACGGGATGATGTAGAAGGGATGTTGGGACTTCAAGTTCCATATCTCAGTGCCATTGGACCCACCAACACAACTGGTTGAGAATCAAGAATATCTTTCGATATCTCAAAGCCACCTCACATTACTTGACCTATTCTGGTAATCTCAGAGAAATCTGAACTCCAATATCATCAGGATACACTGATGTTGGCTACTTAAATGATCCTCACAATGTGTACCTACATGGTAGAAGTGTCACTCCATTGATGTCTTCGAAACAGACTTCGGTGACTACACCTACCAATCATTCTAGAATACAAAGCCATGTTACACGTGTAGCTTTACAGAATGATAAACCACATACATGAGTTATGTGGTATTGGTTCTCTTGAATCATCAACCATTATCTACACAGATAATATTGCTTGTGTTGCATAGCTGCAAATAGGATACATCGAGAGCAATATCATTAAGCATATTGCCTCTAAATTGTTTTATCTCCATGAGGTCCATAAGAGCCGGAGAATAAACATCTTGCGTGTCAAATCATGTGATAACCTTGCTGATTTATTCATGAAGTCTCTACCAACTATCATATTCCAGAAGTATATTCATGGAACTGGTATTCGACGGCTTCAGGATTTGCAAGAATCGGGGGGAGTATTTCCCTGGACTACTCATGTTCAAAGCATCATATTACACTCTTTTTCTCTTCATGAGTTTACTATCCAGGTTCTCATCAAGGTTTTTAATAAGGTAATATCAACACAAGACCATATGTCATACTTTCTATTTTCCCCATCGGGGTTTTTAGGAAAGTATACATGACATATATATTGTTCTCTAAACTCTATGGGTTTTCCCCTTTTATAAGGTTTTTCTCATATGGAGTTAACAGAGGCAATAATCATTATATGCTGTATCATTTTCTCCTTATTTTTCCACTGGGTTTGAAGGAGTTTTAACAACATATCCAACCATTATATGTTGCATCATTTTCTTCTTATTTTTCCATTGGGTTTAAAGGAGTTTTAGCAACATATCATACACACTACTCCTCATATTTTTCCCACAGGGTTTTTAGAGGAGATAATTTCAAAGATGATCAATCGCGAGGACAAGAGATGATTAGGGGGAGTGTTAGGATTTAATTAATTGATTAATTAGATGGATAATCCTCCCTTGTAATTCTCTATGTCGGCTTGTAATATGGCAACCGCCATACCTCGCAACCCCTCGAACAGACGCGCCTCTTCGCTCGCGCCTGTTCACCATGTATATAAGCACTGATTATCAATGGAATAAACACACCGATTGAATCATTTGTTTGTTGTGCCTCTCGCTTTGTCTCTCGACTACTTTAACACTACTAAAGAGCAAGGTGCACAACAAGGCTGGACAAGGCAGTACCTTACCCAACAACGCCCAATGGCTTCCTTCGGCATTCTCAGAGCGGCCAGCAGCGCCAACCGCAGCCGCGACTCCGTCCTGCTCCACCTATGCCGCACGCGAGCCGCTACCGCAGCCACCGCCATGGCCGTCCCGCGCCGTCTCGTGGCTTCCTCGGCGGCGTGGCACGCACCGTCAAAAGTCCCCAACCCGGTGCCGGGGGCGGCGCCTCTGCCGGAGGACTCGCCGCCACAGACGCCGCCGAGGCTCGGGGAGCCGGACCCCGTGGGGCCTCCGACGCCGACGCCCAAGGAGAAGATAACCGGCACGCCACCTTCAGAGGAGGACGGTGGGCTACCCGGCGGCGGCATGCCGGAGACGACCCCGCCGCCCGACGTGCCGCTGCCCCCCGTGTCGCCGCCGGACGACGGGCGCATCGTGTAGCTAGCCGCTGGCATGTCGAAGCGTAGCACGTTCTAGCTAGCTGTTATCATTCTCTGTCAAGAACACGCGCATGTATGTATGTACAGTATGTTACTGTTGTACTCGTCTCGTATTATTCTATGTCAAGTCACGAGCATGCAGCTGTTTGTGCTGTACGCACGGCGGAGTAGTACAATTTTAAAAAAATCACTTTAGGATGAAGGTGTTGTTTCTAGGTGACCGGGTAGGACAGCAGGTCCATATATGGTTTTCAGGTAAGAATCAGAATTTTGATTATTCTTTTTCAAATGAAAATGATTTCTTTTGAAGTTCTTTTAGGCTGCTGATTTTGACTTGATTCATTACTCCAAAAAATTAAGATTAATGTAGAGAACAAAACGTGTGGCTTGGGTCATTGCGTTAACTAGTTGATACCCGCGCGTTGCTGCGGAAGTTTTAAAAAACAATTATATCTATATTTAAGAAAAAATAAGAGATTTTTAGTAAGTACTAAGAAATTGGCATACTTTTAAGCTTTGGATGATGTAAATAAACATCTAGAATGTGAAAAGCTAACAGTACACACTGCAAGCTGGTAAGGTAGACGATGATGAAATGATATTGTCATACGCCGCTAATGTCATTGTATCAAGTATACAGCTTGCATATAATTCGTGGCTTGGGAGTATCGAATAGTACAGCTATGATTTATTCTGGCTGTTCGATCC
The DNA here is from genome assembly GCA_007115705.1 of Dactylis glomerata. Classification (NCBI taxonomy): domain Eukaryota; kingdom Viridiplantae; phylum Streptophyta; class Magnoliopsida; order Poales; family Poaceae; genus Dactylis; species Dactylis glomerata. The sequence continues at coordinate 317,165 of QXEO01000721.1, forward strand.
ATCCAGTTAATTATGCATTGTGAATTAACGTACTAAGGGTATTATTGTAATTCCGGAGTCAACCGCCCCACCTTGTACGACCGCATCGCTAGCTCGATCTGAATCCCGGCCGCTCCCAATCCTCACGAGACGGCGACTATTCCTGGCCGCCGATTCCTTGCCGCCGGCGACCCCCCACCGGTGAACCCCTGTGGCGGCCCCTTGAAAGGACGAGATGTCGCCTAGAGGGGGGGGGGGGGGTGAATAGGCGTTTTAAAAACAATTACGGAATTGGCTTGAAGGAATGCGGAATTAAACTAACGTTTATTTTCAAGCACAAGACCTAAATATGCTAGGCTCAACTAAGTGCAACAACAACAACTAGATATAAGCAAGATAGCACAAGATATAATTCACAAGTGATAAACAAGATAAAAGTACTTCAAGCACGATGGCTATCACAAGGAAATAAACTCGGGTATAGAGATAACCGAGGCACGCGGAGACGAAGATGTATCCCGATGTTCACTTACATAAAGTAAGCTAATCACCGTTGGAGAGATGCGGGTAACCACGAAGGCCCCCGAACGCCACGAAGGCTCACCTTCTTCTCCGAGTTCCCCACGAAGCTAGGGACCCCTTCTTATGGTTAGCTTTTCCTCCACTCCAGAGATGGCAAGCTCCACAACCACTTCACAACTCCCACGAAGGGGAATCCCGGGCCTCTTCACAATCTTCCACGAAGAGGTCACCGAGGCACCAACCGCCAAGCCAACTAGGAGGTCACCTGATGTCTACGTACTTCTATTCTTGTAGACACTTGTTGGGCCTCCAAGTGCAGAGGTTTGTAGAACAGCAGCAAGTTTCCCTCAAGTGGATCACCCAAGGTTTATCGAACTCAGGGAGGTTAGAGGTCAAAGCTATCCCTCTCAAGCAACCCTGCAATTACGATACAGAAAGTCTCTTGTGTCCCCAACACACCCAATACACTTGTCAGATGTATAGGTGCACTAGTTCGGCGAAGAGATAGTGAAATACAAGTGGTATAGATGATTATAAGTAACAAACGTGATGTGAAATAAATATCGCTGCGAGCAAACAAGTAACAAAATAGCAAGTAAACGGTGTGCAATACTTGGAAACAAGGCCTAGGGATCATACTTTCACTAGTGGACACACTCCCAACAATATAACATGACTGAACAAGTAACTTCTCTTGCTAAGGTACTCTGAATTACTCTCCTATTGAATAACACTAATCACTATGTAGTGGCTACAGGAGCACCCCTTAAAGTTCATCAAGTACTTGACAAACACCACTCATAGCGATACCCAAATCAGATCACAACTCAAGATAGAAATCATTGCAACTTAAACCAAGTACTAACACGGTGCACACACTCTCACCTTTACACCATGAAAGGAGGAATAAATCACTCAAACTATCATAGCAATAATTATTCTCATAATCCACAAGGGATCACAATCATAGCCTAAACCAAGTACCACCATGATGCACGCACTGTCACCGTTACACCATAACAGGAGGAATAGATTACTTTAATAATATCACTAGAGTACACAAAATATCTGAATAATAACATGTACTTGTTCAACATGATACAAAGCTCACGATCACATAAAGATCACATCATGGGAGAGAGAGGTGAACCACATAGCTACCGGTAGAGCCCTCAGCCCCGGGGATGAACTACTCCCTCCTCATCATAGGAGACAGCAAGGTTGATGGAGATGGCGGTGAGGTCGATGGAGACGGCGGAGACGGCGATGGAGACCGATGGAGATGGCTCCGGGGGCACTTCCCCGTCCCGGCAGGGTGCCGGAACAGAGACTTCTGTCCCCCGAAATTCGTCGGTGGCGGCGGCGGAGCTACGGAACTCTTTCTGGAAATCTGATCGGGGACTTAGGTTTTTCCGTCCCGAGGCTTCTTATAGGCGAAGGGGCGATGTCAGGGGATGGACCAGGCGCCCACACACAGGCCCCGCGCGGCCAAGGGGCTGGCCGCGCCAGGCATGTGTCTGGGGCCCTGGTGGCCCCCCTCTGACACCTCTTCGGATGTCTGGAAGCTTCCCCTTGATTTAAGACTTCAGGAACTTGTTTCGTCCAATTCCGAGAATATTTCCTGTGTATCACTTCTGAAACACAAAAACAGCAGAAAACAGGGAACTGGCACTGTGGCACTTCGTCAATAGGTTAGTTCCGGAAAATGCATAAAAGTGCCACTAAGTGTAACGAAACAATATGCAAATGGTGTAAAAACAAGCATGGAGCATCAAAAATTATAGATACGTTTGAGACGTATCAAGCATCCCCAAGCTTAACTCCTGCTCGTCCTCGAGTAGGTAAGTGATAACAAAAGAATAAATTTTGAGGTGACATGCACCTACACAATCTTGATCATATATTCAAGCATTGGTGAGCTGGGATCAATAGAACTTAAAACATGGGCATGAAAGATATAATCATGACAATAAGAACTTAGCAACCATGTTGTAAACATGCAAATGAACACAAACAAAAGATCATGATAATGAAACAATGAAAGTCAAACGTGTGTTCTAATCATAAGGAAAACATACAAAAGGTTTTCAGCTTGTCCTTCAAGGAGAGCAAAACATAAATGCATAGGACACCTCAAAGTTTAAGAGGGCGACTAGATACAAATAATTTAAGAACAAGTGAAACCAACAATATGAATCAATCAATGAACTTTGGGACAATGCATATCACACTAAGAATGACAACTATGCTCTCTTAAAGGTGCATAAAGAAAGAAGGTGGTGACTCAACATAAAAGTAAAAGAAAGGCCCTTCGCAGAGGGAAGCAGTGATTGCAAGTTTTATAACCTTCAAAAATTATGGTACTTACCGGCTTTGAGCTCTCATTGCCCCCATCATAAGCATCTTGAATGGTTAAAGTTAATGCGAGAACAATTATGATGCATATGCTTGACAAATCATAAGTTGAAAACCTCGTGTCCCGTGAATACAAGTACCCAAACCATGCTAATTTACTTAGAGTCCCAAGCAAGGCTCTTGTTATTGTAAGTATATGCATATCATTGAGAACCGCCAATGGGGTACCTCCGTGCCCGATGACATGGAACAAGCCCACACCAAAATGATAGGACAAGCAGACAATGAACACCTCGACATCTCTTTTATTTGCTATATTGTTTAGCTTTTTATTGTGAGATGCGTCGTCGAATGTTCACCATGGGTATGCTGCAAATTTCCACCATGAATTATGCATGGCTTAGATTGGCGGCCCGGCGTTTCCCTAACACATATAAAAACTCTATGATCCCTACAAGATTCCCAATTCATTTTACACAGCGGGCATCCATAAACAAAAGATCACGATATCAACTCAAAAGGAAGTGCAATGTTGAAAGCTTGCCCCATGACAGCATGGCTGGGCTAGAATCCAACTTACAACTTGCAAGCATAACAACTCAACATAAAAGACCACAATGTCAAAATTTTAAGAACAGGAAAAAGTAAAGTGTGCCTTCCGGTTCGTGAGAGCTTTACTGACCGAATTTCGCATAACACTGGTAAGAGTTTAATTTGAAGAGAATATAAAAGCAAGTCAAATTTACTTGGAATAGCGAATTGCTAGTAGGTATGTATGGTGGACACAATGGAAAACTTTGGCTTTTAGGAGTTGGATGCACGAGTAGAGCTCATACTCAGTACAAGGCGAGGGCTAGCAAAAGACTGGGAGCGACCAACTAAGAGAGCAGTAATGGCCATAATCATCAAAAGCGACAAAGCGACATTAAAAGAAGCATACGATGGCATCAAAAGTCAAAAACTAAATGATCATGAAGGCTAATGGCGACTTTGTAGGAGTCTAACATGTGTGAGCATGCGCCAAGTCAACCCAAATAAAGCATCAAGGAGAAAACCAAAATAATGCTTCCATACAATAAAAACAACGCATGATTTTTTTCAAAGGCTCATTAAGCAATCTCAGTTATTTGAGACAAGTCATGCTACAGCAAAACCACTAAGCATACTATCAAAAAGACATCAAGCATGACATGAAAAAGCCTAAGCCGCAGTCTACACAAGCTCCTTCTTGTACCACTATTTTGCACAAAGCTTTTTCTCTTTTCCAACACCATTCAAACCTTTTTGAGAAAACTCTTTTGAGGAAAACTAACATGGTCCAGAGGCAAAAATACACCTTGATAAATAAATATAAGAAGATCTGAATGCAAATCAAGGCAAAAATGAAAACCAAACACAGTAGCAGAAAAAGAAGAACACTCGATGAAACGATAAGAGTGAAAACTAGAGTGTTCTTGGCAAATGAAAAGCGAGTTCATCTCCTCCAAAAGAAACATGATGTGATCTAACCATTTATTGCAGCAAACAAAACTAAACTAATAATGAAAAATAAAACAACTGACGCTCCAAGAAAAACACATAGTGCATGAAGCAATAAAAATATAGTGTTTTGAAAGGTGACCTGATTTTTGCCGATGAAGAAGGGGTGCCTCGGGGGCATCCCCAAGCTTTGACGCTTGTACTTCTTGGATATTTCTTGGGGTGATGCATGGGCATCCCCAAGCTTGAGCTTTTGTCCATTCTTCAACTCATCTCATCATTCTCCAATCCCTACACTTGAAAACTTCCTTCATACAAAACTAAACACAATTCTATTAGCAACATTAGTGTAAGCATAAAATATATTCAACCTCTTTTAGCTTCAGGTTTCAACCCAAAACCACCACATATAAAGTATATACTACTGTAGCAACTTCCACAAGAGTTCCATGATCAAAAAGAACTCAAAAGAAAGTGATAAAGTGGCAAACACAAATATTGGCAGAAATCTGTCAAAACTGAACAGCTGACAAAGGTCGAATTTTTGAGGGATTTTCTGTTGCTCAAATCAAAAAGTGTTCAACTAAGAAAAGTTTGGATATAACCTGGGGCATATGCACAAGAAATCGCAGGTCCAAAAGATAAACAGAGAATTTTCACGAATTTTTACGGTGCAGCACCGAAAACAGTTTCAGGACAGCAACATCCCCAAATCTTACCTCACTCAAATTAGAGGCTTCTCTTGGCACAACAATGAAATAAAAAGGATAAGGAGCGGTTATTACAGTAGTAATAACTTCCAAGACTCAAATAAAAGAAAAATTACTGAAAGTAAACAATGGGTTATCTCCCAAGAGTGCTTTTCTTTAACGCCTTTGAGCTAGGCGCAGTAATTTGCAAAGATGCTCATGTGGGCGCCATATAAAAACTTGAGCCAAAGGCGCCATATAGGAACTTAAAGCAATAGAGACCATCAAAAAGCAAGTATGAAACACATTTAAATCTAAACCACTTCCTATGAAAAATAGTCTTGTAAAGAGACAAGTCATAAAAGCGCAAAGCAAAAAGCATAGGAAGGCAAAACAAGTATAACTTCAAGAATTGCAATGTAAAGAGGGGAAACTTAATAATGTTGAGATCCATCAAACCATGTTTCCCTCTCTCATAATAACTTGCAGTAGCATCATGAATAGAACTAACAATATAACTATCACATAAAACATCCCTATCATGAGCCACATGCATAAAAGGATTAATACTCCCCACATGAACAATAGTAGTAGGAGCAGAATCAATAGAATAATTATTCTCATCACCATAATCATCAAAAACAGGAGGCATATTGCAATCATAACTAATTTTCTCCTCAAAAGTAGGTGAACTGAAAATATTATACCCATCATCACAAGCTACAGAACTACTATGTCGCAAAGCATACTCATCAAACATATCATCATAAGAAGGAACATGGATAGCACTAATGGTACAACAATTATTAACCTTAGAATTGGTACCAAAAAGATTTTCAATATCAAAAGTAGAGTGCTTTTCCCAATCATGATCACTAACATAGGTAATAGGCATAGGAACATCATCCCAATCAGAATTATCATAATCTATAGCAGGATCATAAAGCTTAAGGGAAGATACCGTGTCCTCTCGCCTTTTACTCCTCTTCTTCTTCTTCTTCTTCTTCTTCTTACTCTCTCCTTTAGGAGGGAGAGACTTGAAGGGCATCTTCTCCACATATTCTGGCTTGCTGACAGAAACAACAGAAGAAACTTTGGAGGATTCCTCCTCTCTATTAATAAGATCGAAACATCTATTAGTCTTATCATAGCTTGGCAAATCATCATGTTTAATAAGATCTTGTAAGTAAGTATTTGCTAGGCAATCTTTAGCACAATAGAGATGACAACCACGAAGGGTGCTATTAATATCAACATCATTCATGTCAACCAAAGAAAGCTTTCTAGATATCTCTTCACAATTCAAAAACAAAGTAAGCTCATCATGTTGATTGAGAGTAATCTTATCATCACAATACAAATCTGCGGTACTCGTTCGATTAATTGGGCATTGAAAATTAAAGTGACCTTTTTCACCGCAAAATTCACAAAGAAAAGGATAAAGCTCACAAACCCATTCACCAAGCACATCTAGATCCTTGAGCCACATGCTGGTTTCTTCATTTGCGTGGGTGATGCAATAATCTTCCTTGTTGTAACTCTGTTCACAAGGTCTATGTATTCCGCAAAAATTAACATGCTTATAAGAAATAGTACTTTTAGAAGTTTGAGCATGTTTATTGCAATCATCAATAACAATATCACTTTCTATGCAAGTGTCCTTAAAAGGTTCATGATACACGTCCCCATTTCCTTTAGGAACATTCATATGGGAAGCAAAGGCTTTAAAGCAATCAACCATAATTTGAGGATCAAGACCATATTTAGCACTAAGCTCTTGAAAATTAGCAGTTTCAGCAAAAGACTTAATGCAATCAAACTCGTAATTCATACCTGATCCTTTACCTTTGTCGTTTTCCCATCCTTCAGCATTCTCTTGTATACGGTCAAGAAGTTTCCACTTAGCATCTTCCTTCATATGAGTGAATGATCCAAAGCAAGAAGCATCCAAATAATCCTTATCAGGAAGAGTAAGCCGTGCATAAAAATTATCAATAACAATATTACGGGGAAGATCATGAATAGGACATTTATGCATTAGTAACTTCAATCTTCCCCAAGCTTGGGCAATGCTTTCTCCCTCATGAGGCCAAAAGTTATATATCTGATTACGATCTTTATGAATCTCACTTGGAGGATAGAATTTAGAATAAAAGAGAGGTATAATTTCCTCCCATGCAATAGATGGACCATCTTCAAGCAGCCGATACCATTTCTCAGCTCTGCCTTTCAGTGATAAAGAGAATAGCTTCTTCTTAACTTGGTTCATTGAAATACCTGCACACTGGAACAACTCGCATAATTCATGTATAAAGAGCAAATGATCACCAGGATGGACAGTTCCATCTCCTAAATAGCAGTTATCCCTAACACGTTCAACAATCTTCGTAGGTATTTTAAAAGGATGGGGAGCGCAAGCATCACTAGAAACATCACATATGGGAGATAAAATATTATCAGAACAAATCTTCTCCACTAAAGCTAGGGGACTAAAAATATCATACTCAACAAAACCAGCTTCCCCAAGCTTAGACTTTTCTATAGCATTAGCATTAACAGTATTCAAAGCATTCGTACTAATAACATTGCTATGCGAAATAAGCTCCAAAGGATTTTCAATTTTCTCTTCAAATCTAAAATCAGGAAAAAGACTAAAGAACTCTTTATTTTCCATTAAGCCTAACTAGTGAAAATAAAAACAAGAAACAAAAAGATATAATTGCAGAATCTAAAGGAAATAACTCCGAGCACTCACACAGGAGGATGCGAGTACCTTTTACCTTACCTCCCCGGCAACGGCGCCAGAAAAGAGCTTGATGTCTACGCACTTCTATTCTTGTAGACACTTGTTGGGCCTCCAAGTGAAGAGGTTTGTAGAACAGCAGCAAGTTTCCCTCAAGTGGATCACCCAAGGTTTATCGAACTCAGGGAGGTTAGAGGTCAAAGCTATCCCTCTCAAGCAACCCTGCAATTACGATACAGAAAGTCTCTTGTGTCCCCAACACACCCAATACACTTGTCAGATGTATAGGTGCACTAGTTCGGCGAAGAGATAGTGAAATAAAAGTGGTATAGATGATTATAAGTAACAAACGTGATGTGAAATAAATATCGCTGCGAGCAAACAAGTAACAAAATAGCAAGTAAACGGTGTGCAATACTTGGAAACAAGGCCTAGGGATCATACTTTCACTAGTGGACACACTCCCAACAATATAACATGACTGAACAAGTAACTTCTCTTGCTAAGGTACTCTGAATTACTCTCCTATTGAATAACACTAATCACTGTGTAGTGGCTACAGGAGCACCCCTTAAAGTTCATCAAGTACTTGACAAACACCACTCATAGCGATACCCAAATCAGATCACAACTCAAGATAGAAATCATTGCAACTTAAACCAAGTACTAACACGGTGCACACACTCTCACCTTTACACCATGAAAGGAGGAATAAATCACTCAAACTATCATAGCAATAATTATTCTCATAATCCACAAGGGATCACAATCATAGCCTAAACCAAGTACCACCATGATGCACACACTGTCACCGTTACACCATAACAGGAGGAATAGATTACTTTAATAATATCACTAGAGTACACAAAATATCTGAATAATAACATGTACTTGTTCAACATGATACAAAGCTCACGATCACATAAAGATCACATCATGGGAGAGAGAGGTGAACCACATAGCTACCGGTAGAGCCCTCAGCCCCGGGGATGAACTACTCCCTCCTCATCATAGGAGACAGCAAGGTTGATGGAGATGGCGGTGAGGTCGATGGAGACGGCAGAGACGGCGATGGAGACCGATGGAGATGGCTCCGGGGGCACTTCCCCGTCCCGGCAGGGTGCCGGAACAGAGACTTCTGTCCCCCGAAATTCATCGGTGGCGGCGGCGGAGCTACGGAACTCTTTCTGGAAATCTGATCGGGGACTTAGGTTTTTCCGTCCCGAGGCTTCTTATAGGCGAAGGGGCGATGTCAGGGGGTGGACCAGGCGCCCACACACGGGCCCCGCGTGGCCAAGGGGCTGGCCGCGCCAGGCATGTGTCTGGGGCCCTGGTGGCCCCCCTCTGACACCTCTTCGGATGTCTGGAAGCTTCCCCTTGATTTAAGACTTCAGAAACTTGTTTCGTCCAATTCCGAGAATATTTCCTGTGTATCACTTCTGAAACACAAAAACAGCAGAAAACAGGGAACTGGCACTGTGGCACTTCGTCAATAGGTTAGTTCCGGAAAATGCATAAAAGTGCCACTAAGTGTAACGAAACAATATGCAAATGGTGTAAAAACAAGCATGGAGCATCAAAAATTATAGATACGTTTGAGACGTATCATCACCCTCGAAGAGTAACAAGCTCACGGTCTCTCACTCGAACAAATCGTAATGGAGAGCTCAACACTATGCAAGGATGCAAAGCAAGAACACAAGAGGAAGTGCTCAAATCCTTCTCTCCCAAATCCCACCAAGGCAACAAATGCTATGGATGAGTTAGAGAGGAAGAACAAGGGTGGAGGTCAACCAATGACTCCAAGATCTAGATCCCAAAGGTTCCCCTCACTTAGAGGAGGAATGAGTTGGTGGAGATTGTAGATCTAGATCTCCTCTTCCAAATCCCTCAAAAAGATGCAAGAATCATAGGAGGGATGGAGGAGGAAGAAAGCTCTTGAAGGTCAACAATGGAGGTCAATTTCGTGCTCTAGAACCTAAGGGAACCGTTGGAGAAGAAGCCCCCATTTATAGGGCAAGAAAACTGCCCGTTACAGAGTTTTCGGGACGCTCCGGAGCAGAGCCCGGAGCAGCTCCGGACTACACTCCGGAGTAAGTATATTGGCACTGCTCAGCCCGGAGCAGAGCCCGGAGCTACTCCGGATTTGGAAAACTGCAAAAACACTCATACGAAAAACACGATAACTTTTGCATCCGAACTCCGTTTTTAGCAAACTTGGACTTTTTGAAAAGCTTAGAAAAAGTACTACAACTTTATGTAGAGAAACACCAAGAAATGTCAAGAGGAAAAATACCAAATGTGGAGAGGTGTGAAACCTCCCAAAGTGAAGAACCGGTAAAACTCTTCAACTCGAAAACGCAATAGACGATGCATTTGGATTCCGTTTTCGATGAACTTGGACTTGTTAGAAAGCTAGCAACAAGCACAAGAACCTCACATGGAGAAACACCAAGAAGCAACAAACTAGGAAGATGCAAAGTATGCAAAGGATTGAGCTCCCTATGACGATGAGATCAAGTTACCCAACCGAAAGCCCCTCTTGATAGTGCGGCTATCTATCCTATAACCCGGTCTCCCAACAAACACCTTGAGACCGGTAAAAGGAAAACCTAGCAAGGACATACCTTTGCCTTGCGCACCCCGCTTGATCTTGATGATGATGCTTCATGCTTCCGTCAAGCCGGAATGCTTCACTTGATCATTGTTGCTTTGTGAAGACTTCCAATATGCTCCCACATACACCACTATGTGATACCTTCACTAAGGCATTTCTTCACAATTCCATTATCACCAAATGGATGGCAAGCTTTAAGCATATGATCTTCTCGAGATGCTTATCTTGAAACTTGCACTTCTCAACATTGATGACAACCACCACTTGATGTCATCCTTTTATGGGCTATATGAAATCTCACTAGTGATGCATATCCATGACACAAAACCTAACCCACATAGACAACACAAACACACATATGTAATGGGTTAGTTCACAAAGCATAATTGATAAACCATACCATACCACAAGACCGATTGGTCCCATGTGGCACATTCCTTATGCTTCATATGTTGACCAATCTAGAATCCAATCTTTGATCTTTGCCTTGGTCAACCTTGAATCTTCTCATGCTCTATCACAATATCTTGAGCCACATAAAGAATTCTTCATTTGATCGCATGCTCTAGGTCTTAGTCAAACATATCTCAACTCATGAGACCATCATGACCTCGACATAGAGCCATATATTGAATTCTTCTCTTGTAGACAAACTCTCAAGATCTTGAGACTCCTTGGCTTAACACATAAGCTAGAGCATGGATTACTTGAGTTCTACACAAGAACTACATCTTTATTTCTTCTTCTTGATCATATTGGATTCATCTCTTCTATTCAATGATCTTGATGCCAATACTTAAGATATATCTTTATCTTCATGGCATCCAAGCCTTGAATCCAACACATGGACTTCAAGCAATTCCTATGAACAATTCCTTCATAAAAATCTCAATGAAAACATTAGTCCATAGGGATTGTCATTAATTACCAAAAACACACTTAGGGGCAATTTACCCTTACAATCTCCCCCATTTTGGTAATTGATGACAATCTCAACAAGAGGGTTTATATAATGAAAGATAGAAACTAATATGCAACTTATCCGAGAATAAATTGCATACAAGAGGTTGTATTTGATATGGTCAAGTAACACGAAGCTACTACCGCATATCAAAATCAATTGTACTCACATAAACTACAACAAATATGGTTGATGTGAGTGCAACCAAAATATATAGAGCAAACTCCCCCACAATATATGCACGTGTGATGAACTTGAACTTCATTGCATACATTGTCAAGATAAACCTTTGATGGAGTTTACACTATATATTCAACCATGCAAAACATCTAACAAAGAAGAGGTGCATGAAAGGCAAACACTTAAGCACAACCAAACTTAAGTATAAAAACCATTTCCCTTAAACCCTCTAAACTTCTCCCCCATTGGCAATGATTGCCAAAATGGATGAAGGAATTTAGAAGGCCAATATAGTATGAGTTCCTCCCCAAGATGTGCATTTCTCATAAAAATGAGTGAAATCATATGCACTTATCAAATTAACAATATTTGGAGGAAGTCAAACCATATTGAGGATCAAAGATTGCAAAAAGATGACATAGTGAAGGAAGCTTCAACGAATGAAGCAAGCAAGCAATTAAGAGACCCAAAGAACCAATTGGACACAAGAAGAAGTGATGATAAGAGCTACTAGGTGCTTTAAATGAAATAAGGAAGCTCCCCAAGGTCCATGCATAAATTTGAATTTTTGTTGCATTTGAATACAATATGCACAAACATGGAATCCTCACTCCCTCTATATCATTTAAAACAAAACATGAGCACGAAAGAATACAAAAGGATAAATACGCTTATCAAAGTTAAATTTAGTCCAAAAAGATTCACGAGATATGAGTGCGAGAAGAAGCAATAAAGAATAAACAAGCACTCATAAATCAAGTTCTTACCAACACCATCAAGAACAAAATGATAAGAAAGATGGTCGGCAAAGAACGAGGATATCAAGGGAAGAAATTAACACTCTTATGCATATACATTTCTAAGTGGACAAAAAATCATGATGAACAATCCACAAAGGAACATGTATACACAAGAGGTTAGTTGAAATTAAGGAAGACATAATATCCAAGAGAGAGTCATAGAATATACCAAATAGCTTTGCTATAAAGCATATATAGCTCAAGGCTCCATTTTCTATTATGGTATATTAACAAACTCCCCACGCAAAATCATCAAAGCCATCACAACTAGCAATAAGGGATCAAAAGATAGTCGGGATGCTTTGATAGGCAACAAGCATAATAAAGAAGGGTACAACTCGCAACATTATCTATATTGCACATGAGAGAGCGTTGAGGAATTAATATGCAATAAATTGCTAAAATGGCATATTTGGGATTGGTGAATCATTAACATGATTTTATTACTTCCCATCATATGCAATCATCTCAACTTGCTCACATATGAAATAAAGATATTTCTTTATAAGACCTTTGCAAGAACGACAACATTTGCAAATAAAAATTATCATGCCAAGAACCAACCTACGAGAGTTGGTATGCTAGAAAAGTATGCATGAATGTTATACTTGTTACCGAGATATCAATGGTGTGATGTAGTAGATAAGAGTTCGCCGGTCATCCTAGCTTGGCTCCAATAATCATATGGTGATAACACCTTCCTTATAAATGAGACAAGCATCCATTGCATCTCCAATGTACCTAAGACATCATTCAAGTACATCTTGGTCCCCAAACTTATTGGGTCCAAAGTGGTTAGACTAACCACAATACATATGATAGACTCCATATAAATATGTGCATAGTTAGAGATGAAATTTGAATTTCATGCACATCTTAGCCATTTAGGATTTGACGGAGTATAACATATATATTGGATCAAAGAAAGAACTAAGACACAAAATTAAGCATAAAGAGAATATGCATGCACCTAGCTTTCAAGATCCAAAGAAGATACAATTTAGACAAAAACACCAAGAGTATAAGGAGGTATAAAAGGTGTGGTAAAACACATTATTTGTCCAAATGATATCAATGGAACAAATCAACAAATGATTTATTCAACAAAATTCAACAAATGAACCTAACAACTTATTGAGCATGAAAGAATAAATAATTAAAAGCATGCTCAAAGATTTATCTCATTCGAGCAAATAAATCATAGAAGAAGGAATAAGATAACTAACTCCCAAAAGAGCAAGGTTCCAACAAATAAACCAAACCCTCTACACTTTTCACAATGGCACAAGTACTAAAAAGAAAAGGTTTGTCTTACAACAACACACACTTGATAGGGATCAAGAGATGAGACAAAGTCACACAAAAGGATCCTCAAGAAGGCAATAAGACAATGGGAGTCAAAATAATTTCTTGGCAAGAAATATGGGCAATAAGAAGCAAATTCCAAGGTGAAGATGATCTTAGAGGAATTACCACGCATATATACGAATACCAATTGTCAAAGACAAGAAGTTCATATTGGAATTATTTTTCGGTGGTGTATTGCAAAGATATTCAAGATCAACTTCACAATAAAAGGCATATGGTTAAGTATTCAAATTAAGCACCATGCACGAAAAAGGATTCTTGGTAGCTCCAAAAATAGTCAAACAATCATGCAAAGCAATGATTAGAGTAACTAGAAGCAAACGACTTCCTACTTATGATATATATATAAATATATTTGAGTGAAACCGCACCAAGAATTCTTACTCAAACCAAGACCAAAGAAATGAGCAACAAAATGTTTTAAGAAAGAATGGAGCTTGTTTGAGCAAACATGCCACCTAGGAACAAGATAATTAACAATATCAACTCTAAGTGGCAATACCTCAAATGGTCACATTTCCTAGGTTTGTGATATGCATAAGGCATATTACTCCCCCATAATGTGATATTCAATTCTTTACTACAAGAGGCAAATAAAATCCAACTAGAGATAATTAATGGAGATATAAAATTTGAATCTCTCATGAGCATGGCATACCACATAGTGACTAGATAATTTTGCAATATCAATACTAAGTGGTATTACTCATGTGCACACATTTATAGGATTGTGAGAGGAAAAATGGCAAATCACTTCCCCAAAATGGGATGTTCCATTAATCACTCGATAAGAGCCAAATAAGATACCATAAAGATGCATTAGAGGCTCAAAGAAAACACACAAGTATATGATGTGCCGAACAACCAACACCTACTTGAATACACAAGTTAAGTAGGTATAAGGAACAACATATACAAACACATACTTGGTACAAAACCAAAACATGCAAAAGGGCAAGTAACTTACAATGTAAAGAGGTTAAGTACAAGTTACCGCAAAGAGGCACATTGGATATAAAATGATAGTGTCAATGACTTGGCTTGATGAAATAAAATTAATGAAGATCCCTTAATTCTTCATGAGGTAGCCAAGTCTCCAATGCCCTTCAAAAACACCTATTGATCAAGTTTTAGCTTGTTGGTCCCCAACCAAGTTGGGTCCTAAGAGGTTAGTAACAATAGGCTTGGCAACCCAAATGGTTCTTTTCTTGACACCACTTTGAGTTCCAACAAACTTGGCAAACACATTGCCATCCTTATCTTTCCTAAGAGAATAATCATCATCAACAATGATAGGATTAGATAAGGTACCGCTTAAGCATGAAGAAGCAAAGTGCCCCTTCTCACGGCAAATATAGCAACAAGTGCTTCCCTTTCTCTTCTTCATTGATTTCTTGATTTGGGAAGCTTCATCTTGTTTTTTCTTGGGAAGTGGACTATCTTCAACTTGAGGTCAAACTTGAGCTTGACCTTGTGCCCGCTTCCCTTGTTTCTTCTCACTCAAGTGCTTCTTCTTCAATGGGCAAGATCTCACATGATGCCCTTCAATCTTGCACTTGAAGCAAACAATCTTGGCCAAATTCTTGACTTGGTCTTGGCCCTTCTTCTTCTTGTTGCTCTTGGACTTGTTCTTGTTATTGGAGTTGAATCCAAGTCCACTCTTGTCATTAGGGGATTTTTGCACACTCAAAATATTATCGAGTGTGGATTTCCCTTCATGACGCTTATCCAAGTCTTTTTCCAAACTAGTGACTTGGGCCTTGAGCTCTTTGATTTCCTCTACAAGGTTAGTAGTAATACAAGTACTAGAGGAGGTAGAAGCTTCATTGTTAGAGCAACAAGGCATAGCAAGTAATTCATCACAAGATGTAGCAATATTATGCCAAGACAAATTACTTGGACTAGCACAAGATAATATAGCATTTTGGTTCAAAGTAGTGCTAATGTCCAAATGAGGCTCACAAGATGTTTTCTTAGAGATACTTGCCTCATGAGCTAACTTTAGCCCATTATAAGAGATTAAGAGATCCCCATGAGAGCCCGAGAGCTTTTCATGGCTTTCCTCCAATTTCTTATAATTGCTTGTTAGCAACTCAAGTTGAGCCCTTAGCTCAACATTCTCCTTTAATATAGATGCTTCACAAGAAATAGAGTTAGTAGCACAAGCATCATTAATAGATTTAGCATTTGTAAGCTCATAAGATTTAATAGATTGAGATAGGCAAGAATTAGTATGCTTCTCTTCGGATAGCTCTTGCTTGAGGAGATTGAATCTCCGTTTCCCCTCATTAACAAGGGAGTTCAATTCCTTAATGGTCTCCTTGTGGTCAAACAAGGTTTCCATTAAGTGTTCGACTTTAGCACGCGCATCATTATTACCATGAAGAGAGGCATACACAATTCCCATCTCATGCAAGAAAGCTTCATTATCATCATCATTATCATCATCATCGTCACTCTCATCATAAGGAGATGTGTCGGGATTCAAAGTAGAAGTTACCTTTGAACCGCTTGCCATAAGGCACATGTGAACTTGCGTAGATGATGATGGAACTTCAATAGAAGCACATTCTTCATTTTCGAGTGTAGGACAAGCTCTTGCGAGATGTCCATACTCGTGGCATTCATAGCATTGCCTTCTCTTGATAGAAACCTTCTTGGTTCTTCTATTGATTTCTTCTTTAATTATGTGACCCAATTTTTCTTTAATTTCCTCTACATGGTTAGTCATACAACAACTAGAGGAAATATAATCATTTTGAGTATGGTCACAACTAAAAACAAGCATATCATCACAAAATTTAATCAAGCAAACTTTAGGAGATATGCAAGGACCTTTAACACAAGAATGAGTAAAGAATTTCTTGCAAGAAGTGTTTAGGTCCAAACTCTCTACACCATTAGGATTTATAGAAATAGAATCATTGGTGCAAAGGACAAGACAACCATCATCACATATGATTTCTTCACTCACCGTATCATTACCTTGTGACAAGTCACATGTTGGTGAAGCAGAAGGACTTGAACAATCATCATGACCGGATGTGGAAGCAACTTGGAGCTCTTCATGACGTGAAGGTGAAGAGAGCTCCTTGGGTTCACTTTCAATCTCAAGAGAAATAGACCCACCAAATGACTCTTCTAGCTTGGTCCATATCTCATGAGACGTCTTGCACTTTGAACCCATCAAGCAAACATAAACTATGGAGCTCACAGACAATAAAATTTCATTAAATACTTGAGCTTCTAGATGTAAATTTTTCTCATCCTCTATAGATAGACTTTGAGGATCCATCGGAGGAGAAAAGCCTACATCTAGAAATCGCTCTATATTTGGACACAAAGTCTAAAGATTGCAAAGCATGCGATTTCTCCATAAGTTATAATTTGTGCCATCAAAAATAATTGTGTCATTGTGCACTAAAAAACTAGCCGACATCTTTACTCTCAAGGCGGTGAAGCCTAAACAAGGAGAGACCTTGCTCTGATACCAATTGAAAGGACGAGATGTCGCCTAGAGGGGGGGGGGGTGAATAGGCGTTTTAAAAACAATTACGGAATTGGCTTGAAGGAATGCGGAATTAAACTAACGTTTATTTTCTTCAAGCACAAGACCTAAATATGCTAGGCTCAACTAAGTGCAACAAGAACAACTAGATATAAGCAAGATAGCACAAGATATAATTCACAAGTGATAAACAAGATAAAAGTACTTCAAGCACGATGGCTATCACAATGAAATAAACTCGGGTATAGAGATAACCGAGGCACGCGGAGACAAATATGTATCCCGATGTTCACTTACATAAAGTAAGCTAATCACCGTTGGAGAGATGCGGGTAACCACGAAGGCCCCCGAACACCACGAAGGCTCACCTTCTTCTCCGAGTCCCCCACGAAGCTAGGGACCCCTTCTTATGGTTAGCTTTTCCTCCACTCCGGAGATGGCAAGCTCCACAACCACTTCACAACTCCCACGAAGGGGAATCCCGGGCCTCTTCACAATCTTCCACGAAGAGGTCACCGAGGCACCAACCGCCAAGCCAACTAGGAGGTCACCCTCCAAGAGTAACAAGCTCACGGTCTCTCACTCGAATAAATCGTAATGGAGAGCTCAACACTATGCAAGGATGCAAAGCAAGAACACAAGAGGAAGTGCTCAAATCCTTCTCTCCCAAATCCCACCAAGGCAACAAATGCTATGGAGGAGTTAGAGAGGAAGAACAAGGGTGAAGGTCAACCAATGACTCCAAGATCTAGATCCCAAAGGTTCCCCTCACTTAGAGGAGGAATGAGTTGGTGGAGATTGTAGATCTAGATCTCCTCTTCCAAATCCCTCAAAAAGATGCAAGAATCATAGAAGGGATGGAGGAGGAAGAAAGCTCTTGAAGGTCAACAATGGAGGTCAATTTCGTGCTCTAGAACCTAAGGGAACCGTTGGGGAAGAAGCCCCCTTTTATAGGGCAAGAAAACTGCCCGTTACAGAGTTTTCGGGGCGCTCCGGAGCAGAGCCCGGAGCAGCTCCGGACTACACTCCGGAGTAAGTATATTGGCACTGCTCAGCCCGGAGCAGAGCCCGGAGCTACTCCGGATTTGGAAAACTGCAAAAACACTCATACGAAAAACGCGATAACTTTTGCATCCGAACTCCCTTTTTAGCAAACTTGGACTTTTTGAAAAGCTTAGAAAAAGTACTACAACTTTATGCAGAGAAACACCAAGAAATGTCAAGAGGAAAAATACCAAATGTGGAGAGGTGTGAAACCTCCCAAAGTGAAGAACCGGTAAAACTCTTCAACTCGAAAACGCAATAGACGATGCATTTGGATTCCGTTTTCGATGAACTTGGACTTGTTGGAAAGCTAGCAACAAGCACAAGAACCTCACATGGAGAAACACCAAGAAGCAACAAACTAGGAAGATGCAAAGTATGCAAAGGATTGAGCTCCCTATGACGATGAGATCAAGTTACCCAACCGAAAGCCCCTCTTGATAGTGCGGCTATCTATCCTATAACCCGGTCTCCCAACAAACACCTTGAGACCGGTAAAAGGAAAACCTAGCAAGGATATACCTTTGCCTTGCGCACCCCGCTTGATCTTGATGATGATGCTTCATGCTTCCGTCAAGCCGGAATGCTTCACTTGATCATTGTTGCTTTGTGAAGACTTCCAATATGCTCCCACATACACCACTATGTGATACCCTCACTAAGGCATTTCTTCACAATTCCATTATCACCAAATGGATGGCAAGCTTCAAGCATATGATCTTCTCGAGATGCTTATCTTGAAACTTGCACTTCTCAACATTGATGACAACCACCACTTGATGTCATCCTTTCATGGGCTATATGAAATCTCACTAGTGATGCATATCCATGACACAAAACCTAACCCACATAGACAACACAAACACACATATGTAATGGGTTAGTTCACAAAGCATAATTGATAAACCATACCATACCACAAGACCGATTGGTCCCATGTGGCACATTCCTTATGCTTCATATGTTGACCAATCTAGAATCCAATCTTTGATCTTTGCCTTGGTCAACCTTGAATCTTCTCATGCTCTATCACAATATCTTGAGCCACATAAAGAATTCTTCATTTGATCGCATGCTCTAGGTCTTAGTCAAACATATCTCAACTCATGAGACCATCATGACCTCGACATAGAGCCATATATTGAATTCTTCTCTTGTAGACAAACTCTCAAGATCTTGAGACTCCTTGGCTTAACACATAAGCTAGAGCATGGATTACTTGAGTTCTACACAAGAACTACATCTTTATTTCTTCTTCTTGATCATATTGGATTCATCTCTTCTATTCAATGATTTTGATGCCAATACTTAAGATATATCTTTATCTTCATGGCATCCAAGCCTTGAATCCAACACATGGACTTCAAGCAATTCCTATGAACAATTCCTTCTTAAAAATCTCAATGAAAACATTAGTCCATAGGGATTGTCATTAATTACCAAAAACACACTTAGGGGCAATTTACCCTTACACCCCTGCCCTTTCCCAGCTCTCGTTTCCCCTGCGCGCGGCCCTGTGGACGGCGACGGTCGCGGCGAGTCAGTGCTGGCGTAGGCGCGTCGGGGCGGGTCGGTGCTGGCGTAGACGCGTCTGGACTGGTCGGTGCTCGGGTAGGTGCATCGGGGCTGCCCTGCAGGACGGCGCCATCGGAGGCGCGCATTGGTGTCGGAAGATCGGAGTGCAGCCGTCGCTGCCGCCTCCGCCTCCGCTCGCCGGACACACTTTCCTGCACCGCCGCCGCCATTCTGATTACTTAACCTCTGGTATGATAAATGTTGTTAATTCCAATCTTCGTGAAAATATGTTCTTCATTCTGATTACTCTCTTGGAGAGTTGCAGTATTGCCTGCTGGAGTCTGTATATGAGTGTACACTAGACTCATTCACTTGTAAATCATAAAGACAACCAAATGATACAGATCTTCTAAGTAGTTTATTTATCAAGATGTGATATCAGCATAAGATTCCCCACCAAGCCTCGTGCTATTGATCGAGACATTGTCTTGTATGCAGTGCTAAACACATCACGATGCACCGCGATTTTTTCATTGATTCATACTACTACTAATATCTTCAGCTAACTTTATATGTTACGTAGCCTGAACGAGACCAAGAGACCCGTCATTTATGGCTAACGTACATTGAACTGATGCTTTGTTTCTGAAGTGCAATTGTTCTAGTTTTGATGTTGATCATTGCAATATTTTTTTAGTTAATATGCTTACACTGAAAGAATTCTGCCAAATGCCATTAAGCATGTGGATTCTAGGCCTGTTGCAATGTGGTTATTTATTTCGAAGTTAGTGTGCTAGGTAATTTGCTTGAGCTGCTACCTCATCACCCAGCTTCATTTCTGAACTTCAAAGTAAGGAGAAAAATATTAGGCCTGATTTGTGTTTACTTATTTCTGTTTTTAGTTGACACAAATTGTTTTCTAATTGTTTATTTGACATGATAAAAATTGCAGTTGTTAATTTTCATGTGATAATTTGCAGGAAGACATGGGTGATGAGTTTGTTGATGAGTACCATGACATTTGGCAGTAGGACGTTTGCTAGAGAGGATGATGGATTCGAGTTCTATAACAGCTGCTCTTGCGAAAGGTTTTAGTGTGCGGAAAAACTATGTTGAGTGGGATGATGACAATCAGGAGATAATTCTGAAGCTAGTTGTAGCCGCGAAGGTTCGCGTGAAGCGAAGCTGATGCAGAGAGAAGATAGGAAGAGGAGGCCACATAGTCTAGGGATTATTGAAATGCTCCAAATGAACCAGAAACTTGTACTAGTGTTTGTAACAGTTCCTTTTGTAATATTTAGCCTTTTTTGTTCTTAGTTGGATTGTACGTTTGAAATGTCAGATTTAGTCTTGTATATATTTTTTGTGTAATTTGGAGGTCCAACATACAACAGAATACATGCAAAAAAATCGAAAACTGCTACAACTTCATAGGTTGTATATCTGCTGCTTATGGTTCGTTGAATCTATTTGCTACTAAATACTCCTGAATTTTTACAGTGGGATCAGGCTTGTTATGGTGCTCCCAGAAACCAGTGGGATCAGGATTGTTAATTTGTTATGATGCTGGAACTTACATTTTGACAAGGTAGGAGGTTTTAGAAAGATTTTTTTTGTGCCATGACAACATTCAGCTGAAACTTAAATACGACACCAAGATCTACAGAACATTATTATACTGTGTTAGACGAGATGAACAAGTAACAAGCCTACATATTATTGCAAGGGAATATATATATGAGAAATGATTGAAAATAATCTGATGATATGCAAGATAGATAAAAATGTCACTAAGGGTCTTCATCCCGACCCGAGTGAATACAAGACGACAGCTCAAAGCGAGTAAATAACCATTCAACATCATCTCTTTTATGAAGTTCTCTCTTGGTGTGAAATGACTATGCAATCATATGCTCGTCGCCGCTGCTAAAAGGTGCCTTCTTATGACTGTTCCGTTCACGTTGCCGTCCGTCATGATGACCCATGTTCATCCATGTCCCACTCTCCCCTATCGGTGGCCTCCGCTCATGAACCTTCGTTGATCTAATCCTGTTCAAAAGCATAAAAAAGTATTACAATCAACATAGAAGTAATGTAGCGAAAAACTATGTAAAATATGTAAAAAAAATTGGCAACCTAAAAAAGTATCCTTTCGGGATACTGGGAAGTTCCCCGTCCCTGTAAACAGTAAAATCCATTACAATTACCTACATACAAGAGTTATCTGTCCATTACATTAGGATCTTGGTTAATCACCCATCACTAAAAATGTACATTAATAATTTTGAATGTGCATGTCTTATTTAGATTCAGCAAGTAATAGTGTGTAACAGCGCCATGATCAAGAACAATTTCTCTGCAGCTATATTAGAATCACAATATAACACTCATGGAGTACTCATCTCTGAGCATATCATATCCACGTATTGTTCCAACCTAGTGATTTTGCCTATCTAACTACTTATGTTCCAGTAAACTGAACTTAGTAGTACCAGGAACATTACAATAACTCATAAGAAAGTTTTGAATGTTATTTATTTTGGCTTCTAACTTCTCTGCAAACACACTGACAGAAAAAATCAGACAGCAGATGTTAATAAGCACTTGGGAGTCAAATCAGCTCTACGGATAGTAAGCTTGCTACATATTGCTATAATTGGGAGTGAATGGTAGGCAATATCGAGGTTGCAGTCATTTGCACTCTCCCAGCTCAGCCTAGTTGCAATATTCAGGTAAGGAAAAGTGAAATGTACATGCTGTAAAGAAAGCTGAATTGCATGGTCGCTCATATACCATCTAGAGCATTACTAGGGCAAACACTACCGTGATCAAAGTCACAGCAAGCATGACATAAAAAAGATTCACTCCAGATGGTTCATGCAGTACATGTCCTTCCGGGTTGCACATGCTTGCTCACGTTCCTGAGCAGGTTGCGCGCATGCAGAAGACGATGTACCTGAGCGAGGCCCTCCTGCTGGCGGATGCAGAGCTCGCGCAGCTTCTTGCTCACGAGCTACTCTTCGTAGAGGTCGGCGGCACTGGCACGACGAGACCTCTCCCTTTCCCACAAGGCGGCTGAGCGCAATCGTGATGGAGGAAGGTGGGGAACGAGCATCGTCCCCGAGGCGGCCTCTGAGGTGAGGCAGCAGGGACGCAGCGGGGAGGTGTGGGACGTGGCAGAGCGCCGAATGACGCGGCGGGGCGTCGAGGGACGCGGCGGCGGGGCGGCCGAGCGCCATGGCGGTGGAGTGAGGTGGGGGACAAGCGTCGTCTCCCACCTGTCGGTGAGGTGGGGCAACGAGTCCGGATGTCGAGCGCCCGAGAAAATACGCCGTGGCTCGGACCACTGAGGCGACGCGTCGTCCCCAGGGAAGCCCCGGCGGCGGCCCGGCAAGGGATGCGACGGGCGGCTGCGCCATGGCGGTGGAAGGAGGTGGGGGACGAGAGTCAGGGACATTTGAGGTGGACCAGCGAGAGACGCGGCGGCAAAGCGGCTAAGCGCCATGGCGGTGGAAGGAGGTGGGGGGCGACGCGGCGAGGATGTCCACCAATGGCCGGTGGAGAGGATGCGAAATATTTAGCTTTTTCCTAATTAAAAAAATATACTACTACTAGTATTTTTCAGTAGTTTTCAGTAGTTTCTTTTTAGTATTTTCCAGTACTCCCTATTTCTCCACCGCTAGATCGACACCCTTGGACGGTTCGTAAAATCTCCAACCACCATAAAACTTGTAGTATAAATATTGTGGTAACCTTCGGATGGTGTAGCCTATATGTAGTCAGAAATAAAATTATCAGTTAGTTTCATATACAGTCTAATAGTCGGTTAGCGGTCCATGTAGAAAATAATAATTAGATAAATAAGGTATCAAAATAACACATGCAAGCGCGCGTCAAACAAACGATAATTAGTTCAGCCATGTACCCGACAGGAAACATATAAGCAAGCAATCCGATCTGCACACGAAGAAGAAGCAGGCAAAAGACGAGCGAAGTCCCCTTAAGTTTTTTTTTGAACAAAAAGTCCCCTTAAGATTAGTAGATTACCTTGCAGTGCTTGATGATTGGGAGGGATTTGCTGGTAAAGAAGAGGCCGATAGCACCATCAAGTGAAGAATTTCGAATGATCTTCAGTTCAGTGAGCTTACCATTTTTTAGGGGAGATGGCCAACTTATCAACCAAACTGGGTGGTGATGATCCATCTAAGAATGCTTCTGATGTTGGCGCTGCGCTTGTCAATCATCTTGGTATCCAGAACTGTTGGAGCAGCTTCCCTCGAAGTCAATATGTTGGATCTGCGGCGATCAACATGGCTGCTTGTAAGAACATGGAGATGAGATCGATATGCCCTCAAAGAAATGGACTGAAGAGAACTGTAGATGACGCTTGATCAGTAGATGATATCCACGTTTATCTGCATTTCAGTATCACTAAAGAAAATAATACATGTGAGTTGTGAAAGGACGCTAGTAGTAAAAGCTGACTTGGTAGTGAATGGGAGGGGAAAAGACAGAGTCAACTATGTAGACCCGAAGCAGCAATTACGGAAATTTTTTAGCACCAAAAGTGTGACGACTATGGCTTGAGCCAGAGAGAGGTAGGGCAAATGATGTGGGTTGATCAAGCCAATAGGTGGATGGGCTCCTCGCGGAGAAGTAACGGCCAAAGGTAACATGCTTCGAGCGATCCAACTGGTACCGTACTCGGATAGATTAAGACCACACATTTGAAATCTGATTGTTAGGGGTAATTGTGGTGACGTGGCTCCATCAGATTTGAGCTTGTAAAATTAATTGCATCTTAGTGGGGATCAATTTTATAGATATTATAGATGAGAAAAGCTAGGCATAGATCATACTACAATTTATAAAGTTATGATAGGGATATTGCTAAAATGTATCTCTTTAGAAAAGACTCTGATATCTGATACTCTGATCAAACAAGTGGTCATGTGCATGTATCCTCTTTCTGTATAGTATGCTATTATTAATCCGTGCATGTCTCATTATCCTTTACAGGAAAAATGAACATAAAAATCGCTTGACAATGAATGTGATGTTTCCACCTGACTGCGTGGAAAAAAAACTTCACAGGGTTTTCAGGTGTGTATCACATATTGATTATTCGGTTTTCTTTTAAAGTTTTTTCCAGGCTAACAAAAAAATCATGGTTATATTAGGGGGCGAAATTGTGGTTTGGTTGGCTGAGTTATTAGAGAAAAACTAGGGCACATATAAAGCAAAAATTTACAAATATTTCAACAATTTATCTCTTTCTATAACCAGAATTGCGGATTAATCACGTGGAATATGCATGCGCATATTGGTTCAACAAATTCACGAGTAATAAGTCACATATCGAGGAGTTTGATCAAACCCGCTTAAGTCGGCCTCCCGTAGTTTTTCTTTCACAGGACTCCAATAATGGATTAGACATTAGGTGCTTTTGGGTGGGAAGATGTGTTGCAATATGAAGTACCCCCTTCGACCCATATTACTCTTCGCTAATATGAATGTATCTAGATATATTTTAATGATAGATACATCGAGTATTATGGGTCGGAGGGAGTACAAATGATTTGGCTACGTAGTCACACTGATATATACCCGTGCATGGTTGATTACACAAGTGCATGGTTGATTACACAAAAACCGTCACAGGACAACTTATTTTATTTTGAGTACAAAATATATAAATAGATACATGTATTCCATAAACTCAGTTTAGTAAATCATTCCATAGAAAGATCACCAAGACTAGACATATAAATTATTCACAAATTTTAATATTATTTATAAAAACTACAAAATACTTGATTATTTTTAAATTTAGTCTTAGCAGTTGGCCAATTTGGTTAAATTCGGCATAGTGACTACTAAAAATTCAAGACAAGCGAATGTATTGCACCCTAGAAAATATCAACCTGATCTATAATAGTCCCTATGTCCCAAAAGATAAGATGAGGATGACTTTATACAGTCTTTGATGCACGACTTTGGCCACTAATATTTACTGAAGTATATGGATGGGGAATATGTATATGGTGGCATTGCATTTGTCTTGCAAAATACTTTCAGTTTATATGTATAATAGATAACTATTATTTCCCAAAGTATATTTACTTTTAATGTATAGATGATATGTAAAGTATATTATACCACAACTTTCTATCAAATCGGTCTTTTGGAATAATTTGTTGGTTGGTGTATCTAAATTCTAACATGGCATCGGAACTTGAGGTCTCGGTTCGAGTCTAAGCCCTCACATTTTATTCCATTCATTTATCTCCGCCCAGGTCGGGCATGAGAGGGGGCGTCGTTTATTCCACATCCACGTCGGATGTGAAGGGGGTGTTAAGTATCTAACATGACATGCCAATGAAAGAGGATTTAAGGTTGACAAATCAAAACACATGGGTGTGTGATGGGTAAATAATATTTATTCCCGCAAACATTTAAGATTGTGATGGTTGCAAAATTTGTGATGGTTGCAAAATTGTATTACCATGTATTATGCTCGCAAAAACGTATTATGCTCACCGACAACCTTTCCTATCGGAAGGAGAATCAATAAATCTGATATCCATGAAAGTGTTATTTGTTTCAAAGCCACTAAGGATGTGTTCGGTTCTGGAACCGGGGAGGACGGAATGGGATGGTTCCGTTCCTAGGGAATGGAATGGTTCCATTTTTTGTTCAGTTCGGAAAAATTCGAGGAACGGGACGGTTCCATCCCTGTGTTCGGTTTTGGAATGGGATGAGAATGGAATGGAATGGAATGAGAATGGAATTATTCTAAACTTGATTATTTATTTCCTAAATTGGATTAATTATTACTAAACTTAATTAATTATTGCTAAACTTGATTAATTATTCCTAATCTTGATTAATTATTTCTAATCGTAATTAATTATTGCTAAACATGATTAATTATAGCCTAATCTTGATTAATTATTGCTAAACATGATTAATTATAGCCTAATCTTGATTAATTATTGCTAAACTTGATTAATTAGAGGGAGGCAGTGTGCCATTCCACCACGTCCGGCCGATTTGGCCGGATCGGTCCGTTCCGCATCTGGCAGGAGTATTCCATTTCGGGGGACTAGTTGGTTCCGTTCCTTCTCTCCAACCGAACACAAGAATTGGTCCTAGGGACGGAATCAAACCGTTCCATTCCTCCTCCAGATTCCAGAACCGAACACATCCTAAGTGTTATGCTGTATTAGACAAACAAGCTGACGGCCTCGATCTCCTCTACTGCACGTCGGTGTTACGCATAATGGTTGGAGGGTCTTGAAGAACTAATTGTTACAAGCCGTAATTCAGACATGTTCAGACGAGACTGTGCCCGTTAATGTGAACAATCAGTGCATCGTCCGACCTGTTGCTCGGATGGCTAGTGGAGACGAATGAAACGAGTGATAAACGATGGCGTCCCGTCACATGGAAATGAATGAAATGAGTGATGATTGCCATCATACGACGAGTCTCTCTCACGGGTACAGCCATTAACAGCTGGTAGGTAGCAGCTGCCAATATTGTTGAACAAGGACTGAAAAATCAATATATCAGTGTCCCAGACTGCTGCCGCACAAGCTCTCATCCTAGCTTAATTTACTCTCCAGGATAAATATTTTCAGTGAGGATTCCATGGAGTCGATATTCAGATATGTTCACACGGGACTGGTGCCATTTAGATTTGAATCACGTATTTTCAGAGAATGAACAGTCACTGTGGGCGACACCGGTGATGCAGCTGTTGGTGTCGACGAGTCTCTCTCACGGCTAGGACTGATATTCACGCTCCAGCCTGCTGCCACACCCATCCACACGCAAAAAGAAAAGAAACAGCTCAAGCTCCGACCACTGTGAGCTTGCGCGCACCGATGGAGGATGCCGTGGTGAGCGCGGCGACGGGCGCCCTGGGACCCGTCCTGGGGAAGCTGGTCGCTCTTCTCGGCGACGAGTACAAGCGCCTGAGGAACATACACACCGAGATCAAGTCCCTCACCCGGGAGCTCGAAGCCATCGATGCTTTCCTCGCGAACATGGCGGAGGCAGAGGATCCCAACCCGCAGGACAAGGCCTGGATGAAGGAGGTGCGGGAGCTGTCCTACGACGTCGAGGACAGCCTCGACGAGTTCATGGCTCGCGTCGTCGCCGACAAATCCTTCTCCAAGCCGGACGGGTTCATGGACAAGATCAAGAACTCGCTCTCACTCAAGAGACTCAAAGCTCGCCACGAGATCGCCAAGGCCATCGAAGATCTCAAGGAGCAAGCCATCCAAGTGAGCCAGAGGAACAAGAGGTACAGGGACCACGCCATCTCCTACACCACCGACAGGCCGTCCAAGATGAGTAAATGGCATCGCGGGTCACATAACTTGTCCCGCATGTACACTTAGGTCACACAACTATAAAATTTGATTAACCGGTCACTAAACTTTATAAATATATGCATCGCAGGTCACAAACCGGTCGGATGCTAGTTTTTATTAAAACCGTCACGTGCATAGCATGTGAGGTGTATTTTTTACAGAAAACCCCCTAATCGAAATAACCCCCGATTATTTTGCAAAATTGCCTCGCATTTTAGTGGTAGTCGGCCTAGTCCAGGAAACCCTAACCCTATTTCCTCGTTCCCCAATCGACAGCATGTTCCATGGCGGTGTGACCGGCGGCGGGGCAGCAAGGGGCAACGGTGGCGTGACTGGCGGCGAGAAAGGCGACGGCGGAGTGAGCGGAGGCGGCGTCCCCATGCCGGCGGCTTGGGCCCGTATCCGCGACAACAACTATTGGATGCAGGAGACGCTCCCGCGGGCAGCCGGAGCTGCGACCGGAGTACGGACGCATCGTCCTCGCACGCACGGAGGGCATGGCTCTAGACCTAAATGGAAAACAGTAATATTCAGTTAGCACTGAATGTGACAGCAACATGGAATAAAAATTCAGTTCACACAGGCCATGACAGTAAATAGCAAATTTCATTACCAAAATCATTAGCCTGACAATCTATGACCTAGCAGATACTACAGGTGCCAGACTATAGCAGGAAGAGAAGCTTATCCTTGACCTCGGCCATGAGCAGCGACGGCTGCCAGATCCTAGCTTTTTGGGGCGGGAAATACTCACCATGCATCGTGGCCTCCTGCCAATCAAGCCTCAGACGAGGGCCCGAATCAGCGGGGGCCGTCTACTCTCCATCCCGCACAGACGCCCTCGCCGCCGTCGCAGCAGGACAGGTGGTCGCCGTCGCACCAGGTCCGTTGGTCTCCGTCACACCAGAGCCCCCGGTCGCCGTCGCAGCAGGACAGGCGGTCGCCATCGCACCTCGTCCGCTGGTCGCCGTCGCAGCAGGTCCGGTTCTCACCGTCGAACCAGGCCTGCCGGTCACCTCACCCATCGCCGCCGGGGAAACACAGCGACGAGGACTGACTCGATCGAGTCTGACCACGCACGCGACCGAGTTTTGCAAAATAATCCAAGGTTATTTCGATTAGGGGGTTTTCTGTAAAAAATACACCTCACGTGGTGACGGGAATTTTTGACAAATGAGACCACCTGTGCGAATGAAATGCTAGAAAAGACCACCTGCAAAAATTTTTGTCAAAAAAGACCCCCTACGAGTGGCGGCACCCCCTGGCCAGGCAACACGTGGCACGTGCCGCCTAGGCCAGTGCCGGCAGGCCCCTGCTGCCAATGGCAATGCCGGCACGTAGTCTCCGGTCGGCCCGGCCAGGGCCGACGATCGCATGCGCCACGTCACCTGCCGCCAATGGCAATGGCGGCATGGTGTGGCATGTTGTGAGCCACGTCACCCGTGTCCATCGCATGCCAGGGTGCCGCCAATGGCAACGGCGGCAGGGGCCTGCCGGCACTGGCCCAGGCGGCACGTGCCAGCCAGGCCTGCCGCCACTCGTAGGGGGTCTTTTTTGACAAAAAATTTCGGAGGTGGTCTTTTCTAGCATTTCACTCGCGCAGGTGGTCTCATTTGTCAAAAATTCTGGTGACGGTTTTAATAAAAAATCAGGCATCAGACCGATTTGTGACCTACGGTGCACGTATTTATAAAGTTTAGTGACCGATTAATAAAGTTTTATAGTTGTGTGACTTAAGTACACATGTGGGACAAGTTGTATGACCCGCGGTGCCATTTACTCGTCCAAGATTGACCGCAGAGCTCTTGCCATCTTCGAGGACGTGTCCAAGCTTGTTGGGGTCGATGGACCAAAGAAAGAGCTCCTCCAACTGCTGGGTGATGGCCACCAACAAACAAAGTCGGTCGCTATTGTTGGGTTCGGAGGATTGGGCAAGACAACCATTGCCAATCTGGTATACAAGGAGCTTAAAGGAAAATTCCAATATCGTGCCTTCTTATCCGTGTCACGGAATCCAGACATCTTAAGTGTTATGAGTAAAATTTACGGCCAATTGAATAAGGAGTATTCTCGTCGCACAGAAGAATTGCCAACACTTCTCACCGAGATTTCGGATTTCCTCGAAAACAAAAGGTAATGCTTCAAATCTTTCTTGCTTATCATTTCAACATGCATAGTTTGATATTCACTATGACTAGCACAGCGGTATGAGAGCACCATCTTAAATAAGATTAGTAAATAAGATATAACCGTTGGTGGTATTTCATTAACCAGATCCAGCTTTTGGATCAATGATTGTTTTGCTGGGATGAAAAGCACCATGTATAGTATGATGATATGTATCTTTTGTACGTGATATTATATCAGTGCATTAAATTAAAGTTTTGATCATGGGGAAGCATGCAAATTTCTGGCACATCTCTATATTTTTGCTTGTATCTTTTAATAGATATATATTTTTGGTCTCAACAATTTTCTATATTACCTTTGACCCAATTTATGTTCAAATTAATATTACAAACAAAAAATTACTTTATAACTTGGACTACAAGTTTTAACTTTTTGTTCAACAAATGTCACTAAAATTTAGAGTTAAAATGAGTGAGATATAATTATTTTCTTCAAAAATATGGCGGCTCCTATTTTTGACCCGGAACCGCAGGAGCCTGCTTATATTCTTTGATAACAGAGGGAAAACCTGTACATTTCTAGAAAGGCTTACAGAAACATCAGAAAATTTTAAAAAAAACAACAACAGGCCATAGATCATTTTTAAAATAAAAAGACCCTCCTAGGTGAGGTCATGTTACCAAAGAAACATCATCTCCGACTTGGAGAGCAAGATCACCCGCATTCAACTCTTTTCATATGATTACTTGTTATAATATATAATATGTTGTAATGTCGCATCAAATTGATGGGTAAAATGTGGAATAAAATAAATGTCGGTTTTCCTTAAAAGAAGAATTGCATATATTTCTCATGTAGCAATTTTGCACGCTACGAGACAAAGGAAGAGTACACAGTGAGCTTTGATAGTTTTTATTTTGTATAAATGACTATTTGCAAATCTAGTGGGACAATCGGGATGTGGTCCTCATATGCCGATCTATCTCTTGCTCAAATCACTATATAGTGTGTGGATATTTAAGATCCTTTGCATATATGTATATGTTCATGCCTGCTTCCTATTTAAACTGAGTACTACGTTACATGTACTCTTCTTTTCATATTGTACTGTCAAATCATATGCCTCCAGACATTTTATTTAATTTGTGTATATATTTTTCTGTGCTCAACTAATAAGCACAACGTGTTTATCAAAAAATAGATAAGCATGAGGTATATTTATCTTTGCATTTCTGCAGGTACTTAATCGTGGTTGACGATATATGGAAGGTGGATGATTGGGATGCTATTAAGTGTGCATTTCCAAGTACAAATTCTGGGAGTAAAATAATCACCACGACTCGTATAAATGTCGTTGCAGAATCATGTTGTTCATCATTTAGTGGACACATATACAAATTAAGGCCTCTCAATAAGATGCAATCGAGAAAGTTGTTGTATACAAGACTATTCAACTCTGAAGAAAAATGCCCTGCAGACCTTAAGAAAATTGCTGACCAGATTTTGGAGAAATGTGCTGGCTTACCTTTGGCAATCGTTGCTATATCTGGTGTCTTGGCTGACAAGCGAAGTAAAAAAGATCACTGGGAACAAGTGAAGGATTCAATTGGTCGTGCACTAAGAAATTCTAGCGTCGATGCAATGGTAAATATAATAGCCCTTAGTTACTTGGATCTTCCTCGTCATCTTAAAACTTGTTTGTTGTATCTGAGTATATACCCAGAAGATCATATTATCGAGAAGGAGAACTTGATAAAGAGATGGATTGGCGAGGGATTTATTTATAAAGAGGGCAGCCGTACAAAGTATGAGTCTGGAGAGATGTATTTCAATGATCTCATCAACAGGAGCTTGATCCAGCCCGCGGGGACTGATTGGAAATGTGGTGATGAGGTGACGAGTTGCCGAGTCCATGACACTGTTCATGATTTCATCGTGTCAAAGGCCGTGGATGAGAATTTTGTTACCATAATAGGCGTACCTGGTGTAAATCATGATCCACATACAAAGGTTCGTAGGTTGTCCCTGCAGAACAAGGGAGATATTCCGGCAGGTCTGGATGTATCTAAAGCTCGGTCACTCCATGTTTTTGGGACAAAAGCGAAGATCCCGTCTGTGTCGCAGTTCCGGCTCTTGCGTGTTATGGACTTTGAAAACTGCCGACAGTTAAAAGTTGATCACCTTGCGGGCATCGGAAATTTGCTGCACCTCAAGTACTTGTGGTTCAAGAATGCACGTACCCTCAAAGAGCTTCCTGAAGAACTAGCAAGGCTGCAGGAGTTGGAGATTGACATACATCGACGCGACAGAATAATGAAAATCCCAGAGACCGTCCATCGGCTAGTTCGTTCTGTACATCTGTATCTTAACATCTGTATCTTAACGATTACGATACAGTACCAGATGAGATGGCAGCCGTGCAAGGGCTAAGAGTGTTGGAAGGTGTCAGTGTCTATACTCAGTCAATCAGGTTTCTCGAGGGACTTGGCAAACTGGAGCACCTGAGGAGGTTGTCCATTAGTTTCATTAATTCTGATGCTGACGAGGATTATGATAAGAAGTTGGAAAAGGCAATCTGTTCCATCTCTGAGCTTGGAAAAGCAGAACTTGAGTCTCTGAATATATACATCAAGGATGAATTGAGTGAGTTGATCTTGGTGAAGGTGCCAGTGCCATGGTTCCCCGTTCCTCCGTATAGCGCCCTTCGGGAGCTTGTCATCTGTGGGGAATCGCTCGAAATGTTTCCAGAGTGGATCACCTCGCTCGTAAAACTCGAGAAACTGGAGCTTCCCATGGATAGGATGGGTGAGGAAGATGTGAAGATCTTGGGAGGCCTGCCATGTCTGCGTCATCTTATCATCTCGTGGGGCATCGATATTACAGAGGAGAGTCTGGAGAGATCAGAGGCTGCCATAACAAGAGCTATGGAAGCCCATCCCAACCGTCCCACAGTTATTTATGAGTAATTCATCTTTCCTCTTACCCTTCATTTTCTTCCTGTTGCAGTATAATCTCATCTTCCCATGTTATAGATACTAATATAACTTACCATCTGTTCTTTTCCATCTCCCTTAGGTATGATGATTAATCAAGCAGAGGCCAACAAAGCTGCAGCGGTCAGCCCTTACTTTCTGTTTTCCTTGTTCACACTTCAATTTTTCATTGGCTTGCCTCCGGAGTTCTTGCTTGAGACCAATATATATAACGCAGAGGAGCTGCACAATAGAAAGACAAGGCAATAGCACACACATACACACCCAAATGAAAGTTCTTTGTTGCATCTTCGGAGTGTTACCATAATTCTGTTTCCATTTCCAAAATACAAGTAATAAAGGATCGCATATAGTATCATGTCTTGTATTTTTAAATGCCGAGACTGCTACTTCAAATAACGTCTATGTAATATTAACGTGAGTAGCATGGTGGCCCTCGCAAATGCAAGGGCAACATCTGAGTACATCTAAATACATTTTTATGGCTTTATTGAAATTTGTATTATCTGATTAGTATGGTGTTGTAGTCACCGCAAATATTATGCTAACTAAAAAATCACTTGTGCAGCTACAGACATCTTTAACAATTTGTATACTGTTGAACAAGAACTGAAATATTTAAAGCAGTGTCCCAGCCTGCTGCCACACCCATCTTTTAGGTCGCATGCTCTGAGCTCAAGCTCTCATCCTTTTTTTTGAACGGTAGCTCTCATCCATATTGCTTTCCAGGATATATTTCCATGAGAATTTCATTGAGCCGATAGTCAGACATGTTCAGACGGGACTGGTGCCATCCTAGTCGGAAGTGCGATGAGCTGCCGCCGGTGGTGCTATACGTCGTACCCTCTCTCACGAGTACAGAATTAACAGCCGGTGGATAGGAACAGCAGTGATGTTGAGCAAGGACTGATAAATCAATATCCACGCGCAAAATGAAAAGAAACTGTTCATGCTCTGACCAGTGGCCACTGAGCTAGCGCGCGGAAGCACCACCAATAGAGATCCAAGATCTACATGAGAAAAATATACATCGATGTTGTGATTTCATTCAGCCCAACAGTTCCTAGTCTCGTTGACAGTATAAAGTTCAATTTTGTGTTTATGTTTGGAGTATTTTAGATGGCTTTTATAAATTCGTCGCACACGGTTGAATATTTGAAATTTTCTTCAAGGATTAGCTTCATCCTGTCGTTTAGCATAGCTTTAGTATTGTAATTTTTCCATTTTGACATCTATAAACGAGTAGATGTACATCTCAAAACCCCAGTTGGAGCCCGGGCTCCATGGAGGCCCTTATTTTTCAAAAATTGAAAGGAGAACTTTGAAGAGTGAAAACTCTGAAAAACATTTTTAGATTCAAAAAATGGTATATTGTTATCACGTGAAAGTGGTATCACTATGTACTTTCCCCCGTCGCTGATAGCGGAGCTGTCGGTGTCGTAGACTAGTCTCTCTCTTGGGTATTAACATCTGGTGGGTAGGAGCACTGGCGGAGCTTCTCGAGGGCCAACGTGGGCTATGCCCCCCCCCCCCCCCCCCCCCAAAGCAAAAACTAAAGTTTGCTACTGTACTACATACTGCTAGTCCGGTACTTTCAGAAATACAGCCATGTTTCGTTTATCTAGGAGCATCTTCCATCGTGAGCTAGCAATCAGAACTGTGGCTAGCGCTAGCAACTCTTCCTCAGTCTCTTTTTCAATAAATTTTATTACTTTCTCTGATCCATAATACTTTTCGCTAATACAGATGTATCTAGACACATTTTAGTGTCTAGATACATTCGTATTGATAAAGAGTAATATGGATTGGAGGGAGTACTATCTACTCCCTCCGTTTCAAAATATAAGATGTTTTAGGTTTGTGAAGCAAATATATCTAGACATATTTTAGTGTGTATATTCGAGTGAACCTACACACTAAAAGATATCTAAATACATTTGCTTCACAAAGCTAAAATATCTTATATTTTAAAACGGAGGGAGTATTTCCTAACTACTACTACTGTAGACCTGCAGTTCAACTATTTAGTTTTTATTCTTGCATTGATCGGAGGAAAGTTTGGCTCCCCCTTGGATTTGGTTCAAGCTCCGCCACTGGGTAGGAGCTGCCAATATTGTTGAACAAGGACTGAAAAATCTAAATCAGTGTCCTAGCCTGCTGCCGCAGCCATCTACAATTCTACACACAAAAAAGAACAGAAACAGCTCAAGCTCTCATCCTTATTACTCAGACATGTTCAGACTGGACTGGTGCCGTTTAGCCGTGAATTACGTGTTTTCAAAGAATGAACAGTCAGTGCAAGAAAAGATGTGCGCCGTCGCCGGTGGTGCAGCTGTTGGTGCTGTACGTCGTCCTCGTAATGCCATTAACAGCCTGCTGGTGGGTAGGAGCAGCAAGGACTGATAAATCAATCAGCATCCACGCTCCATCCTGCTGCCACACCAATCCACACGCAAAACGGAATGAAACAGCTCAAGCTCCTCCTCTGACCACACTGAGCTAGCTCGATCGCGGAAGCACCACCGATATCCATGGAGGACGTCGTGATGAGCGCGGCGACGGGCGCCCTAGGACCCGTCATGGGGAAGCTGGTCGCTCTGCTCGGCGACGAGTACAAGCGCCTGCGGGGGATACGCGCCGAGATCCAGTCCCTCGAGCTGGAGCTCAAATCCATCGATGCTTTCCTCCAGAACATGGCGGAGGAAGAGTACCCAAACCTGCAGGACAAGGCCTGGATGAAGGAGGTTCGGGAGCTGTCCTACGACGTCGAGGACAGCCTCGACGAGTTCATGGCTCGCGTCGTCGCCGACAAATCCTTCTCCAAGCCGGACGGGTTCATGGACAAGATCAAGGGCTCGCTCAAGCGGGTCAAGGCTCGCCACGACATCGCCAAGGCCATCGAAGATCTCAAGAAACAAGCCCTCGAGGTGAGCCAGAGGAACGCCAGGTACAGGGACCACGCCGTCTCCAACTCCGGCGATGGTCCGCCCAGAGTCGACCGCCGAGCTCTTGCCATCTTTGACGACGTGTCCAAGCTCGTTGGTGTTGATGGACCCAAGAATGAGCTCCTCCAACTGTTAGCCGATTGCGAGTCAACCCAGACCAAGTTGGTGGCCATTGTTGGGTTCGGAGGATTGGGAAAGACAACCATTGCCAACCAGGTATACCAAGAGCTCAATGGACAATTCGAGTGTCGTGCTTTCCTATCTGTGGCACGGAATCCAGACATCACCAGAGTTATGAGTAATATCTATAGCCAACTGAATAAGGAATATTCTCCTCTCACCGAAGACTTGCAGACAATCATCAGAAAGATTAGGGATTTCCTTGAAAAAGAAAACAAAAGGTACAGCTTCAGATCTTTTTCACTTTACAACTAATATATTTCCATCAACTAATATACTATACTAGTTGATGTTACAATCAGTATTTTCCATCATGCTAGCTTCAGCCACACAAAATTAAAGAAACTGTTCATATAACACTTTGTTTACAGAAGTTCAGATAACACTTATGAAAATATCCATACCATATTTTACAGATGTTTCTTAAAAAAATTTGGAATACAATATGAAAAATATGGTAAAAGTTTCTACAAGTCACCTTCACACATTTTTTCATATAAAGAGTTCAGATACGACTATAATATTAGTTCACATATGACTGCCGAGTTAAAATAAATTATTTATACATGATTGCAGTATGAAAAATTGTTCATCACCGTAACAAAACCTAGAATAGCAAGGCAGAAAGCAATGTAACTTGTAAGCATATGCGCTCTAGAAATAAAATATCAGATGCAAAGGACACAACCCTAGATAAAGTTTAGAAGAACAAATATTGAAATCACAAGATCTTAGAATTCTAAACCAAGAAAAAAGTTTCGAGAACCAAACCTCCATTTGTTGGCTGAGAAGGACGGCAGAGACAACGGAGAAGGCTCAATGTGGCCATACAGGAAAATAGAACGGGGTCGCATGCATAGATAGGTCGGCATAGAATCTCCTCCACAAAATCAAGTCCGCGTAGGTCGAATAAGACTATCCGGACCCAGGTGGACGGAAAATGACCTAGCTTAGACAAGTGTTGCTGCCCAGTATATTCATAAATAAGAACTCATTCCACAAATTTATTGGGACTCGGGCAGACAGAAAATAACCTACCCCAAGCAGGCGGACGGGAACGTTTCATAAATCTATTGGAACTCGTTCCCTATCCATGGAATCTCATCGATAATTGAACAATATGATATCGAATTCTTATCGATACTGGAACACAGAGATTCAGTACTCCGTTGTGCCCCCTTGCATGAACGGAATATGGAATGTGAGTAAGGCGTCGAGGGGCCAGGGGGTGTGGGAGCGGATTTAGTGAGAGGAGCGAGTGGAAAGTTCCATCCATGGCAACAAAAACCTCACCACACCGACGAAATTTGTGCAAGAATAGAGCAGTTTGTGGGGGGATAATGGGGAAGGAGGCCATTCTGGTTGAACACATAGAGGCAGTTGTCCAACGGGATAGACGTACAGTGGGGTGGATGGGAGTAATAAGATCAGGTTGGAGTTTACATTAAAGAACCCAACGATTCAGATATATCTTCTAAGTTCACTTGAATGATATTCCGATAATTTAATTGACATCCCTGGAGTTTAGAGGAACATTACGTTGAGTTCACAGTTCTAAAATATAGCGCCGAAAAACAAAAAATCAACTCAAAATTACACTTAAGATAAAGATAAGTGAAATTAGAAGATATATCATGCCAATGGGTGCATACAGAAGTTCACATTTTCGTTGAAAAAGGAGGTTCACTTAAGCATTTGCAGAGTTAAGTATTATTATATCATACAAAATGATCATCAACTCTGGAGTAAACGGACACTTAACAAAGGGAGTTCACATATGAAATATGGAAGTTCACATCTTCACATTGTCCTACAGACCTACTTGGGCGCTTCAGTTATGCCTTTATGTGCAAAAACACTTAATGTTTACCATCCAAAAATGGGAAGTTCAACTGCGTCTTGATGCACAAAAACAGCTAATTGTTTACCATCTCAAAGTGATCCTCAACCATGCAGTTCAGACACACATTACGTCATTACGCTATCTTATATAACCTGATGTTCACATATGAAAAACAAAATTTACACGTATAAACTTAAAAAGAGCCAATTGCAAACTTTTTTTTTGCAAAATATGAGACACAAGTTCACATTCCCGTTCAAAAAAATGCATTGTGATGTATAGTTCAAGTGTTCATAAACCAATAAAATCATTTATTTCAAACAAGCTTGATGCGGATAATATAGTGGAGATCACTATATTAAAATGGGTGCTCCCAATCCTTCATTGTCAATGCAAGCATGCAGATGTTCACATTCTCGTGAAAGGGAGGTCAGCTAATGTAGATGCACAGTTCAGCTATGTTTTAATTAGGTAAATTTATCGTAAGACCTGCATTTCAGATATGACTATAATAGTAGTTCACATATGACCCCGAGTTGAAATATATTATTAGACCATGGTGGAATTATGAAAAATCGTTCACCACCTTAACACAATCGGAAAAAAGCAAGATAGAAAACAGTGGAAGCATATGTGCTACAGAAACAAAAAAGAGGCAAACACATACCTAGATAATTTTAGAATAACATATATTGAAATCACAAAAATCTTTGAATTTTTAAACTAGAAAAAATGTTTCGAGAAGAAAACCTTTAATTGCTAGCAGAGGAGGATAATCCATGGCGTGAAGCAAAACCCTGCAGAAGGAGACAACAAAAAATGCTCAATGTGTCACATATCAAAATATGGATTTTCACATCAAAAAGAGAGAGACTGGGTGTTCACAATATCATACAAGGGAGATTAAATTAAGTTGATTCCCAAAAGTAGTTAATTTTTGAATAACAAAATGGTCTTCAACCATGCAAGTCCCGCCGCCGTCGATCGCTTGCGGGCTTTGCCTCGAGGCATCTGGCGACGATGTAGGGGCAATGGAAACCTCACCATGTTTTCGTGATTCATGTGAGGAGAGAGCAGTTCATGGGTGATAGTGGGGAATGAGGATGTTTGATCGATCACATAGAGACAGTTGTGCAATAAAACAGTTTCTGCAGTAGAGTGGGTGATTCAGATACAACTTTGTGTGGATTTCAGTTAAGTGCTTTCTAACCAAAATTAATCATGGTCCCTGGAATTCAGACAAAGCTTAACACAGTACCAGTTGATGGGAAGTTGACCTATATGATTATCAGACAATTTAATTGACAACCCTAGAGTTCACATACATATTGCGTTGAGTTCATAGTTCTAAAATATCACAGAGTTTACATATTAAAAAATAAAAAATTAAGCTTTGGCTGCAGAGTTAAGCATTATTATATCATCCAAAATGATCATCAACTCTGGAGTTCACAGACACCTCATAAACGGAGTTCACATATCAAAATATGGATGTTCACATAAAAAAGAGGGCGGCGAGTGTTCACATTGTCGTACAAGGGCGAATCAGTTATGTTGATTCCCAAAAATAGTGAATTGTTCAATAACAAAATGATCTTCAACCATGCAAGTCCTACCGCCGTCGACCGCTTGTGGGATTTCCTCGAGGCATATGTCAACGATGACGGGCGAGGTGGAGGAGGGGCACGATCGCGGTAGGATTCCTACCCGATCAAGCCACCCCCTTGAAGACGACACATGCTTTTTTCATTTGTTTTACTATTGCTTGTGTTACTATGTTACATGTCTATATACTCTTCTTGTTACATTATAACTAGCACGGTGGCCCTCGTATCATCGGGTGCAACACCTTATAAAATATAGATTGTTTATTTTCATAATCGTACACACATATGCAGGTGGAATATGCAATGAAGTATTAGTATTAATAAATACTTTGTCTGATACACACATATCCATCTTTGGAACCTCGAATTTTAAATTTGTTAGTAATAAGGATTTCAATATGATTCCATTGATATATCTTACTTTGATTTAATTTCACACTGACACTAAATAGGTATTTTGATATTATTAATATTATAAAAATACAATTTGGTATTAAATTAAATAATTCATGATTTTTGCATTTTGCATTTTATCTAAGTCGTTTAGTAATACCAGTTTTGTCGGTGAACCGTGTTTTCACCCATTATGTCATCTGGCGTGAAGGATAGCGTGTCGTGTGTAGCATGTTGTTTTGGATTCAAGATTGATTATCTGTAATTGTTTTACCAGTTGACACATGTGTTTTGCAATTTGAGAATAAAATTGCGCTTTTCACAATTATTGCCTCTATGTTATAATATAAAATGTTTTGATATGATATTTTAGCCTACTAAAACATTTTATATTTAGGAAAGGAGGTACTCCCTCCAACATAAATTAATTATTGCATATTAGGTAAAATATTGTCTAAAATATGCATAGATTCATTGAACCCGCAATAGCTAATTTGAATCAGAGATAGTAGTAGTTCTTTTATCAATTAACAACTATGACTCGGTTTGTCTTGAACCGAGAACAACAAAGCGAACGATAGGAGATACGCCATCTGTTCCAATAAATATAGTTTATATATCCTTGAAAGTCAAGAAATAAAGTTTGACCAAATTTTTAGGAAAAGCTTTTAAAAATTCTACTGTTACAGAGATACCATATAAAATATAATTAATGGTATATCTAGCCATATAGATTTTGTAATATACACGAGGTTAATGATTTATTCTAGAAAACTTGTCAAACATTATGTAGTTCGACTTTCAGAAAAATATAAGTCTTACTCATTGGATAGTATACGACTCTCTCAAAAATATGTATCTCCACTTTTACTATGTATCAGACATATTTTAGTGTGTAGACATACATGAATCAAGACAAATTAGAGATAATTATTTCTAGATAAAGGGAGTTATAATCTGAAATGTGTCTCTCACTTTTGCGTGGTAAGGAGCGTCCTTTCAACAAAAGGAAAAAAGTATATAGAACGCTCGGTGCAACCGTTAGACAAAAGGAAATGCGAGGAGTTTGTTAAAAAAGAAAGGAGATTCTATCTCGTACGTGTTTGAAACGTAGAGTGTAACTCCTATATCTTTCTCTTCAACATACGGAAGGCAATAAACAATAGCTTAATTAGAAAATATTTTTTGTGTACAGGATAGTATTTTAAACAGTCCCACATTAAACTGACTTGTAGCCGTGACGGACTCCAAACATATTGAGTCAGTCCGAAGTTCACGGTCAACTCCAAACGTGTTACGTATTATTAGATGACACGACTATTGCGTTACGTAATGATATAGTCTTTGGTTAATCTTAGCCACAAATAGTAGATCTAACTGTTAAAATTAATTATGATGATGTGGATTAACGTGGTGTCTTTATTAGATAAACCCCATATTGTGCTTTTAGTATATAATAGATAGATAGATAGATATCATGGCATATGCCTCTAGATATCTGAACCCCCTTTTGTATATATTTTTAGTGCTCAATAAGCATAACTTCTATTTGTCTCTGCTTTGTCTAAAGGTACATAATCGTGGTTGACGATATATGGAAGGTGGATGAATGGGATGCTATTAAGTGTGCATTTCCCATAACAAGTTCTCGCAGTAAAATAATCACCACTACTCGCATAAATGATGTTGCTGAATCGTGTCGGTCATCATTTAGCGGACACATATACAATTTAAGGCCTCTTAATATGACACAATCGAGACAGTTACTGTACACAAGATTATTTAACTCTGAAGAAAAATGCCCTTTGGACCTTGAGGAAATTTCTGGCCAAATTTTGGAAAAATGTGCTGGCTTACCTTTAGCGATCGTTGCTATATCTGGTGTATTGGCTGGCAAGAGAAGTAAAATGGACCAATGGGAAAGAGTGAAGGATTCAGTTGGTCATGCACTAAGAAATTCTTGCATAGAGACTATGGTAAATATAATATCCCTTAGTTACTTGGATCTTCCTCCTAATCTTAGAACTTGTCTGTTGTATTTGAGTATATTCCCGGAAGATCATATTATACTGAAGGATAATTTGATAAGAAGATGGATAGGCGAGGGATTTATTCAAAACCGAAGTGGCTATACAGTGCATGAGTCAGGAGAGATGTGTTTCAATGAACTCATCAACAGGAGCCTGATCCAGCCTGTAGGGATAGACGGTTCATTTGGTGGTCCTGATGTGACTAGTTGTCGAGTCCATGACACGGTACATGATTTCATTGTATCCAAGGCTGTGGAAGACAACTTTGTGACGATAATAGGTGTGCCTGGTGTGTCTAATCCTGATCCGCGGAACAAGGTCCGTCGACTGTCCCTGCAGAACGACGGCGAGACACCACCGGGTCTGGTCGTGTCCAATGCCCGGTCACTCCATGTTTTTGGGCGCAACGTGAAGATCCCTCCCCTGCTAGAGTTCCCTCTCCTGCGTGTGATGGACTTTGAGGAGTGCTGGCAGTTAGAAGATGATGACCTTGCAGGCATCGGCACATTGTTGCACCTAAAGTACTTGAGGTTCAGGCATGCACATTCGATGACCAAGCTTCCGGAAGAACTAGCAAGGCTGCAGCAATTGGAGATTGACATATATGAATACAAAAAAGTAATGAAGATTCCAGAGATCATCCAGCAACGGCTGGTCTGTTATGTTACTCTAGTTGCTGACCGTGATGTAACATTGCCGAATGAAATCGTGTGCATCCAAGGGCTGCGAGCGTTAGTAGGTGTTTCTGTGTATATGCAGTCAATAGAGTTTCTTGAAGGGCTGGGCAACCTAAAACACCTGACGAACCTGGGCATACGATTCGGCATGCTATATGATGAAGAGGACAACCCAGACTATTGGAAGAAACAACAGGAGGAGGTGATCTTCTCCATCAACAAGCTAGGCAAAGCAAGCCTCAAGTCTCTGCACATTATCAATAACGCTCCTGGAATGGAGTACAATATGATGATTGAGGAGTCGTGGTTCCCTTGTCCTCCATACGGCATTCAGGAGCTTGTAATCCAGGGGTGTTATGTCAAAATGGTTCCAGAATGGATGGCCTCACTCGTCAACCTCGAGAAACTCCAGCTCCCCATATCCAAGATGGGTGAGGAGGGCGTGGAGTTACTGGGAGGCCTACTTAGCCTGCGCAATCTCAACATCTACTGGTTCGACGACTCTGATGATGAGGAACAAGAGGTGGAGGTGGCAAGAGCAATGCAAGCCCATCCCAACCGTCCCACATTGGCTTGGACGTACGGGTAAGACAGCACTCAATTTGTTGTCCTTCATCATCAGAGCATTTTTACCATTTTGCGGTATAACCTCATCATCTCTTGAAATAGATACTAATGTATCATATCATCTTCCAGAACAAGAGCGGGGATATATATGTTCTGGATGAACACGTGGATGCACACGACAGATGGCGGTCGTTTAGGCTATCTTCAACCAGGGTGGTTGGCGGCATTCTAATAGGATTGGGAATGTTTAGCGAAGCCTTGTATTCCATTTTTAGATGGCTTGTAGCAGAGTCGTCGTTGGCCGATGACTAGCTGTTCTCTGTCTTGTGCTGCTTGTTACTTGTAAAACATCTTAAACATTTCTTAATAAAACGGCCGTGTGCATCGATTGATGCAGAGGCCGGGGACACCCCATTTCTATAAAAAAAAATGTATCATATCATCTGTTATTTTCCTCCTCCTTTAGGGATTAATAATCAAGCCGAGGCCACGGGAGCTGCAGATGTCAAGTTCTCCCTTTCTTTTATTTTCTTTTGTTTGTTCAAACTTCGATTTCCCATTGGCTTGCCTTTGGAGTTCAAACTTCGACCGATATAATGCGGAGGCGTCGCACAATGGAAAAACAAGGCAAGAGCAGACACCCAACAGAAGTTCTTGTTGCATCTTCA
Source organism: Dactylis glomerata (assembly GCA_007115705.1). NCBI lineage: Eukaryota > Viridiplantae > Streptophyta > Magnoliopsida > Poales > Poaceae > Dactylis > Dactylis glomerata. The sequence goes on from QXEO01000721.1 coordinate 361,339, forward strand.
GATTGGTACCGTTATTACATTTCCTTTCCAAAACACAAATAATAAAGGATCGCATATACTACTATCTTGTGTTTTTTAAATGCAGATACTGCTTGACAAGGGTATAGTTAATAGAACCTGTATGTTGAGTACCCCTGAGGCCCGTTAAGCTAGGCCCAATTGTAATGATAGTCGAATACGAGTCTTTACCGTATGTCGATATTGTAATCTGTATCGGACCCTGCCCGATCCTCGAGACCTGGCCACCTATATATAGGGGCCAGGAGGGGACGGTGTAGGCCAGATTGAAAGTAAGCCAGGTTGAACACCCAAGTTTACTTTTGACACACACCTATTTCGACTAACTTTACCTTCGAGTTCATCCGACGCTCTATCTCCCCGATCCTAAGTCCTTCATCTAGGACATTTGTCGAGTTAACCCTCGTCAATTGGCGCCGACCATGGGGACCTGTACGTTGGAATCATGAATTCGACGGCTTTGTCGCTTTTAGCCAACAGCAGTCCAGAACTCGACGGAAATCAAGAGATGAAGTTAACTATTGGAAGTTTGAGCATCATTATCAGACCATCGGGTTCATCCCGTCTCTCGAATTCGACAAAATCAGATCCGTCGGCAAACAAGCCCGAAACAGAGGAAACATGAGAATTATCAGAAGACTGTTCCAGCGAGGTAAACTCGCCGGTCAACTTCGACAAAGCACCAATCGCAGAAGGCGACAAAATTCGGGAAAATTTTGACTCAGAAGAAAGAGCGTGCCAGACGCACAACAACACAAAGGACTTCGCCGTGGGAAGCAGCGGCGTCTCCAAAGTACATCAGTTATGCGTTATTATCACCGAAGCAGAAGAAGAAAACAAGAGCGAAGGAAGTAAAAAGGTCGACAGGCTAGTCGACAAAATGAAAGAACACAACAAAAAGGAAAAGGAGAAAGTCCACGTTTCGGCTGGCGAATGGAGAATGATCAAATTAGCTATCAATTATGGTACAGAAGTACCCGAAGGATCGAGAAGAGAAGTTCTAATGGGCTATCAGTATGCATTATACCAACATAGGAAGAAACTAAGGGAGGAAAGAGACATGGTTTTTCAAGACAATAACAGTACATCAAGAGAGGAGTACTGGGAAGACCATAGCAAAGATTCAGAGTACAGCAGAGAAAGGCACGGAGACCCAAAGCACAATAGAGGGGTGACGGCGCGTAGCAGAGAAGAAAGGTACTCAAGGAGCCCTACTCCACAGCTAGAAGAGGAGGAAGACGACTTCATACAAGAAACGCCAGAAGCAGCATTAGTAGCAGCACAAGCGTATTTACTAACTACAAGGCCAGAACCAGGGGACCCGCGAGAAGATATGCACCGAGCCGCGATACGAAGCCTTGGAATAGTGGAAAGTAAGATTAGGGAAAGAGGCCCAGAGATAAAGTTGACAAGATGCAAGGAAAACCAAAAGGAGAAGTTCAGATACAACTTCGCAAATAACGAGTACAGCGAGTCATCAGGAGAGGAAAGGCGACAGAAGAGGAAAGAGGACGCAAGAAATATAATAGCGCAAGCTCGAGTAAACAAATCGCGTCATGCTTGGAGGGAAGAGAATTATGAGGACGACGATACAGAGATGGGGACGTTATGCTTTACCCGCAGGGTTCGCAAAACGCGGGTACCCAAAGGATTCAAACTGCCACACAACCAGCATAAGTATGACGGGTCGCAAGAACCTACCCTATGGTTATCAGACTATCTACAGGCAGTACAGATATTAGGGGGAACAAAGGCGACTGCAATGCAAAATTTGGCAGTACAGATATTAGGGGGAACAAAGGCGACTGCAATGCAAAATTTGCAGCTACACCTCACCGGCGCAGCACGGTCCTGGTTGAACACCCTACCCAACGAATCCATCGGAAGTTGGGGGGAACTCGAAAATCAATTCGCACGAAATTTTCGTTCAACATATAAGCGCCCAGCATCACTGGAAGAAGTTAAGGCGTGCGTGCAGAGGAAAGGCGAAACTCTACGTTCTTACATACAACGCTGGAGCATAATCAAAAACTCAGCAGAGGACGTCTCCGACGAACGAGCAATAGATGCCTTTACGGCCGGACTTCGTCGCTCAGATCTCGTGGAAGAAATAGGAAGAACAAGACCTACGACAGTAGCCGAGTTAATGGAACAAGTCAACAAATTCGCTGATGGAGAGGACGCATACAATAACAAAAGAGGACGTTCACCAGAAGTCGACAGAATAAACAGACAGAGGAGATGATACCGCAGCAGGGGTAACCAAGAAAGGCGAAGTCAGGTAGCCACGGGCTACATAATAGAAGAAGAGGAGGGATATGATAGTAGGAGGTTTCAAGCAAAAGGAGTAGAAAAGTCGAGACACTCCGGTCCTTCGGCCGAGGATATGCTATACGGACCTTGTCGAATCCACTACGCATATCTCGACGGGAAAAGAGTCTCAAATCATCAGATAAAGGATTGTAGAACATTCCTAAGGTTGGAAAGCGTTATGGGCTCAAGCCAAGGAGAGAGGCAAGGAGAACAACACATAAGTCAAGGATATTAAATGCAAAGGCTAGCAAGGCACCTAGAGTCAAAAGTTTACATATTAGCCATGATTCAACCGGTGCCCAGGTCAAAGAAGGAGCGAAAAAGCATATCCAGGCAAGTAAACCTAGCAATATCATCACCACCAGCTACCACAGAGTACCTACGGTGGTCAGACCAACCAGTCAAGTTCAGTAGAGCAGACCACCCGAAGAAAGTTCCCAGGCCAGGCCACTCGCCTATGGTTCTAAAGGCGCAAATAGGAGGGTACGACATCGGAAGAGTGTTCATGGATGCAGGGAGTGGTATAAACTTAATATATGCTAGAACCCTAAAGGCAATGTGCATCTCGCTGTCGAGTCTGAAGTCAACAGATTGCGCCTTCCACGGAATAGTACCAGGAGCCGCAAACTACTCTTTGGGAAGCATAGAACTCGATGTCTGCTTTGGCAGTAGCGGCAACTACCGAAGAGAGAAGCTGGAATTCGAAGTTATGGACTGGCCATCACAATATCATGCAATCCTGGGGCGCCCAGCATTTGCAAAATTCATGGCAGTACCACACTACGCGTATCTTACGTTAAAAATTCCAGGACCCAAAGGAACAATCACAGTACAAGGGAGCTTTGAAGTAGCCAACATATGTGACAGAGAGTTCAACAGGATGGCGCAAACCTTCGGTATGACAGCAGAATACGAGAGGTTAAAAGGAGAAACGGATCATAATGTACTACCCGATGTTGGACGATCCCTGCCAGATCAGGCTTTCGACACATCTCAGGACTCGAAGAAAATCGAGGTCCACCCTACAGATGCAAACAAGATAACATCAATTGCGGTGAACTTGGATCCTGCATAGGAAAGCGCGCTCGTCGAGTTCCTCCATGAGCGCTGGGAAATCTTCGCCTGGTGTCCATCAGACATGCTAGGGGTTCCCAGGGAACTCGTCGAGCATGCATTAAATGTAGATCCCAAGGCAAAGCCAGTCAAGCAGCCATTGCGACGATTTGATGAACCTAAAAGGAAGGTGATAGCATCGGAGTTGCACAGGCTAAAAAATGCCGGATTTATCAGAGAAATCAAAACTTCGAGTTGGGTGTCGAACCCAGTAATAGTACCCAAGAAGAACACAGACGTCCAAAGAGTATGTGTCGACTACACATCTCTTAATAAGCATTGTCCAAAGGATCCCTTCCCTCTACCCCGCATCGATCAGATAATCGATTCAACAGCGGGATGCGCGAGGCTTTCATTTTTGGACGCATATTCTGGTTACAATCAGATTAAATTGAAGAAAGAAGACGAATAAAAAACGGCCTTCATCACACCATATGGAGCGTTTTGCTACCAAGTGATGCCGTTCGGGCTAAAAAATGCAGGAGCAACTTATCAACGGATGATGCAAAATTGCCTCGGAAGCCAAATAGGGCGCAACATCCAAGTCTACATTGATGATGTAGTCATCACCACAAGAGAGGAGAAATCTCTAATCAGCGACTTTGCAAAAACCTTCGATAACCTGAGCAGGTACAAGCTTAAGCTTAACCCGACGAAGTGTTCCTTTGGCGTATCAGCAGGACAACTTTTAGGGTTCCTGGTATCAGCACGAGGAATAGAGGCGAACCCAGAGAAGATTCAAGCAATTTTAATAATGGGGAAACCCACGAAACTACATGACGTACAGAAACTTGCAGGGCGCATAGCGGCTTTAAGTCGTTTCGTTGCTCGATTGGGAGAAAAAGCGCTTCCTTTCTATGCACTTATGAAGAAGTCAGATAATAAATTTGAATGGACAGAAGAAGCAGACGTAGCTTTTACACAGTTAAAAAATTGCTTTCCACGCCGCCAGTGCTGGTCACACCAAAAGAAAAAGAACCACTGCTACTCTACATCGCTGCAACCCATCAGGTGGTGAGTACAGTATTAGTAGTTGAAAGAAGCGAAGAAGGAAAAGCCCACGGCGTCCAGAGGCCGGTATATTTCATTAGTGAAGTATTATCTCCGACAAAACAGAGGTACCCGCATTATCAGAAACTTGCATATAGTGTTTTTATAACTGCACAAAAATTGCGACAGTACTTTGCGGTGCATCCAATTATAGTGGTCAATGAAGCACCACTATCAAACATATTGAACAACCCTTCAGCAACAGGATGTGTCTCTTTGTGGGGAATCGAGTTATCTCCCATGGACATCACGTACAAAAAAAGGAAGGCGATCAAGTCGCAAGTCTTGCCAGATTTCATGGCAGAGTGGCTGGAGCTCCAAAGCACAGGACCACCAGACTTATCCAGTGTTTGAACAATGTACTTCGACGGTTCTAAGAGAGTTCAAGGCGCAAGCGTAGGAGTGGTTTTGATATCGCCTCACAGCGATAAATTGAAGTATGTCTTAAGGATGAGCTTTCCACAGGCTTCTAATAACGAGGCAGAGTACGAGGCTTTGTTGCACGGAATGAAGATGGCCAAAGCATGTGGAGCAACTCGCCTAAAAATATTTTCGGAGATTCCAACCTTGTTGTCCAGCAAGTTATGAACAGATGTGACACAATCAATGACAACATGATGGCCTACAAGAATTTATATCATTATCTCGAAGAAACATTCGATGGATGTGAAGTCTCGCACATAAGCAGAAATAGTAATGAAGAAGCCGACAATTTAGCAAATATCGGGTCACAGTGTTTACCCATGCCGTCCGGAGTATTTTGGAAAGAAATAGTAGAAAGATCAATAAAAAGTGGGAAAAGCTCGACTACTGCAGCAGACTCGGGGCCTCCGTCGGAACCAGAGGAGGTCATGATGATAGAAGAAACATGGATGCAGCCATATCTTGCATACATGATAAATAAACAATTACCAGAAGATGCAGTGGAGGCCAAGAGGATAACTCGAAGATCGAAGGCGTTTGTCGTGTTGCGGGGAAATTATACAAGAAGAGTATTATCGGTGTTTTGCAGCGTTGTGTAACACCCCAGGAAGGACAAAAAATACTACAAGACATACACGGTGGAGTGTGCGACCATCATGCTGGTAGCAGAGCAATAGCAGCAAAGGCTTTCTGAGCAGGATTTTATTGGCTAACAGCCATTGAAGACGCAAAAGATATAGTTCGAAAGTGTGAAGCATGTCAAAGATTTGCATCTAGATCGCATGCACCAGCAGCAGAGCTGCAAACAATACCATTGTCTTGGCCCTTTGCGCAATGGGGCCTCGATATGGTAGGAAAGTTGCACAAATCTTGGCCAGGAGGGCATGTTTACTTGCTAGTGGCAGTCGATAAATTTACCAAGTGGGTGAAAGCGGCCCCGGTAACAACTCAGAATTCGACAGCAGCAATCAGCTTCATCAAGTCGATAGTATTTTGTTTTGGTGTACCATATAGCATCATCACAGACAACGGGACAAACTTCACTTCAAAGGAATTCAAGAGTTATTGCAAAGGACTAGGGATCAAGCTCAAATTCGCATCTGTGGCGCACCCGAAGACAAATGGGCAAGTCAAAAAAGCCAACGGCCTGATATGTAGTGGGATAAAAAAGAGGCTTTTAGCACCTCTCGAGAAAGCTAAGAGCGCTTGGGTAGAAGAATTGCCCTCCATTCTTTGGAGCTTAAGAACTACGCCTAACGCAGTAACTCAAGAAACTCCTTTCTTCCTGGTCCATGGCGCAGAAGCCGTACTTCCAGTCGAAGTTACACACGAGGCCCCAAGAGTGACGGCATACGACGAGATAACATCGATAGAAGCACTTCAAAACGATGTCGATGCACTAGATGAAGCAAGGGATAAGGCATTAGAAAGAGCCACGCAGTATCAACAGAGTCTACGAAACTACCATAGTAGTCGAGTTCGTCCACGATCCTTCGTGGTGGGAGACCTAGTTTTGTGACTCAGGCAAGACAGCCATGGCAAATTGGAGTCCCCTTGGGTGGGACCCTACATCGTCACAGAAGTAATACCAGGGGGAGCATATCGACTACAAGACAAGAAGACAGGAAAAGACGAGAGCAATCCGTGGAACGCAAAGCAGCTATGACATTTTTACGCGTAAAACAACTCTGTTGGTATCATTAAACTCGAGTTAACCTTCTGAACCCAGAACATGAGGCCATAGGTCGGGTTCTTTGGGTTGAACTCGACAAAGTTTTGCAAGTATCTCTACTTCTCCGCTCGGGGGCTTCAACCCTCGGGTCGTACGAAAGGAATTTTTATCGCGACTTGGAGGTATTTTTCACTATAAGGTTGTACAGACAACCCGATAAAAACACAAACAACTTGGTTCACAAAAGAACCCGATACTCTTCATACCAATTGGTTCGCAAAGAACCCGATATATCTCAAGCGTACCTCAGAACAATGACTTGTTTTCATGGTACTAGTAAAAACATCAAAGCGAAGTGAAAATATTCGTTACAGATAACATGGCAACAATGCCATTATTAAATGAGATTACATAAAAGATAGACCCTAATGGAAATGGACTTCAGCTTCATACTTCTTCTGGCACTGGGTGCCGTCATAGATCTTCACGTCGAACTTCGACGTGCCGATGTGGAATTCGAAGGCCATGAAGAAGCCTTGATGGATGTCGTGGTCTTCTGCAAACTACGACCAGCCACCCTTAAAGTACTGCTCGCTATTGCCATCATACCAAACCTCCACTTCATATGGAGTCCTGCTGCCAGATTGCTCGCGAAGAACTGCTTTGCGCAGTTCACGACCATCCATGAACTTTGTGAAATTCAGTGGGAGACGCTGAATCTCGCTGCACTGCGCCATGGCAATGCAGAAGAAAGAGAATATCCTGGGAAGAGTAGCAGGAACAGCAGGAGCAGCAGGAGGAGGAGCGTTCGGACCTGGGGCAGCGCCAGTGACCTTGGGTTTGTTCTTGCTACCAGGTGGGCGGCCGGGACGACGCTTCACCGGAGCGGCTGATGACGCTCCTGCGGCGGCTGGAGTTGTGTTGCTCTTGTTCTTGCTTCCACGAGAGCGACCCCGACCTGGTGGCACCACTGGAGAACCAAGGTTCAGACGAGAACCATCTGCGTCCGCCATATGGACAAGGGAAAAGGCTAGAAAACCCTAGATGAGAAAGAGAAGATGATGCGGCGGAGAAAGAATCTGATTAGGGTTTTTACCCTTACCAGAAGGTGCTTTATTTATAAGCACGTATTATTGGGTCCCCGTGCTAAAGTAAGGCCTGTGGACATATTTTACAACAGGAGTTAAATTCTGCACACACCAGATGATAATACCAAAGAGAAAAAACAAGAAGAGGAGATTGTGGTTGCACGATATGAAAACCTCGACTTGGACTCGGGGGCTTGCAAATAGTAGATGTTAACAGGAGGAAGAAGAACTGAACTTTGAGCCTATGCTTGATTACAAGTATCCAAACATAGCCTCGGGGGCTACTTCCATCGGGAGCGCTGAGCGCGCATCCGATAGAGGATGAGATAATCAATAATGGAGATAAAGAAGGGTTAGTATACAAACTTCGACTATATAGTCGACAAAGTGCAGAGAGATTACTCCCATCGGGAGCGAAGAAGATCAATTTAAAATCCAAAATTCTTTGATTTTATCAGTCAAAAACTTGGCTACAACATAAGATTCTCGAGTTGCGTTATCGCAATGAAACTCGAATGCCGTGATTTATCACGAAGGTAAGACCCCAGGATCCATCCTGTGTGGCCCGGTATACGCACATGGATGCACTCTGCTGGTATGTATCCGTGTCTACGACGCGAAGAAAATCCTGGTGGACGCACTGGGTACCCTGAGATTCACTGGGATCCATTCTTTATAAGTCCTAAATGCGGCAAAAGAATGGGTTTGACCGGTATCCCGAATTCAAGTCCAAGGGGATTGAATTTGAAGTAGGTGACAAGTATCTGTTCCGGCAGTTAACTGACCTCTTGATCCATCAGAGTTGTTAGGCTTGTTCATCAAGACCCCTTGCGAGCAAATTATCATGAACATAAGTCGAAGGACCAAGTCAAAGATTTGAAGATAAGAAGAAGTCGAAGAATTGATCAAGTCGAAGATATAAAGATTAGAGATTCAATCCAAATCTGCAATTCTGGTAGAATCTTAGGGGCTACTGACAAGGGTATAGTTAATAGAACCCGTATGTTGAGTACCCCTGAGGCCCGTTAAGCTAGGCCTAATTGTAATGATAGTCGAATACGAGTCTTTACCGTATGTCGATATTGTAATCTGTATCGGACCCTGCCCGATCCTCGAGACCTGACCACCTATATATAGGGGCCAGGGGGGGACGGTGTAGGCCAGATTGAAAGCAAGCCAGGTTGAACACCCAAGTTTACTTTCGACACACACCTATTTCGACTAACTTTACCTTCGAGTTTATCCGACGCCCTATCTCCCCGATCCTAAGTCCTTCATCTAGGACATTTGTCGAGTTAACCCTTGTCACTACTACTCGAAATAAGGTCTATGTAATATTATCTAGTAACTGGTGGAAAAAAGGCCATTGATCCCGGTTTGTAAAGCCCATTGATCCTGGTTGGAGCAACCGAGACTAAAAAAGCGAGACTAAAGCCTCCAGCCTTTAGTCCCGGTTGTTTACGAACCGGGAGTAAAGGACCCCTACGTGGCCCGGGTCATGTGCTGCTACTAGATGACCTTTATTCCCGGTTTGTAACACAAACCCGGACTAAAGGTCCGTTCGCATAAAAATTTCTATTTGCCTTTTGGAATTTTTCTATTTTCTTTATTTCTCTAATATCTAATCACCTCTATTCTCATGTCAAATTACATACTTATGGCTCTCACTCTATTCTCATGTCAAATTAATACTTGTGGTCCTCACTTCCCGGTCGGTCACCCATCCTCACACTGCTCCACTCTTAGCACGCTTAACTTCTCTATTCCTTCCATAGTAGCTTCGAAGACTGCGCTCGCGACTTCTTGATAATAGTATGCTACCAATTCTATTAACCTATACACTTTGGTAACATATAATATTACTTTTTTAAATTCCAAATAAATTCACAAAATAAGCAATAATGATTAAGTAATAATAAGCATCAATGAATTCCAAATAATTTTTATGCATAATTTAATTATTAATTTTTAATAATTAAAATATTCAAAAAAGACCAAAAAACTTGAAATTCCAAAATTCCAAAATTAATAGACTTGTTAACCGAAACACGAGGGAGTACGTTTTTCCAAATATATATGCATGCTACTCATCCAATAGAATAACAATAAGGGCACGAGAAATCTCGAAGACTCTCGCACACTGCAACACACATCTACGATCATCCACCTAAATGTTGAGATGATCAACATGGCTATTGTAGCCTTGTAGCTTCCAGTGCCTCATAGCAATCTCGAAGCCCAGGCGAGCGTCTAGAGCGGCATACAACACTTGCTTGCCGCCCAATGGAACTCTGGCCCAACCATATATTAGTTCTTCTTCTTCTTCTTCCTCGTCATCCTTCTTCTTATCCTTCTTCTTGTACATCTTATTCCTCTTCTTCTTCTCAAGCTTTGTCCCAATAGTAGCATTGGACAGATCATATAGACTCGGAATTGGATTGTTGGTGGGGTTCAGGATAATCTTTTGGAGGTCGTACACAGACGGCATTTCAATTCCGTATGATCTAAGCATTTGCACATCATTGTCAATAGCCGCGCCGCAGAATCTAATGGTGGTGTCCTTCAAAAATTTCTTGAGCAGCTGCGGCACGCGATTGGCCCAACATATCTGAAAGACCAAAACCTCAGACGCCACCGAGAGTTGAAGGACGGAGGTACGCTGATTGCTCCTACCCTCACGGGGGCTGGTGAACTCGCAGTCTAAGCCCACACACTTGATCGATGCGGCGTCGAGGAACCGCTGTTTGACGACGCGGATCCACATCTCCACCATTGATGCACGGAGAGTTTCCGTGACGGTGAAATACATCCCTTCGGCGGTGATATTGTGCACCTGGTAGCGTCGTCGGATCCATTGGAATGAGAGAGAGAGAGAGAGAGAGAGAGAGAGAGAGAGAGAGAGAGCTCGCTGGTGTGAAGATGTGCTATGGATATGTATGTTTTGGGAGGAGATTAGAGGATGAAGAAGATGGTTAGATGAGTGCATCTTATATAGTAGAGAGAGGGAAGATGAAGAAGGCTGGCCGCCGGCGGCGTTCTGATGCATCAACCGTTGTCTCCAAAGTGATCGATGTAATGACGCAGCGAATTTCAAAATGATGATTCGTCGTAAATGGGCGCGGGAGCGGCGGTTCGTTTGAACAGGACTTTAGTCCCGGCTCGTGACACGAACCGGGACTAAAGGGTGTCCTATAGACCCGGTTTGCGCCACGAGCCGGGACTAAAGGCCCCTACCCATTTGTCCCGGTTGGTGGGGCAAACCGGGACCAAAAGGCCCATTTGAACCGGGACTAATGCTCCCTAGCCCACATTTTCAATTGAATCGGGAGTTCGGGACTAATGCACCCTTTAGCCGCGGACCGAATAGTTTGGGGACTAATAGGGCGAATATGTGTTATAAACTTATTCGATTCGTCCATCTTCAGAGCTGAACTCGACGAAGCATGATAACAACCATAGTATAACAAGCCATACAGAAACAGTATACACACAATAGCAACTGGCAGCTAGGAGCTGCCATGTTGTAGATTGTAAAAGGACTAAGATTTTCCAGCCTAGTTTGGCAAAAGAGAAGAAACAGATCATATCAAGCTGCTTTTCATTTTTCGATGGTTGATTCATGTTTTGACCCTTATTTATCCATGATTATAATAATCTCAAAACTCTAAACTAAGTACTCCCATTTTGCTCCCATTTCAGAAAAAAATCAAGCTCTAACCAGTTAGCTAGCCGAAGCAACTAAAATGGCGTCGGCTCTGGTGAGTGCGGCGACGGGGGACATGCAACCCGTTCTGGGGAAGCTGGGTGCTCCGCTCGGCGACGACTACAAGCGCCTCGGAAGCATACACGCCGAGATCGCATCCCTCACTCTGGAGATCATAGCCATGGATGCTCTTCTTGAAACGATGCACGAAGCAGAGGTTCTGGACCTGCAAGACAAGGCCTGGATGAAGGAGCTGTTCTACGACAGCTCGCCTAGTCGCCGACCAGTCCACCAAGCCCGATGGGTTCATGGAAAAGTTCCAAAGTTCGCTAGAGAGGGTCGAGGCTCGCCACGAGATCGCCAATGCCATCGAAGATCTGAAGAAGCAAGCCATCCAGGTGAGCCACAGTAACAAGAGGCACAAGTCAGGCGAGGCTGGCGCCTCCAACACCAGCAATTCGTCCAAGATTGACCAAAGGGTCTTGCCATCTCTGAGAAGCTTGTTGGTGTTGATGGACCCAAGAAAGAGCTCCTCCAACTATTTGGGGGCTGTGAGTCAACTCAGCAACAAACAAAGTTGGTGGCCATAGTTGGGTTCCGAGGATTGGGCAAGACAACTAATGCCGACCAGTATACCAAGAGCTCAAAGGAGAATTTCAATATCGTGCTTTCTTATCTGTGTCACGAAATCCTGATATCACGACAGTGATGAATAATATATATGCCCAATTCCTTATCAAAAAAATATGCCCAATTGATTGGGAAACAATCTCCTCGCACCGAAGTCAACCACCATAAACATTAGAGATTTCATCCACGAAAGGTAATGCTTCAACCTTTCTCGCTTTTTATTTTAACATGCATATACTTTGCTATTAAAATTATTGCTAGCGCGGAGGCTCTACCAGATGTGAGAGAACCCTCGCAGATGTGTCGAATACATGTAAGAAATAAATTTACAAATTATGTAGTTTTCATAGGTGATTCAAAAAGCTATTCGCTATATATGTTCACTGTTATAAGACCCTTTAGTTTTTCAATCAGAAAATGCATGTTTCTAGGCGCATTTCAGTGCATAGATTTCCTCATTTCGGTCCATTCTAGTCCACATTGAAATTTTGAGAAAGTCCTATAATAGTGATGAAGGGAGTATCTAGGATGGCTTAATAGTGATGATTGTGCATTGTATTTCATTAATCTATTTAATCTATGGATATGGTGTCCGTATTATTAGCATTTGTATCATTTGTAGTTGATATCATATCGGTACATAGAATCATAGTTTAAATCGTACGGAAGGAAGCCAACGGGTTTTGTATGATGTTATATCGAAACATGAGGTCAACATACAGAATGTTGTCATGGATACTAGAAGTACAATTATCAAATTATTTATGTTGCGTTTCCAAGTAGAATAGTAAGAAGTACCTTTGATGCGGCATTATATCCACCACATGATCCAAATAACTTTGTGAAAGTTCTCATCATCATATATCTATATCAGCTGGGAAGCCCCTAGCAGTTCTAAAATACCTCAGTCAGACTGCCCAAATGCACCAATGATATCGCGCGACACGCCAATTTTTATACAACACCTTGGTTGCAAAAGGCCTGAACAAAACAACATGTTTCTAAAGGTAAAAATACTAAAATATTGATTAATTACTCTAAGAGACAACTTAGATACGAGAATGATCTAATATATAATCCATTATGAGAGCAAGCCCAACAAAAATATCTTTTATGGTTAAATGGGAACCTACTAAATTCCACCCCAAACATAAAACATTCTATTTTAGCTCAGCTAAGACCATGCTAGGACGATACATTTATCCAGTCTTGCTGTTTGTAATGTGCGAGCATATAAATAAAAAGTGTGCTCTCTACATTTCGAAATTAAAATACTAAGCGATAACTGAGTTATGGGTCTGACGGTCTGTCATGAACAATAGCTCTACCTAAAGCGGCACGACACCAAATTCTAGTCCAACACTGAATCACAGGGTCCAAATGCAAACACCGATGAGGAATCCCCGATGTGAGCGTCGCGGAGGAAGAGGGGCTGGGACTGCATGGCAGAACCGTGCAGCCGGTCTGACAGCAACGCAACTATATGGTCCAGGGTAAGGAAGATGCCTGAGGGCAGCATCCCTGAGGAGCTTCAAGCTCCCTGGTTTTTCTTCTTCCGGCGGTGGAGATTTTCGATGCCGGTCGTCCTGGTCTGCTTGGCTGGACGAGCTTCGTGGGTGCGCCGTTGTTCTATGCGCCGCCGCTGCTTCTGCTGGTCCGATTTTTTCTCGCCGTCCCTCTGGTGCGGTTCAACTTCTTTATCGCTTGCAGCGCGTTTCCTTTTTACTGTCTATTTACATATATTGCTGTCTCCGGCGGTTTGGGTCGTCGGGTCTCGGCGTGGATGCATATCCGACCGTTGTCTGGCTGTGGATTTTGTGCCGGCATTTACAGATTTCTTTCTGCATTGTTGTTGATTCATTGATTTGGGGCAGGTTCGTTAGTATGGTGCGCCCCCCGCCGGTCCCCAACTGTGCGCACCTCACCAAGCCTTGCTGCTTCATCTACAGCCTAGACCGAGCTCCTTCATATGCAGAGATGGCATGTGGCGCCCTCGCACTAGCTCTATCTCCGGCGACTCCGCCGGCCAGAAATGTATCCCGTTTGTTCAGCGACAAGTTCTGGTCAGCGGACCTTGGGGTCGAAGCCCATGGGCACTGCCTACATCGGGGTCGCATCGTCGAGCAGAGGTACCACCACGAGGTGGTTGAGGAGCGGTCGGAGGCTGTCGACCTGGAGGGAGAAGACGTCCCCCCACCTCTGCCCTATCAAGAATCAGGCCTATGCGGTTAGAAATTTATCGTCCTCAGCGATTTTGTGTGAGATGGTTAGATATGATTCCCCTGTTGTGTGAACTGAAAATTTCGGATCTGAGTGCTTCCGCAATACTTTTACCGTAGTTGTTATGTACCTCAAATCGTCGATTAAAAGTACAGATGTTGTGCTACTAAGAGATTACGAGATTATATCTGCAGCCATTTACCGGAATTTTTTTGGTGGTTTGTGCACATTCTCTAACCAGGGAGGATGCTTTAATTATGAAGGTACTTTTCTGAATCAGCTGATGCTCTTTTATCCTCGGTTGCCCACGTGCTGCGTTGGAGTGGTTCCATGGGGTTTGCGGGTCTAACTACTCGTGGTTGTGTGTGTCAAACGTGACAATGAGATGAGAACAGCGCTTAAGTCCACGCTGGGTTTCGTGTTAATTATATAGACGCATAGGCCGGGAGTTTACAAAGGAGGGAAGGAGGGCGAGTCGGTCGGGCACAGACCAGGAGCCCGACTCGATCTCAACAACACATCTAACGTGTTCAGTACAAACACGTACACGTACTAATACTTCTAACACCCTCCCTTAATCTAAACCTACGTTTAAACTCATCTAGCTGTTTTACTGGAAGTGCCTTTGTGAAGCCATCTGCAACTTGATCCTTACTTGAGATGAACTTCATGTCTAGTAGATTCTCAGCAACTCTCTCTCTCTGAAAAAGTGAAAATCAATTTCAATGTGTTTAGTTCTAGCATGAAACACAGGATTTGCAGACAAGTAGGTAGCACCTAAATTATCACACCAAAGACATGGCTTCTCCTTTAGCTTCACACCAAGTTCTCTCAAAAGAGCTTCAACCCAAATTAATTCTGTAGTGGCATTTGCCAAGGCCTTATATTCAGCCTCGGTACTAGATCTAGACACTGTAGCTTGTTTTCTGGCACTCCAAGAAACCAAGTTTGATCCAATAAACACAGCAAAACCTCCAGTAGATCTTCTGTCATCAATAGAGCCTGCCCAATCTGCATCGGAAAAGGCACTAAGAAGTGTAGATGATGATTTTACAAATGTAATTCCAACCTTGGAAGTATCCTGAATATATCTGAGAATGCGTTTAACAGCTGACCAATGCTCAGTGGTTGGTGCATGGAGAAACTGACAAACTTTATTCACAGAGTAAGACAGATCTGGATGTGTCAGTGTCAAATACTGTAATCCTCCAACAATGCTGCGATACTGAGTACAGTCATCAGGACCCAAAAGTGTGCCATTAGTAAGAGATAATTGTTCTGTAGAGGACAATGGTGTAGGCGCAGGCTTGCAGTCCCGCATACCTACTTTAGCAATCAAATCTGTTGCATACTTCTCTTGAGTTAAAATCAATCCATCTTGCACCTTTTTAACCTCAATACCAAGAAAGTAATGAAGATCACCTAGATCTTTAATGGCAAAATTTGCATTGAGATCCTTAAGCAGAATGTCAATTGCATCATCAGAAGAGCTTGTCACTATGATATCATCAACATATATCAGCAAATAAATAGTGATACCAGCTCTGTTATAAAGAAATAATGATGTATCAGCTTTTGATGGAACAAAACCAAGATCACTCAATTTTGAACTCAGCCTAGAGTACCATGCTCGAGGTGCTTGTTTTAATCCATAAAGAGCCTTGTCAAGTTTGCAAATATAGTGCGGAGCGTGAGGATTTTCAAAACCTGGGGGTTGTTTCATGTATACCTCCTCTTCCAGAACACCATGTAAAAACGCGTTCTTGACATCTAGCTGCCGTAGACTCCATCCACGAGAAACAGATACAGACAGAACAATCCTGATAGTAGCAATTTTAACTACAGGACTAGAGGTATCCTCATAATCAATGCCATACATTTGTTTAAAGCCTTTTGCAACAAGTCTTGCCTTGTATCTGTCAATAGAGCCATCTGCTTTCCTTTTAATACGGTATACCCACTTGCAGTCAATTAAATTTTTACTTCTGCTGGGTGGAACAAGATGCCATGTCTTGTTGTCAATCAATGCATCATATTCTTCTTGCATTGCTTGCTGCCACTTTGAATCACTTTGAGCTTCAACTAATGTACTTGGTTCTCCTGTAGATGAAAACATGCCATATCTAACAGTACCATCAGTATACTTCTTTGGATGTCGTATACCTTTTTGAAGACGTGTGCTGACGCCAACATGCTGAGTAACAACAGGTTCTGGAGACGGTGATGATTCATCAATATTTTCATCAATATTGTTGCCAGAATTCTCTTCATTTTCTTCAATTTCTTCGGGTTCATTTCCCCCCCCAGCTTCTGTGGCCACAGAAGATCCCGAAGGAATATCTGCAGCCGACAGAGAGCCAGGCGAGGGGGGCGACAGCGACGGGCTGGGAGACGGGCTGTCAGAGACATCGTCGTCACCAGGGGGCCGACCGCGCGCCCCAGCGCCAGGTGGCGGAGAACCAGTGGCGGAGGGAGGTGGGGACCTCGAGGGCGTGTGCCGGCCACGCGCCTGCTCGGGAGGCGCGCGCGACGGAGACCTGCCGCGGCGACGCGAGTACACGCGCAGCGCGGGAGCAGGCGGATCTTTCTCGGGCTGCGGTTCCTCGTACTGACCAGTGCAGGGAGAATGTCTGGGCGGATCTTCTTCGGGATCAACGCCCAGTTCGTCATCTAGTGCAGATTGCTGAAAACGAATTTCTGCACTATTTTGAGTACCGTTTGAGCTGCAATTTTCTTCAGCTGTTTCTGCAATCTGCTGTGCATCAGTAATAGGAACAATAATAGGCACATGGTTAGCAATATTTTGTACACCCTCATTTGTGGAAGTTGGAAGAAGCAAGATTTATTGTTTGAGAAGAGCGCCGGCATTGGGATGAAGGGAAGCAAAAGGAAACACATTCTCATCAAACACAACATCACGTGAGATATAGATTCTGCCCGTAGAGACATCGAGACATTTGACACCTTTGTGCATGGGACTATAGCCAAGAAAAACACACCGTTTGGATCTAAAAGCAAGCTTGCGCTTGTTGTAGGGACGAAGGTTGGGCCAACAAGCACAACCAAAAGTTCTAAGAGCATCATAATTGGGTGTGACATTAAGGAGACGTTCTGTAGGAGTGTCAAAGTCAAGAACCTTACTAGGAAGTAAATTTATGAGAAAGGTGGCAGTGATAAAAGCTTCATCCCAATATTTCAAGGGCATAGAGGCATTGGCAAGTAAAGCTAGACCCACTTCAACTATATGACGGTGTTTTCTCTCAGCAGAACCATTTTGTTGATGGGCATGAGGACATGAAACATGATGAGTGATGCCAACTTTTTGAAAGAAACTATTTAATTTCTCATACTCACCTCCCCAATCAATTTGCATAGTAATAATTTTTCTATCAAACTTGCGCTCAACATATTGCTGATAATTAAGAAAGGCTTGATAAACATCAGAACGTTTCTTAAGCAAATATATCCAAGTAAATTTACTGAAATCATCAATAAAGCTTACATAATATGCATGTTTGCCCACAGACAAAGGAGCAGGACCCCATACATCAAAGAACACTTGCTCCAAGGGAGCATGAGAGACACTAGATGACACAGGATATGGCAACTGATGACTCTTAGCTAACTGACAAGAATCACAAACATATGGGGTACTATCTGGGGTGTAAGCTATTTTATTTCTCCTAAGAACTTGCTGGACCACAAATGAAGAAGGATGTCCTAAACGTCGATGCCATGTAGATGAAGATGGCTTTATTGAGAAGAAAGCATGCTTGGAGGTCTCGTGAAACATAGGCACCAAAGGATAGAGACCACCATAGCAAGGGTCTCTAAACAGAATTCTTCGAGTTGCTTGGTCCTTGATTAAAAAGAAGAAAGGATGAAACTCAATAAAGACATGATTATCAAGTGTAAATCGATGAATAGACAAAAGATTTTTGGATGCATGTGGAACAAGGAGAATATTTTTGAGATCAAAGGAACTATGAGGAGTACGCAATATTGAATCACCAACATGACTAATGTCCATACCTGTGCCTTCAGCAGTGCGGACCTTGTCTTGCCCATTGTACTTGTTGGCGATGAAAAGCTTGCTTAGCTCATTTGTGATGTGATCAGTAGCACCAGAATCAGCATACCAGTTTGTATCAACACCATATGGAGCAGCAGCAAGGTGGGCAGCAGCAAGGTGAGCCCCTTTTTCAGCATCATCTCTCTTCTTCTTGTCATCAGAATAGCGCCACCAACAATCGCTGGCAGCGTGTCCATGCTTCTTGCAGATTTGACAATCAGTGTCAACATATTTGGTAGGTGTACGATCAGAACGCCGTCCACCACCATCATTGCGCCTATCACGGCGATCATCACGCCTATCTCCACGGCGGTCATCATCACGCCTATCTCCACGGCGATCATCATCACGGCGCCAGGTGCGATCATCAGTGCGGCGCTCATCACGGCGCCAGTCACGGTCACGGTCATCATCTCGATAGCGGTCACCCCCTCCACCACCTCCACGGTAGAAGACATCAGGGCTGCGCCCACGGGGAGGTGGAGAGCGTCGAGGAGGAGTGCGGCCACGGGGCCTATCATAGCCACGACGGGCTAGATTGGCCGAGGAGACGAAGCAGCCGTTTTCTTCAATGCCATTGCGCATATCATATCCACACAGTTGGTCATAAAATCCATCAATGGTGGTATCATTATTGCCATTGACAGAGGTTATCAGCGAGTTGTATTCTCCCTTGTCCAACCCATGAAGAAGATAGCCCAGAAGTTCATCATCTCCAATGGGTTTCCCAAGAGCAGAGAGCTCAGAAGCAAAACCCTTCATCTTGGTGAAGTACTGATCAGCGGTCATGGTGAGTTTCTTGGTGTCATTGAGCATCTCACGCAGATGTTGGGCCTTGGTACGAGACGCTGTTTTGAACATGCTAGTGATACCGGCCCAAGCTGCAGCTGTGGTGTCCATGTCCAGAACATGAGACAGAATTTCGGGTGACAACGAATTCCGAAGGAAGCGTAGCACCAGTTGATCTCGAGCAATCCAGGCAACATAAGCTGAGTTCTCAACTTGGATCTTCTTCTTCTCAGAATCCTCTACCTCAATGATCTTGGCAGGAGCACGGTCAGAACCATCAAGAAGGCCCATGACGTTAGCCCCACGGAACGCCGGAACGATGAGAGCCTGCCATAGGAGATAATTGCTTCGAGTCAACAGCTGGGTTGGCGGACTACCCAAGGCAGTGGCCAAACCAGAGGTTGACGATGAGGAACTCATAGCTCAAGTCTGTCGATTTCCTGCCCCGGCAGGCTGTCGCGGCAAGGATTGTAGAAGGAGTTCTGCCGTGGCAGAAGACAGAGCGAGATTTTGGGTGTTTGATGATGGGATCTGACTAGGGTTTTGGGTGTTTGATGATGGGATCTGACTAGGGTTTTGGTGGAGGTTTTGGGATGTGTCTAGGGTTCTTGGGAGTTGTTTGTAGGAGGTGCGGCGGTGCTGGGCAGCGATGGCGGCACGATTGTCTGGTTGTAGAGATGCGGCGGCGGCGGCTCTTGCGGCGGCGACGGCAGCGATCTTGCTTGTCTGGTTGTAGGTGTTTGTGTTTTTGTGTTGTGGCGACGACAGAGAGAGGCTCTGCGGTGGCGGTGATGTTGATTGGGATGCTATACGGCGGCGGCGGCGACTCAAGGAGAGAGGCGGCGGCGGCGGCAGCTAGGTCTTGAAGAGGAGCCGCTCTGATACCATGTCAAACGTGACAATGAGATGAGAACAGCGCTTAAGTCCACGCTGGGTTTCGTGTTAATTATATAGGCGCATAGGCCGGGAGTTTACAAAGGAGGGAAGGAGGGCGAGTCGGTCGGGCACAGACCAGGAGCCCGACTCGATCTCAACAACACATCTAACGTGTCCAGTACAAACACGTACACGTACTAATACTTCTAACAGTGTGTACTCAGATCATCCGGGAGGATGGATCAGGGCTCCACGAGGGACATGATGCTGCTCATGCTACACAGCAGGAGGGCCTCGAGGCCTGCAGGAGGAAGCTAGACCAGGCCAACCGATTTCGAACCCAGCTACGGCAGGCCGTCACCGACGCCCAAGCCGAGATTGCCGCCATCTGTAATCTGTTTCGCCATGGGCGAGGGTGCCGGTCCATGTCAGACAGGTTCAGCTCTATGAGAAAGCTTCTGTTGAAACTTCAGCTCTTGATACAATAAATCCTTGGATCTCCAATAGTCCGACCAGAAAGGTGGTGTCACCTAGAGCGGGAGCTCTCTTTACCCGGGTGAGTGAGCTGATTAATCCACACACTGGCAGGTGGGACGAGGAGCTTTTGAATAGCTTGCTTAGCCCAGTTGATGTTGGACGCATACTGCAAATCCCTCTCAACAGCCAAGGGTTCGATGATTTTATTGCATGGGGTGCCACTAAGCATGGAAGGTATACTGTACGATCTGGTTATTACTTACAATGGCGACACCAATTTGGTCCATCGGCGGGGCAGCTGGCGCTACCGGGGTCTTCAGCTATTAATCCGGTCTGGAAAACAGTATGGCGGATGAAAATCCCAAGCAAAATTAAAATTTTCTTATGGAGGGCGCTCCATGGTATTATACCTCTCAAGTGCATACTTGCCAATCGACATATTAACACACCGGCTGGCTGTCCTATATGTAATCAAGGACCTGAGGATATTCTTCACCTCCTATTCCAGTGTCCAGCGGCAAGAGAGTTATGGGCAGCTATTGGTGTTCTGGATATTATTGATGGTGCGATACCAGCTGATCGTGCAGGTTCTGCTGTCTTGGAGGTACTGTTACGTAGGCAAGATAGTATGCTACAAGGTTTTCATAATATTGGACACAATGAAACTATTGCTGTTGCATGTTGGTACCTATGGTGGATTAGACGCCGTCGTACTCATAATGAAGCAGTTCCACCAATGTACTACTACAAGATGTCAATCTTTTCCATCATAGCTAATGCCGCGTCGGCCGCAGGGTCCGAACTCGCATGTGAAATGGTCAAAACCTGAGCCTAGATTTACTAAGCTCAACGTGGATGCTTCATTCCATGCAGATGTTGGTGCTGGTTCTACAGGGGCTGTCCTTCGAGACTATCAAGGTCGTTTTATTGCAGCGTCGAGCTCGTTTATACCGCATGTGGCTACGCCGGCGATGGCTGAGGCGATAGCAATGAAACATGGGTTGGCACTGGCTAACAGACTAGGATGTACCAGAATCCAAGCAGAATCAGACTCATTAGATACTATAGATGCATGTACGGGTGAAGACTATTGGTGGAGTGAAGCTTCTGCAGTTTATGCCGATTGTGTGGATTTATCTACAGCGATTGGAAGTGTCTCCTTCAAACATTGTTCGCGGGAAGCAAATAAAGTGGCTCACGAGATAGCTAAAAGTTGTTTTTCGAGTGGTATTTCTTGTAATTGGGACGATGAGCCCCCTAGCTTTCTTTTAAACTTTCTTATAGACGATGTAACCTTTGTTGGTGATTAATAAAGCTCACTCTGCTGGTTCAAAAAAAAAAAAAAAAAAAACTTAGGCACAAAAATACATTGAATCCATGACAGGGCAGGCAGGTTTGTCACTGTTCGAGCAGCTCTATGAGAAAAGCTGTGTTCAACTATTGGTAGAATAAATTTAGGCATAAAAAAATCGTGCTTGTGTACAATATGGAATATATAAAGGTAGAATTTTATTATCCAGTTTCACTGTGTTAGGAGCTATGATGCATAATCTACGTTTTCCATTCAATACAGATATGCTCTATCTTGAACAATGTAACTAGCATTTAGTTTCTCAACCCGAGGACTAGGAATTTTAGCTACGTTGATTTTTTTTTATAGTGACTTAGGTCCAAACCTGGATACTGCTTCAGATCACATTTTTGCTCTGGCATTTCGCTTTACTGCAATGCTTTATGTGACCTTTTTCCCGAGTTAATTCTGAGTTAATTCCAAAAAACCACCACATTTGTGCGGGAAATACTTAGAACCACCGCTATTTGGCGAAATTATAAAAATCCACCGGTTTTGCGTGAATTCGTTCCAATGTGCACTGATTGTCGAATTAAACCCGTTTAACACGATTTCTGACAAGTAGACCCCACTATCAGTGCTGACATGGCACACTGTGCTTGTACTAAGGTCAAAAATTAAACAGACCTAACTATTAGGGGTGTCTTTGTAAATTTTAGGAGGGACCTACTTGTCAGATTCTTCCTCTTCCTCTCTCACTGCAATTTGTTGGGGCTCACTAAACCAAGTTCACCGGAGGAGGGACCACGACCGGCGGAGGCCGACGCCGGAGCAGGGGAGAAGGCGCATACCTGCGGCGGTGCGGACCAGGGAGACCCGCGGCGGCGCGAACGCGGACCAGGGGCGGCGGCGGTGGTGTCTGGCATTCGCAGAGGTGCTTGGCGCCGGCTGCGCGCGGAGCATCGAGCACAGCGGCGAGGGCGGGCGGCGGGCGGTGGCCGGGGCAGAGGTGGCTGGCGTGGACGCGGAGCAGGGGCAGCGGTGGTGGTGTCTGGCGTCGGCGGAGGTTCCTAGCGCTCTGCGCACGGAGCATCGAGCACAGCGGCGAGGGCGGACGGCGGGCGGTGGCCAGGGCAGAGGTGGCTGGCGGCACGTTTTGCAGGGACGCGGACCGGCGGCGGCGGCGCATGGAGCAGGCCGGTGGCGCATTTTGCAGGGAGATCTGGTGGCGGCCAAGGCAGGGGAGGCCAGCGGCGGCCAGGGAAGGGGAGGACGGTGGCGGCCGGAGCAGGAGAGGGCAGCGGCCGGAGTAGGGGAGGAAGACAGTGCCTTGATTTATTTGGGGAAGAGATGGAGAAAAAAAGGAAGAAATAAAAGAAAAATTGAAATTGGAAAATTTACAAAAAAACCCTATCTTAAGTCTGCAACGTCACCCTGACAATGGGGCCCGATGTCAGAAATCGTGTTAAGCTGGCTAAAAACGCAAATCAGTGCATATTGTAACGAATTCTCGCAAAACCGGTGGTTTTTTACAATTTCACCGAATAGTGGTGGTTTTGCGTATTTCTTGCACAAATATGGTGGTTTTTTGGAATTAACTCAGTTAATTCTTGATCGTTCGGCATGTTCTTTTGCTCATAATCGTTGGTGTGGTTTCTGTTTATGTACATCTGAAGTGCACTGAATTCTAAATGGATCAGTTTCAAACATGCTTGGCTACTTTATCTGTTGTTTTTCCATTCTTTTTCTTGATGTAGCAGAAACTAGAGCAGAAGGCGAACTGAAACAAGAACTTCATTGTCTGGGATTTCAGTGTTGTGCTTGCAGAGATGTTTTGCGGAATGGATGGAAACTTATATTACTACAACGATTCATTGCTTGGTTTGCTATATTATCAGGAGACAGTGGAAAATGTGGTGTTTTTTCTTTGCGTGGGCTGGTTTTCCATGCAGTTTCTTCATGTTATTATAATGATAAGGTTTTGTCGGCAAGCAACCATGACAATCATCCCATCTGTTTTATTATACAGTATCAACTTAACTTATTCACAAGTCATCTGAACTTTGGGAGTGGTTCTTTGAACTTGTGCGTTCTTTCTTACCTCGCTAGCCTGCCATTGTCTCTGTGTACGCTGGTAGCAAACCACAGCACGAGCAGAAGCTGGCTGAAGTATTAGGGATTTATCGGTATTGACTAGCAGACCACGACTTAGAAACTAACCAGAATCTTTAAATACAGGGACATCTTTAGAAGCAGGGAGCCGAGGACTTAGATCCATCCCATTATGTATGATATATAAGAGTACCACAAAGAGCAAATATGGGCGCGGCGAAGCGCGCAAGGTCCTTCTAGTATATGAGGAATCGGCACCAAAGTGGAAGCAAACAGATACGTAACGCAACTACACTCAGCAGGGACGATTACGGAAGAAGGCAATCGAGCTTTACCACCATCAACGGGGACGCCGACCGCAGTTTGAGGCCGGACAGAGCAGGAGACAAGATTTTCTGAGCACCATCTTAGCTATCCTCTCTATCTGGGTTGTTCAGAGGTGCATCAAGATCCGTGCTAGTATTTTTTTTCCCTCACAAACAACTTCTCTTTTTTATATCTCTCACACCATACAATATTTGAATCCGAAACTTTGCAGTTCACCAAAACATTTGAGATAGAATGTGGGAAAAATACTTTGGTATTTTTATGACATTAAATATATATGTATTTAAAAAAAAAATTTCCGACAGAGCAAGAGACAAGATTTTCTAAGCACCATCTTAGCTATCCTCTGTATCTGGGCTATTCAAAGCTAGAGGTTGTGAAGAGGAGAGGCCACCCGCGCAGAGTTTGGTTCGGCAGTGTTCGGCGAAGAAGGAGAACCTACGACTGGGCCGGTGTGTCCTGCACCATCGAGGAAGATGGATGAATCGTGTTACCCTGCCGCCGGCGTGCCGTCGCGGGGTTCAACGTTCATCGAGAGTGGGAGGAAGAGAGGAAAGATCACAAGGCCAGACTCACTGTCTCGGCCTGTTTGATGGGTTTCGCGCTTTCTCGGCCCTACTAACGAGAGGACACCTAGATTGGCCTACTAGCAGCCCATAAACGTTGCCCTGTCCATTTGACGATAATTAACGTAGAGAAAGGGTTTCATCCTCTAAAACAAAAAAGAGGTTTCATCGACGATTTGGGGGCGATCTGGGCCATACATAGCGGAATCCGACGGTCCAAAATATGAAATCGCTGTGCAAAGGCATGGTGGTTCCATTTTAATGTCTCTTAGTTACTCCCCAATATAGAACTCTTCACTAGTAGAAAAAAGGGCTTCCATACATCTCTTTAGTCCTCAAATCGTTTGGTATGTGACTACCGGTTCAAAAGAATATGTGGGCTAGCAAGCTTTAGTTCTGGTTTAAGGGTGGGCTTTAGTCCCGGTTCAAAAGAATATGTGGCTCCAACCAGGACTAAAGTTATCCTTTTGTCCCGGTTGGTGATACCAATTTGGACTTAAGGGTATGTACCTTTTCTTTCCTCTCATGCCTACCCCCCTCCCCCCCCCCCACACCCGCGCAGAAAAAATGTCTAAAAAATAAAAGAAAATGATAAAAACTTCAAATTTCAAAATGTTTTGACATGCATGTACCTCACGCAACCAACTTTTAGGAAAAATTTGAAAATTTGAATTTTGATATTTTTTGCAAAAAAAAGGTTGTTCCGAATTAACACGGCAATAACTTTTGCATACACCGTTTGCACAAATTCTTGCTTCTCAAAATTCCAAAGGGAGATATGAAAGTAGGAAGATTTTAGATTTTGTCAAAAATTTAGAAAAATGATTTTTTTTTATTTTTTTTTGAATTTCTTTTATTATTTATTTCAGTTTTTAATTATTTTGAATGTTTCACAATATTTTGGAAATTTTGATTTTTTTAAAAAATAAGCTTTTTTGATTATATTTTTTAGTTAATAATTGAACTATACATAAAAATTATTTAAAATTCATTGATGCTTATTATTACTTAATCATTGATGCTTATTTTTAAAATTAGTTAGAATTCAAACAATAAAATCATGTGTTATCAAAGTCTACGGGTTAATAGAGTTCATAGCATAGTATTATCAAGAAGTCGCGAGTGCAGTTTTGAAAGCTGGTAGAGAAGGAATGGAGAAGTTAAGAGTGCTAAAGGTGGATAGGGCTGGACATAAAGCTCGAAGCTCGGCGAGTTAAATGAGCGCTCGTTTCCTCGACTCGTTTGAGCTCGACTCGTTTTCTTAACAAACCGAGCCGAGCAGCAAATTTTCCTCGTTAAGGTTAACGAGGTAAATAATCAATCAGACAGTGTTCGTGAATGAGGGCTAGAGTGAATGAGGGCTAGTTATTTATGCTAAAACAATGCTAATATACGCTAGGTTGCTTTGTATTATCGAATCCTGATGCTAGCTAGTGTATGTATTGTCTGTTGATGCATTAAAATATCAGCCAGGCTTAAGTAATATTTTCTTAATGATCTTAACGAGCTGCTCACGAGCGCTCGTTAACACATAATGAGCCGAGCCGAACAATGATTTCAGCTCGTTATCCTTAACGAGCTTAATGATTCGAGCCTTATTGATCACGAGCTTTAACGAGCCGAGCCTTAACGATCCGAGCAGCTCGTTATTCCAGCCCTAAATGTGGAGCAGTGTGAGGATGGCTGATCGACCAAGAAGTTTGACCACAAGTATGTACTTTGATATGAGAATAGGGGTGATTAGAGATTAGAGTGGAAACTGTCAAACAATTTAAATATTTGAAAATATGAAAATTTGAAAAAATTACAATTTTTTAATAATTCTACCAGAAATACCACCGGACCTTTAATCTCGATTGGAGCCACTAACCGGGACTAAAGGGCCCTCCAACCCTCAGCACACGATCCGAGCCACGTGGATGACCTTTAGTCTCGGTTTGTGAGCAACCGAGACTAAATAGGAGGCCTTTGGTTCCACTTTGCTAGTCTCGATTGGACAACCGGGACTAATGGCCGTTACCAACCGAGACCCTTTTTTCATCAGTGCTTGCACACAATCCCTAAATAATTAATTGTAAGCTTAGTTAGTTAATACCCTAAGACGACGATGCATTGGTTGGTCATCTCTTTCAATACTCCAATACCTACCGGAAAGACGTGCTAATAGTTAATGCATTAGGGCATCTCCAGCGGGTCGACCCAAACGGACACCGCGGGTTCGTTTCTGTCCGGCCGGACAGACCGGCCGAAAAACAACGACCCAGCGGGCCGACCTAAACTAGTCCGGGGGGAGGACACACCCATCCGCGGCCCAAATTTGGGGCACCGATGGGTCCGCGCGGACAGAAGCCGGAGAGGCAATCTGTCCGCCCGTGTCCTCGCTGGCCCCACTATCAGCTATACAAAAAGTGTCTACGACGACGCTATACAAAAAGGTTCCTACTGCCGGCGTGCGCCGCCGTCGCGCGGCTACTCCTCGGACGCGTCGTCGTCCACGGCGACGACGTTGGCGCAGGGCCGCTCGACGCGGGGGGCGGCGTCGTTGATGGCCTGCTGCGCGCGGGCGATCGCCGCCTCCTGGCGAGCGCGGCGGCAATGCTCCACCTTCTCCCGCCATCGGGCCTCCAGGTCGGCGGCGGCGGTGTTGGCCGCGTCGCGGCGGCTGCGTGCGGCGGCCCTGTTGGCCTCCCAGTCGGCCTCCCAGCGCGCCCGGTCCCTGGCGCTCTCCTCCGCCAAGGCGGCGCCCAACTCCGCCTCCTCCGCAGCCATCTCCGCCGCCGCGCGCTTCGCGGCGGTGGCACGCACCACGAGCATGGTGGACAGAGCCTCCCGCTCCACCGCCATGAACAGGCGCGTGTCCTCCTCGCGGCGCGCGGTCTCGAAGGAGGCGAGCAAGATGGCCTGCTCATCGCTCATCGCCGGCGCCACCTTCTCGTCTTCGAAGAGGCCGTCGAGGTCGTCGTCCTCCGCCTCCTGCGGCTGCGCTGCAGCCACCACCTCCACCTCCTCCATGGCCGCGTCGTCGGCCTCCGCGATGAGGTCGGCGGCAGTGAGGTACGGCCGGAGGAAGGGACCGACCGTCGAGCCGACCGTGGCGATGTCGCACGCGGCCGCCTCCCACTCTGCCTCCGCCACCGCCGCATGCACGCGCACGCGCTCCGCCTCCGCCTCCACGGCTGCCGCCACGACCACCTCCTCGGCCCGCTCGCCCTCGGCGACACGAGTTGCGGCCAGAGCGAGCGCTCCAGCCACATCGGGGTCCTCCGGGAAGCGCTCCCGGGCTAGCTGGGTGAGCGCGGTCCACTTGCAGAGGTCGGGAGCCATTGTGCAAGGTGGAGGAAGGTGGAGGTAGAGGGTTTTTGGTGCTCATGGCCGCCGCGCGCCGCCGTATATATAGCCGGAATGGCGAGGCGGGAAAGACCGCGCGCGCGCGGGAAGCACCGGCAGGAAATGTTCGGCCGGCGGGAGAAAAGGCGGGAGCCGGCGTGGAAATTTTGGGGTTGGGGCGGCGTGCTCGCTATCACGTCGGCCATGCCGGCGAGGATGGCGCAATAAATGTGTCGGCCCGCTGGGTTCACCCCCCTACCCAACTGGACAAAGTAGCCCAGCCTGTCCATGGCCCGACCCAAACGGACCGATTCGGATATTTTAGCTGTCCGAAATGGGTCGGCCCGCTGGAGATGCCCTTAGAGAAGGTCCAAGATACAACATTGATTACCTTCTTCTGTGCACGGGAGAGGTTTGGCCCATGTTTGTTTGTGTCGTCATTTCTGCTTAAATGATTTCTACTATCAGGGATTTCATTGTAAAAGTACCATGCCAATCATCCACAAGTTACCAGCATAGTTTAAAAAACCGGACCGGTGATCAAACCGGCGAGGCCTTTGGTTCACGGTTCACTGGTTGGACCGCTTGTTCAAACCGGTTTGATATTGGTTTTTTAGTTTTAAAAATAATATTTTTAGTTACAAATGTTTTAGTATATAAATAAATATGTGTGAAAAAATATTATCGAAATTGCAATTTGGAATAATCATATATCAAAAGTTTAAAACATCAACAGGAAAACAGGTTAGAAATAGCCAAACAGACAAACAACACTTGCAGTAGCAACTATATCAGTATTAATTATCAAACTATATACATTATTTATCGAGGAGGGTGCGGAGCATTAACTAGGTGGGAGCGGCTGTCGATGAAGAAGACTGGTCGAGGCGGGAGCAGAGCAGCAACTTGCCGAGGCAGGAGCGGCCGACGCTGGCGGTTGGATCCGTCGTAGGCTCGCAGCAGAGGCCGGCGGCCGAGGACGGCGAGGAGGCGAGGACGTGGAGGCGTGGAGGCAGACTAGCAGATGCGAGCAAAGCTCCCCCTCAAGCGGCGACCGTGGTGCCGTCGCATCCGGTTCTCTGCCTCTCTAGCTCTCTCCTTTCTGTCGGTAGTGGCGCGGATGACCTGGGAGTCGAGTCAACCGATCCAGAGAAAACCCTAGAGGAGCATGATTTCAACAATTTTCTAAATTGCCCCTCTTTTTCATGGAAAAAAGTCAACTGAAGGGTATTTCCGAAACCCGCATTGAACCGGGCGGTTGGTCAAAAAACCAGTGGTTCACCGGTTTTCCACAAAACCGGCCGGTTCACCCGGTTTTTACCGGTTCGTTAGCATGGGCGGTCCTGTGCGCTTAATAAACCGCTGAGGTCTCTGGTTCCGGTTTTTTACGATTCAACCAGTGAACCGGTCTCTTTTTTAAACTATGGTTACCAGGCCTAAACAACACTATATCCAGCCCTAAATATCATCAAAGCCATCTACATCATTAAGATTATCATTACAAGCATGGTTATCGATCAACGAGTGAAGTCTATAGGAAGTTGTTGAAGAACGGAAATAGGAACAAAAGTTTGAGAGGATAAAAAGTTGATGTATTGATAGATTGTCGATTGTGTACTTAATCTCAATTAACCATCACCGTTTACAATATATAGGGCGCCTAGTCTTCATGTAGAGGTTTTGGGCAATTCTTACACGTTACAAAGATGGACACTTAACTGAATTTTAGCTCTAGACTAGCTATAAGTCGCCTCCTTCTTTCTACTATAATTTAGACTCTAAGCGTCTAATTTGGATTCCATGCTTAAGCCGCCTCATCCTTCCGTATCGGAGAAGAATATGCCTTTGTCTTTACGATTGAACCAGATAATTTTTAGTCTGTAGGGGTATGTCAATCCCGTATTTGGCTTTGCTTTGCATAGCTTCTAAAATCTTCGTCGTAGCCCTTGCCTTCTCTCCTAAGTCGACTATGTTGGGGTTCGCAGTAGAAAATATAAAAATTTATATGACACTAACCCAATATCTATCCTATACATATGTAAGGCAACGGAGTAGAGACAGTGTTCATATCTTTGAAGATCAAAAGCGAGAAAGACGTTCTCGCACGAACGTTGTCGGAGAAGACAACCGAATCTGAACTCTAGGTCGTGTAGTCGAACAGCTCGACGAAGACAGGCGCCACAAATGGCACCACCTCCGTAGCTCTACACATGTCCAGTGTATAGACGTCCTCCGGGCTCTGGTCTAACGAAGCAGCGAAACAAGGACTCGGAGCGGAAATCCATCAGCACGACGATGTTCGGAGGGTGAAGTTTCCTCTAGCTCGCGAGCACAACTACAAATAGGGGAGCCAAACCAGAGAGGAGAGGAGAGGAGGATGGGATGAATAAGCCAAGGAGTGGAGGGCGTGACTTTATATAGGAGGTCTTGGTAGGTGGCACCTCCCCTGGGGAGGCCCCATCTTGGCCGCCGGTCCCTAGGGGAAACGCTAGGGCGCTCCTAGCCTCCCTTGGCCGCCCCCCCCCCCCTTCTTAATGGGCTGCCACGTGGTGGCCCATTAGGGGTTAGCCCTTTTTTATTAATTAAAATTTTAGTTTAATATTTATTTATATTAATTAAGTACTATACACATTAATTAATAACAATTTGACATTTCCTCTTAACCAGAACATTTTCGATTTCACCCGGAACCCTTTCATATGTACTCCTTCCAATTTCCAATAATTTTGAATCAATCCCTAAGCGTCGTATACCCTTAAGTATGCCACCCAACAGTCGGGAATACTCCATGTATGATCAAGACACCTCTCCAATCAATGATCAACAGAGGACTCTGGAAAGTCATGTTGTCCATGTGCACTCGACGATTCACATCGTTGATCCGCAAATATCGTATCCCATTCCCTTTGTCATATGATACTTGGTTTATCTGAGATCTGATCTTTGATATATCTATATCATGTTCAATCTCTTTTTTAACAGGGATAGGTCCCAAAGGACCTAGATACTGCATTCATTCTAGCGGTGGGGTACAAGTTACCACCAGGTCCAAAAATTACAACGAGGAGATGCTCTTTTACAAAAAAAGGGACCTTGAAATAAACAGAAGAGAAGCAATCTAGTTCAGATCCTTATCCACCTCAACATTGCTCTCTGCTCCAGCCACATTATGGCCAGCATCCTTGTCGTCGTGGACGAATCGCTTGGGGTAAGGGCACCGATGAGCGCCATGATGGAGCCGCTGATGGGCCTTCGAGTTGGCATCACGCCTGGAGGTTGAAGAACAACCAGAAAGAAGTGGGTGAGGAGGGCACCCTTCGGCCAGAAGAAGCAGGGACAAGACAGCTCCAGTTGTCGCAAGTCCCCAACTAGTGAACTCTAATGAACTCCTGCAGCATGATTTCCCAGCCGTTCAGATCGAGAACAAATCCAAATCTCCTCACCATCGATGGTACCATCTCCATGATGGCCACACATCAATAGCAAATCGATCGGAACTTGCAGATTCGAACAACAAGTGAGCTTTATTGAAGAGGATGGGAAGATGTTGTTGTTGGCCGCCTTTGGCTCCGACCGCCAGAGCGCCACCACCAACCACCTCACCTCTGCCCGCCACCGGGAGTCACGCAAGAGCTTCGACGACGTGCTCTTCCAAGGAATGATGCCAGACGCCAAGTGGTCACACACTACAATTAGACTCAAGAAGAAAAGAAACCTAGATCTACTACTAAACAGAGTGATCCAACATCCAAATCCAACTCTACACCAACCAGCGCGAGCGTCGGCGATGAGAGGGACCGGATCCGGTGGCCGGCGGCCGACTATCAAGTTGGACTCTTCTGGAGAGGACAAGAGGAGAGGGGAAGGGCAAAGCGATGGGGGGATAAAATTTTGTGTGCACCTTGATGTTCAATATCGTTACCGAGAAACTTCTTTAATAGTTCCCATGGCACTGCATCCTCGTGACCTAGTCACACGCTTATAAGCTTCTATGCATCTCTCACCGAGTGGGCCTAGAGTATCAATCTATCACGCGGATGGACAAATCGTGCTATTGGTGCACACGCCTCAACCTACTCCATTGGAATACCCGAGAGACACATTTTCAATCACCCTTTCCTGGAATGACGGTTGATGCAATCAAGGCAGCCACCGGAAGTAGTGATTAGATGTGACCTCGCGGTCTAAGGATCAAGGTACTTTGTTTCTTAGTTTATTGTAATGTTTGAGCTATGTGAATGATCTCATCGCAATACTAATGTTGGGTCTGTGTCCATCATGTCTTGACATGACCCCAATGTCAATTGACATAAATGTCCATGATCGGGAAACCTTGATCATCTGTTGACCAATGAGCTAGTACAATAGAGGCTACTAGGGACCTGGTTGTTATATGTCACACGTGTACTAATGTTTCCGCTAAATACAGTTATAGCATGACATATAAAATATTATGAACGAATGAGATATGATAATAAAAACACACTTTATTATTTGCCTCTAGGGCATATCTCCTTCAGACTACCCATTTGGCTCCTCCTTATCTTTGGTACCGATATGGGCATGTTCCCTCAAGTGGAAGGCTCTCCAGGGTATGAACCTATGTCTTTCACTCTCAACCACTAGACTAGTGCATTTTGTATTTCTAGTGGAATTCCTTCCGATCCCACCATAGCAAAGGATTTAGGTTCCTGCGAGAATGGAGAGATTTTAGCTCCGAATGCTGGTATGTATGGAAGTGATGGAAAGGATATTTTTTGCCAAATCATTTTATTATTAAGCACGGATGGTACCATTTTGTTGTGTTTTTATTTTTTCGAGAAAGGGAGTTTTGATGCTTCTGAATTCATTGTTTTCGAAAGAGCAACAACAAAAAAATAGATGAACCTAGATACCACTAAAAAGAAAGATATAGACTAAGAAGGCTCGGCTGGTAAAAATAGGCCAGCTGGCTTATAATTGAAGTGTTCAAATGGCTCCTTATGTTCTGAAATCCTTCATCTTAAATTCCTCGCGTGACCTAAATGCATCATCTTGTAAACCGAAAACTGACAAGTGTTAATAAACACTTTTTTTTGTTGACCAACGCGAGTCTTTAAAGATAGCCCCATTTTTCTCTTTGACTCTGTCCTCATCTCCATCTCTCGCACATGTCTGCTTCATCTTGCCACAGTTTTGAAAGCTAGATCTGCCGGTGCTAGTTAACAAACGGAAAGGGATGTCTCCGCCGGTGGTTGCGCCTCCACGTTAGGGCTCTCACCGGCCACCGCAGCCTTCCTACTTTGTTCGTAGCCAGCATGAGCTGATGGCGCCCCAGCTTTCGGCCATGGGCGGCAGACGGCACCGGCTGACTTTGGCTCCGTGCCAGCCATCACAAGTGGATGCATCGCTGGGGATCGGTGAGACCTCAGGATCATTATTCTCATGTATGGGATCTGATTCTGGTGGATGTGAAACCAAAGGGGAATTGATACCGGTCGCGGTGGCGCTTCATGCTCTTGATGAAGATGTCAGGACCCTGACAATGCACAAGTCCTGCTGCAACTGTTAACTAAAGAAGCTAAAGCTGATGACTATGTGTGGTGGATAACGGAGGACAACGGGGACGGTTGAGATGCTTCCACGTCGATCAATACCAAGCGCCAAGATGCTTCTTCACCTACCGGCTACCTGCTATGCTGTGTGCACCATTAGCTGATGGAACACGCAAGACCGGTCCAGTCGTTGCCCCAATCCTCTCCTCACGTGAGCGGCGGCGACCAAACTCCTCCCCATCTCTACCTCTGGCCAGGGCACTGGGCTTGGTCCCCTCTCTCTCCGCTTGCCGCTCCGGCGGCAAGAGGGAGGGGAGGGGACCTCGTTCCTCCGTTCTGGCCTAGTAGTTAGGGTTAGATTTTGTCTGCTGTGGTACGCCGTTGGCGTGGTGGGAGCGGTGTCCGGGCGAATAAATCTGTCTCAGCTCTACTCCCACACCGGCGATGACTTTCACGGCTGCGTCTCGGAGTTGATGGCTACGTGTGCTTGTCGGTCTTTCAGATCGGCAGCTTGGTCTTCTCGCCGTTCTTCAGATCTGGCGAGATCTCTTTCTCGTTGTGTCACTGGCGTCCGTCGTTATCTACGGCGGCGTTGGGGACCAGGACGAGGCGGATACTCTGGAGCGAGGAGTTTGGTCCGAAGGTGGAGGATCTTGCTTTATTCCCCGACTTCGTTGACGGGATGCGGTGGATCTGGATTCAAGACAGCACGGGGACATCCCCCGGTCGACGTGCCACAGCGACATGTGCCTCGCTGTTTGCAGCAGGCCTGTTCATCGACTTACAAAGCCTCTTTGGCGATGGTGCTTTTTTGGATCTGCCAATCGTGGAGGTTCGACGTCTCTTCCAACATGCGCCTTGGCATCGGCGGAGGTTGGCGGCGGCCGTTGGTTTCGGCGAGTGCAGCAAACCCTAGGGATAGTTCTGTATTTTTCTATCAATTAGGTGTCTATCTGCAAAGTTTCCAGGACGACTGTTTTTGCCTGGTCTTTAGTTTCGTTTTCACGCTTTGTTCTTGTAACTTGTTTTTCTATTAATGAATTACGTGTTTACTCTCAAAAAAAAAACTGATGGAACACGCTTTCCTGCTTCAGGCCATAAAGCCTTGTTTCCTATAATTGCAAACCTTCGCTGAATTTATTAACCATTCTGGTGTCTCTAGGGTAGAGTAGCTAAAGTAGAAAGTATGTATCGTTTATGGCTGGAAACTCGCTGAGATCAATATAGCTACTGCCCTATTTCTTGGTGTGATCTGTGTGATTTCTCCTTCTGAATTGTAGGAAGACAATTCTGGTCTTGTCAGGTGGTATTAGAGCCCAACGATCCCCATCGGAGGCGCGTCCGATCTGAGCACCAGTGGTTGAGCCCTCTCGTAAAATTCCATTGCCGGTTCACGATTCAGCGGCGGCGATAGAATTCCTCACAGTGGCGCAGGGCGGCGGTTGTTGTCGGGTGGTATTGGTGGCAGTAGATCCTCTCGTGGCAGTGCAAATTGATGGTGGCGGCACGTTGAGTCACCGGTGAGGGTTAGAGGCTTGTCCTCTGGTAAAATTGCAGATCCACGTCGACTTCAACAAGATGGGTACTCAAACCAAGCACCAGGAATTGGAGGATGAAATCGGGATCCTCTGTGAGGAGGTTCGTGCCATCGGTCATAAACAAGACCAAATTCAAGGTCAATTGGAGTCTGTTCATGGTAGACTCGATGGGGTAAAGACCCTGGAAGCCAAGGTGGATCACATGGAGACACTCCTTCTGAATCAAGTTCAGAGCAACATCGTCATTTATCTGAAAGGACTCAAAGGTAAAATATCCCGCTCACCCACACCTGAGTCTGAGTCTCATGGATCATATATAGTGTGTGAGCAAGAAGTTTTACTGAATCAACATGAGATTGAGAAGGACATCCATGCACGAGCCCATGCGGTAGCAGACCTTCAACTTACCACCAAACATACGCCACTCCTCACTGAATTTGCAACCTCACCACCAGTTAAATCTGCACAAGTAGCTCCAAAAAATATAGCAGTAGCTCTTGCACATTCCTCGGAAAAGTCTCCAACAAAGCAGTAAATTCTGATAGAGCAGCTCAGTTCCTGAAAAGCATAGACAAGGGTCCGAAATTTTACTTTCCTTCCTTCAACAAGGACAATCCATTAGGATGGATCCGTCAAGTTACCAAGTACTTTGAACTCTCCCAGGTGCCAGATCAATGTAAGGTCGATCTACTCAAACTTACATTATTGGTCATGCTGATAATTGGCTCCGTAGCACCAAAGTTCTGCAAACAGAATACACTTGGGAAGATTTTTGTCGACTGCTCTGTGACAGATTTGCGCAAGTTAGCATCGATGACATTTTGGAGAGATTCCATGCTATCAAACAGTACAATATGACTATGTCAGATTATATAGATAAATCTGAGGAGATCATGGCTGTGATTAGAACTGAGCATCTGATACGTCTCAAATGTATCTATAATTTTTTATGCTTCATGCTTGTTTATACACCATTTTCTTTGTATTTTGTTTACACTCCGTGGCATTTTTATGCATTTTCCGGAACTAACCTATTAACAAGATGCCACAGTGTCAGTTCCTATTTTCTGTTGTTTTTGTGTTTCAGAAAAGTTACACAGAAAATATTCTCGGAATTGGACGAAACAAAAGCTGAAGTCACTAATTACCTGACACGAAGACGGAGTCCAAAGGAGAGCATGAGATGGACCAGGGGCTGGCCGCACCTGCTGGTGGCGCGGGCCCCCCTTGGCTGCGCCACCAGGGGGTGTGACCGCCTGGTCCATCCCCTGACATCGCTCTTCTGCCTATTTAATCCCCTTGATAGGAAAACCCTAAGGGCCTGAAATCTTTTCGAGAAAACATACTGCAAGCCACCGGAGGGTCCAGAAGCTCATCCTGGCACCCTGCCGGAAAGATGAATCACCACCAAAGGCCTTCTTCATCATCATGCCTGCCTCCGGAGTGATGTCTGAGTAGTCTACCTTAGACTACGGGTTCATAGCAGTAGCTAGATGGATGTCTTCTTGATACGTCCAAAACGTATCTACTTTCCTGAATACTTTTGCTATTGTTTCTCCTCTAATTTGTGTGTTTTGAATACAACTAACACGGACTGATGCTGTTTTCAACAGAATTGCTCTGGTGTCTCGTTTTGTGCAAAAATCTAACTTTCAGTAAAAATTCGGGAAAAATCATCAAAAATCCTATTTCACCAGAAGACCCACGGAGCCAGAAGACGAGACGGAGGGGAGGCTCGAGGGCCCCACACACACAGGGGGCGCGGCCCAGCCCTGGCCGCACCCACCTAGTGTGAGGATGCCTCGGCCGTCCCCTCGACCTCTCCTTTCACCTACATATACCCCCTGA
Source organism: Dactylis glomerata (assembly GCA_007115705.1). NCBI lineage: Eukaryota > Viridiplantae > Streptophyta > Magnoliopsida > Poales > Poaceae > Dactylis > Dactylis glomerata. Next base: position 398,326 of record QXEO01000721.1, read on the forward strand.
CTCGATTATATCGAGGAGACGGCGTTTTTCCCAGATAGACTTCCGCTGCGCCGCCGTCATCAGAAACCGCGATTCGGAACCAGAAACTCCGTTCTGGCACCCTGCCGGGACGGAGATTTGGAGGAGATCTTCATCACCGACGCTCCTCCATTGACCATCCATGACTCCCCCATCCATGTGTGAGTAATTCCCCCGCTGTAGGTGAGGGGATGGTAGGGATTAGATGAGATCGTTCATGTAATTTGATATGAGATTGTTAGGGCATAGTGCCTAGTATCTTTATTTAGTGCCCATGACATTGTTGCAACTTGTTGTGCTTAATGCTTGTCACTTTGGGCCCGAGTGCCATGATTTCAGATCTGAACATGTTATTATTTCTATGATGATACTTATTGTTTATGGTCTTACCTACAAGTTGTATACACATATTATTGTCCGGAACCCGAGGCCCCAAAGTGACAGAAATTGGGATAACCGGAGGGGATGGCTATGATGTGAGGATCACATGTGTTCACCGAGTGCTAATGCTTTGCTCTGGTACTTTATTAAAAGGAGTACCTTAATTACCAGTAGTTTCCCTTGAGGCCCTGCTGCAACAGGCTGGTAGGACAAAAGATGTCGTGCAAGTTTCTCTTTGTGAGCACATACGACTATATACGGAACACATGCCTATGATTGTTTGTACTAGGATACTTTATCATTATTTATCTACAATGCCCATGTCTCATTGATTTCATGAATTATCTTATCCATGCAATGCCCGTATATCCATCCCTATGCCTACAGTATTTGTTCATACTGTTTACTACTGTTACTATTATCACTGCTATTTTACTACTGCTGTTACTGTTTCACTACTATCACCACTATAAAACTGTTGCTACTGATAAACCACTGCGAGCAAGACTGTTTCCAGGTGCAGCTGAATTGACAACTCATCTGTTAAGGCTTACATATATTCTTTGGCTCCCCTTGTGTCAAATCAATAAATTTGGACTTTACTTCCCTCGAAGACTATTGCGATCCCCTATACTTGTGGGTCATCAAGACTATTTTCTAGCGCTGTTGCTGGGGAGCATAGCTTTATTTGTAAGTTCACTTGGTATTCCTATTGTTCGCTGCAATCCTTTCATCATGGGTAAACCTCGTGATGGAAAAGTTCCTATATTGCCATCCACAACAAGAAGAGGTACAACTCTCAACACCTCTGTTGCTCTTGATTCACCATCTGTTATGAGTAAGTTGCCTACACCACCACACCCACATGCTACTGCTACTACTTCTGCTGAGTTTGAAATTGCCACTGATAATTTAGATAATGCTTCTAGTGTGCTTGATGAGAGTGGTACACTAGGTTCCTTTTTAGATGCTACTATTGCTAGAGCTAAGTTGGGAAACACCACTGTTACACATGTTAGTTCACCTGAGTCTAGGAAATGTCCTAGCAATGATTATGATGATGATGCTTATATTGAGCTTAATGATGATTTTATTGCTGAAGCACGTGCTGCTCATAATGCTGGTAATGTTAAAGAACTTCTTGCAAGACGTTCTGTTAGATATAATTTGTCTCCTGATCCTAAGTTTGCTGCTTCTCCCATAAATATTAGAGACAAGGATTATGATTTCTCTTTGGATTTATCTTACATATCTATTGTTGAGAAAACTCCTTTTTGTAGTACTAAAGATGAGAGTGCTATGGGGCACATGAATGAGCTTTCTACTTTGAGTAATTTGTTTTCTGATGATATTAAGCTCCGCACTTACTTTGTTGCTAAGATTTTTCCTTTCTCATTGAAAGATGCTACTAAAACTTGGTTTAATAGCTTGTCTTCTGGATCTCTTACTAGTCCTATTGCTTTGGTTAATGCTTTCTTTTAGAAATATTTTCCTGCTAGTGCTCAACATGCTGCTGTGCAGAAAATCTTTGATTTTGAACAGGGAAAAGGAGAGATATTGCCTGAATCTTGGACAAGGTTTTGTTCTTTAATTAGAGCTTTGCCTAAAGAACCATTGCCTAAAAATGAACTCCTTGATATATTTTATAATAGACTAACTGATGAATCTAAGTCATATCTAGATAGTTGTGCTGGTTGTATTTTCAGGAAAAGAACTCCGGCTGATGCTGAAGAATTAATGGCTAAAATAAGTCGGAATCATGATGATTGGACTCTAGTTGATCCAACACCAGCGCCAACCCCTGCGCCATCTACAGAGCCTACGCCGAAGAAGAGAGGAATGATTGAATTAAATGATGAAGTTATGAAGGAAGCTAAGAAATCTCTTAAGGAGAAAGGTATTAAGGCCGAAGATGTGAAGAATTTACCTCCTATAGAAGAATTATGTAAGCCAATCCCTCAGTCATCTACCATTGAGGTACACTCTCTCCAACGCTTTGATGAAAGAGATATTCCTTATAGTAAACCTCCTGATCAATGCTTAGATGAATTTGATAATTTTATTATTAAGCAAGAAAATTTTAATAGAATGGTGCATAATCATTTATTGGAAAATTCTAGAGCTATTAACAAGTTGCAGGATATTGTGGAGAGAACCGCCAATGATGTGAAGATACTTGTTACATATTTTCAAATGGTTCAAACACAAATTGATCAGCTTACCAAGGTGCAAAAAGACTTGCTAGTTAATGCCGCAAGAGAGAAGCAAGCATGTGAAATACGCACAAGAAGTGGCACTGCTACTCAAGATCCATTATATCCTGAAGGACATCCTAAGAGGGTCGAGCAAGATTCTCAACGTACTTCAAGTGATGATATTCCTTCTAAGAAGAAGAAGAAGAAGAAGAAGCATAAAACAACTACAGAAGCATCCGATGCAGGTAAAGATCCTAACAGTGTTTCTATTTCTGATGCTGAAACTGAACCAGGAGGTGCTTCCGATAAAGAAGAAGTTGAAGAGGAACCAGAAAAGATTGATAAAAATGCAAAGTACACCAAAGAAGACTTCATTGCCAACAAGCATGGTAAAGAGAGAGAACCTTGGGTACAGAAACCAATGTCTTTTCCTGGTAAGAAACACAAGTCCAAGGAAGAAGAAAACTACAACAGGTTTTGTGAATGGATGAGACCTCTATTTTTGCAAATTCCTTTGACTGATGCTATTAGAATGCCTCCTTATGCAAAATATATGAAGGATATTGTCACTAACAAAAGGAAGATTCCTAATGAGGAAATTTCTACTTTACTTGCTAATTATTCTTTTGATGGTAAAGTACCAGAGAAGCTTGGAGATCCAGGTATACCAACTATTCCTTGCGCCATTAAAAATAACTATGTTAGAACTGCTTTATGTGATTTGGGAGCTGGAGTTAGTGTCATGCCTTTTTCTCTTTATAAGAGACTTGATTGAGAAAAATTAGTATCAACTGATATATCTTTGCAGATGGCTGATAAGTCTACTACTATTCCTATTGGTATATGTGAAAATATTCCTGTTCAAGTTGCTAACAGTTGTTTAATATTAACTGACTTTGTTGTGTTGGAAATGCCTGAAGATGATAATATGTCTATTATTCTTGGGAGACCTTTTCTAAACACCGCAAGTGCTGTTATTAATTGCAATCAAGGAAAAGTAACTTTCAATGTCAATGATAAAGAGTACACGGTTTATTTTCCTAAGAAGATTGATAGGAAGAATGCTCTAAATTCAATCAAGCACGTTGAGACCATCAAAGTTGGTCAAATTATTTGTTTAGAGCGAAAGCCCAAGGAAGAATATAAAATTGTTATGATTGGGACTATGCCTATCAAAGTTGAGGTAACATAAGCATCCTAGTGAAGTGCAAAGTTTTGCCTTATATAAAGTTAGTTTGGGAACAAGACTTGATCAACCTTGTTAACAAAGTGATTTTATATGAACAAAACTTCGTTTTCACCGCATCCACTTTACCTCATTTATATTTACTTTCACCAATTTTATTTTTTTAGTTTAGTTACATGATTAAGAGCATCTCAGAGCTGCTGCATGCTTGATTTTGATTTTCTTGAAATCTTTTCATCCTTCATTTTTCTGAGTTTTTATCGATATGCCAATTTCTAAAAAATTCTTGAAAATAAAGTTTCTCAAAAAATTCTAGAAAATTCTTTATAAATGTTTATGTCAAAAATGGGACAGAGAGAGACTTGGGAGACACCTGGAGGGGCTGCCACGCCATCTTCCACACAGGGGGCGCGGCCCAGCCCTGGCCGCGCCCACCTGGTGTGAGGAGGCCCCACCTGGCCTCTCACTTATCTCTTCCTCTCCTGCTCTTTCTCTCTCCCGAAAACAATGACACACCCAGCTCAAACCCAAGTTCTTGCTGTTCTTCACCTTGATTTTTTGATCTCCTTGCTCATCCCAACATTTCTGCTGAGATTTGGAGCAATTGTTCTCCGGTATGTGACTCCTCCGCTTGTCCAAGTAGAATTTCTTTCGGTAGAGTATTTCTTGAGTATTTTAACATTGTAGGTGGTAGGATAAATGAGCATGCATGCTTTCTCTATTGCTTAGAAATGTTATTTTGATGCATGGTAGCTCTCTAGTAACTCCCTATAGTAGTTCCCTACATTTGCTTGTCTCAAAATCATATTTTATGAGGTTTGTTAAAAAAAATCAGAGAAGAAAATGGACAACTTCACATTTGGAGAAGTGTTTGAAAGTGATGCACCAAGGTCATCAAGGCCTTCAAGATCCACTACTCGATATAGATGTCCTATAATGAAGATCTCATGTCACCAAACCTTGAGGGAGATGATGGAGATGCACATCCATCGACCTTCCCTTGTACTAATTTTTTGAGTGATGCAGGGATTCTTGATGATTTCTTGCTGCTCGTTAACAGGGTTGGATTGACTGCTTACATGATGGATGAGAGTAATCAATATGCTATTCTCACAAAGATTTTCGTTGAAAGTTTTAAATTCACTAATGCTCATTACAATCCTTCCATTGCATTCAAGATTTATGATAGACCTATCACCATGTCTTTGGAAAGATTTTGTAGCATTCTAGGTATACCCATGTTTGGGACAGCAAGGAAGATGCTACAGTAGCCTGCTGATTTAGTGGAGCTTTACCGAGGAATAACTAACGATGATGACCGCACCGCACAGCGTGGCAAGATAAAAAACATTCAACTTCCGGCTATTAGATATTTTACTTACTATCTTGCCACTAGTGTACTTGGTAGAGGAAACACTAGCAATATCTCTAATTATCATTTAGCTTTTCTAGCTACCGCTCTTGATGTGAGTAGGGAATATAATCTCGGTGCTATTATTGCTCGTCGCCTAGCTGCTAGGGGACCTATTTATGGAGGTATTATTGCTGCACGCATTGTTGCTGCTCTTGAACTTCCTATTGCTCCTCATGATATATTGTTGACTCCACAGAGGCTTGATCTTGCTTCCATGAAGCTCCATCATTTTGTCACTGCTAACTCACGTGCAAGGAAATTATTTTACAGGATGTTATTCACTAATGGAGAGGAAAGAGAAGTGCCTTTGTCACAACCCAGTTTGTTTAATATTAATAGCAGGCCATGGTCACGCACAAAGGAGTAGTTGGACGAGCGGCTTAGGGTGCTCGGCTTCAACATGCAGCATGGCATCATGCACCAGGAGGAAGAGGAGGAGCCGGCCTATCACTTCACCATGTACCACTCCGGGGCGTCCTCGAGCTCATATTAGGACAATGGTGCTTCTTCGTCACACTACGGAGGCGCCACCTCATGGCCGAGTTGGCCGAGTTGGGATTGATCTCCACTTAGGCCAAAAGCCTAAGCTTGGGGGGAGGTACGCCGACGATTCACTCATCTATATATTATATTTTGTCAGTCCTTTGTATATCCATGTTTCGCTTTCTCTAGTGTTCTCGTTCTTATTTTTGCTTTCCAAAACATAAAAAGACCAAAAATATTTCTGTTGTTTCTCTTTGTTTGTCTTTTTAGTTTGCTACCTTTGGTTTTCTTTATTTGCTATTTTTGGTTGGCTATTTGAAAAATCCAAAAATATTTTGCTTTGTTTGCTATTTCCTTCTGTTCCTATTTCAAAAATCGAAAACCCCAAAAATATTTGTCGTTCTTCTTCAGTTTTGTAAAGTTTGTTGCAGAGTTCAGTCCCCTGTTACTCAATTGGAGCTTGGTATTCACTTTATATTATTCGAGCCACACGAGTGAAGAGCAATAATGATGACATATGACAATCCGAGATGTGGTAAGAGGCTAGTATGAACTCTATTTGTTTTCATTTTTGTACATATACTCATCTATGTGGACATGCTTAGTCGGTTCATGTAAGGTATATGTTATCTAATGGATGCTTTGTAGTTCTTGCTCTCATATGATTAGTTTCAATTTACTAATAGCTTGTAGCATGTCATGTAGATGCTTGCATGCATTGTTTTATTCATAATATGGTATGTTATTGTGGTATCCACCTCTGAAAGTTTCATTTGAATCGACTTGGCACATGCTCAAGCATGCACATGACTAAACAAAAAGTCAATTAAGCCTCAATGCTTTACTTTGCCTCAGAGTTCCTGTATCATTTTTATGCCTATATTAATTTTGTTTTGTTGCAAGCATGATTATGACAGTTATTGCTCTCTCGATTGTCACTTCCCAGTCTTTTGCTAGCCTTCACTTGTATTGAGTATGAGCTCTACTCGTGCATCCAATTACCAAAAACCAAGTTTACCAAAGAGTCCACTATAAATTCCTATGCATGGTATTGTAAGCCATTCCAAAGTAAATTTTCATGTGCTACCTTTCAAAACTTTCAACTACTTCTCATTTTGTGCAACTGTTTTTAGCTCATGGGGACGTAGTGGTCAGAATTGCTATCTTCCATATTAAATTAAGTACCCCTCGACTAGGCAGCTTCATCTGCTCGTCATTAATTTTGCATGAGAGCTGGTTAGACCATTATAATCTAATTCTAAAAAGAAAGAAAAAAGGCACTCCTCCATGGAATGTGAAAGTTGGTGGGCACCCGATGGAATCGGTTAGCCATGGTTTGAGAAAGGAAAAAAAAGGTGGGAAGGGGTGCCAAAGCTTTATAAAAAGGGCACCAATGTGCCAAAATTTCAAAGAACTCGGAACCGATCTCACTTGTTTATTATGGAAGATAGCAAGTCCCCATTGCCAGTCATTGACATGAAACAACCACCTCTCAAAATAAATTTGTATCTCTGTTTTACAAATGAAAAGCTCTAGCACATGTTAAATCCCTGCTTCCCTCTGCAAAGGGCCATTCGTTTACTTTTATGTTGAGTCATCATCCTCTAACTTTAAAGCACTTCTTGAGAGCATAGCTGTTATTCTTAGTGTAATGTGCTTGTCCCAGAACACGGTTGATTGTGGTAAAACTTTGATGCTTGTATCTTTGATATTTTTAACTTCTAGTCTTCCCTTGGACTTCAGAGGTGCCTCAGCATTTATGTTTTGCTCCACAAATAAAGGCAAGCTGGATACCACTCTTTCATATCATCTATGCATATTACGATCTTGTAGCTTCTTATGTACATGTTACTTGTTATTAGTGCATTGGCACTCTTTCATAGCTTGCTTGACTATGAGGTGACATTAGTTGCATATTTCTTATTATGAATTGCCTGAGTACTTGATCACATAGTTAGTATATATACATCATATGAGCAAATGTATTCATGAAAGTTTCTTTTATCGCTCTCAGTTGTTAACTGAATTGCTTGAGGACAAGCAAATAGCTAAGCTTGGGGGGAGTTGATACGTCCAAAACGTATCTACTTTTCCGAACACTTTTGCTATTATTTCTCCTTTATTTTGTGTGTTTTGAATACAACTAACACGGACTGGCGCTGTTTTCAGCAGAATTGCTCTGGTGTCTCGTTTTGTGCAGAAATCCAACTGTCAGTAAAAATTCGGGAAAAATCATCAAAAATCCTATTTCACCAGAAGACCCACGGAGCCAGAAGACGAGACAGAGGGGAGGCTCGAGGGCCCCACACACATAGGGGGCGCGGCCCAGCCCTGGCCGCGCCCACCTGGTGTGAGGACGCCTCGGCCGTCCCCTCGACCTCTCCTTTCGCCTACATATACCTCCTGACTATATTATATCGAGGAGATGGCATTTTTCCTAGATAGACTTCCGCTACGCCACCGCCATCAGAAACCGCGATTCGGAACCAGAAACTCCATTCTGGCACCCTACCGAGATGGGGATTTGGAGGAGATCTTCATCACCATCATCACCGACGCTCCTCCATCGACCATCCATGACTCCCCCATCCATGTGTGAGTAATTCCCCGCTGTAGGTGAGGGGATGGTAGGGATTGGATGAGATCGTTCATGTAATTTGATATGAGATTGTTAGGGCATAGTGCCTAGTATCTTTATTTAGTGCCCATGACATTGTTGCAACTTGTTGTGCTTAATGCTTGTCACTTTGGGCCCAAGTACCATGATTTCAGATCTGAACATGTTATTATTTCTATGATGATACTTGTTGTTTATGGTCTTACCTACAAGTTGTATACACATATTGTTGTCTGGAACCCGAGGCCCCAAAGTGACAGAAATTGGGATAACCGGAGGGGATGGCTATGATGTGAGGATCACATGTGTTCACCGAGTGCTAATGCTTTGCTTCGGTACTTTATTAAAAGGAGTACCTTAATTACCAGTAGTTTCCCTTGAGGCCCTGCTGCAACAGGCTAGTAGGACAAAAGATGTCGTGCAAGTTTCTCCTTGTGAGCATGTACGACTATATACGGAACACATGCCTATGATTGTTTGTACTAGGATGCTTTATCATTATTTATCTGCAATGCCCATGTCTCATTGATTTCATGAATTATCCTATCCATACAACGCCCGTACATCCATCCCTATGCCTACAGTATTTGTTCCTACTGTTTACTACTGTTACTATTATCGCTGCTATTTTACTACTGTTGTTACTGTTTCACTACTATCACCACTATAAAACTATTGCTACTGATAAACCACTGCGAGCAAGACTGTTTCCAGGTGCAGCTGAATTGACAACCCATCTGTTAAGGCTTACATATATTCTTTGGCTCCCCTTGTGTCGAATCAATAAATTTGGGCTTTACTTCCCTCGAAGACTATTGCGATCCCCTATACTTGTGGGTCATCACTTCTCCTCCATGTGCTTCATGTTTAGATCTTGTGAGCTGCCTATCATGATCAAGATCATCGTTATGTAATTCTACATGTTGTGTTTGTTGGGATCCGATGAATATTGAGTACTGTGTAAAGTTTATTTGTGATTTATCATCTCTATGTTATTTATGATCTTGCATGCTCTCCGTTGCTAGTAGATATCTTGGCCGAGTAGATGCTAGTAACTCCAAGAGGGAGTATTTATGCTCGATAGTGGGTTCATGCCTCTAGTAATCTGAGAGAGTGACAATAACTTCTAAGGTTGTAGATGTGTTGTTGCTACTAGGGAGAAAACAACAATCTTGTGTTCAAGGACATTTGTATTGTTTACATTACACACTTTGCTTAAGGCGATAATCTGTTGCTTGCAACTTAATACCCAATAGTTGTTCGGATGATATCCGGCGGGTGGATTATTAGTCATAGATGCAGTTGGATTATGGTCTATGTATTATGTTGTAATCCCATGTGAATCGCATAGTGATCCTCATGACATGTACATGCATTGCTTGCATTCTTTATTCTGTCAATTGCCCAACTGTAATTTGTTTACCCAACATGTTATTTATCTTTATGGAGAGATACCTCTAGTGAACTGTGGACCCCGGTCCATTCTTTTACATGCATATTACTGTTTACTTTCTACAAGCATTATTTACTTTCTTGCAAACAAACATCTATTACCACATGATATGTTTAATCCTTTGTTTACAGAAAACCGGTGAGATTGACAACCTCACTGCAAGTTGGGGCAACGTACTTTGGTTGTGTTGTGTACAGGTTCCACATTGCTGCTGGTGCCAAAGCTACGCCCCAGATAAGGCGCCATATATAAATTCTCTAGAGCAGACGCCAAAGCCAGCTAGCATCAACCTTCAGAAATTGGTTTCTTTCTCGTACTGGTTTGATTAAACCTTGGTTTCATACTGAGGGAAACTTGCTGTTGTGCTCATCATACCTTCCTCCTAGGGTTCCCAACTGGGTGGCTAGCACCGCTACCAATCAAGCATTTTTCTGGCGCCGTTGCCGGGGAGAAAGAGGATTTCTGCAAGGGGAGTCTCTCGCTTCCAATCTTTTACTTTGTTATTGTTTTGCTTACTTTCTTTACTTTATTTTTTTTTCCATTTTTTATCAAAAATACAAAAAAATTAGTTCCTTTATAGTTGTTATTTTTGCTTGTCTACTTTTAGTCTTGCTAGAATGAGTACCCCTGAGAACACCGAGTTGTGTGACTTTACTAGCACAAACAACAATGATTTCATCTGCACTCCTATTGCGCCACCTGCTCCCGAGGCAAATTTTTATGAGATTAAACATGCTTTGTTGAATCTTGTTATGAAAGAGCAATTTTCTAGTGTTAGTACTAATGATGCTGCAGCTCATCTCAACAATTTTGTTGAGCTATGTGAGATGCAAAAGTATAAGATGGAGATGGAGATATTATTAAGCTTAAGTTTTTTCCTTTCTCTTTAAGAGGAAGAGCTAATTAAGGATTGGTTGCTATCTTTGCCTAGAAATAGTATTGATTCTTGGGTTAAGTGCAAGGATGCTTTTATTGGAAAATATTATCCTCCTGGTAAGATTATATCTTTGAGAAGTGATATTATGAATTTTAAACAGTTTGATAATGAACATGTTGCTCAAGCTTGGAAAAGAATGAAATCTTTGATAAAGAATTGTCTCACTCATGGACTGGCTACTTGGATGATTATCCAAACCTTTTATGTAGGACTAAAATTTTCTTCAAGAAATCTCTTGGATTCAGCTACTGGAGGTACCTTTATGTCTGTTACCTTGGGCTCCGCAACAAAGCTTCTTCTAATATGATGGTAAATTATTCTGAGTGGCACACCGAGAGAGATCCACAAGGTAAGAAGGTAAATTTTGTTAAAGAAACCTCTTCCTTAAGTGATAAGATTGATACCATTATGGCTATTCTTGTTAATGGTATAGCTCATGTTGATCCTAGTAATGTTCCTTTAGCCTCTTTGGTTGCTCAATAAGAGCATGTGGATGTAAACTTCATTAGAAATAACAATTTCAACAACAGTGCTTATAGAAACAATGTTGGTAGCAACAATTATATGCCGTATCCTTCTACCAATGGTAACGGTTATGGTAATTCCTACAGCAACAATAGGGGCGCGCCCTTTGATCTTGAAGTCATGCTCAAGAACTTCATTAGTAAACAAACTGCTTTAGTAAGTCTGTTGAGGAAAAGCTCGATAAAATTGATGTTCTTGCTTCTAAAGTTGATAGCCTTGCTCTTGATGTTGAACTTCTGAAACTAAAGGTTTTGCCTCATGATGTGAAAGAAAGCAAGACTTTGAATGCCATTCAGGTTAAGATTGATAATAATGTTAGGATGTTAGCAGAATTGCATGCTAGGTAGGAAAGAGAGGATGAGATGGCTAGAAATATGAAGGTTTGTACTATTACCACCACTAGTGATGTTGTTTCAAATGCTAGCAAACCTCCTTCTTTTAATGGTAGAGTGATTGGTGTAGAGAAAATTCCTACTCCTTGTGCGAAATTGCCTAAAACTACATAAACTTTTTCTAATAAAAGTGCTGAAATTTTTTAGAGTATGGGAGATAATAGTTCTACTACCTTTAATGATTTTGATGTTGATGGTTGCAATATTTCTGAAGTAATTTTGTTCTTGCAAAAGCTTGCTAGAAGTCCTGATGCTAGTTCTATGAATGTTGCTTTTACAAAACATATTACGAATGCTCTCATGCAAATTTGAGAGGATAAGTTGAACAAAAAGTTTCTATCCCTAAAAAGTTAGAAGATGGTTGGGAGCCCATCATTGAGATGAATGTGAATGATTTTGATTGTAATGCTTTATGTGATCTTGGAGCAAGCATTTCTATTATGCCTAGAAAAATTTATGATATGCTTGGTTTACCACCTCTTGAAAATTGTTATTTTGATGTTCCTCTTGCTGATGTTGCTAAGAAGAAACCTTTGGGAAGGATTAATGATGTTTTTATTATGGTTAACAATAACCTTTTTCCCGTTAATTTCCTATTTTTGGATATTGAATGCAATGCTTCTTGTCCTATTATTTTGGGAAGACCTTTTCTTAGAACTGTTGGTGCTATTATTGATATGAAGGAAGGCACCATTAAATATCAATTCCCACTCAAGAAAGGTATGGAACACTTCCCTAGAAAGAGAAAGAAATTACTTTTTGACTCTATCCTTAGAGAAAATTTTGAACTTGATGCTTTATCACTTGAAATTACTTGATTTCCACTTTCTGCGCCTAGCTCAAAGGTGTTAAAGAAAAGCACTCTTGGGAGATAACCCAATGTTTTCTTTTTCGTACTTTTTATTTTTGTTGAGTCTTGAAAGTTATTACTACTGTAATAACCTCTACTTATCATTTATATTTCGTTTTTGTGCCAAGAAGAACCTCTAATTGGAGGAAGGTAAGATTTGGGGAAGTTGCTGTCCTGAAACAGATTTCTGCGTTGTACCGTAAAAATTCGTGAAACTTCTCAGGACGTCTTTTTGATCTGCAATTTCTTGTGCACATTCCCCAGGTTATTGTCTAACTTCCATTTTTTTTGCACTTTTTGATTTGAGCAACAGAAGATTTTCAAAAAAATCGATCTTTACCAGCTTTTCTGTTTTGACAGATTTCTGCCGCTATTTGCGTTTGCCTCTTGATCTCTTTCTTTTTGAGTTCTTTTGATCATGGTACTTTTGAAGAAGTTGCTACAGTAGCTTATTATTTAATGGGTGTTATACTTGAGTTGAAACTAAATCAAAGTGTGGATTTACTATCTTGCATACACTAATGTTGCTGATAAGAAATGTGTAGAGTTTTGTATGAAGGAAGTTTTCAAGTGTAGGGAAAGGAGAACGATGAGATGAGATGAAGTATGGACAAAAGATCAAGCTTGGGGATGCCCATGTCACCCCAAGAAATATCCAAGAAGTACAAGCGTCAAAGCTTGGGGATGCCCCGAGGCACCTCTTCTTCATCAACAAAATATCAGGTCATCTTTCAAGACACTATATTTTTATTGCTTCATATGCTATGCGTTTTTCTTGGAGCGTCATTATTTTTGCTTTCAGTTTTCTTTTGTTTCGTTTGCTGCAATAAATGGTTGGACCCCAAAATATTTCTTTTGGATAAGACACACTCCGTTTTCATTGCCAAGAACACTCTAGTTTTTACTCTTATCATTCAACGAGTGTTCTCTTTTTCTAGTACTGTGTTTAGCTTTCGTTTTTCACCTTGATTTTTGTTCAGAACTTGTTAGTTCTTTGTTGCTAGGTGTGTTTAGATCTCTGGTATATGTTGCTTTTCATCTTTAATAGTTGTTTCAAAAAGGTTGATTGGTGTTGGAAAAGAGTAAAAAGTTTCATATTTATAGTGGTACAAATGGGAGCTTATTTAGACCGTGGCTTAGACTTTTGCATGTCATGCTTGATGTCATTTTGATTATATGCTTAGTAGTTTTTGCTGTAGCATGACTTGTCTCAAATGACTGAGATTGCTTAATGGGCCTTTAAAAGAATAATGCGTTGCTTGTATTATATGGGAGCATATTATTGTGGTATTCTCCTTTGAAGCTTTATTTGGGTTGACTTGGCGCATGCTTACACCATGTTTGACTTTAACTAGTAGCCTCAAGCCTCTATGATCATTTGGTTTTTGACTTATGATACCACTTTATGCTTTGGTTAATAATGTTTTGTCGCTATGCATGATTATGGCCGTTATTGCTCTCTTAGTTGGTCGCTCCCAGTCTTTTGCTAGCCTTCATCTGTACTGAGAGGGAATACTTCTCGTGCATCCAACTCCCAAAAGCCAAAGTTTTCCTATGTGTCTACCATATCTACCTATTAGCAATTTGCTACATTTATCTTGCTTTTATCTATCTTCCAAATTAAACTTTTTGTTATGTGAAAATTAGTTAGTAAAGCTCTCACAAACCTGACGGCACATTTACTTTCTTGCACTTAATAAACTTGACCATTGTGTCTCTCTTATGTTGATTATATGCTTGCAAGTTGTAAGTTGGGAGTTAGCTCAGCCATGCTGTCATGGGGCACGCTTTCAACATTGCACTTATTTCTATTTAAGTTGATATTATGATCTTTTGTTTATGGATGCTTATCTGTGTGAAAGGAGTTGGAAACTTGTGGAGTTCATGGAGTTTGTATATGTGTTAGAGAAACTCTTGGGCCGCTAATCTAAACCATGCATCATTCATGGTGGAAATTTATAGCATAACCATAGTGAACATTCAATGACGCAGCTCAAAATAAAAAGCTATACCCAATGGTAAATAAAAGAGATGTCGAGGTGTACATTGTCTGTTTGTCTTGTCATTTTGATGTGGGCTAGTTTCCATGTCATCGGGCAAGAGGTATCCCGTTGGCGTTCTCGATGATACATGTATACTTACAATGACAAGAACTTGCTTGGGACCTAAGTCGACTAGCATTATTTAAGTACTCGTATTCACGGGACATGAGATTTTCAACTTATGATTTGTCAAGCATATGTCTCATATTTGTACTCGCATTAACCTTAACCACTCAAGATACCTATGATGGGGGAAATGAGAGCTCAAAGCTAGTAAGTACCATAACTTTTGGAAGGTTTATAAAAACTTGCAATCCCTACTTCCCTCTGCAAAGGGCCTTTCTTTTACTTTTATGTTGAGTCTTCACCTTCTACCTTTATGCACCATCTAAGAGAGCATAGTTGTCATTCTGAGTATAATGTGCATGGTCCCAAAATTTATTATTGATTGATTCATGATTATGGTTTTGCTTGTTCTCAAATTATCTGTATCTAGTTGCCCTCTTAAACTTGAAGGTGTCCTATGCATTTATGTTTTGCTACTCCATGAGGGACAAGTTGAATACCACTTTGCTATGTTTTTTTATATGCTTAAAACAAACAATTGACTTTCAATGCATTATTACTCATGATCTTTTGTTTTTGTTACTTTTCATGTTATAACATGGTTGTTAAGTTCTATTGTCAAGATTATATCTTTTTTGCCCATGTTTAGAGTACTTTGATCTTAGCACTCAATGCTTTACATCGTTTGATCAAGATTGTGTTGGTGCATGTCACCTAAAAAATTATTGTTTTGTTATCACTTACCTACTCAAGGATGAGCAGGAGTTAATCTTGGGGATGCTTGATACGTCTCAAACATATCTATAATTTTTGATGCTCCATGCTTATTTTTACACCATTTGCTTTGTGTTTTCTTTACACTTCGTGGCGTTTTTATGCATTTTCCGGAACTAACCTATTAACAAGATGCCACAGTGCTATTTCCTGTTTTCTGCTGTTTTTGTGTTTCAGAAAAGTTACACAGGAAATATTCTCGGAATTGGACGAAACAAAAGCTGATGTCCCTAATTATCTGACACGAAGACGGAGTCCAAAGGAGAGCAGGAGATAGACTAGGGGCTGGCCGCACCTGCTGGTGGCACAGGCCCCCCTTGGCCGCGCCACCAGGGGGTGTGACCGCCTGGTCCACCCCCTGACATCGCCCCTCCGCCTATTTAATCCTCTCGATGGAAAAACCCTAAGGGCCCGAACACTTTTCCAGAAAATATACTGCAAGCCGCCGCCGTCATTGACGCGAGATCAGGAGGGTCCAGAAGCTCTTCCCGGCACCCTGCCGGAGAGGGGAATCACCATTGGAGGCCTTCTTCATCACCATGCCTGCCTCCGGAGTGATGTGTGAGTAGTCTACCTTGGACTACGGGTCCATAGCAGTAGCTAGATGGATGTCTTCTCCTCCATGTGCTTCATGTTTAGATCTCGTGAGCTGCCTATCATGATCAAGATCATCGTTATGTAATTCTACATGTTGTGTTTGTTGGGATCCGATGAATATTGAGTACTGTGTCAAGTTGATTTTTGATTTATCATCTCTATGTTGTTTATGATCTTGCATGCTCTCCGTTGCTAGTAGATATCTTGGCCGAGTAGATGCTAGTAACTCCAAGAGGGAGTATTTATGCTTGATAGTGGGTTCATGCCTCTAGTAATCTAGGAGAGTGAGAATAACTTCTAAGGTTGTAGATGTGTTGTTGCTACTAGGGAGAAAACAACAATCTTGTGTTCAAGGATATTTGTACTGTTTACATTACACACTTTGCTTAAGGCGACAATCTGTTGCTTGCAACTTAATACCCAACGGTTGTTCGGATGATATCCGGCGGGTGGATTATTAGTCATAGATGTAGTTGGATTACGGTCTATGTATTATGTTGTAATCCCAAGTGAATCTCATAGTGATCCTCATGACATGTACATGCATTGCTTGTATTCTTTATTCTGTCAATTGCCCAACTGTAATTTGTTTACCCAGCATGTTATTTATCTTTATGGAGAGACACCTCTAGTAAACTGTGGACCCTGGTCCATTCTTTTACATTCATATTACTGTTTACCTTCTACAAGCATTATTTACTTTCTTGCAAACAAATATCTATTACCACACAATACGTTTAATCCTTTGTTTACAGCAAACTGGTGAGATTGACAACCTCACTGCAAGTTGGGGCAAAGTACTTTGGTTGTGTTGTGTGCCGGTTCCACCTTGCTGCTGGTGCCAAAGCTACGCCCCAGATAAGGCGCCATATATAAATTCTCTGTAGCAGACGCCAAAGCCAGTTAGCATAAACCTTCAGAAGTGGTTTCTTTCTCCTACTGGTTTGATTAAACCTTGGTTTCATACTGAGGGAAACTTGCCGATGTGCTCATCATACCTTCCTCTTGGGGTTCCCAACTGGGTGGCTAGCACCGCTACCAATCAGCATCCCTATTTGCAGGAGCACTATTACATTATCAGTTTTGTGAATGGCTTAAAACCTGAAATCAATTGCAATCTCAGACCTCAGAGACCTAAAACTCTGTCCGACGCCTATTGCATGGCAAGAGACTATGAAAGTGTCTGCTGCGTGTGGTTAACGTGGGAGCAGACGGTCCTTGTGCGTGGTGGATAACCAGCCCGTTGGGAACCCCAAGAGGAAGGTATGATGAGTATAGCAGCAAGTTTTCCCTCAGTTAAGAAACCAAGTGTAACGACCCGAAAAAAAAAATTCCCCTTATTAGAAATTGTTTGTTCTTTTAATTTGGCGCGTCATCGTGACGTCATGCATCATCGTGCATATCTCACCTTGCATAATTTGGTCAAACCAAAAATTATTTGGAATAAAAATTTATCTTTATTTTGCTTATAAGATTTTATTAAAAAACACTACTCTCTAATTTCTTATTTTAAAGTTAATAGGCAAGCATAACATTTGTAGAGCTTTGAAACGGAAGTTAAGTTTTTGAGAAAATGTTTTATAAAACTTTCCCCTCGGTTCTTTCCTTTTTCTTTCTATCTTTGATTCCTCCCTGCAAGTATCGAAAGTTCCAGTAATTCGGAATTACCCATCTAGCTCACTCTGGCCGAACCTTTTCTGGTGGCCATCTCCACTCCTGTCCAAGTTCCCCACTAAAACAACACACTGGGTCTTCTTTGTCGTCTAATTCAACGAGTCACGCACCAGGCGTGTGTGCTCCGTGCCATGACTCCAGCGCCCTGCTCCATCCTCTCGTCTCTGCCCTCCTCTCTCGCTTTATCTCTGGACCACGCCAACCCCTCTGCCCCGCTCCTCCTCGCTTTCCCCTACCTCGTTTCTTCCTTCTCTTCCACGAAAGCTCCAGAGAAGAAAACCCCGAGCGCCGCCGCGTGTTCTGAGTCCCAGCCGTCGCCGTGTTGTCCCCCCCGCGCCAAGCCGATGCCACCCGGAGCTCCGCCTTGCCTCTGCCTACGTCCTCGTCCAAGAAAATCGAGCCGGGAGTCCCTGTACGCGACGTTTTCGTCCTCGACATACTCTCCGGCCGCCGCGCTCCGACGTTGATTCCGACCATCCCCATGCTCCTCCGGCTTCCTCGACCTCTCCGTCAGTTTCCCGGTGAGCTCGCACACTTCCCTGACCTCTCCTCGGGCTCCTACTCTCTCTCAGTAAGCCTACAAGCGTTGACCGTCGTCGTTCTCCGCAGGTGCTCGACGCCGGTGCCTCTCCGGTGGTTCCCTACTCCCCCCACTGCTTGGATCTGGTTCGTCGCGTCAAGGCGCATCCTCCGTGCACTCTCACTCGTTCTGGTCCGCACCCCAGCGCCTCTTCCATGCTCGCCGGCCGGCGGCCATGGCCCAGGTCTCCGCCAAGGTCTACATCAAAAGGCACCCGTTCTCTATATCAACAAGATCCGATCCGTAGCCTGTATGGTCTGTTCCTTTGCGCAATCGCTGCAGACCCTGGGTTCGAATCCCTCTCGAGGCAAAGCCTCACCCTTTTTGATCCATTTTCTGCAGATCCGGCGCCAATGGGCCTTGGCCCAAGATTGTTCCCTGCGCCCCGCGCGGTCTGTTCTTTTCCGACGCCATCGAGGTCCGGCCCAGTTCAGTCCTCGCAGTTTTTTTTTCCTCTCTTGGTTTTCTGAAATTCCTGCAAATATGCAAATCTTGGTAAATTCATATCTTTCAAACCGTAACTCAAAATAAAAAGTATTTTATATGTTTTTGGATCAGAAAAATGCATAGAATTTGAATATACCATCCATATATCTGTTTGAATCTTGCATCATGTAGTCACGTGGTAATTTGCATATCACTTAATAAAATAACATATGGAGTATTTGGGAGATGCTTATAATGTTTTCCCCACTTCATTTAATTTTGTGTAGTGCACCTATGTCTTGTCTTGCATGCTAATCAACATTTAAACTGTCGTGTAGTAATACAACTTGAACCATATATATGTGTGTCGGAATCCGTTTCCGCTTAATTTGGATAAGTTTGCATTGCATCATAATTGCCATGTCATGCATACATGCTTCACATGATCATGCCGATTCTTTTGCCGTAGTAGTAAGTGTTGCATCCGTTGTTTGTTGTAGCGGTTTGCTTCTTCTCGGATAGGACGCTTCGTGGTGATGTGAGCAACGACAAGTTCTTCGGGTGTTCTTCGACCATCTTTTCAGGCGAGCCCTTTTCTCTCTACCCATTTAATACTTTTGCTCTCGCTAGCTCTATATTCTAGCCTTGTGTCACGATGCTTTTGTTCCAGTCACGTGTCCTATCCACTTGTTTATACAAAGCAAAGCCATAGCACCTTCCATACATCCTATTACCCGTGTGCTTGTTGTTCGAGTTGGCCTTGCGAGTCGTAGGCATATTCAGGTTGTTGGAGTGGTTTTATCTTATTCGGTTGGGAAAGTTATCACATGTTCTACTTTATGGATATATGTTGTTGGAGTTAATCATGGCTTACTTTATTGTTAATACTTAAAATTGAATTAAGCAGAGGCATCGGTGAGTCATTTTGCCAGTTTTCCGACGGCTCACTTGTGTCCCCTAGGACCCCGAGATCGCATGAACTGTTCTGAGACTGAGCGCTCTAACCACACGTGGGTACGCTTCTGGGCCTCCCCTTGACAATGCCGGAATCTACATACTTCTCCAGTGGCCACAACTAGTTCGAGGTTTTCCATTTGTTTCTTGTCGGGCATGCAGCTTGCATCTTATGGTCCTATTTTATTTGGGGGAAGCCCCAGAGTGCCTTGTAACCCCTTTGTTTCTGCACGCTCGTGTAGGTGCGGGACGACTGCAGGTGGGCACCCTCCCCAGAGCGAGGTTCCAGCCCATTATGCAGCGCCGGCGCAAACAGCTAAGTCCGTTCGGAGATTCGGCCGGACTCTTGATACGGGTTAAACTTAGTTAGGTGGCTTCCTGGACTTGTTTGTAGTGAAGGAGAGTGCGAGTCGTGACTATCCTGATGGCGCACCTGTTTTTATTAAGGGTGCGAGACCTGCCTAAAGGATTGATCGTGCGTTTGGGTACATTTGGGCACCCCTGCAGGGTTAAATCTTTTCGAAAAGCCGTGTCCACGGTTATGGACGACTTGGAGCTTTACTACTCGATCATAGAACAACTTGCACCTGCTATTTCAATACCAATAAACTTGTGTAGTAAGCTAGCACAACTACAACAATAAACCTGCAATAAAACTTGGTAACCGTGTGAGTGCCTTTGATACTTGCTTCTTCGTTTGGTCATGAGGAGGTGATTCATCGGCTGGGTTATGTTTGGTGTTAGTATCTAGTTGTTTACTTTTATGCGCTCTCTTATCTGATTCTACTTAGACGAAAGTTGTGTGTCTCTGTAGTTTAGTGCTTTTGTTGCCGCTAAGTCCATCATATAGCCTGTAGGCGAGCACAGCTGAATTCCAGTCTCGCGAGTACGTGCCTCGGTACTCACCCTCGTTTTTTTTTTCCTTTTTCTCTTTCTCCCTCCTGGTTCGGCAACCATTGGCCCGATGCTGTTCACAGGTATGGGAGCGACGACGTTAGCAAGGTTACCCTTCCGGCTTGGCCTGGGCAGGGTTTGGACGCCATCGTATATCTTCTGGCCTCTTAGGCCCATTTGTATTCTTGTCCGTACTCGGATACTATTTGCTTTATGTATGATTTGGATCTTTGTATGTATATTTGGATATTTTGACTCGTGGAGTCTTCGTGGTTATAATATATTGTTTTGTGGGTTCCATCGTGAACTTGTGTAACTGTTGCTACTCGATTCCACCCGCATCACGTGCACGCTCCATCATGCACGAGGCGCTTGGTGGTGCGTTTCCAAAGCGACATCATGTAGATTGTGGCGTGTTCGCTATCATCTGCAAGGTGCCGGTTTTGGGGCGTCACAAGTGGTATCAGAGCCCAGGTTTTGTCGATACCCACGGGTCCAGTCTGCCTGTAGGATAACCTTGCCAACGGACGAGTTAAGTCTAATGTCAAAACTATTTTGCTAAAAATGCGTTGGATAGATCTAAGTAGGTCTGCATTTTTCTCCTTACCTTCTATGCTTCTCTCCTCTTACCTTTGCAAGTTTTGTGTTCTCTCTCTTATCCGCTTCTTCGAGTTTTAGGTTCCTACGTGGGTGGACGATCTCTTGTCTTTATCCTAATAGGTTCGATATTCAGAAGGATCTCAGGGGAACGTCATCGTCGTCAACATGAGCAAGCATTCCTTGTTGGTGGTGTCGAGAAGAAGCCTCTTGTTAGTGGTGTCGCGGAGTTCAACATGAAGCATGAAGACTCGCTAGTTTCACCAACTCTTTCCCCCTACACGAGAGTGGATCTCGGGGCGAGATCCCTTGTTAGTGGTGTCGATTGTAACGACCCAAAAAAAAAATTCCCCTTATTAGAAATTGTTTGTTCTTTTAATTTGGCGCGTCATCGCGACGTCATGCATCATCGTGCATATCTCACCTTGCATAATTTGGTCAAACCAAAAATTATTTGGAATAAAAATTTATCTTTATTTTGCTTATAAGATTTTATTAAAAAACACTACTCTCTAATTTCTTATTTTAAAGTTAATAGGCAAGCATAACATTTGTAGAGCTTTGAAACGGAAGTTAAGTTTTTGAGAAAATGTTTTATAAAACTTTCCCCTCGGTTCTTTCCTTTTTCTTTCTATCTTTGATTCCTCCCTGCAAGTATCGAAAGTTCCAGTAATTCGGAATTACCCATCTAGCTCACTCTGGCCGAACCTTTTCTGGTGGCCATCTCCACTCCTGTCCAAGTTCCCCACTAAAACAACACACTGGGTCTTCTTTGTCGTCTAATTCAACGAGTCACGCACCAGGCGTGTGTGCTCCGTGCCATGACTCCAGCGCCCTGCTCCATCCTCTCGTCTCTGCCCTCCTCTCTCGCTTTATCTCTGGACCACGCCAACCCCTCTGCCCCGCTCCTCCTCGCTTTCCCCTACCTCGTTTCTTCCTTCTCTTCCACGAAAGCTCCAGAGAAGAAAACCCCGAGCGCCGCCGCGTGTTCTGAGTCCCAGCCGTCGCCGTGTTCTCCCCCCCGCGCCAAGCCGATGCCACCCGGAGCTCCGCCTTGCCTCTGCCTACGTCCTCGTCCAAGAAAATCGAGCCGGGAGTCCCTGTACGCGACGTTTTCGTCCTCGACATACTCTCCGGCCGCCGCGCTCCGACGTTGATTCCGACCATCCCCATGCTCCTCCGGCTTCCTCGACCTCTCCGTCAGTTTCCCGGTGAGCTCGCACACTTCCCTGACCTCTCCTCGGGCTCCTACTCTCTCTCAGTAAGCCTACAAGCGTTGACCGTCGTCGTTCTCCGCAGGTGCTCGACGCCGGTGCCTCTCCGGTGGTTCCCTGCTCCCCCCACTGCTTGGATCTGGTTCGTCGCGTCAAGGCGCATCCTCCGTGCACTCTCACTCGTTCTGGTCCGCACCCCAGCGCCTCTTCCATGCTCGCCGGCCGGCGGCCATGGCCCAGGTCTCCGCCAAGGTCTACATCAAAAGGCACCCGTTCTCTATATCAACAAGATCCGATCCGTAGCCTGTATGGTCTGTTCCTTTGCGCAATCGCTGCAGACCCTGGGTTCGAATCCCTCTCGAGGCAAAGCCTCACCCTTTTTGATCCATTTTCTGCAGATCCGGCGCCAATGGGCCTTGGCCCAAGATTGTTCCCTGCGCCCCGCGCGGTCTGTTCTTTTCTGACGCCATCGAGGTCCGGCCTAGTTCAGTCCTCGCAGTTTTTTTTTTCCTCTCTTGGTTTTCTGAAATTCCTGCAAATATGCAAATCTTGGTAAATTCATATCTTTCAAACCGTAACTCGAAATAAAAAGTATTTTATATGTTTTTGGATCAGAAAAATGCATAGAATTTGAATATACCATCCATATATCTGTTTGCATCTTGCATCATGTAGTCACGTGGTAATTTGCATATCACTTAATAAAATAACATATGGGGTATTTGGGAGATGCTTATAATGTTTTCCCCACTTCATTTAATTTTGTGTAGTGCACCTATGTCTTGTCTTGCATGCTAATCAACATTTAAACTGTCGTGTAGTAATACAACTTGAACCATATATATGTGTGTCGGAATCCGTTTCCGCTTAATTTGGATAAGTTTGCATTGCATCATAATTGCCATGTCATGCATACATGCTTCACATGATCATGCCGATTCTTTTGCCGTAGTAGTAAGTGTTGCATCCGTTGTTTGTTGTAGCGGTTTGCTTCTTCTCGGATAGGACGCTTCGTGGTGATGTGAGCAACGACAAGTTCTTCGGGTGTTCTTCGACCATCTTTTCAGGCGAGCCCTTTTCTCTCTACCCATTTAATACTTTTGCTCTCGCTAGCTCTATATTCTAGCCTTGTGTCACGATGCTTTTGTTCCAGTCACGTGTCCTATCCACTTGTTTATACAAAGCAAAGCCATAGCACCTTCCATACATCCTATTACCCGTGTGCTTGTTGTTCGAGTTGGCCTTGCGAGTCGTAGGCATATTCAGGTTGTTGGAGTGGTTTTATCTTATTCGGTTGGGAAAGTTATCACATGTTCTACTTTATGGATATATGTTGTTGGAGTTAATCATGGCTTACTTTATTGTTAATACTTAAAATTGAATTAAGCAGAGGCATCGGTGAGTCATTTTGCCAGTTTTCCGATGGCTCACTTGTGTCCCCTAGGACCCTGAGATCGCATGAACTGTTCTGAGACTGAGCGCTCTAACCACACGTGGGTACGCTTCTGGGCCTCCCCTTGACACTGCCGGAATCTACATACTTGTCCAGTGGCCACAACTAGTTCGAGGTTTTCCATTTGTTTCTTGTCGGGCGTGCAGCTTGCATCTTATGGTCCTATTTTATTTGGGGGAAGCCCCAGAGTGCCTTGTAACCCCTTTGTTTCTGCACGCTCGTGTAGGTGCGGGACGACTGCAGGTGGGCACCCTCCCCAGAGCGAGGTTCCAGCCCATTATGCAGCGCCGGCGCAAACAGCTAAGTCCGTTCGGAGATTCGGCCGGACTCTTGATACGGGTTAAACTTAGTTAGGTGGCTTCCTGGACTTGTTTGTAGTGAAGGAGAGTGCGAGTCGTGACTATCCTGATGGCGCACCTGTTTTTATTAAGGGTGCGAGACCTGCCTAAAGGATTGATCGTGCGTTTGGGTACATTTGGGCACCCCTGCAGGGTTAAATCTTTTCGAAAAGCCGTGTCCACGGTTATGGACGACTTGGAGCTTTACTACTCGATCATAGAACAACTTGCACCTGCTATTTCAATACCAATAAACTTGTGTAGTAAGCTAGCACAACTACAACAATAAACCTGCAATAAAACTTGGTAACCGTGTGAGTGCCTTTGATACTTGCTTCTTCGTTTGGTCATGAGGAGGTGATTCATCGGCTGGGTTATGTTTGGTGTTAGTATCTAGTTGTTTACTTTTATGCGCTCTCTTATCTGATTCTACTTAGACGAAAGTTGTGTGTCTCTGTAGTTTAGTGCTTTTGTTGCCGCTAAGTCCACCATATAGCCTGTAGGCGAGCACAGCTGAATTCCAGTCTCGCGAGTACGTGCCTCGGTACTCACCCTCGTTTTTTTTTTCCTTTTTCTCTTTCTCCCTCCTGGTTCGGCAACCATTGGCCCGACGCTGTTCACAGGTATGGGAGCGACGACGTTAGCAAGGTTACCCTTCCGGCTTGGCCTGGGCAGGGTTTGGACGCCATCGTATATCTTCTGGCCTCTTAGGCCCATTTGTATTCTTGTCCGTACTCGGATACTATTTGCTTTATGTATGATTTGGATCTTTGTATGTATATTTGGATATTTTGACTCGTGGAGTCTTCGTGGTTATAATATATTGTTTTGTGGGTTCCATCGTGAACTTGTGTAACTGTTGCTACTCGATTCCACCCGCATCACGTGCACGCTCCATCATGCACGAGGCGCTTGGTGGTGCGTTTCCAAAGCGACATCATGTAGATTGTGGCGTGTTCGCTATCATCTGCAAGGTGCCGGTTTTGGGGCGTCACAAGTGGTATCAGAGCCCAGGTTTTGTCGATACCCACGGGTCCAGTCTGCCTGTAGGATAACCTTGCCAACGGACGAGTTAAGTCTAATGTCAAAACTATTTTGCTAAAAATGAGTTGGATAGATCTAAGTAGGTCTGCATTTTTCTCCTTACCTTCTATGCTTCTCTCCTCTTACCTTTGCAAGTTTTGTGTTCTCTCTCTTATCCGCTTCTTCGAGTTTTAGGTTCCTACGTGGGTGGACGATCTCTTGTCTTTATCCTAATAGGTTCGATATTCAGAAGGATCTCAGGGGAACGTCATCGTCGTCAACATGAGCAAGCATTCCTTGTTGGTGGTGTCGAGAAGAAGCCTCTTGTTAGTGGTGTCGCGGAGTTCAACATGAAGCATGAAGACTCGCTAGTTTCACCAACTCTTTCCCCCTACACGAGAGTGGATCTCGGGGCGAGATCCCTGGTTAGTGGTGTCGATTGTAACGACCCGAAAAAAAAAATTCCCCTTATTAGAAATTGTTTGTTCTTTTAATTTGGCGCGTCATCGCGACGTCATGCATCATCGTGCATATCTCACCTTGCATAATTTGGTCAAACCAAAAATTATTTGGAATAAAAATTTATCTTTATTTTGCTTATAAGATTTTATTAAAAAACACTACTCTCTACTTTCTTATTTTAAAGTTAATAGGCAAGCATAACATTTGTAGAGCTTTGATACCATGCTTGCCTCCGGAGGTCTTCTTCATCGCCATGCTTGCCTCCGGAGCGATGAGTGAGTAGTCTACCTCGGACTATGGGTCCATAGCAGTAGCTAGATGGTTGTCTCCTCCACCATGTGCTTCATGTTTAGATCTCATGAGCTG
The DNA here is from genome assembly GCA_007115705.1 of Dactylis glomerata. NCBI lineage: Eukaryota > Viridiplantae > Streptophyta > Magnoliopsida > Poales > Poaceae > Dactylis > Dactylis glomerata. The sequence goes on from QXEO01000721.1 coordinate 424,237, forward strand.
CCCTACATGATTGAGATCACCGTTATGTAATTCTATGATGTTGGTTTGTTGGGATCCGATGAATATTGGTGTTTATGATTAAGTTGCTGTACTGAATTATATCTTTTGTTATCTCTATGTTGTTTATGATCTTGCATGCTCTCCGTTGTTAGTAGCTATCTTGGCCGAGTAGTTGCTAGTGACTCCAAGAGGGGGTATTTATGCTCGATAGTGGGTTCATGTCTCTATTTCACCTGGGGGAGTGACAGAAACCTCTAAGGTGGTAGATGTGCTGTTGCTACTAGGGAGAAAACAACATTCATATGCTCAAGGGCATATGCTTTGTTTACATTACACACTTTGCTTAATGCAATTATCTGTTGTTCGCAACTTAATACTTCTAGGGTGTTTGGATTGATATCCCAGGGAGTGGATTATTAGTCACAGATGCAGTTGGATGGCGGTCTATGTATTTTGTTGTAATGCCCAGAGTAAATCTCATAGTGATCTTCTTGACATATCACGTTATCTTTATTCTATCAATTGCCCAACTGTAATTTGTTTACCCAGCATGTTATCTTATCTATGGAGAGACACCACTAGTGAACTGTGGACCCCGGTCCTATTTTAATCATATTGCAATCACCTGTTTACTTTTCCCGCACTGTTTACTTTACTCGCATATTATTACTGTTTTCCACTTGATACACTCATAACCTTTGTTTCAAGCAAACCGGTGAGATTGACAACCTCATCGCAAGTTGGGAACAAAGTATTTGTTTGTGTGTGTGCAGGTTCCACAACACCTTCAGTCGTCACCGTCTCTCCTCTCCTGTTCGATAAACCTTGGTTTCTTAACTGAGGGAAAACTTGCCGCTACACTCATCATACCTTCCTCTTGGGGTTCCCAACGGGCTGGTCGTCACCACGCACAAGTGACTTACTGCTCCCACGTCAACTACATGCCACAGCTCTTTTCTGGCGCCATCATCACCGAGTAGCAGCACTTTTTCTGGTGCCGTTGCCGGGGAGGAAGAGAAGACTTCTGCGAGGGGAGTTCTTCGCACACACATTCTTTACTTTGTTATTGCTTTGCTTTACTTTATATATTTTACCTGCATTGCTTTATATCAAAAACCCAAAAAAATTAGAATCCTTGATAGTTGTTATTTCTTTACTTTAGTTTATCATGCTGTTCCCTAAGTTCGTTCTGGAGGACCTCTCAGTAGGTAGTGGTTCGATTATTGGCAAAAGTAACATTGAGGAGTTCTTTAATCACATTAGTATGCATAAGGAAGTTGAGGAAAAGTCTTTGGTTGAGTTAGCTCCTAGTTATGAAGTTGCTTCTGCTCATTTAGTTCACATGTTAGAAGCTAGGTTTGCTAGTCTTAATTCTTCTATGCAATACATGTTCCTTAAGCTTCATGAAATTGAGGATCCCGAAAAGAAAGATTTTATCTTAGAAACCTTGCGCACAGAATTTAGAGATGTTGCAATTGAGGCTAGGAAAGTTTTTAAGAAGTTTAATAAGTTTGGCTCGCCTGTTAAGGTTGTTGGTACGCCTGATGATTTTAAAACACCAATACCTTATGAACTTATAGAAATTCATGATGCTTGGGAAAAGAATTCTAGTTGGATTTGCCCTGAAAATCTTTTTGATGAAAGTAGTATGCCAGAGCGTGATCGTAAAGGAGTTTCAAAAACTCAGTTGAACACATTTTCCTTCATTGTTGAAAAGATCTCTGCTGTTGATCTTAATGCTTCTGCTGATAATACTTGATTCGCAATTTTCTGCGCCTAGCTCAAAGGTGTTAAAGAAAAGCACTCTTGGGAGATAACCCAATGTTTTCTTTTCAGTACTTTTTCTTTTATTTGAGTCTTGGAAGTCATTACTACTGTAATGACCGCTCCTTATCTTGTTTATTTCGTTTTTGTGCCAAGAGAAGCCTCTAATTTGAGTGAGGTAAAGATTTGGGGATGTTGCTGTCCTGAAACTGTTTTCGGTGCTGCACCGTAAAAATTCGTGAAAATTCTCTGTTTATCTTTTGGACCTGCGATTTCTTGTGCATATGCCCCAGGTTATATCCAAACTTTTCCTAGTTGAACACTTTTTTATTTGAGCAACAGAAAATCCCTCAAAAATTCGTCCTTTGTCAGCTGTTCAGTTTTGACAGATTTCTGCCAATATTTGTGTTTGCCACTTTATCGCTTTCTTTTGAGTTCTTTTGATCATGGAACCTTTTGGAAGTTGCTACAGTAGTATATACTTTATATGTGGTGGTTTTGGGTTGAAACCTGAAGTTTAAAGAGGTTGAATATATTTTATGCTTACACTAATGTTGCTAATAGAATTGTGTTTAGTTTTGTATGAAGGAAGTTTTCAAGCGTAGGGATTGGAGAATGATGAGATGAGTTGAAGAATGGAAAAAAGCTCAAGCTTGGGGATGCCCATGCATCACCCCAAGAAATATCCAAGAAGTACAAGCGTCAAAGCTTGGGGATGCCCCCGAGGCACCCCTTCTTCATCGGCAAAAATCAGGTCACCTTTCAAAACACTATATTTTTATTGCTTCATGCACTATGTGTTTTTCTTGGAGCGTCAGTTGTTTTAGTTTTCTTAGTTGGTTTAGTTTGTTTGTTTGCTGCAATAAATGGTTGGACCCCAACAAATTTCTTTTGGAGAAGTACTCGTTTTCATTTGCAAAGAACGCTCTAGTTTTCACTCTTATTAAAAATCGAGTGTTCTACTTTTTCTGCTACTGCTTTTGGTTTTCGTTTTCGCCTTGATTTGCATTCAGATCTTGTCATATCTTTTCATCAAGGTGTATTTTTGCCTCTGATCTTTATTGGTTTTCATCGAAAGAGGTGTTTATAAAAATTTTAAATGGTGTTGGAAAAGAGAAAAAGCTTTGTGCAAAATAGTGGTACAAGAAGGAGCTTGTGTAGACTGCGGCTTATGCTTTTTCATGTCATGCTTGATGTCTTTTTGATAGTATGCTTAGTGGTTTTGCTGTAGCATGACTTGTCTCAAATAACTGAGATTGCTTAATGAGCCTTTGAAAAAATCATGCGTTGTTTTTATTATATGGAAGCATTATTTTGGTTTTCTCCTTGATGCTTTATTTGGGTTGACTTGGCGCATGCTCACACATGTTAGACTCTTACAAAGTCGCCAATAGCCCTCATGATCATTTAGTTTTTGACTTTTGATGCCATCGTATGCTTCTTTTAATGTCGCTTTGTCGCTTTGCATGATTATGGCCATTACTGCTCTCTTAGTTGGTCGCTCCCAGTCTTTTGCTAGCCCTCACCTTGTACTGAGTATGAGCTCTACTCGTGCATCCAACTCCTAAAAGCCAAAGTTTGCCATTGTGTCCACCATACATACCTACTAGCAATTTGCTATTCCAAGTAAATTTGACTTGCTTTTATATTCTCTTCAAATTAAACTCTTACCAGTGTTATGCGAAATTTGGTTAGTAAAGCTCTCACGAACCGGATGGCACACTTTACTTTTTCCTATTCTTAAAAATTTGACATTGTGGTCTTTTATGTTGAGTTGTTATGCTTACAAGTTGTAAGTTGGATTCTAGCCCAGCCATGCTTTCATGGGGCAAGCTTTCAACATTGCACTTCTTTTTGAGTTGATATCATGATCTTTTGTTTATGGATGCCCGCGGTGTGAAATGAATTGGGAATCTTGTAGGGATCATGGAGTTTGTATATGTGTTAGGGAAACGCCGGGCCGCCAATCTAAGCCATGCATAATTCATGGTGGAAATTTGCAGCATACCCATGGTGAACATTCGACGACGCATCTCATAATAAAAAGCTAAACAAATGGCAAATAAAAGAGATGTCGAGGTGTTCATTGTCTGCTTGTCCTGTCATTTTGGTGTGGGCTTGTTCCATGTCATCGGGCACGGAGGTACCCCATTGGCGGTTCTCAATGATACACATATATTTACAATGACAAGAGCCTTGCTTGGGACTCTAAGTAAAGTAGCATGAGGTTTGGGTACTCGTATTCACGGGACACGAGGTTTTCAACTTATGATTTGTCAAGCATATGCATCATAATTGTTCTCGCATTAACTTTAACCATTCAAGATGCTTATGATGGGGGCAATGAGAGCTCAAAGCTGGTAAGTACCATAATTTTTGAAGGTTATAAAACTTGCAATCACTGCTTCCCTCTGCGAAGGGCCTTTCTTTTACTTTTATGTTGAGTCACCACCTTCTTTCTTTATGCACCATTAAGAGAGCATAGTTGTCATTTTTAGTGTGATATGCATTGTCCCAAAGTTCATTGATTGATTCATATTGTTGGTTTCACTTGTTCTTAAATTATTTGCATCTAGTCGCCCTCTTAAACTTTGAGGTGTCCTATGCATTTATGTTTTGCTCTCTTTGAAGGACAAGCTGAAAACCATTTGTATGTTTTTCCTTATGATTTGAACACACGTTTGACTTTCATTGTTTCATTATCATGATCTTTTGTTTGTGTTCATTTGCATGTTTACAACATGGTTGCTAAGTTCTTATTGTCATGATTATATCTTTCATGCCCATGTTTTAAGTTCTATTGATCCCAGCTCACCAATGCTTGCATATATGATCAAGATTGTGTAGGTGCATGTCACCTCAAAAATTATTCTTTGTTATCACTTACCTACTCGAGGACGAGCAGGAGTTAAGCTTAGGGATGCTTGATACGTCTCAAACGTATCTATAATTTTTTATGCTCCATGCTTATTTTTACACCATTTGCCTATTGTTTCGTTACACTTAGTGGTACTTTTATGCATTTTCCGGAACTAACCTATTAACGAAGTGCCACAGTGCCAGTTTCCTGTTTTCTGCTTTTTTGTGTTTCAGAAGTGATACACAGGAAATATTCTCGGAATTGGACGAAACAAGTTCCAGAAGTCTTATTTTTCCCGGAAGCTTCCAGACATCTGAAGGAGAGACGGAGAGGGGCCACCAGGGCCCCACACACAGGGCCGGCGCGGCCTGGCCCCTGGCCGCGCCACCCCTGTGTGAGCGAGCCTGGCTCCACCTCTGATGACGCCCCCTCGCCTATAAAGACCCCCCGACGAGAAAAACCTAAGGGCCCGATCAGATTTCCAGAACACATCGCGATACGCCGCCGCCGTCGACCCGAAGATCGGGAGGGTCCAGAAGCTCTTCCCGGCACCCTGCCAGAGAGGGGAATCGCCACCGGAGGTCTTCTTCATCGCCTTGCTTGCCTCCGGAGCGATGAGTGAGTAGTCTACCTTGGACTATGGGTCCATAGCAGTAGCTAGATGGTTGTCTCCTCCACCATGTGCTTCATGTTTAGATCTCATGAGCTGCCCTACATGATTGAGATCACCGTTATGTAATTCTATGATGTTGGTTTGTTGGGATCCGATGAATATTGGTGTTTATGATTAAGTTGCTGTACTGAATTATATCTTTTGTTATCTCTATGTTGTTTATGATCTTGCATGCTCTCCGTTGTTAGTAGCTATCTTGGCCGAGTAGTTGCTAGTGACTCCAAGAGGGGGTATTTATGCTCGATAGTGGGTTCATGTCTCTATTTCACCTGGGGGAGTGACAGAAACCTCTAAGGTGGTAGATGTGCTGTTGCTACTAGGGAGAAAACAACATTCATATGCTCAAGGGCATATGCTTTGTTTACATTACACACTTTGCTTAATGCAATTATCTGTTGTTCGCAACTTAATACTTCTAGGGTGTTCGGATTGATATCCCAGGGAGTGGATTATTAGTCATAGATGCAGTTGGATGGCGGTCTATGTATTTTGTTGTAATGCCTAGAGTAAATCTCATAGTGATCTTCTTGACATATCACGTTATCTTTATTCTATCAATTGCCCAACTGTAATTTGTTTACCCAGCATGTTATCTTATCTATGGAGAGACACCACTAGTGAACTATGGACCCCGGTCCTATTTTAATCATATTGCAATCACCTGTTTACTTTTCCCGCACTGTTTACTTTACTCGCATATTATTACTGTTTTCCACTCGATACACTCATAACCTTTGTTTCAAGCAAACCGGTGAGATTGACAACCTCATCGCAAGTTGGGAACAAAGTATTTGTTTGTGTGTGTGCAGGTTCCACAACACCTTCAGTCGTCACCGTCTCTCCTCTCCTGTTCGATAAACCTTGGTTTCTTAACTGAGGGAAAACTTGCCGCTATACTCATCATACCTTCCTCTTGGGGTTCCCAACGGGCTGGTCGTCACCACGCACAAGGACTTACTGCTCCCACGTCAACTACACACCACAGCTCTTTTCTGGCGCCATCATCACCGAGTAGCATCAATCTCACCGGTTTGCTTGAAACAAAGGTTATGAGCGTATCGAGTGGAAAACAATATAGTATGCGAGTAAAGTAAACAGTGCGAGTAAAGTAAACAGGTGATAGCAATATGATGGAAATAGGACCGGGGTCCATAGTTCACTAGTGGTGTCTCTCCATAAGATAAATAACACATGCTGGGTAAACAAATTATAGTTGGGCAATTGATAGAATAAAGATAAACATGATATGTCAAGAAGATCACTATGAGATTTACTCTGGGCATTACAACAAAATACATAGACCGCCATCCAACTGCATCTATGACTAATAATCCACTTGTGGCGAATCAATCCGAGAATTCCATAAGTATTAAGTTGCGAACAATAGATAATTGCATTAAGAAAAGTGTGTAATGTAACAAAGCATATGCCCTTGAGCATATGAATGTTGTTTTCTCCCTAGTAGCAACAGCACATCTACAACCTTAGAGGTTTCTGTCACTCCCCCAGATTAAATGGAGGCATGAACCCACTATCGAGCATAAATACCCCCTCTTGGAGTCACTAGCAACTACTTGGCCAAGATAGCTACTAACAACGGAGAGCATGCAAGATCATAAACAACATAGAGATAACAAAAGATATAATTCAGTACAGCAACTTAATCATAAACACCAATATTTATCGGATCCCAACAAACCAAACATGTAGAATTACATAACGGTGATCTCAATCATGTAGGGCAGCTCATGAGATCTAAACATGAAGCACATGGTGGAGGAGACAACCATCTAGCTACTGCTATGGACCCATAGTCCAAGGTAGACTACTCACTCATCGCTCCGGAGGCAAGCATGGCGATGAAGAAGACCTCCGGTGGTGATTTCCCTCTCCGGCAGGGTGTCAGGAAGAGCTTCTGGACCCTCCCGATCTTTGGGTCGACGGCGGCGGCGGATCGCGATGTGTGTTCTAGAAAATTGATCGGGTACTTAGGTTTTTCCCGTCGGGGGGTCTTTATAGGCGAAGGGGCGATGTCAGAGGAGGGACCAGGCGGCCTCACGCTAGGCTCGCGCGGCCAGGGGCCTGGCCGCGCCACCCTGGCGTGTGGGCCCCTGGTGGCCCACCTCCTACTCCTCTTTGGATCTCTGGAAGCTTCCGGGAAAAATAAGACTTCAGGAACTTGTTTCGTCCAATTCCGAGAATATTTCCTGTGTATCACTTCTGGAACACAAAAACAGCAGAAAAGAGGGAGCTGGCACTGTGGCAACTCGTTAATAGGTTAGTTCCAGAAAATGCATAAAAGTGCCACGAAGTGTAACGAAACAATAGACAAATGGTGTAAAAACAAGCATGGAGCATCAAAAATTATAGATACGTTGGAGACGTATCAGTGTCCTGCAAGAAACTGCCAGGGCACAACGATATCTAGCTGCACTTCCATTTCGCCCAGGATATCAACAGAAATTACTTGGACCCCCTCCTCTCCCAGAGAACAAGCCTTTTGTTCCCCCACTAGCTCGGAAACTAGGTGTGTTGGCACTGTAATGGCCCTTGGCAACTAGGCCACAAGTGTCCACAAGCTCCCACCCTACATGTACTCACTTAGAGGAGCTCCTGCCACCACCTAAACAAGAACCCTCTGACCATGAATTGGAAGCTATAACACAACATTGCCAACAGGAACAGTTCGAGCATGAAAGTCATGAGGAACCGCAACAACAACTCATGGACATCTCTACACAAGCTATTTCTCGCAAAACAACTAGCGATACCATTTCAGTGGTGATATGTATTGGTGGCAAACAAGGCCTGGCACTTGTTGACATAGGCAGTACGAACATGTTCATTGATGTTCACTTCGCCTTGAAAACCAACTGTGAAGTACTGAACAACAACACCAAGACAGTAAAAGTTGTTGGAGGTGGATCATTACAATCTGGTGGCCACATAGCCAACTAGGACTTCACAATCTGTGCAGTCAAATTTAACCATTCCTTCACGCTACTTGATCTAAAAGGCTATGATGTAGTTCTTGGAAGTGACTGGATGAAAAGGCACGGTCCTATTACTTTTGACTGGAAATTCAAGCGTGTCAGTTCACACCCTATAGAACCAGCTAGTCCGACTACCTAATGCAAGCATCACCTCGGACATCAAGTACATTTGGGCTGATACAGTGGAGAAAATGTGCAGCAAAGGAAGCATGGGATATTTACTGAATTTGAAAGCTTCACCTACTGACGGCAGTGTTCAAACAACACCTGAACAACTATTGCCAATCTTGCACCAGTATATTGATCTCTTTCAAGCTCCTTCCACCTTGCCACCTACTCGCTCTTGTGATCATGAAATCCCTTTAGTGGAGAATTCTATTCCTCCTACAGCACGCCCATACCGAGTACCTCATCTCTAGAAAGATGAGATGGAAAAACAAATACAAGATCTATTGGCCAAAGGCATAATCCAAGCCAGTAATAGTCCTTATGCGGCTCCTGCTATATTGGTGCACAAGAAAGATGGGTCCTGGCGGCTATGTATTGACTACCGTCGACTTAATACTCTTATGGTTAAAAACAAATTTCCAACACCGGTGATTGAAGATCTCTTGGATGAATTGAATGGTGCTACCATATTCACTAAACTTGATCTTCGTTCTGGGTACCATCAAATCCGGATGAAGGCTATCAATGTTCCAAAAACTGCTTTCACCACTTACACTGGCCATTTAGAATTCCTAGTCATGCCATTCGGCTTGATGAACGCACCTACCACTTTTCAGGCCTTGATGAATTCGATATTCAGTGACTTCCTCCGCCAGTTCGTCTTGGTATTTTTCGAAGATATATTGATCTACAACAAGTCCATGAGAGAGCATCAGCAACATTTGATTATTGTCTTGGAATTACTTTGGAAGCACTCCCTCTGCTTGAAAGAGAGCAAATGCAACTTTGGCACCCCACAGGTGGAATACCTCAGCCATGTCATTTCCCAAGCTGGTATCACAACTGACCCAGCAAAGATATCAGCGATTACTCAATGGCAGACACCCACCTCTCTAACTCAGCTCCGTAGTTTCTTGGGCTTAACCAGCTATTGCTGGTGCTTCATCAAGGGCTACGGCCAAATTTGTCGTCCTTTATACGATCTTCTGAAGAAAGATTCCTTCTCTTGGACTGACTCACAAACAACAGCCTTCAATCAACTAAAGCAACAAATGACAACAGCCCATGTTCTTGCCCTTCCCAACTTCTCTGCATCATTTATCCTGGAATGTGATGCTTCGGGCCAAGGCATTGGTGATGTACTCATGCAAAACAAGCAACCGATTGCATTCTATAGCAAAGCATTGGGAGTACAAGCTGCAGCCCTCTTCACCTATGAAAAAGAGGCCATTGCAATCCTTGAGGCCCTAAAGAAATAGCGCCACTATCTTCTTGGCACAATACTGGTGATAAAGGCAGACCACCAGAGCCTCAAATTCATGATGAGAAATGAGTCACCAAAGGCATGCAACATAAATTACTCCTGAAGCTGCTGGAATTTGGCTATGTCATTGAATATAAAAAGGACAAGAGAATTTCATCGCCGATGCACTATCTTGGCAAGATAAGCTCAATGCCATTACTACTGTTACTCCTAGCTGGACAGAAGATATTGAACAGTCCTACACTCAAGAAACTCAATGCCAGACCCTCATTGCTCATGCCACAGCTGGTACCACCTTACTAGATAAGTTTTCCTTCCATGCTAGCATCTTAAGGTTCAAGGGATGCATTTTCATTGGTGCCGATAATAATCTGAAGAACAAATTTCTTGATACCTTTCACTCCTCCCCAATGGGTGGCCACTCGAGCATCCGTGCAAGCTATCAAAGAATCAAGCACATTTCTATTGGCCTAATTTGAAGAAAGATGTTGAGCAGTTCATCCGACAATGCCCAACATGTCAAAGGTCCAAAATAGAGCACTGTCACTACCCTGGCCTGCTTGTCCCTCTTCCTATTCCTGACATGGCATGGCGCCACATTTCAATGGACTTTGTCGAGGGTCTGACCAAGTCCAATGGCAAAGAAGTGATTCTAGTTGTCATGGATCGCTTGACAAAATACGCCCACTTCATACCTCTATCACATCCTTATACAGTTAACTCTGTGGTGCAAGCTTTCCTTGACAATGTTTTTAAACTCCACGGCATGCCACAGTCGATCGTCACTGACCGTGATCGTATCTTCACAAGCAGATTCTGGCAGCAATTGTTCAAGACAATGAATGTTGATCTCAAGATGAGCACATCTTATCATCCACAATCTGACGGTCAAACCGAGCGCGTGAACCAATGCCTCGAATCGTACTTGCGTAGTATGGCCTTCATGGAACCAAAGAAATGGTGCTCCTGGCTATCCCTTGCTGAGTGGTGGTATAACTCCACCTATCACACGGCTACCAAGTTCACCCCCTTCCATGCTCTCTATGGCTTTTCAGCACCTCTCATCAGCGAGATCTCGGTAGCTAGACCACTAGAAGCAGATAATCAAACCTTTCTAGAGCAGAAAAAGAAGATACTCCAACAGCTCAAAGCCAACCTACTGCATGCTCAACAGCGCATGAAGAAATATGCAGACTTAAACCGAACCGAATGATAGTTCATTGTCGGTGATATGGTTTACATCAAACTCCATCCCTACCGTATGGCAGCCTTTGATGTGAAGCATGGCTTGAAATTAGCTACAAAGTTTTACTAACCATATGGTGTGCTCAAATGCGTTGGTCTGGTTTCCTACCAGTTACTTTTACCATTTGGCACATAGGTACACAATGTTTTCCACATCAGTCCACTCAAGAAGCACCTGGGGTATAAGGCAATTCCAGTTCCTGATTTGCCTCTAGTTGACGCCAAAGGTAATATCAAGGTAGAGCCAATCCTTGTCTTGGAAACTCGAGCTGTCCTTCGTCATCCAGTCTTGGTCACTCAGTGGCTCGTGCAATGGCTCAACATGTCCACAGAAGACGCTACTTGGGAGGATGCTGGCTTCATCAAAACAACTTTCCCTGAGTTTTATGCAGCTACTATCAGGAGGTGGTTCCCTTTTGGTGTTCCTCGAGGACAAGGAACTTCTTCAGGGCAGGGCAGTTGTCAGGACCCTGACAATGCACAAGTCCTGCAACTGTCAACCGAAGAAGCCGAAGCTGATGACTATGTGTGGTGGCTAACGGAGGACAATGAGGATGGTTGAGATGCTGCCACATTGGTCGATACCAAGCGCCAAGATGAGTCTTCACCTACCGGCTACCTACTACGCTGTGTGCGTTGTTAGCTGAAGGAACACGCTTTCCTGCTTCAGGCCATAAAGCCTTGTTTCCTGTAATTGCAAACCATTGCTAAATTTATTCACCATTAAGGTGTCTCTAGGGTAGAGTAGCTAAAGTAGAAACTATGTATCGTTTATGGCCGGAAACACGCTGAGATCAATATAGCTACTGCCCTATTTCTTGGTGTGATCTGTGTGATTTCTCCTTCTGAACTGTAGCAAGACAATTCTGGTCTTGTTAGAAGAGGTGCATGCGGAGTAGGGTTGGATGCCGGTGAATTGTCGGAGAAGGAAGTTGTTGTCTGAGACGATCAATGAATTCTGGTGAGAGATTGGCTACCCAACACCAATCTCTAGACATTGGGAGAAGGCGCGGAGGTCTCCTTGTCCGATAGGTGAGTCTAGCTACTCTTTTTTGCAGGTCGGTTGACGTTCTGATGGCGGCAGATGGTGCATGATCAGCGGCGGGGATCTCTCCTCCAAGCGCATCGGCAAGTGGCAAGGCATTCTCTTCGCCTTCTAGCATTCGGCTGTCAAGAGGCCCTCATATGGGGCCATGGCGGGGGCCTTTGCTGCGGCGGAGGATAATGTTGCCGCCTGTACTGACAGTACTTGGACCTAGCGATGGCAGCCTCTTCTCTGGTTGACTTGGTTTCGGGAATCGCGTCAGCAAGATCGGTTTCAGGTATCACGTTAGCATGGTCTATGTCGCCAGTCACGCCGGTTATCGCGGGAGGCGAGCAGTTACTGGAAACGGAGACTGGTTCAGGCGATGGGGATGGCGGGTCCCATCAGCATGCAGTCAATTTGGGCCATGAGCGTGCGTGGAACCATCTGAAGCGGAGATACAGGAGGTTGTGGGATGCAACAGTCTACCCTAGACCCAATTCACTCGACACCATCACAGCTGCCTCATTCCCCAACTCTGCCTCGACCTCTACAAGCTCACCGGCTACCTCCACAATCCAGACATCAAGATCTTCTTCGTCGGGACCCACGCATGTCGATGTGTGCCATTCATGCCTGACGTCTCTGCTGTGTTCCTTCGCTGAAGTACCCACGTCAGCTATGTCCAGACCTCCGCAGCGGCCGCCGCCCGTGGGAGCCTTTGCGTCGGGCCATGTCTGCCCTCCCATGCGCCAACCTGTGCTAGCCTATGCCAACTCCTCCGAGGATGGTGACCTCTGGTGCATCGGCGGCGGTCAGTGGATCAATTGCTCCTTTACCGCCTCAGCCGCCGGTGTGGCAGGGAGGCCTGCCGGCATTCATGCCACCACAACAAATGCCATATGTGCAGTATTCGGTGATGTACTCGTTGTTCCAATCCATGTCGTAACAGTTGTATGGTCAGTTTGGCCAGGAGGTTCCGCAATTCGTGCCTGGTCCTCATCCTCATGATCAGCCCATGGTAGCTCAGCCGAGGGCAACCAACATGGTGCACCCTAAGTGAAAGAAGAAGAAGAAGAAGAAGAAGCAGCTTCAGGTGCAGCCCCTGGGTCAAGATCCTCCTTACGTTCTTATTCAACCTATCATGGCATATGTTCCTGCTCCTCAAGAACCTCAGGGTGGACTAGGGGTGCAAGCTTCACACGTGGCAGTACCTTAATCTCGTTTAGTGCCCCCACCATCTTCTGCTATGCAGGCCAAGGCCAAGAAGCCGGGCAAGTGTTGGAAGTGCTCGGTTGATACACATGCTACTAAAGATTGCATGGTTCAGCACTACTGCCTTGTTTGTAATTATGCAGCACATCCCACTGTTCATTGTCCTACACTGAAGCTTCCGAGACCTTCGGAGTTCATTACTGGGAATGGGACTAAGGATACTATTTTTCTGCAGCTGCCTCACAGTGTTTTTAAGGGGCATCTGGCACCCAAGAGCGCCTCGGTTGCAAAAGTAACTATTACTGGGGTTCCTGTTCCTTCTACTGCTATTGAGACTATGATGGCGAGCATATGTTCTCTTAATGCGCAATGGAAGTGGGAGGCTATTTCCCATGATGCAGTTTCTTTCTTGGTTAATTTTCCATCCTTTGAGGATCTCGAGAGGGTGAATGGTATTCAAATGGGTGTGCTGGATTTTTATGCACAATTTAAAATTAGCAAATGGGAAATCCAGGATATTAAGCCTAAGTTTGATCTCTCTCAGCTCTGGGTCCATGTGGAGGGTGTGATGCGGCACGGTGTTGATAATGTAAAGCACCATCTAGTTGGGAACCCCAAGAGGAAGGTATGATGAATATAGCAGCAAGGTTTTCCCTCAGTAAGAAACCAAGGTTTGTCGATCAGGAGAGGAAGAAGCCAATACAACTGAAGGTGATGATTGCTAGCTTGCGACAGCTTCGGACAATTTATAAGGTGCCTCGTCCAGTGCTTTGCTTTGCCAGCTGCATGTGGAATCTGCACACAACACAACCAAAAACTTTTCTCCCAACTTACGATGAGGTTGTCAGTCTCACCAGTTTGCTATAAACAAAGGAATGAGCGTATCGAGTGGAAAATAGTAATAGTATGCGAGTAAAGTAAACAGTGCGAGTAAAGTAAACATGTGATAGCAATATAAAGGAAATAGGATCGGGGTCCATAGTTCACTAGTGGTGTCTCTCCATAAGATAAAATAACACATGCTGGGTAAACAAATTATAGTTGGGCAATTGATAGAATAAAGACAACGTGATATGTCAAGAGGATCACTATGAGATTTACTCTCGGCATTACAACAAGGTACATAGACTGCCATCCAACTGCATCTATGACTAATAATCCACTTGTGGTGAATCAATCCAAGAACTCCACAAGTATTAAGTTGCAAACAACAGATAACTGCATTAAGCAAAGTGTGTAATGTAAACAAAGCATGTGCCCTCGAGCATATGAATGTTGTTTTCCCCCTAGTAGCAACAACACATCTACAACCTTAGAGGTTTCTTTCACTCCCCCAGATTAAATAGAGGCATGAACCCACTATCGAGCATAAATACCCCCTCTTGGAGTCAGTAGCAACTACTCGGCCAAGATAGCTACTAACAACGGAGAGCATGCAAGATCATAAACAACATAGAGATAACATAAGATAAAATTCAGTACATCAACTCAATCATAACACCAATATTCATCGGATCCCAACAAACACAACATGTAGAATTACATAACGGTGATCTCGATCATGTAAGGAAGCTCACGAGATCTAAACATGAAGCACATGGTGGCGAAGACAACCAACTAGCTACTGCTATGGACCCATAGTCCAAGGTAGACTACTCACCCATCGCGCCGGAGGCAAGCATGGCGATGAAGAAGACCTCTGATGGTGATTCCCCTCTCCGGCAGGGTACCGAGAAGAGCTTCTGGACCCTTCCGATCTTCGGGTCGACGGCGGCGGTGGATCGCGATGTGTTTTGGAAAAGTGATCGGGTGTTTAGGTTTTTCTCGTTGGGGGTCTTTATAGGTGAAGGGACAGCGTCAGAGCTGGACCAGGGGGCCCACACCACAGGCCGGTGCGGGCCAGGGCCAGGCCGTGCCCCCTGGTGGTGTGGCCACCCTCTCGCTCGGCTCCGTCTCCTCTTCGGTGTTCTGGAAGCTCCTGTGAATTTCTAGACTTCTGGCTTTTGTTTTGTCCAATTCCGAGAATATTTCCTATGTAACTTTTCTGAAACACAAAAACAGCAGAAAATAGGGAACTAGCACTGTGGCATCTCGTTAATAGGTTAGTTCCGAAAAATGCATAAAAATGCCACGAAGTGTAACGAAACACTAAGCAAATGGTGTAAAAACAAGCATGGAGCATCAAAAATTATGGATACGTTGGAGACGTATCAGTATCCCCAAGCTTAACTCCTGCTCGTCCTCGAGTAGGTAAGTGATAATAAAAGAAATAATTTTTGAGGTGACATGCACCTACACAATCTTGATCATATATGTAAGCGTTGTGCGGTGGGATCAAAAGAACTTAAAACATGAGAATGAAAGATATAATCTTGATAGAAGAAACTTAGCAACCATGTTATAACATGAAAAAGAACACAAATGAAAGATCATGAAAATGAAACAATGAAAGTCAAACGTGTGTTCAAATCATAAGGAAAAACATACAAATGGTTTTCAGCTTGTCCTTCATGAGAGAGCAAAACATAAATGCATAGGACACCTTCAAGTTTAAGAGGGCGACTAGATACAAATAATTTAAGAACAAGTGAAACCAATAATCATGAATCAATCAATAAAAACTTTGGGACACTGCACATTATACTCAGAATGACAACTATGCTCTCTTAGACAGTGCATAAAGGTAGAAGGTGGTGACTCAACATAAAAGTAAAAGAAAGGCCCTTCGCGGAGGGAAGCAGTGATTAAACATGTGCTAGAGCTTTTCATTTGTAAAACAGAGATAAAAATTGGGTTTTGAGAGGTGGTTGCTTTTGTCAACGACTAGCAATGGGGTCTTACTATCTTCCATAATAAACAAGTGAGAGCGGTTTCGAGTTCTTTGAAAATTTGGCACATTGGTGCTCTTTTATAAAGCTTTGGCACTCCTCCCCACCTTTTTTCCTTTCTCAAACTATGGCTAACCGATTCCATCGGGTGCCCACCAACATTCACAAACCATGGAGGAGTGTCTTTTTTCTTTTCTTTTAAAATTAGATTGCAATGGTCTGACCAACTCTTATGCAAAATTAATGACGAGTAGATGAAGCTGCCTATCGAGGGGTACTTAATTTAATATGGAAGATAGCAATTCCGACCACTACGTCCCCATGAGCTAAAAACAGTGGCACAAAACGAGAAGTAGTTGAAAGTTTTGAAAGGTAGCACATGAAAATTTACTTTGGAATGGCTTACAAATACCATGCATAGGAATTTATAGTGGACACTGTGGCAAACTTGGTTTTTAGGAGTTGGATGCACGAGTAGAGCTCATACTCAGTACAAAATGAGGGCTAGCAAAAGACTGGGAGCGACCAACTAAGAGAGCAATAACGGCCATAATCATGCAGAGCGACAACGCGACATTAAAAGAAGCATAAGATTGCATCAAAAGTCAAAAACTAAATGATCATAGAGGCAATGGAAACTTTGTATGAGTCTAACATGTGTGAGCATGTGCCAAGTCAACCCAAATAAAGCATCAAGGAGAAAACCAAAATAATGCTTCCAAATAATTAAAACAACGCATGATTTTTTCAAAGGCTCATTAAGCAATCTCAGTCATTTGAGACAAGTCATGCTACAGCAAAATCACTAAGCATACTATCAAAAAGACATCAAGCACGACATGCAAAAGCCTAGGCCGCAGTCTACACAAGCTCCTTCTTGTACCACTTTTTTGTATAAAGCTTTTTCTCTTTTCCAACACCATTCGAACTTTTTATAAACAACTCTTTTGATGAAAACCAACATGGACCAGAGGCAAAAATACACCTTGATGAAAAGATATAACAAGATCTGAACACAAATCAAGGCAAAAATCGAAAGCTAAACGCAGTTCTAGAAAAAGAAAACACTCATTGAAATTATAAGAATGAAAAACGGAGTGTTCTTGGCAAATGAAAAGCAAGGCAACTTTTCCAAAATAAATTTGTTGGGGTCCAACCATTTATTGCAGCAAACAAAAGTAAACAAAACTGAAAACTAAAAACAACTGACACTCCAAGAAAAACGCATAATGCATGAAGCAATCAAAATACAGTGTGTTGAAAGGTGACCTGATTTTTGCCACTGAAGAAGGGGTGCCTCGGGGGCATCCCCAAGCTTTGACGCTTGTACTTCTTAGATATTTCTTAGGGTGACATGGGCATCCCCAAGCTTGAGCTTTTGTCCATTCTTTAACTCATCTCATCATTCTCCAATCCCTACACTTGAAAACTTCCTTCATACAAAACTAAACACAAATCTATTAGTAATATTAGTGTAAGCATAACATTGAATAAACCCCTTTTTGCTTCAGGTTTCAACTCAAAACAACCACATATAAAGCATATACTACTGTAGCAACTTCCCCAAAAGTTCCGTGATCAAAAGAACTCAAAAAGAAAGCGATAAAACGGCAAACACAAATATTGGCAGAAATCTGTCAAAACAGAACAGCTGACAAAGGTCGAATTTTTAAGAACTTTCCTAGCTTCAATGGCAACATCTCTAAATTCTATGCGCAAAGTTTCCAAGATAAAAGCTTTCTTTTCGGGATCCTCAATATCATGAAGCTTAAGAAACATGTATTGCATAAAAAGATTAAGGCTAGCAAACCTAGCTTCTAACATGTGAATTAAATAAGCAGAAGGAACTTCATAACTAGGAGCAAGCTCAGCCAAAGACTTTTCCTCAACATCTTTATGCATACTAATATGATTAAAGAACTCATCGATGTTACTTTTCCCAATAATAGAACCACTACCTACTGAGAGGTCCTCCAAAACGTACTTAGGGAACAACATAATGAACTAGAGTAAAGAAATAACAACTATAAAGGATACTAATTTTTTTGTGTTTTTGATAAAACGATGCAAGTAAAAATAAAGTAAAGCATAACTTAAAACAAAGTAAAGGATGTGCGTGCGAAAATCCCCTTGCAGAAGTCTTCTTTTTCCTCCCCGGCAACGATACCAGAAAAGATCTTGATGCGGCACGGTGTTGATAATGTAAAGCACCGTCCAGTTGGGAACCCCAAGAGGAAGGTATGATGAATATAGCAGCAAGGTTTTCCCTCAGTAAGAAACCAAGGTTTGTCGATCAGGAGAGGAAGAAGCCAATACGACTGAAGGTGATGCTTGCTAGCTTGCAACAGCTCTGGATAATTTATAAGGCGCCTCGTCCAGTGCTTTGCTTTGCCAGCTGCACATAGAATCTGCACACAACACAACCAAATACTTTGCTCCCAACTTACGATGAGGTTGTCAATCTCACCGGTTTGTTGTAAACAAAGGAATAAGCGTATCGAGTGAAAAATAGTAATAGTATGCGAGTAAAGTAAACAGTGTGAGTAAAGTAAACAGGTGATAGCAATATAAAGGAAATAGGACTGGGGTCCACAGTTCACTAGTGGTGTCTCTCCATAAGATAAAATAACACATGTTGGGTAAACAAATTACAGTTGGGCAATTGATAGAATGAAGACAACATGATATGTCAAGAGGATCACTATGAGATTTACTCTGGGCATTACAACAAGGTAAATAGACCGCCATCCAACTGCATCTATAACTAATAATCCACTTGTGGCGAATCAATCAGAGAACTCCACAAGTATTAAGTTGCGAACAACAGATAACTGCATTAAGCAAAGTGTGTAATGTAAACAAAGCATATGCCCTCGAGCATATGAATGTTGTTTTTCCCCTAGTAGAAACAGCACATCTACAACCTTAGAGGTTTCTGTCACTCCCCCAGATTAAATAGAGGCATGAACCCACTATCGAGCATAAATACCCCCTCTTGGAGTTACTAGCAACTACTCGGCCAAGATAGCTACTAACAACGGAGAGCATGCAAGATCATAAACAACATAGAGATAACATAAGATAAAATTCAGTACATCAACTCAATCATAACACCAATATGCATCGGATCCCAACAAACACAACATGTAGAATTACATAACGGTGATCTCAATCATGTAAGGCAGCTCATGAGATTTAAACATGAAGCACATGGTGGAGAAGACAACCAACTAGCTACTGCTATAGACCCATAGTCCAAGGTAGACTACTCACTCATTGCACCGGAAGCAAGCATGGCGATGAAGAAGACCTCCGGTGGCGATTCCCCTATCCAGCAGGGTGCCGGGAAGAGCTTCTGGACCCTCCCGATCTTCAGGTCGACGGCGGCAGCGGATCGTGATGTGTTTTGGAAAAGTGATCGTGTGTTTAGGTTTTTCCTGTCGGGGGGTCTTTATAGGTGAAGGGGCGATGTCAGAGGTGGACCAGGGGGCCCACACCATAGGCTGGCATAGGCCAGGGCCAGGCCACGCCCCCTGGTGGTGTGGCCACCCTCTGGCTCAGCTTCGTCTCCTCTTCGGTGTTCTGGAAGCTCCTATGAATATCTGGACTTCTGGCTTTTGTTTTATCCAATTCCGAGAATATTTCATGTGTAACTTTTATGAAACACAAAAATAGCAGAAAACAGGGAACTGGTATTGTGGCATCTCGTTAATAGGTTAGTTCTGAAAAATGCATAAAAATGCCACGAAGTGTAACGAAACACTAAGCAACTGGTGTAAAAACAAGCATGGAACATCAAAAATTATGGATACGTTGGAGACGTATCAGGGTGTTCCCCATACTGTGTGGCATCTTCATGGTCTTTGGGACATTGGCTCTCTGGGTACTACTGTTGATATTGATCTGCCCACTATATACAGTCAGAATGTTGTTCGCATCATGGTGACAATGATGAATCCTGACACTCTAAACAAGCACCAAGATGAGAATGGGTTATATGTGGATACCACTGTTACACTTAAGTTGAAAGGTTATGATTTTTGGTTCCATTAGCAGAAAGCTGGCTTTCAGCTATATATCAAGTATTCTCATTTTTTCTAGAAGTGTAAGGAGGATGATCTTGAGGAGGAAGACCCCAATGATGCTACCAGAAAATTCTATAATCTTGGTTAGCACAGTGCTTCGACTTCTCGAGTTTCGTATATGGAGGTTGATGGGACACGGTCTTCTGATGTTGGAGGTGTCTCTGCTGCGGTACTGGGCGTTGTGGTGGCTTAGACTGGCTTGGCTACCAAGAAGGCCGCTGGAGCCGTACCTGCTCGAGTGCGGCTATGGAGCTGCCGCTCAAGGGCCTGCCAGCGAGGTTGTTGGGGATTTCTCGCCCATGCGCTATGGAGCACCTCGAGCTAGTTCGGCCACTAGTGGTGGAGGCCATTCCTACCGCTCGCCCGGGTGCGTACTTGGGCGCAACGCAGCATGGGGCGCCGATGGCTATGCTGGGCATGGCCAGCCCAAGTGCTGGCGAGGGCTACTAGCGTGGTGGACCGGTTCTGGAGGAGGTGCTGCCAGGCCCCGGCCTGCAGCCGGTGTCCATGCTGGCATCCACAGCTCCGCCTCTAGAAGACTTCGCATCGATGATGTTGCATCATCAACACTGGATGATGACAGTGTCGGAGGTGTATCTTCACCAGCTATTACTCCTCTAATTCTGCCATTAAGGGATTCTTCGTCATTGCCTACACAGCTGGGTATGCACTCTTCGCCACCACTTACTACTCCCATTGCATCAGTCGCGACTGCTGACTTTGTCACACCGACGCGACAGAGTGGAAGGTATGGCGCTGCTGCGGCTAGTGCAATGGTGACTGATGAGGACTCTATGCATAGGGCTATGCGCAGGAAGGCTGAGCTCAACCTCGACTACTCTGGTATTGTTACACCTTCTAAAGCAAAATCATTTCTTTCTTTTTCAACACCAGATATTTCTTATAAATTGAATAGTGTAGGAGTTAGGATTGGTAGCTCTGAAAAAATAGTTGTTTCTTCTAATGTCTTGAGACTTATGGAGGTTAACCATCTCACGGTTACTCCTAAGGTTTTGGCATTTTCTAACACCACCTATGTTGACGATGAGGAAGCGATTGCCACAAGAGATGGTCAGCTTCTCTCATAGTTGATTGGGGAGGTTTCGGATGTGATTATTGATGATGCTAGGCTGAGTTCATTATATGAACTAAAAGAATCAGGCCGGAAATCCCGATCATGTTCTACCAAGAAGGGTAAAAAACCTAGGAAACAGGTAAAAGTTTCCCCTTCAGAAATTGTTTCCCGGTGAATGGCATGTTCTCAAATATCAGAGGGCTTGGCGACTTGGCTAAACATTTGTTTTTTGCTGATTGTATTTGGGAATATCACTTAGATTTTCTTGCCATTTCAGAAATAGGTAGACAAGATTTTACACAAAGTTTCCTTTCCCGCCTTTCAGGTGGCGTGGACTTTGTGTGGCATTTTTGACAACCTCGTGGATGTTCTGGTGGCATCTTGGTAGGTGTCTGGACTGATACCAGTTATGTTTTAGCTTGTTCGGATGGTGATTTTCATGTGAAACTCCATATCAGGAATAAGTTAGATAACTTTACATGGAGTCTTGTTGCTGTCTATGGTGCGACCCAAGAGGAATTTAAGGCTGATTTTCTTTGAGAAATGGTTAATTTAGCAAAATATAACCCCTATCCCATTCTTATTAGGGGATTTCAATTTTCTTAGATTTCCATTTGAGAAGAGTAAAGGCCGGTTTGATGATCATTGGCCATTATTGTTCAATGCTGTCATTGACAGCTTGGATTTAAGGGAGGTTGCAATGATTAGTAGAAAATTCACTTGGGCAAATAATCTTCCAAAACCTACATACCAAAAACTAGATCGAGGACTCATGGACTCCGATTGAGAAGATAAATTTGCAATGGTCTCAGTACGAGCTGTGGAATGTATTGAGGCTCTGTCAGATCACGCTCCCATTCTGTTGACTACCGGTTCAGCAACACCACATTGTGCTCGCCGATTCAAGTTTGAACTTGTTTGGCTTCATAGGAATGGTTTTCATGATATGGTTAAGTCTGTATGGGAGCATCCTGCTATTGGTCAATCCCCAATTGAAAGGTGGAACAACAAAATCCGATCTATTCGGAAACACCTGGGTGGTTGGGCGAGACATTTAGCAGGAATTCTTAAAAAAGAAAAGTACGAATTTTGGCTATCATTGATAACCTCGAGGAGATCACAGAAGTTTGACCTTTATTACTACAAGAGATTCAGTTGAAAAACCAATCCAATGTGAAAATAGCTAGCATTCTTCGTGAGGAGGAAATCAAATGGTACCAGCGTTCCAAGAATCAATTTATTTTGGAAGGAGATGCAAACACAAGATACTTCCATAGTGTCGCTAATGGGAGGCACTGGAAGAAACTTATTCACTCTCTTGTTCAAGATGAGGGGATGATTGAGGTACATGAAAATCTATAGTTGTATATTACTAACTATTATAAAGGTCTATTCGGTTCTCTAGAGGAAGGTAACTTCAGTATGGATGAGTCCAGAACAGATGATATACCCCAAGTTACCACTGAGGAAAATAACTTACTTACTACACTCTACAAAGAGGAAGAAGTTAAGAAAGCTGTTTTTCAAATGGAACACAACAAAGCCCTAGGTTCCGATGGCTTCCAACTGAATTCTATCAAAACTTCTAGGAAGTTATCAAATCTAACCTCCTTGAGTTGTTCAGTTTTTTGCATGCTGGACAACTTGAGTTGTTTCGCCTGAATTTTGGTGAGAATATTTTATTACCTAAGATTATTGATGCATAAAGGATCCAAGAGTATAGACCTATCTGTCTCCTTAATGTTAGCTTTAAAAATTTCACCAAGGTTGCTACTATTAGTCTGAATTTGGTGGCTGATCATGTGGTTCGTCCCTCTGAGACTGCTTTTATGGATGGAAGGAATATACTCGATGGAGTGGCCGTCTTGCATGAAATAGTTCATGAACTACATAGTAAAAATTTGAATGGGGTTATTTTAAAGATTGATTTTGAGAATGCTTATGAAAAAGTCAAATGGTCTTTCCTCTAGCAAACACTCAGAATGAAAGGATTTTCTGATGAGTGGCGTGCTCTGATGTCTACGAATGCTTCTATTCTTGTAGACAGTGTTGGGCCTCCAAGTGCAGAGGTTTGTAGAACAACAGCAAGTTTCCCTTAAGTGTATCACCCAAGGTTTATCAAACTCAGGGAGGAAGAGGTCAAAGCTATCCCTCTCAAGCAACCCTGCAATTACGATACAAGAAGTCTATTGTGTCCCCAACACACCAAATACACTTGTTAGATGCATAGGTGCACTAGTTCGGCGAAGAGATAATGAAATATAAGTAATAGGGATGATTATAAGTAGTAAATGCAATCTTAAATAAATATCACTGCGAGCAAACATGTAACAGAACTAAATGTAAATGGTGTTTCAATGCTTAGAAACAAGGCCTATGGATCATACTTTCACTAGTGGACACTCTCAACAAAGATAACATAGTTGAACACATAAATATCTATCTTCACTCTGCTATTCTAAACTATTCTCCGATGGATAACGAATACTAATCATGTGTAGGGCTACAAAGCACTCCTCAAAGTTCGCATTTCCCCAAACTAGATTGCCCCACACTATCACCTTGAGTGCACTAGATGGTTCCAACAAACACCATCAATTCATAGAGACACTAGCCAAAGAGACATACATAATGTGCACACTATCACCTTCACATCATGGTACAAGGTGTCTCCGGAGATTACAATAATAAAGCACTGGAGTAGCATAATATATGAAGAACAACATCTATCAATTCAACTAGATACAAAGCTCATGATTACATATAGATTACATCATGGGAGAGAGAGGTGAACCACATAGCTATCGATAGAGCCCTTAGCCCCGGGGGAGAACTACTCCCTCCTCATCATGGGAGACAGCAACGTCGATGGAGATGGCGGTGAAGGCGATGGAGATGGTGGTGGAGTTGATTGAGTCAATGGAAATGGCTCTAAGGGCACTTCCCCGGCTCGGAATGGTGCCAGAACAGAGGCTTCTGTCCCCCGAAATTGGTCTTCGACGGCAGCAGCACAGCAGAACTTTTTTGGGAGAAACACCGATTCATTTAGGGGTTTCGCATCGGAGGCTCTTTATAGGTGGAGGGGCGATGTCAGAGGGCACCAAGGTGGCCCACACCACCTAGTGGCACGGCCAGGGGTGGACCCATGCAACCCTATGGTGTGGCCAGCCCCTGGCTCCCCTTCGAGTCTCCTTTGGACTCCGTCTTGTGTCGGGAAAAATAGGAACTTCAGGCTTTGTGTTGTCCAATTCCGAGAATATTTCCTCTGTAACTTTTCTGAAACACAAAAACAGCAGAAAACAGGGAACTGGCACTATGGCATCTCGTTAATAGGTTAGTTCCAGAAAATGCATAAAAATGCCACAAAGTGTAACAAAACACAAAGCAAATGGTGCATAAACAAGCATGGAGCATAAAAAATTATAGATACGTTTGAGACGTATCAAGCATACCCAAGCTTAACGCCTTCTTATCCTCAAGTAGGTAAGTGATAACAAAACAATAATTTTTGAGGTGACATGCACCATCACAATCTTGATCAAAAGATGTAAACAATTGAGTGTTGAGATCAAAGTACTCTAAACATTGGCATAAAAGACATAATCTTGACAATAAAACTTAGCAACCATGTTATAACATGAAAAGTAACACAAACAAAAGATCATGAGTAATAATGCATTGAAAGTCAAGTGTGTGTTTCAACCATATAGAAATACATAGCAAAGTGGTATTCAGCTTATCCCTCATGGAGTAGCAAAACATAAATGCATAGGACACCTTCAAGTTTAAGAGGGTGACTAGATACAAATAATTTAAGAACAAGCGAAACCATAATAATGAATCAATCAATAATAAATTTTGGGACTATGCACAATATACTCAGAATGACAACTATGTTCTCTTAGATAGTGCATAAAGGTAGAAGGTGAAGACTCAACATAAAAGAAAAAAGAAAGGCCCTTCGCAGAGGGAAGTAGTGATTGCAAGATTTTATAAACCTTCCAAAAATTATGGCACTTACTAGCTTTGAGCTCTCATTGCCCCCGTCATAGGCATCTTGAATGGTTAAGGTTAATGTGAGTACAAATATGAGGCATATGCTTGACAAATAATAAGTTGAAAATTTCATGTCCCATGAATACGAGTACTTAAACAATGCTAATCGACTTAGGTCCCAAGCAAGTTCTTGTCATGGTAAGCATACGTGTATCATTGAGAACGCCAATGGGGTACCTCTTGCCCGATGACATGGAGACTAGCCCACATCGAAATGACAAGACAAACAGACAATGAACACCTCATCATCTCTTTTATTTACCATTGGGTATAGCTTTTTTATTTTGTGATGCGTTGTCGAATCTCCACTATGGGCATGCTATAAATTTTCACCATGAATGATGCATGGTTTAGATTATTGGCCCAGGTGTTTCTATAACACATATACAAACTCCATGAACTCCACAAGTTTCCAATTCCTTTCACATAGATAAGCATCCATAAACAAAAGATCATAATATCAACTTAAACAAAAATAAGTGCAATATTGAAAGCGTGCCCCATGACAGCATGGCTGAGCTAACTCCCAACTTACAACTTGCAAGCATATAATCAACATAAGAGAGCCACAATGGTCAAGTTTATTAAGTGCAAGAAAGTAAATGTGCCGTCAGGTTCATGAGAGCTTTACTAACTAATTTTCACATAACAAAAAGTTTAATTTGGAAGATAGATAAAAGCAAGACGAATGTACTTGGAATAGCAAATTGCTAATAGGTAGATATGGTGGACACATTGGAAAACTTTGTTTTTGATAGTTGGATGCACGAGAAGTAAGGCTAGCAAAAGACTGGGAGCGACCAACTAAGAGAGCAATAACGGCCATAATCATACATAGCGACAAAACATTATTAACCATAGCATAAAGTGGTATCATAAGTCAAAAACCAAATGATCATAGAGGCTTGAGGCGATTGGTTAAAGTCAAACATGGTGTAAGCATGCGCCAAGTCAATCCAAATAAAGCACCAAAGGAGAATACCACAATAATATGCTCCCATATAATAAAAACAACGCATGATTCTTTCAAAGGCATATTAAGCAATCTCAGTCATTTGAGACAAGTCATGCTACAGAAAAAACTACTAAGCATATAATCAAAATAACATCAAGTATGACATGCAAAAGTCTAAGCCACGGTCTAAACAAGCTCCCATTTGTACCACTATAGGCATGAATCTTTTTTCTCTTTTCCAACACCAAGCAACCTCTTTGAAACAAATCTTTAAAGAAGAAAACCAATAAAGACCAGAGGTTTAAACACATCTAGCTACAAAGAACTAACAAGTTCTGAAAAAAATTCAAGGTGAAAAAGAAAAAGCTAAACGCGGTACTAGAAAAAAAGAACACTCGTTGAACGATAAGAGTAAAAACTAGAGTGTTCTAGGCAATGAAAACGGAGCGTGTCTCTCTCCAAAACAAGCATGGTGTGATCCAACCATTTATTACAGCAAACAAAACAAAAGAAAACTTACAGCAAAAATAAAGATGCTCCAAGAAAAACACATAGCATATGAAGCAATAAAAATATAGTGTCTTGAAAGATGACCTGATATTTTTATTGATGAAGAAGGGGTGCCTTGGGCATCCCCAAGCTTTGACGCTTGTACTTCTTGGATATTTCTTGGGGTGACATGGGCATCTCCAAGCTTGAGATTTTGTCCATACTTCATCTCATCTCATCATTCTCCTTTCCCTACACTTGAAAACTTTCTACATACAAAACTTCACACAATTCTTATTAGCAACATTAGTTTATGCAAGATAGTAAATCCACTATTTGGTTCAGTTTCAACTCAAGTATAACACCCATCAAAGCATAAGCTACTGTAGCAACTTTCTCAAAAGTTCCGTGATCAAAAGAACTCAAAAAAAGAGATCAAGAGGCAAACACAAATAGTGGCAGAAATCTGTCAAAACAGAATAGCTGGTAAAGATTGATTGTTTTGAAAATCTTCTGTTGCTCAAATCAAAAAGTGCAAAACTAATGAAAGTTAGGAAATAACCTGGGTCATGTGCATAAGAAATCTCAGATCAAAATAACGTTCTGGGAATTTTCACAAATTTTTACGGTACAGCGCAGAAATCTGATTTAGGACATCAACTTCCCCAAATCTTACCTTCCTCAAATTAGAGGTTCTTCTTGGCACAAAAGCGAAATAAAAATGATAAGGAGAGGTCATTACAGTAGTAATAACTTGCAAGACTAAACAAAAAGAAAAAGTACTGAAAAGAAAACATTGGGTTATCTCCTAAGAGTTCTTTTCTTTAACACCTTTGAGCTAGGCACAGAAATTTGAGAAGATGCTCACATAAGCGCCAGAAAAGAGCTTAAGGCAAAGGCACCAGAAAAGAACTTGAAGCAAGAGAGAGCATCAAAAAGGAAATATTAAACACCTTTAAGTCTAACTTACTTCCTATGCATAGGAATCTTGTAAGAAAATAAATCAAAGAAACACATAATAATAAGCATAGGAACGCAAAACAAGTGCAACTTCAAGATTTTGAACATAAAGAGGGGAAACTTAATATTATTGAGATGCATAAAACCATGTTACCCTCTCTCATAATAACTTTTAGTAGCATCATGAACAAAATTAACAATATAACTATCACATAAAACATTCTTATCATGAGCCACATGCATAAAAGAATTAATACTCCCCACATAAGCATAGTCATTCTTATTGATCGTAGTGGGAGCAAATTCAACAACATAGCTATCAATATTATTCTCATCACCGTAATCATCAAAAATAGGAGGCATATTGTAATCATACCTTATTTTCTCTTTAATAGTAGGTGGACTGAAAATATCATACTCATCATTATAATCATCATATATTGGAGGCATAGTATCATCAAAGTAAATTTTCTCCTCCATGCTTGGGGGACTAAAAATATCATGCTCATCAAAACCAGCTTCTCCAAGCTTAGACTTTTCCATAGCATTAGCAATAATGGTGTTCAAATAATTCATACTAATAACATTGCTATTAGCACACAAATAAAGCTCCGTAGGTTTTTAATGTTCTCTTCAAACACTTCATGTCCTAACTCAAGATAAATACTATAAAGCTCTCTAATTTTGTTGTTGTTTTCCATTAAGCCTAACTAAAAACAAGAAACAAAAAGATATAATTGCAGAGTCTAAAGGAAATACCTTCGAGCACTCACACACCAGGATGTGAGTACCTTTTACCTTACCTCCTCGGCAACAGCGCCAGAAAAGAGCTTGATGTCTATGAACGCTTCTATTCTTGTAGACAATGTTGGGCCTCTAAGTGCAGAGGTTTGTAGAACAACAGCAAGTTTCCCTTAAGTGCATCACCCAAGGTTTATCAAACTCAGGGAGGAAGAGGTCAAAGCTATCCCTCTCAAGCAACCCTGCAATTATGATACAAGAAGTCTCTTGTGTCCCCAACACACCCAGTACACTTGTCAGATGTATAGGTGCACTAGTTCGGTGAAGAGATAGTGAAATACAAGTAATATGGATGAATATAAGTAGTAAATGCTATCTGAAATAAATATCGCTGCGAGCAAACATGTAACAGAACTAAATGTAAATGGTATTTCAATGCTTAGAAACAAGGCCTAGGGACCATACTTTCACTAGTGGACACTCTCAACAAAGATAACATAGTTGAACACATAAATATCTATCTTCACTATGCTATTCTAAACTATTCTTTGATGGATAACGAACACTAATCATGTGTAGGGCTACGAAGCACTCCTCAAAGTTCGCATTTCCCCAAACTAGATTGCCCCACACTATCACCTTGAGCGCACTAGATGGTTCCAACAAACACCAACAATTCATAGAGACACTAGCCAAAGAGACACACATAATGCACACACTGTCACTTTCACATCATGGTACAAGGTGTCTCCAGAGATTACAGTAATAAAGCACTAGAGTAGCATAATATATGAAGAACAACATCTACCAATTCAACTAGATACAAAGATCATGATCACATATAGATCACATCATGGGAGAGAGAGGTGAACCACATAGCTATCGGTATAGCCCTCAGCCCCGGGGAAGAACTACTCCCTCCTCATCATGGGAGACAACAACGTCGATGGAGATGGCGGTGAAGATGATGGAGATGGTGGTGGAGTCGATGGAGATGGCTCCGGGGCCACTTCCCCATCCCGACAGGGTGCCGGAACAGATACTTCTATCCCTCAAAATTGGTCTTCGACGACGGCGGCGCTGTGGAACTTTTCTGGGAGAAATGCCGATTCATTTAGGGTTTTCACGTCGGAGGCTCTTTATAGGCGGAGGGGCGATGTCAGAGGGCATCATGGTGGTCCACACCACCTGGTGGCACGGCCAGGGGTGGACCCGCACCATCCTATGGTGTGGCCAGCCCCTGGCTCCCCTCTGAGTCTCCTTTGGACTCCGTCTCGTGTCGGGAAAAATAGGAACTTCAGGCTTTGTTTCATCCAATTCCGAGAATATTTTCTGTGTAACTTTTCTAAAACACAAAACAGCAGAAAACAGGGAACTGGCACTATGGCATCTCGTTAATAGGGTAGTTTCAGAAAATGTATTAAAATGCCACGAAGTGTAACAAAACACAAAGCAAATGGTGCATAAATAAGCATGGAGCATCAAAAATTATAGATACGTTTGAGACGTACCATGCTCTCATACATAGCTTTGTGTCCGGAGGTAGTGTGTCAATTAAGGTCAATGATGACACATGCCATTACTTTTAGACAAAAAAGGGCTAAGACAAGGCGACCCATTATCACCCATGTTATTTAACATTATGGCCGATATATTAGCCATTATGATTGAGCGTGCAAAGATTGATGGATAGTTTGGAGGAGTGATTCCTCATCTTGTTGATGGAGGTTTATCAATCCTGTAATACAACAATGATACGATTCTTTTTAGGGAACATGACTTGGAAAAGGCTCAAAATCTGAAATTGATACTTTCACCTTTTGAGCAACTATCAGGTCTAAAAATTAACTTCCATAAGAGTGAATTGTATTATTTTGGCGAGGCTCAAGATTTAGACCCAGTTGTATGATGAGTTATTCGGCTACAACTAGGGTAAGTTTCCAATTAGGTATTATGGTATCCTGATCCACTTTCAGAGATTAACAAATGTTGAATGGAAAGTCATTGAGGAAAGACTGTTGCATTTAAGTAGTTGGAAAGGAAAATTGTTGTCCATAGGAGGAATACTAGTTCTCATAAATTCAGTCATGTCAAACACTGTACTATATATGTTATCCTTTTTCCTTCTGCCAAAAGGAGTCTTAAGTAGATTGGATTTCTTCTAATCAAGATTCTTTTGGCAGGGTGATAGTGAAAATAAAAAGTATAGACTGGCCAAGTGGAGTGTGGTTTGCCTCCCAAAAGACCAAGGGGGACTCGGTATTCAAGACCTTGAGGTGAAGAATACAACCCTTCTTGGGAAATGGCTCTTCAGATTGTTGACTGGGGATGGGGTTTTCCAAACACTTCTTAGACGAAAATACGTTGGCTCAAAAGCTTTCTCACAGGTTTTTTGGAAACTTGATGATTCACACTTCTGGGCTGGTCTCATGGCAACGAAAAAGCATTTTTTTGGCCATGGAAAATTTTCAATTAAGGATGGGTCTGAGGTACATTTTTGGGAGGATAAGTGTCTTGGTGCTACTACACTCCGAGAACAGTAGCTAGCATTGTATGTTATTGTGTGTCATAAGGGTGATACAATTGCCCATGTTTTGATGTCTAACCCTACAAACGTGACGTTCAGGAGGAATTTATACGATCCTAGACTTGTTTCTTGGGAGGCCTTGCTTCCACGCTTGGCTCATGTCCAATTAACAGAAGGGAAAGATGAATTCCATTGGAATCTTCATGAGAGTGATAAATTCTTAGTTGCTTTTATGTACAATTCTCTGATCTTACCAGACTTACCAGTTTTAGATAACATGAAAATTTGGAAGATGAAGAAACCGCTTAAAAAAATTGTATGGTATCTTCGCCGAGGGGTAATTTTTACTAAAGATAATCTTATTAAGCAAAATTGGCATGGGAGTATGATGTGTGTTTTTTCCAATGCAACTTTGCATGTTCCATATGGTCAGTCATCCAAGCAGCTTCAGGCCTGTATCCACCAACTAGCATTGCCAATATCTTTGAGAATTGGTTAAGTGGTATCAATTACAAGTACAGAATTCTTCTTAGGGTGGGAGTGATGGCATTAATTTTTTCGCTATGGCTATGTAGAAATCACAAAAAAAAATCTTTCTTGCGGGTAATCTATAGATGTACGGGCACTCTCCATCTATGGTCACAACTTCATCGCATGGAGGACCATGATCTCTTTTGGGAGGTGTGTATGCCTCTGGAAGATACAGCGAGAGACCTCTTTTCATTGTATAGATGGCAGCATAATCGATGGATTGTCCCTCCGCCAGCTTAGGCGTCTTACAATTTCTCATTCTGGTGGGAGTGCAAGTGCAAGTTCAAGAGGAAAAGAGACGTTGCCCAGCTCAGAGAACAGGCAAAACAATCGGTCTCCATGCTAAAGGTCTTTGCTAGTGATGCTGGTGGGAGTGTTGCTCAACCTAGTCACTACGACTTTGCTGCTGAGGCTGGTTTGACTCTTTCTCAATTGATGTCCGGAGATATCCCAACGGCGCCTTTAGCATGAAAATATGAAAAGGGTAAGAGCATGGTCCCACCTGGGAATGAAAGGACTATATCATCACAAATGCAAAGATTGCATGAGTGGTACATGGATGCTGCAAAGGGCGCGTGTCGATGGATTTCGTGTCGCAAGAACACGGGGTACCACGCGACGGACCCAAAGATTCGAACACAGGGGCTGAACGCGTGAGATCTAGGATCGCAACGAAGCACAGTGACGGAAGCCTCGAGCTGTCGAACGCACTTCGCACTGCAGAGAGAGAGAGACGCCGAGCTTTACCCAGGTTCAGGGCCCTCGTGGTGAGGTAACACCCCTACTTCCTGCCTTCTTGTATTGCAACGCGACACCTCGCAAGGAGTACAAGGTCTTGGTTACAAAGTTCTAGCTGGCCAGAGGTTGAAGAAACTGCGTGCCCAGCTAGCAACTTGGAGAAGATCAGATCCCATCTAAGGGGTGGTCTCCCCTCCTTTTATAGCGCCAAGGTCCTCCTTCCCCTTATCTTCTTGGGGAAGGGGTTGCCACACACACGGCCAAGGAAGGTGGACAGCTGTAGGCTACACTCTTCTGTAGACGTGGTCTTCGTAAGGTAGTGGCACTGGTCCACAGGAGTGGGTGGAGGAAGCTGACGTCTTCCTCTGGCGCCCTGCACCGTCCACGCTATTTTTAGGGGGGTGGCCAACAACCACTGTGCCGCTTTGGGCAGGCACAGCAAAAGTTGGTCTCCTCCCTGTCGGGGGTAGCGTGGGCGGTACGCGGTCTTCTGTCCTTCATCTTCTTGCTCCACACGCCAACGTGCTGAGCTGGCGTGGACTTGGTCCCTCTCCTCACCAGCGGGGGCTCGTGAGGAGGTCTTCTGGTCCTTAGCGTTTTCTACCGTCGTTCTCCTCACGAGGCGCCTCCTCGTGAGGGTCTTCTCCGTAGCTTGGGTCGTTGGTTCTCCCCTGGGCTGAAGATGGGCTGATGATGGGGCCCAGGAGCAGGTGGACTGGGATACCCCGGTATCCAGAACACCGATAGTAGCCCCCGGGAGCCCGGCCCGCAAACGCGCCCTCTTGAGGAAGCGAAGGGCCGGGGGCCCCCGAAGCTGTTGGGCCCTCCGACGTCATGCATCAACCACGCGGTCAGAGGACCATGTGAAGAAGCAGA
The DNA here is from genome assembly GCA_007115705.1 of Dactylis glomerata. NCBI lineage: Eukaryota > Viridiplantae > Streptophyta > Magnoliopsida > Poales > Poaceae > Dactylis > Dactylis glomerata. The sequence goes on from QXEO01000721.1 coordinate 457,304, forward strand.
GGCTCCGGACACGTGGCGAGGCCGCAGCTGGAGAGGCGAAGCGGCGGGCAACGCTGCAGTCTCTGAGGCGTCAAACCGTCATGATGGCACGTCGCTTCACTGCGGAGCGCTGCGTCGACGCTTCGATTCCCGTGCTGAGATTTGATGCATCGACGCCGGATGCCCCCCTTAAATAGAGTCTCCTCGAGACCTCCGGCACTTCACCTCCTTCCTCCAGTGCCAGCTCTCCCTCCACGCCCCCAAGCTGATGGACCCCTTCGCCTCCGCCGCTGGACCAAGCTCTGGGGCCAAGCGCCGCGGGCGCCCCCTAGGCAGCGGGATCAAGGTGAAGATCCTGGCCCGATGGACGCCCGGCGCTGGCGGCCCCCTTCGCATTGGAGCGCCGAGGCAGGACGAGGCGAATCGCACTGCCTCGGGGACCTCCGGCGCCCTGACCCTCAGGGGTCCCGCGCGTGGAGGCGCTCTGAACTCGCCGTCACCGCTGGCGGCGGCGCCTTCTCCCCGCGCCCCGAGGAGCGTGGACCGAGTCCTCCGGGAGGTAGAGGCCGCCCTGGGCCCTCCTCCCCCTGCTGCAGATCCTCCGGCCCCGCCGACGAATGGGGTGGTTGCCACTCCGCGCCACCTGGCGATGGCGATGCTGGGACCCCTCACCGGCCTGGGGTCCCGCTTCCTGGAGCTCCTCGTCATCGTCGACGCCCCAGGCTTCAGCTCCCTCCGGTTGCCCGACGCTGTGCGGAGGGTGGTTTACGCCCCTGGCGCGGCTGCCGGGGAGATTGCCCTGGGGGAGTAGAGCAGGCCAGATCTCCTCTGGCCTGTGGACATCCTCCTCGGGGTGGGCGGCAACACCGTCCTCTCCGGCCGCTGGAGGGCCTTCGCCCTCGGCCATCGCCTCCACGTCGGCGACCACCTCGTCTTTCGCTTCAAGCTGGGAACGTTGGAGGCTTCGGTGCAGATCTTCACTGCCGGTGGCGTCCGCTGCACCTACCCCCAGCCCGCGGCGCAGTGAAGAGGAGGTCCCAGCACGGTAGTCTTCTGGGGAGGGAGCTAGTCTCCTCCCCTCTTTTGTTGTGTAGTCCTCGCCGGCGGGGTATGCCCCACCGTGCCTTTGCTCCTTCCTTTGATGGGATTACTTCAATGAAGTCCGCTTTTTAGTTGTCTTGCATTTCGCTTCTCAATGCTCTTCATTGTCCTGGTCATTCGCACGCTCGAGAGCCCTGGTGAGCTGTTAGCATCGACGGGAGGCCTTCCTTCGCCTCAGAGCTCAAGAAGGGGTCGGCGCCGACGACACATTGGACGATTCCTGAGACAAGAAGTTGAAGAAAGAGTTGGAAAAGAAAAAACCCCAAATCCCTGAAAACAGAAAAACAAGTCGATAAAACAAACGAAAAAAGAAGGCGAATAAGATGCCCCTTTGACCGGCACAGGGACCTTCTCCGTCGTGGAGGAGCACGACACTATCTGTGCCAGTAGCTAAGAGCAAATTGCTGTGCGTGGTGATTCACGGGGCCTTCCTCGTCATTGAGGGAAGCTGGACCCTCATGGACGTGAAAACGTCGACGCTTAAGAGAGCCCAGAGACCATCGACACCTTGCAAGGGTTGCTCGCGAGGTGAAGGGCCTGGCGCGGACCTCCGGATCTGCGTCTCCTTCGCAAGATGATCAGAGCGGCCTTGGTCTTCAATAATCCTGCCACGTTAGGCCTTCCTCAATAGAGGGAATCTTCCTGCGGATGCTTGTTGCATCGACGCATTCTTGCCTCCTCGTGAGGGTTGCCCACGAGGGGTAGGTCCTTAGCGGGTGCCTTGGGCACACCTTGGACTTGTCCTTACGGGTGCCTTGGGCACACCTTGGACTTTCCTTGAAGATTTTTTATTTTCTGATGTACTTCGCGAGGAACTAAGCACTATGGGTATTTGGAGGTGATCGATAACAGGGCCGTCGCCCCCGACCAGAGCTCACTACCTTCGGGTTTTTCGGGCTCGCTGTTTTCCGGGCGAAGGCCCCAGCATAGACACCGTGCCTAGCCCCCTTCCGCGTGGAGTACAATAGAAAATAAATGGACTTCATGCCATTTTAATGTCATGCTGAAGCAGAGGCGCTATGTTGCGCGATAACTTAATATCAGTGCTTAAGAGCAGTTTGAGCTGATACAATTGCCGTGAGAACAGTCTTTATCTCCTCGTGAGGAACCTAAGGGTAGAACTTTTGCAGATGAGCTATGTTCCATGGGTTCCCCACCGGCATGCCTTCTGCGGTTTCCAGCCACGCCGAGCCTGGCCTGGCGATGTGCACCACCTTGAAGGGTCCTTCCCACATTGGAGACAGCTTGTGCAGGCCCTCGCGAGAGAGTATTCTCCTCAGCACCAGGTCGCCAACCTCCAGAGTCCTTGCTCGAACATGGAGGCTATGGTAGCGGCGTAGTCCTTGCTGGTACCTCGTGGTGTGGAGCGCGGCTTGGCACCAAGCTTCTTCGAGCGGGAGGAGACGGTCCTTGATGAGGTCCTCTTGGCGAATTTCGTCAAAGGCGAGCACTCTTGGTGATCCAAACTTGACATCGGTGGGAAGAATAGCCTCCACCCCATAGACCAGGAAGAAAGGGGTCTCTCCAATGGGCTTTGTGGCGGTAGTCCTGATGGACCACAAGATGGATTGGAGGTTGTCTAACCATTTTTTGCCGCAGGCTTCGAGCTTGGCATTGAAGCTTTTCGTCTTGAGTCCCTTGAGGACCTCGGCGTTAGCATGCTCGGCTTGGCCATTGCTCCGGGGGTAGGCTACGGAGGCGAAGCAGATCTTGATGCCCGCCGATGCACAGTACTCCCGGAATAGTCCGCTGGTGAACTGGCTGCCGTTGTCAGTGATTATGCCGTTAGGCACACCAAAACGACAGACCAGCCCACGGATGAACTTGACTACGGACCTGGCCGGGATGGTGCACACCGGTTCCACCTCCACCCACTTGGTGAATTTGTCGATGGCGACGTAGAGGTAGCGGTAGCCCCCTTGCGCTCTGGGGAACAGACCAAGGATGTCCAGCCCCCAAACTACAAAGGGCCAAGTGAGTGGGATGGTTTGCAGCTCCTGCGCCGGCTGGTGGATCTGCTTAGCGTGGAATTGGCACGCCTCGCACCTCTTGACCATCTCCGCCGCATCCCCGAACACTGAGGGCCAGTAGAAGCCGCTTCGATACGCCTTTGCGGCTAGGGTTGTAGCAGAAGCATGATGGCCACACTCGCCGGCGTGGATGTCCCTGAGAAGCTCCTGGCCTTGGTGAGTAGATATGCACTTTAGAGCGACGCCGTTTGGGCGACGCCGGTACAAGTCACCATCCTTGACACAGTAGCCCGAAGCTTGGCGCATGATCCTTTCGGCCACCTCTTCATCCTCGGGAAGCCTGCTGCTGGTGAGGAAGGCCTTGAGCTCGAGAATCCAATCCACTCCCTCCTACCGTGCCAACGCCAGAAGGACGCGGTCACCCAAAGGTGGCCCGCAATCTGGAGCCCCCTGCTCCGGCGGAGGTGGCAGGGCAGGTGGAGGGTCTGATCCAGATGATGGTGGAGAAGCGGACGGCTTGAAGAGACGCTCCTCAAAGATGCCGGCAGGTTGTGCCAGGCGGTGAGAGGCGCGCTTGGCGATCTCGTCGGCTTCCACATTTTCTCCTCTCGGGATGTGCTTCAGCTCCAAACCTTGGAAGCATTTTTCCATCTTTCGATGCTCCTCGAGATAGGCCGCCATGTGCTCGTCCTTTGGAGTGTAGCTCTTGTTCGAGAAGTTCACAACCAGCTATGAATCTCCCTTGACGATGAGGCGCTTGATGCCCAAAGCGTTTGCCGCCCTTAAGCCAGCGAGTAGTCCTTTGTATTCCGTGATGTTGTTGGAGACCTTGTGCTCAGGCTTAAAGCAGAGCTGTATGGCATAGAAGAGCTTGTCTCCAGAGGGAGAGGTTAGGACAGCACTAGCTCCCGCGCCGGGGAGGTTGAAGGCGCCGTCGAAGTGCATGACCCAGAGGCCTAGGGCCTCCTCTCCTAGGAGCGTTGACTCCACCTCTGGAGGCTCGTCGGCAAACTGATCGGTCCACTCCGCAGTGAACTCGGCCAAAGCCTTGCTCTTGATTACCTTTGTAGTTTCGAAGGAGATCTCGAAGGGTTGAAGCTCCACGGCCCATTCCGCCACCCGCCCGGTGACGTTGGGATTACGTAGGATGGTCTCCAGGGGACGATCGGTTACCACCTTTATCGGGTGACCCTGGAAGTAGTGGTGTAGCTTCCATGAAGCGATGAGCAGGGTGTAGAGAAGCTTTTGCTGCATGGTGTAGCGCTCCCGAGTGTCACGTAGCACCGTGCTGACGAAGTATACGGGCTTCTGCACCTTGGTGACACCCTCGGGAGGTTCCTCCTCGGGAGGCCTTTGAGCGTTGCTCTGAGAGAGTGGCTCGGTCGACGGAGAGGTGGCGGGCAGCTCCTCTTGAGGAACGGGAGGTGCAGCGGCCTCTTCCTCGTGAGGTGCCCCCAGACCGGGAGGGTCGACCTCTTCCTTGGCGATCACCTTTGCGTCTCGCTCCGCCACGAGTACGGCACTTGCGGTCCTTGGAGTTGCCGCGATGTAGAGTAGCAAGGGCTCGCGGACTGCTGGGGCAACCATGATCGGTGGGCTCGTGAGGTACCTTTTCAACTCAGCGAAGGCCTTGTCGGCTTCTGGAGTCCACTCGAACTTCCCAGCGTGCTTCATGAGCTTGAAGATAGGCAAGGCTTTCTCCCCACTCCTCGCGATGAAGCGCCCCAGGGCTGCCATGCACCCCGCGAGGTGTTGCATCTCCTTGAGATTGCATGGCGGACGCATTTCTTCGATGGCCTTGACCTTGTCAGGGTTCGCCTCTATCCCGCAATGGGACACGAGGAACCCCAATGCTGCGTGTGGTGGTGTGTAGTTGACGTGGAAGCAGACTGTCCTTGTGCGTGGTGGATAACCAGCCCGTTGGGAACCCCAAGAGGAAGGTATGATGAATATAGCGGTGAGTTTTCCCGCAGTTAAGAAACCAAGGTTTAATATCGGTCAGGAGAGGAGAGACAATGACGACTGAAGGTGATGCTTGCTAGTTTGTGACAGCAACGGACAATTTATATATGGCGCCTCGTCCAAGCTTTGCTTGCTAGCTGCAACGTGGAACCTGCACACACACAAACAAATACTTTGTTCCCAACTTGCGATGAGGTTGTCAATCTCACCGGTTTGCTTGAAACAAAGGTTATGAGCGTATCGAGTGGAAAACAATATAGTATGCGAGTAAAGTAAATAGTACGAGTAAAGTAAACAGGTGATAGCAATATGATGGAAATAGGACCGGGGTCCACAGTTCACTAGTGGTGTCTCTCCATAGATAAAATAACACATGCTGGGTAAACAAATTACAGTTGGGCAATTGATAGAATAAAGATAACGTGATATGTCAAGAAGATCACTATGAGATTTACTCTGGGCATTACAACAAAATACATAGACCGCCATCCAACTGCATCTATGACTAATAATCCACTCCCGGGGATATCAATCCGAACACCCTAGAAGTATTAAGTTGCGAACAACATATAATTGCATTAAGCAAAGTGTGTAATGTAAACAAAGCATATGCCCTTGAGCATATGAATGTTGTTTTCTCCCTAGTAGCAATAGCACATCTACCACCTTAGAGGTTTCTGTCACTCCCCCAGGTGAAATAGAGGCATGAACCCACTATCGAGCATAAATACCCCCTCTTGGAGTCACTAGCAACTACTCAGCCAAGATAGCCACTAACAACGGAGAGCATGCAAGATCATAAACAACATAGAGATAACAAAAGATAATATTTAGTACAGCAACTTAATCATAAACACCAATATTCATCGGATCCCAACAAACCAAACATGTAGAATTACATAACGGTGATCTCAATCATGTAGGGCAGCTCATGAGATCTAAACATGAAGCAAATGGTGGAGAAGACAACCATCTAGCTACTGCTATGGACCCATAGTCCAAGGTAGACTACTCACTCATTGCTCCGGAGGCAAGCATGGCGATGAAGAAGACCTCCGGTGGCGATTCCCCTCTCCGGCAGGGTGCTGGGAAGAGCTTCTGAACCCTCCCGATCTTCGGGTCAACGGCGGCGGCGGATCGCGATGTGTTCTGGAAAACTGATCGGGTACTTAGGTTTTTCTCATCAGGGGGTCTTTATAGGCGAAGGGGCATCGTCAGAGGAGGGGCCAGGCGCCCTCACACGGGGGTGGCGCGGGCCAGGGGCTGGCCACGCTGCCCCTGTGTGTGGGCCCCTGGTACCTCTCCTCCTACTCTCCTTCGGATCTCTGGAAGCTTCCGAGTAAAATAAGACTTCAGGAACTTGTTTCGTCCAATTCCGAGAATATTTCCTGTGTATCACTCTGGAACACAAAAACAGCAGAAAACAGGAAACTGGCACTGTGGCACTTCGTTAATAGGTTAGTTCCGGAAAATGCATAAAAATGCCACTAAGTGTAACGAAACAATAGGCAAATGGTGTAAAAATAAGCATGGAGCATCAAAAATTATAGATACGTTTGAGACGTATCAAGCATCCCCAAGCTTAACTCCTGCTCATCCTCGAGTAGGTAAGTGATAACAAAAGAATAATTTTTGAGGTGACATGCACCTACACAATCTTGATCATATATGTAAGCATTGGTGAGCTGGGATCAATAGAACTTAAAACATGGGCATGAAGATATAATCATGACAATAAGAACTTAGCAACCATGTTGGAAACATGCAAATGAACACAAACAAAAGATCATGAAAATAAAACAATGAAAGTCAAACGTGTGTTCAAATCATAAGGAAAAACATACAAAAGGTTTTCAGCTTGTCCTTCAAAGAGAGCAAAACATAAATGCATAGGACACCTTCAAGTTTAAGAGGGCGACTAGATACAAATAATTTAAGAACCAGTGAAACCAACAATATGAATCAATCAATGAACTTTGGGACAATGCATATCACACTAAGAATGACAACTATGCTCTCTTAATGGTGCATAAAGAAAGAAGGTGGTGACTCAACATAAAAGTAAAAGAAAGGCCCTTCGCAGAGGGAAGCAGTGATTGCAAGTTTTATAACCTTCAAAAATTATGGTACTTACCGGCTTTGAGCTCTCATTGCCCCCATCATAAGCATCTTGAATGGTTAAAGTTAATGCGAGAACAATTATGATGCATATGCTTGACAAATCATAAGTTGAAAACCTCGTGCCCCGTGAATACGAGTACCCAAACCTCATGCTACTTTACTTAGAGTCCCAAGCAAGGCTCTTGTCATTGTAAGTATATGCATATCATTGAGAACCGCCAATGGGGTACCTCCGTGCCCGATGACATGGAACAAGCCCACACCAAAATGACAGGACAAGCAGACAATGAACACCTCGACATCTCTTTTATTTGCCTTTTGTTTAGCTTTTTATTATGAGATGCATCGTCGAATGTTCACCATGGGTATGCTGCAAATTTCCACCATGAATTATGCATGGCTTAGATTGGCGGCCCGGCGTTTCCCTAACACATATACAAACTCCATGATCCCCACAAGATTCCCCATTCATTTCACACCGCGGGCATCCATAAACAAAAGATCACGATATCAACTCAAATAAGAAGTGCAATGTTGAAAGCTTGCCCCATGATAGCATGGATGGGCTAGAATCCAACTTACAACTTGCAAGCATAACAACTCAACATAAGAGACCACAATGTCAAATTTTTAAGAATAGAAAAAAGTAAAGTGTGCCTTCCGGTTCATGAGAGCTTTACTGACCGAATTTCGCATAATACTGGTAAGAGTTTAATTTGAAGAGAAAATAAAAGCAAGTCAAATTTACTTGGAATAGCAAATTGCTAGTAGGTATGTATGGTGGACACTTTGGAAAACTTTGGCTTTTAGGAGTTGGATGCATGAGTAGAGCTCATACTCAGTAAAAGGCGAGGGCTAGCAAAAGACTGGGAGCGACCAACTAAGAGAGCAATAATGGCCATAATCATGCAAAGTGACAAAGCGACATTAAAAGAAGCATAAGATGGCATCAAAAGTCAAAAACTAAATGATCATGAAGGCTATTGGCGACTTTGTAAGAGTCTAACATGTGTGAGCATGCGCCAAGTCAACCCAAATAAAGCATCAAGGAGAAAACCAAAATAATGCTTCCATACAATAAAAACAACGCATGATTTTTTCAAAGGCTCATTAAGCAATCTCAATTGTTTGAGACAAGTCATGCTACAGCAAAACCACTAAGCATACTATCAAAAAGACATCAAGCATGACATGAAAAATCCTAAGCCACAGTCTACACAACCTCCTTCTTGTACCACTATTTTGCACAAAGCTTTTTCTCTTTTCCAACACCATTTGAAATTTTTAAAGACACCTCTTTTGATGAAAACCAATAAAGATCAGAGGAAAAAATACACCTTGATGAAAAGATATGACAAGATCTGAATGCAAATCAAGGCGAAAACGAAAACCAAAAGCAGTAGCAGAAAAAGAATAACACTCGATGAACGATAAGAGTGAAAAACTGAGCGTTCTTTGCAAATGAAAACAAGCAACTTCTCCAAAAGAAATTTGTTGGGGTCCAACCATTTATTGCAGCAAACAAAATAACTAAACCAACTAAGAAAACTAAAACAATTGACGCTCCAAGAAAAACACATCGTGCATGAAGCAATAAAAATATAGTGTTATGAAAGGTGACCTGATTTTTGCCGATGAAGAAGGGGTGCCTCAGGGGCATCCCCAAGCTTTGACGCTTGTACTTCTTGGATATTTCTTGGGGTGATGCATGGGCATCCCCAAGCTTGAGCTTTTGTCCATTCTTCAACTCATCTCATCATTCTCCAATCCCTACACTTGAAAACTTCCTTCATACAAAACTAAACACAATTCTATTAGCAACATTAGTGCAAGCATAACATATAATCAATCCTCTATTTGCTTCAGGTTTCAACTCAAAACCACCACATATATAGCATATACTACTGTAGCAACCTCCCCAAAAGTTCCATGATCAAAAGAACTCAAAAGAAAGCGATAAAGTGGCAAACACAAATATTGGCAGAAATCTGTCAAAACTGAACAGCTGACAAAGGTCGAATTTTTTAGGGATTTTATGTTGCTCAAATCAAAAATTGTTCAACTAAGAAAAGTTTGGATATAACCTGGGGCATATGCACAAGAAATCGCAGGTCCAAAAGATAAACAGATAATGTTCACGAATTTTTACAGTGAAGCACCGAAAACAGTTTTAGGGCAGCAACATCCCCAAATCTTTACCTCACTCAAATTAGAGGCTTCTCTTGGCACAAAAACGAAATAAACAAGATAAGGAGTGGTCATTACGGTAGTAATGACTTACAAGACTCAAAGAAAAGAAAAAGTACTGAAAAGAAAACATTGGGTTATCTCCCAAGAGTGCTTTTCTTTAACGCCTTTGAGCTAAGCGCAGAAAATTGCGAATCAAGTAATATCAAGAGATGAAGCATCAAGCTCATAATTTGCTCTAAGAATAGAGTCAAAAAGTAATTTCTTTCTTTTCCTAGGGAAGTGTTCCATATCTTTCTTAAGTGGGAATTGATACTTGATAGTGCCTTCCCTCATATCAATGATAGCACCTACAGTTCGAAGAAAGGGTCTTCCCAAAATAATAGGACATGAAGCATGGCATTCAACGTCCATAACAAGAAAATCAATGGGAACAAGGTTATTGTTAACCACAATAAGAACATCATTAATCCTTCCCAAAGGTTTCTTCTTAGCAACATCAGCAATAGGAATATCAAAATAACACTTTTCAAGCGGTGGTAAATCAAGCATGTCATAAATCTTTCTAGGCATGATAGAAATACTAGCACCTAGATCACATAAAGCATGGCAATCATAACCATTAACATGCATATCAATGATGGGTTCCCAACCATCTTCTAACTTCTTGGGAACAAAGGCTTTTTGCTTCAACTTTTCATCCCTAATCTTTATGAGAGCATTAGTAATATGCTTAGTAAAAGCAATATTTAAAGAACTAGCATTGGGAGTCAAAGCAAGCTTTTGCAAGAACAAAATTACTTCAGATATATTGCATCCATCAACATAAAAATCATTAAAAGAAATAGAGCTATCATCTCCCACACTCCGAAAAATTTCAGCACTCTTTTGAGAAAAAGTTTTGGCAGTTTTAGGCTTTTTAACACAAGGAGTGGGAGTTTTCTCTACACCAATCAAAGTAAGAGGATTGCTACCAGTAGGAGCAACATCATTAGAGGTAGTAATAGTACATACCTTCATCTCTCTAGCCATCTCATCTTCTATTTCCCACCTGGCATGCAATTCCGCTAACAATCTAATATTTTCATCAATTCCAACTTGGATAGCATTAGCGGCAGCAACAACATTGCTCTCTTTCACGTTATTAGGAAACACTTTTAATTTCAGAAGTTCAACATCATGAGCAAGGATATCAACTTTAGAAGCAAGAATATCAATTTTGCCTAACTTTTCCTTAACAGACTTGTTAAAAGCAGTTTGCTTACCGATAAAGTCCTTGAGCATTACCTCAAGCTCGGAGGGCGCGGCCCTAGTGTTGTTGTAGGAATTACCATAAGAGTTACCATAACCATTACCATTGGTAGAAGGATACAGCCTATAATTGTTACTAGCAAAATTGTTCCTATAAGCATTGTTGTTAAAATTATTGTTTCTAATGAAATTCACATCAACATGCTCTTCTTGAGCAACCAGAGAGGCTAAAGGAACATTATTAGGATCAACATGAGTCCTATCATTAGCAAGCATAGCCATAATGGTATCAATATTATCATTCAAGGAAGAGGTTTCCTCAACAGAATTTACCTTCTTACCTTGTGGAGCTCTCTCGGTGTGCCATTCAGAATAATTTACCATCATGTTGTCGAGTAGCTTTGACGCGGCGCCCAAGGTAAGGGACATAAAAGTGCCTCCAGCAGCTGAATCAAGTAGGTTCCTTGAAGAAAAATTCAGTCCTGCATAAAAAGTTTGGATAATCATCCAAGTAGTCAGTCCATGAGTGGGGCAATTCTTTATCATAGATTTTATTCTTTCCCAAGCTTGAGCAACATGTTCATTATCAAACTGAGTAAACTTCATAATATTGCTACGCAAAGCTATACTCTTAGCAGGAGGATAGTATCTACCAATAAAAGCATCCTTACACTTAGCCCATGAATCAATACTATTCTTAGTCAAAGACAGCAACCAATCTTTAGCCTTTCCTCTCAAAGAAAAAGGAAACAACTTGAGCTTAATAGTATCACTATCAACATCCTTATATTTCTGCATCACACATAGCTCAACAAAATTGTTGAGATGAGCTGCAGCATCTTCAGTACTAGCACCAGAAAATTGCTCTTTTATAACAAGGTTCAATAAAGCAGGCTTAATCTCATAAAAGTTTGCAGCAGTAGCGGGTGGTGTAATAGGAGTGCAGATAAAATCACTATTGTTTGTGCTAGTGAAGTCACACAACTTGGTGTTTTCAGGATTGACCATTTCAGCAAAACGAAAGTAAACAAGTAAAAACAGCTACCAAGGATTCTAATTTTTTTGGGTTTTTGATAAAAAGCAATGCAGGTAAAATAAAATAAAGTAAAGCAAAACAAATAACAAAGTAAAGAATGTGTGTGCGAAGAACTCCCCTCGCAGAAGTCTTCTCTTCTCCCCGGCAACGGCGCCAGAAAACTAGCTGCTGCGTGTGGTGGTGTGTAGTTGACGTGGGAGCAGACTGTCCTTGTGCGTGGTGGATAACCAGCCCGTTGGGAACCCCAAGAGGAAGGTATGATGAATAGAGCGGCGAGTTTTCCCTCAGTTAAGAAACCAAGGTTTAATATCGGTCAGGAGAGGAGAGACAATGACGACTGAAGGTGATGCTTGCTAGTTTGCGACAGCAGCGGACAATTTATATATGGCGCCTCGTCCAAGCTTTGCTTGCTAGCTGCAACGTGGAACCTGCACACATACAAACAAATACTTTTGTTCCCAACTTGCGATGAGGTTGTCAATCTCACCGGTTTGCTTGAAACAAAGGTTATGAGCGTATCCAGTGGAAAACAATATAGCATGCGAGTAAAGTAAACAGTACGAGTAAAGTAAACAGGTGATAGCAATATGATGGAAATAGGACCGGGGTCCACAGTTCTCTAGTGGTGTCTCTCCATAGATAAAATAACACATGCTGGGTAAACAAATTACAGTTGGGCAATTGATAGAATAAAGATAACGTGATATGTCAAGAAGATCACTATGAGATTTACTCTGGGCATTACAACAAAATACATAGACCGCCATCCAACTGCATCTATGACTAATAATCCACTCCCGGGGATATCAATCCGAACACCCTAGAAGTATTAAGTTGCGAACAATAGATAATTGCATTAAGCAAAGTGTGTAATGTAAACAAAGCATATGCCCTTGAGCATATGAATGTTGTTTTCTCCCTAGTAGCAATAGCACATCTATCACCTTAGAGGTTTCTGTCACTCCCCCAGGTGAAATAGAGGCATGAACCCACTATCGAGCATAAATACCCCCTCTTGGAGTCACTAGCAACTACTCGGCCAAGATAGCCACTAACAACGGAGAGCATGCAAGATCATAAACAACATAGAGATAACAAAAGATAATATTCAGTATAGCAACTTAATCATAAACACCAATATTCATCGGATCCCAACAAACCAAACATGCAGAATTACATAACGGTGATCTCAATCATGTAGGGCAGCTCATGAGATCTAAACATGAAGCACATGGTGGAGAAGATAACCATCTAGCTACTGCTATGAACCCATAGTCCAAGGTAGACTACTCACTCATTGCTCCGGAGGCAAGCATGGCGATGAAGAAGACCTCCGGTGGCAATTTCCCTCTCTAGCAGGGTGCCGGGAAGAGCTTATGGACCCTCCCGATCTTCGGGTCGACGGCGGCGGCGGATCGCGATGTGCTCTGGAAAACTGATCGGGTACTTAGGTTTTTCTCATCGGGGGGTCTTTATAGGTGAAGGGGCGTCGTCAGAGGAGGGGCCAGGCGCCCTCACACAGGGGTGGCGCAGGCCAGGGGCTGGCCTCGCCGCCCCTGTGTGTGGGCCCCTGGTGCCTCTCCTCCTACTCTCCTTCGGATCTCTGGAAGCTTTCGGGTAAAATAAGACTTCAGGAACTTGTTTCGTCCAATTCCGAGAATATTTCCTGTGTATCACTCTGGAACACAAAAATAGCAGAAAACAGGAAACTGGCACTGTGGCACTTCGTTAATAGGTTAGTTCCGGAAAATGCATAAAAATGCCACTAAGTGTAACGAAACAATAGGCAAATGGTGTAAAAACAAGCATGGAGCATCAAAAATTATAGATACGTTTGAGATGTATCACCCAACAGTTTCCCCGACGGTACACCGAAGGCGCACTTGGCGGGGTTGAGCTTGGTATTTACCTTTCTCAGGTTGACAAATGTTTCCTCCAGATCCTTGATGAAGGTGTGACTATCGCGAGTCTTAACGACGATGTCGTCGGCGTAAGCCTCCGCGTTCCTTCCCATCTAAGCCCCCAAGGCCTTGCGCATGAGCCTTTGGAAGGTGGCTCCTGCGTTCTTTAGACTGAAGGGCATGCAGACGTTGCAGTACACACCACAAGGCGTGATGAAGGTGGTCTTCTCCTTGTCCTCCTTTCCCATCTTGATCTGATGATAGCCAGAGAAAGCATCCAAGAAGCAAAGGAGGTCACAGCCGGCGGTGGAGTCGACGATTTGATCTATCCTTGGGAGCAGATAAGGATCCTTGGGGCAGGCCTTGTTGAGACTTGTGAAGTCCACGCAGAGGTGCCCACTGCCATTTTCCTTTGGGACGACCACCGGATTTGCAATCCAGGTGGGGTGGGCTACCTCGCGTATCAGCTTGGCCTTCTTCAGCTTCTCTATTTCCTTGACTATGAAGTCCTGCTTCTCTTGCACTTGTTTCCTGGTCTTCTGCTTCACGGGGTGTGCCTGAGGGCACACGGCTAAGTGGTGCTCAATCACCTCCCTGGGAACGCCGGGCATATCTGACGGAGTCCAAGCAAACATGTCAGAGTTTGCCCGCAGGAAGGTGACGAGCACGCTTTCCTATTTGGGGGAAAGCCCTGCCCCGATGGTGACGAAGTTTTCGCAGCCCCCAGCCTAAAGCGGGACCTTCTTGGTTGCAGAGCGCTCTTGGGTGAACTGGGGCCTCCTCCCTGAGGGTACCGCTGCTTCCCCAATGCTCATGTCCAGCATCAGATGGACCAGGTCCTCGCTTGGAGTAGGCGACGCAGAGGCGGCGAACTTCATCCCTGTTGAGCCCTGCAGGTGAGGCTCAAGAAAGGCCTTCTTCGCAGCAGCCCGCTGTTGGGATACGAGCTGCTTCTTTCTCGCGAGGTCGCCGGAGTGTTCCAGCAGATCTTCGTCGGCAGGGAACATGGTGGCGGCCTCACGGTAGACATGCTCCACCGACCGGAGAGCATCCTTCTCGTTGCAGCGCACGGTGATCGTGCCGTTGGCGCCCGGGATCTTGAGAACGTTGAAGCCATGGTGTGTGGCTGGCATGAACCTTGCCAGGGCTAGATAGCCGAGAATGGCATTGTATGGCAGCGTGATGTAGGCGATATCGAAGTCGAGGCTCTCGGTCCTCTATTTGTCCCGGGTGCCGAAGGTAACGGGCAGGCGTACCTACCTAATTAGCGTTGTAGACACTTCGGTTACCCCGAAGAATGGTCGGGTTGGCATGAGTCGGTGGTACGGCACCTGCATCTTCTCGAAGATCTTGACCGAGATGATGTTGAGGCCCGCCCCTCTGTCGATGAGAGTGCGATTTACGGTGACGTTGTTGATGGTTGGCGTGCACAAGAGAGGAATTGTGCCCATGCCCCTGGTGGAGGCCGGATGATCCTCCTCGTCAAAGCCGATCTTGCACGTTGACCACTTCATTAGGCGGTTGCCGACGTTGGGCTGTGCCGCCGCGATCTCTCGTGATAGCTGTTTGAAGTGTCGGTTAGACAAAGGAGCCTGAGCTCCACCCAGGAGGCAAGCGGCGAAGTCTCGCGGCTCTTGATAGCCCCCCTCTCCCGACGATCGTTTGCTGGTGGGGGCAGCGGCAGCGGCTCGGGATCGGCTCGAGACAGACCCTCGCGGTGGCGACCTTCCTCGCGGTCGTCGTCGCGGCGATCGCCCCAGGATCCACTCTTGCCGTAGCTGCGGCCACCCCCGCGGCGCTTGGAGACACCATTTTCTTCATGAAACCTCCGGACAAACCAACAATCGTCGGTATTGTGGGTGTCCTTCTTGTGGAGAATGCAGTAGCGGCAACGACGACCTTTGTCACCTTCGGAGCGGTCCTCGTGGTGTTGCTTATGATCTGGCTCTGCCGCGAGGATAGCAGCCTCCTTTCGCTTGGGGTCCTTGGACTTTGGCTTAGGGGGAGGCGCCTCCGGCAGGTTATGCACGAAGAGCCTCCCCTCCTTGGCCTTGGCGCAGCGATCGGTGATCTCGAAGAGCCTGACAATGGAAGTCAACTCATCATTCACGGATAGCTTCTCCCTCATCTTGATGTCGGAGACGCCCGTGGAGAATACGGAGATGACCTCCTCGTTGGAGATCCTGGGGATCTTGTTCCTCATCTGGCTGAAGCGCTGGATATACTGACAAAGCGTCTCGCCCTTGTACTGACGCACCGCCTTAAGATCGTTCTTGGTAGCGGGGCGCTCGTACGTGGGCATGAAGTTGGCAACGAACTGACGGCATAAATCCTTCCATGAAGTCACGGATTCGTGAGGAAGATTCATGAGCCACATTCGCGGAGCATCTTTGAGGGCCATGGGGAACCAATTCGCCATGGCACGCTGATCTCCACACGCGGCCTGGACGGCGACGATGTAGAGTTGGAGGAATTCGACGGGGTTGGTGGTCCCGTCGTAACGCGCGCCGATGTCCGGCTTGAACTTGTCAGGCCAGACGACGTAGCGTTGCTGACGAGTGAGAGCAAGACACCCGGGGTTGTAGATTGGGTCGCCGGGGGTCCTGACGTTCTTGCCAGCTTCGCCGATGTCGTCGATGGCGCGGTCATGATTTTCGCGGCGGCGCTCGAGGGAGACACGTGCGTCTTCCGGAGCGCGTTGGACGATTTGGCAGCTGGGCTCCCCACGCGGCGAAGATGCGGCGCGGGAAACCACCTTCTTGGCCTTGTTGGCCTTCCCATCTCCGGCGCCTGGGGCGCGACGCCCCGCCGCTGGATCTGGGTCTCCCACGCCCTGGGCTCCTCCCTGGGCCGGGTCTTCATTGGCGATGGCGACGAGCTCGGCGATTCGCGCGTGCCACCCCTCACGCCCGTCATCAGTGGGTTGATAGCGCAGCAGCTCCTACGCCATGGCGAGAGCCTGCGCAGGAGACAGCTGACTCCCAGAACGAGCGCGAGAAGTGGTGGTGGCGGTGAAGGAGAGCGAAGGCTCTGTACACCCGGATGGGAGGTAGGACTCCAGATCTTCCTCCTCTTCCTCCTCGGCCGAAGCTTCACAACGACGGAAGATGGGCTCGGTTTGCCCCGGAACAGTGTTGCGACGGCGAAGATGCTCGAGCCTTGCATTGGCGTCGGCCATGTTGAAGCAGATCTAGGAGAAAACACACCACAGCCCCCTACCTGGCGCGCCAAATGTCGATGGATTTCATGTCGCAAGAACACGGGGTACCA
This sequence comes from Dactylis glomerata, assembly GCA_007115705.1. Lineage (NCBI taxonomy): Eukaryota > Viridiplantae > Streptophyta > Magnoliopsida > Poales > Poaceae > Dactylis > Dactylis glomerata. The sequence goes on from QXEO01000721.1 coordinate 474,082, forward strand.
CGCGACGGACCCAAAGATTCGAACGCAGGGGGCTGAACGCGTGAGATCTAGGATCGCAACGAAGCACGGTGACGGAAGCCTCGAGCTGTCGAACGCACTTCGCACTGCAAAGAGAGAGATGCCGAGCTTTACCCAGGTTCAGGGCCCTCGTGGTGAGGTAACACCCCTACTTCCTGCCTTCTTGTATTGCAACGCGACACCTCGCGAGGAGTACAAGGTCTTGGTTACAAAGTTCTAGCTGGCCAGAGGTTGAAGAAACTGCGTGCCCAGCTAGCAACTTGGAGAAGATCAGATCCCATCTAAGGGGTGGCCTCCCCTCCTTTTATAGCGCCAAGGTCCTCCTTCCTCTTATCTTCTTGGGGAAGGGGTTGCCACACACACGGCCAAGGAGGGTGGACAGCTGTAGGCTACACTCTTCTGTAGACGTGGTCTTCGTAAGGTAGTGGCGCCGGTCCACAGGAGTGGGTGGAGGAAGCTGACGTCTTCCTCTGGCACCCTGCACCGTCCACGCTATTTTTAGGGGGGTGGCCAACAACCACTGTGCCGCTTTGGGCAGGCACAGTGAAAGTTGGTCTCCTTCCTGTCAGGGGTAGCGTGGGCGGTACGCGGTCTTCTGTCCTTCATCTTCTTGCTCCGCACGCCAACGTGCTGAGCTGGCGTGGACTTGGTCCCTCTCCTCACCAGCGGGGGCTCGTGAGGAGGTCTTCTGGTCCTTAGCGTTTTTCACCGTCGTTCTCCTCACGAGGCGCCTCCTCGTGAGGGTCTTCTCCGTAGCTTGGGTCGTTGGTTCTCCCCTGGGCTGAAGATAGGCCGATGACGGGGCCCAGGAGCAGGTGGACAGGGATACCCCAGTATCCAGAACACCGACAGCACGCGAGAATTTCTCCTTCCAAAAATCACAAAGGACCACTTCTTAGGTGAAGACTTGATCCATATTGAATTTGATGAATTCTTTTAGCTATTCAATCATGACGCCCTCAACAAATCTCTCGTCAGTTCCTATGTTCTTTAAGTGATTCATTATTTCTATAAGTCTCTAGCTCAGCTCGTTCTTTGCATGTAATTATCCTCACTACGCTATTTATTATGCAGACTAAAGAGTCTGGAATGTAAGCAAAGGAACGACTTCCAAGTTGGATTCTTTGATCCAAATCAAGTTAACGCAGTTGATACGTTGCAAACATATCTATGATTTTTGATGCTCTATGCTTGTTTTATACCAATTGCTTTATGTTTTGTTTACACTTCATGGCATTTTATGCATTTTCTGGAACTAACCTATTAACAAGATGCCACAGTGCCAGTTCCTGTTTTCTGCTGTTTTTGTATTTCAGAAAAGTTATACAGGAAATATTCTCTGAATTGGACAAAATAAAAACCAATTTTTTTATTTATCTGACACGAAGACGAAGTCCAAAGGGGAGACAGAGACCAGCCAGGAGGCGGCCCCACCATAGGGTGGCGCGGCCCCACCCCTGTCCATGCCAGGCCATGGTGCGACCCCCCGGGCGCCCTTTGACATCGCCCTTCCGCCTATATATTCACTTCATCGGGAAAACCCTAAGGGCCTGATCCTCCATCCACGAAAAGTACTGTAAGCTACCGCCGTCGTCGACCCTAGTTTGGGAGAGTCTTGAAGATCTTCCTGGCACCCTGCCGGAGAGGGGAATCATCACCGGAGGCCTTCTTCATCGACATGCCTACCTCCGGAGTGATGCGGGAGTAGTTCACCCTTGGACTATAGGTCCATGTTTAGATCTTGTGAGCTGCCTACATGATCAAGATCATCTTTATGTAATTCTACATGTTGTGTTTGTTGGTATCCGATAAATATTGAGTACTATGTCAAGTTGATTATTGATCTATCATTTCTTTGTTATTTGTGATCTTGCATGCTCTCCATTGTTAGTAGATACTTTGGCCAAGTAGATGCTAGTGACTCCAAGAGGGAGTATTTATGCTCGATAGTGGATTCATGCCTCTAGTAATCTGGGAGAGTGATAATAACTGCTAAGGTTGTAGTTGTGTTGTTGCTACTAGGGAAAAAACAACAATCTTTTGTTCAAGGATAATTGTATTGTTTACATTACACACTTTGCTTAAGGCGATAATATGTTGCTTGCAACTTAATACCCAAAGGTTGTTCGGATGATATCCCGAGGGTGGATTATTAGTCATAGATGCAGTTGGATTATGGTCTATGTATTCTATTGTAATGCCCAAATGAATATCATAGTGATATTCATGTCATGTACATGCATTGTTATGCATTCTCTATTTTGTAAATTGCCCAACTGTAATTTGTTCACCCAGCATGTTGTTTATCTTTATGGAGAGACACCTCTAGTGAACTATGGACCCCGGTTCATTCTTTTACATTTATATTACCATCTACTGCAACCACTGTTTACTTTCCGCAAATATTATTTACTTCACTGCAAACAAACATCTCTTTCCACACTATACGTCTAATCCTTTGTTTTCAGCAAACCAGTGAGATTGACAACCTCACTGTAAGTTGGGGCAAAGTAGTTTGGTTGTGTTGTGTGCAGGTTCCACGTTGCTGCCGGGGCCGACCACGCGCCATCAACTGTCTTCTGCCGCCCTGTCAAAAGTTAGCTAGCAACAACCTTCAGAAGTGATTTCTTTCTCCTACTGGTCGATTAAACTTGGGTTTCATACTGAGGGAAAACTTGCTGCTGTGCTCATCATACCTTCCTCTTGGGGTTTCCCAACGGGTCCTGTGAGACATCAAGACTATTTTCTGGCGCTGTTACCGGGGAGAAAGAGGATTTCTGCAAGGGGAGTCTCTCACTTCCAATCTCTTTACTTTGTTATTATTTTGCTTAGTTTCTTTACTTTATTTTGTTTGCTTCCTTATATCAAAAATACAAAAAAAATTACTTCCTTTTATAGTTGGTATTTTGTCACCTTATTTTTGGTTCATTATGTTAATCCCTGAGTACATTTTGAAAGACTTATCAGTAGGTAGTGGTTCTATAATTGGGAAAGATAACATTGAAGAATTCTTTAATCATGTCAGTAAGCACAAGGATATAGAGGATAGATCCCTTAGCAGAACTTGTTCCTAATTATGAAACTGTTGTGGCCTACTTAGTGCACATGTTGGAGGCTAGGTTTGTTAACCTTAACCCCATAATACAGCAAATGTTTCTTAAACTTCATGATATTGAAGACCCTGAAAAGAGAGATTTTATTTTTGGAAACTTTGCGTAAAGAATTTAGAGATGTTGTTATAGAAGCTAGGAAAGTCTTTGATCGTTTTAATATGCTAGGCCCATGTGTAGATGTTATTGGTACACTTGAAAAGATAGACAAAACCAAACCCAAAAAGGGGGAGGAAATCAAAATACCAATACCTTTTAAACTCTTAGGAATGCATGAAGCTTTGAAAAAGGATTTTGATTGGATTGTTCCTCAAAACCCATTTGATGAAAGTAGTGAACCCAAGTGACATGGGTATGCCCTTCGGGTACTCGTGGATTAGTATACCAGGTCTGGCCCATTAAGGAGGTGGACAAGTACAAGGACTCGAAGATTGACTTGGAGACGAAGAAGGAAGATTCTAATCTGTATTTGACTAGGACACTTATAAACTCTTGCCCGGTTGCATATATAAAGCCAGGCAGGGGCGCCCCTAGAGAGATATCTAAAACAATTTACATCAAGAGATAGAAGATATAAGATAGATTAGACATAGATTAGGTACAAAACTCCGCCTACGGCGGCTCTATGTAAACACCATTGTGATCATATACTAGATTGCTAGCATGATGTAGCGATCCTCCATCGCGGGGACGTGAACCTGGGTACATCGTGTGCCAATCTCGATCCCGGAATCTTTAGTCATTGCTCTTCCCCTGATCCTAAGTCCTTCATCTAGGGTATTTGTCGAGTTTAACCCTCGTCAATTGGCGCCGACCGTGGGGATCGCGGCGATTGATTTTATCATCCGGGCGGGATCCTTCAATTTTTTCGTTTACAAGATCAGCAAATTTTGCGGCTACTGATGGCAGCAGTAGCCAGTTCGCATCTCGCAAGATCAATCTTCGCCTATGGCAACAAGCATGGAATTATTTGAAGGTTCCGACGGATCGCAGTATTCGCTGGTTCACCGCATCTCTGAAGAAGAAAATTCGAGTCCCAACTCGGTCTCATGCGCATCGCCTGAAATTGACGGATCAAGTCCTGAGGAAAGAACAAGTTACGTGCAGGCAAGAATCAGTTACCACCAGAAGAGCAAAATTCACGTAAAGGCAATACAAAGGAAAAAAAAGATGGATCAATCTGATCTGTTGCATACAAGCACCAAGTACCAAGGCTTACAGGATGGTACGATCGCCCTGGTTCGCTGCGGCTACCATGGCCGAGTCTTTTCTGTCAGCAACGAGCACTAGCAAAGCAACAGTCCGAGAAAAAAATTCGAGTACTTCACGTGGCCTAGTGCACATCAAGGAAAGCAAAATCAAGATCAAGATCCTAGCTTGTACGCGTGTATGCCCGGTGATGTATCAGGGATACGCGAATAACTCGGAGAAAAATATTTTGACTACTCGTTGAACTGCTTGGACAACCCGGAGAAACATACTTCAACTACTTTGTCTTCAACATCGTTGATTGCGGCTTGCCGCGCTCGGGGGCTCGACGTCGCGCACTCGCGCAAACTATCGGCAACGCTCGGGGGCTTGACATCATCTCGCCCCTGAATACGAAAACTCACGCTCAAGACCTGGACTTCATCGACATCAGCAACATGGCGATCCCAGCAGCGCTCGGGGGCTCGACAACAACTTCACCTGCGTTCGTGATTGTGATTCTACGACAATAACTCGACTACATCATCGTCCACTACGCCGCGCCGACCACGCCGCACCCGATAAAAGCTAAGTTTTCCTCTTCCAAGAATCGATTATTATTTCGCCGCACCCGACACTCGGGGGCTCTGCCATGAAAAATCATCTTGCATATCATTGACTTTGAAAAATTGCGAAAGCCCTAGTAGCTGGCGTTCCTTGTCGAATACTTGACAATTTAGTTTATAGTCGCATGAAGCTCGACTAACGGTTGGCAAGGCACAAACCTTGGGCGTTAGGCTAACGAAAAGGCTTAGCAAGTATCTTGAAATTCAAATGCGGCAAATGCATCACATTACATCTGACCTGAGTAGCTGATCGAGCCGTGAAGTGCATCAGGCTAATGAAAGGGTCTTACGTATGAGCAACAAAATTGCACAAAAAATATCAAGTTTTTATTTTACATACTACATCATCATCATTACAATATGCAAACGCAATATTTCTTCAAGAGACAAAGTATTTCACAACTTTTCATATTTTTTGCAGGAGCCGAACTTCTTCGAGTAGTACAACTTGAGTCTATGCCCGGCTACAAGTATTCAAACATAGACTCGGGGGCTACTCCCATCGGGAGCACTGGCCGCGCACCCGATAGAAAGACAATTTCGAGAAAGAATTCAAGAAAAAGAGATGAAGAAGAAAAAGATTTGAGCAAAGAAGAAGAAGAAAAAACTTGGAGCCTATGATCGACTACAAGTACCCGACCATAGCCTCGGGGTCTACTCCCATCGGGAGCACTGGTCGCGCACCCGATGAAGATTTACTTCGAGAAGATCGTCAATGAAGAGCAAGGAAGAAAATTTCAAGTCCATTGTCGGTGGCAAGCACTAGAAAATAAACTCAACATTTCACTCCCATCGGGAGAGCGGATTCAAGAACCCAAAGATTTCAGGAAGTCAAAGAACTGAAGTCAAAGATTGAAGAAATCGAAGATTTCAAGAAGTCGAAGTTATATGAAGTCGAAGATTGACGCATTTGAAGATGGATGAAGATTTGAAGTTTGGAGACTCAACCCGAGTCTGCGACTCAAGTGGAGTCTCGGGGGCTACTGACATGGGTATGCCCTTCGGGTACGCGTGGATTAGTATACCGGGTCCGGCCCATTAAGGAGGTGGACAAGTACAAGAACTCGAATATTGACTTGAAGACGAAGAAGAAAGATTCTAATCTGTATTCGACTAGGACACTTGTAAACTCTTGCCCGGCTGCATATATAAAGCCAGGCAGGGGCGCCCCTAAAGAGATATCTAAGACAAGTTACATCAAGAGATAGAAGATACAAGATAGATTAGACATAGATTAGATACAAAACTCTACCTATGGCGGCTCCATGTAAACACCATTGTGATCATATACTAGATTGCTAGCAGGATGTAGCGATCCTCCACCATGGGGACATGAACCTGGGTACATCGTGTGCCAATCTCGATCCCGGAATCTCTAGTCGTTACTCTTCCCCCGATCCTAAGTCCTTCATCTAGGACATTTATCGAGTTTAACCCTCGTCACCAAGAGTGTTGAGAAAGGATCTTCTAAAACTTATATGGATAAAATACAATTCCTTGTTGAAAAGACTTCTGGTATTGATCTTGATGCTTCTTCATTTGAAAATACTTGATTCTTACTTTCTGCGCCTAGCTGAAAGGTGTTAAAGAAAAGCACTCTTGAGAGATAACCCATGTTTTCTTTCAGTAATTTTTCTTTAGTTGAGTCTTGGATTTTGTTACTACTGTAATGATCTCTCCCTATCCTTTTTATTTCGTTTTTGTGCCAAAAATAGCCTCTAATAGGAAGAAAAAAAGATTTGGGGAAGTTGCTGTCCTGAAACAGATTTATGTGCTTTGCTGTAAAAAATCGTGAAAAATCCCAGAACGTCGTATTGATCTGCAATTTTGTGTGCACATGCTCTAGGTTATTATCTAACTTTCATTAGTTTTGCACTTTTCGATTTGAGCAATAAAAGATTTTTGAAAAAATAGATCTTCACATGTTATTCTGTTTTGACAGATTCCTGCCACTATTTGTATCTGCCTCTTGATCTCTTTCTTTTTGAGTTCTTTTGATCGGAAGAGATTTTAGAAGAAGTTGCTACAGTAGCTAATATTTTAATATTGTACTTGAGTTAAAACTAACCCAAAAGTGGATCTACTATCTTGCATAAACTAATGTTGCTAATGAGAATTGTGTGAAGTTTTGTATGAAGGAAGTTTTCAAGTGTAGGGAAAGGAGAATGATGTGATGAGATGAAGGATGGACAAAAGCTCAAGATTGGAGATGCCCATGTCACCCCAAGAAATATCCAAGAAGTACAGGCATCAAAGCTTGGGGATGCCCAAAACACCCCCTTCTTCATCAACAAAAATATCTGGTCATCTTTCAAGACACTATATTTTTATTGCTTCATATGCTATGTGTTGTTCTTGGAGCATCTTTATTTTTGCTTTTAGTTTTCTTTTGTTTTGTTTGCTGTAATAAATGGTTGGACCCCAGCATATTTCTTTTGGAGAAGACACACTCCGTTTTCATTGCCTAGAACACTCTAGTTTTCATTCTTGTCGTTCTGCGAGTGTTCTCTTTTGCTAGTACTGCATTTAGCTTTTGTTTTTAACCTTTATTTTTGTTCAGAACTTGTTAGTTCTTTGTAGTTATGTGTGTTTAGACCTTGTGTCTTTGTTGATTTTTATCCTTGAGAGTTGTTTCAAATAAGTGGATTGGTGTTGGAGAAGAGTAAAATATTTCATGCTTATAGTGGCGCAAAAGGAAGCTTGTTTAGACTATGGCTTAGACTTTAGCATATCATGCTAGATATTATTTTGATTATATGCTTATTAGTTATTGTTGTAGCATGACTTGTCTCAAATGACTAAGAGTGCTTAATGTGCCATTGTAAGAATCATGCATTGTTTTTATCATATAGAAGCATAATATTGTGGTATTCTCCTTTGATGCTTTATTTGGGTTGACTTGGCGCATGCTCACACCATGTTATGACTATAAACCAGTCGTCTCAAACCTCTATGATCATTTAGTTTTTGACTTGTAATATCACTTTATGCTTTGATTAATAATATTTTGTCGCTATGCATGATTATGACTGTTATTGCTCTCTTAGTTGGTCGCTCCTAGTCTTTTGCTAGCCTTCATCTGTACCGAGTATGAGCTCTACTCATGCATCCAACTCCCAAAAACCAAAGTTTGCCAATGTGTCCACCATATCTACCTATTAGCATTTGCTATTCCAAGTATATTCATCATGCTTTTATCTATCTTCCAAATTAAATTTTGTGTTATGAGAAAATTAGTTAGTAAAGCTCTCATGAACTTGATGGCATATTTACTTTCTTGCACTTAATAAACTTGACCATTGTTATTCTCTTATGAAGTTTAAATGCTTGCAAATTGTAAGTTGGGAATTAGCACAGCCATGCTTTCATGGGGCACGTTTTCAACATTGTACTTATTCCTATTTAGTTGATATCATGATCTTTTGTTTATGGATGCCTAGCAATGTGAAATAAGTTGGAAAATTGTGAGCTCATGGAGTTTGTCTATGTGTTAGAGAAACGCCTGGGACGCTAATCTAAACCATGCATCATTCATGGTGGAAATTTACAGCATAACCAAAGTGGACATTCGACGATGCATCTCAAAACAAAAAGCTATACCCAATGGTAAATAAAAGAGATGTCGAGGTGTTCATTATCTGTTTGTCCTGTCATTTTGATATGGGAAAGCTTCCATATCATCGGGCAAGAGGTACCCCGTTGACGTTCTCGATGATACATGTATGCTTACAATGACAAGAACTTGCTTGGGACCTAAGTCGAGTAGCATGCGGTTTAGGTACTCGTATTCACAGGACATGAGATTTTCAACTTATGGTTTGTCAAGCATATAACTCATACTTGTTCTCACATTAAGCTTAAGCACTCGAGATGCCAATGTAGGGGCAATGAGAGCTCAAAGCTAATAAGTACCATAATTTTTTGGAAGTTTTATAAAACTTGAAATCCCTACTTTCCTCTGCAAAGGGGCCCTTCTTTTACTTTTATGTTGAGTCTTCATCTTCTATCTTTATACACCAATTAAGAGAGCATAATTGTCATTCTCAGTATAATGTGCATAGTCCCAAAATTTATAATTGATTGATTCGTGATTATGGTATTGCTTGTTCTTAAATTATTTGTATTTAGTCACCCTTTTGAACTTTGAAGGTGTCCTATGCATTTATGTTTTGCTACTCCATGAAAGACAAGATGAATAGCACTTTGCCATGTTTTCTCTATGCTCAAAACAAACAAATAACTTTCAATGCATTATTATTCATGATCTATTGTTTGTGTTACTTTTCATGTTGTAACATGGTTGATAAGTTCTATGGTTAGAATTATATCTTTTATGCCCATGTTTAGAGTACTTTGATCTTAGCTTGCAATGCTTTATATTAACTTGATCAAGATTGTGTTGGCTGCATGTCACCTCAAAAATTATTTTTTGTTATCACTTATCTACTCGAGGACGAGCAGGAGTTAAGCTTGGGGATGCTTGATACGTTGCAAACGTATCTATAATTTTTGATGCTCCATGCCTATTTTACACCAATTGTTTTATGTTTTGTTTACACTTCGTGGCATTCTTATGCATTTTCTGGAACTAACCTATTAACAAGATACCATAGTGCCAGTTCCTGTTTTCTGCTGTTTTTGTATTTCAGAAAAGTTATACAGGAAATATTCTCCGAATTGGATGAAACGAAAGCCGAAGTTCCTATTTATCTAACATGAAGACGGAGTCCAAAGGGGAGACGGAGACCAGCCAGGAGGCGGCCACACCATAGGGTGGCGCGGCCCCACCCCTGGCCGCTCTAGGCCATGGTGTGCCCCCCTTCCCCCTCGAGCGCCCTCTGACATCGCCCTTCCGCCTATATATTCACTTAATCGGGAAAACCCTACGGGCCCGAGCCTCCATCTTCGAAAAGTACTGTAAGCTGCCACCGTCATCGACCCTAGTTCGGGAGGGTCTAGAAGCTCTTCTTGGCACCCTGCTAGGAAGGGGAATCATCACCGGAGGCCTTCTTCATCGCCATGCCTGCCTCCGGAGTGATGCATGAGTAGTTCACCCTTGGACTATGGGTCCATAGCAGTAGCTAGATGGTTGTCTTCTCCAATTTTTGCCTCCATATGCCTACATGATCAAGATCATCTTTATGTAATTCTACATGTTGTATTTGTTGGGATCCGATGAATATTGTGTACTATGTCAAGTTGATTATTGATCTATCATGTTTATGTTATTTGTGATCTTGCATGCTCTCCGTTGTTAAAAGATGCTTTGGCCAAGTAGATGCTAGTGACTCCAAGAGAGAGTATTTATGCTCGATAGTGGGTTCATGCCTCTAGTAATCTGGGAGAGTGACAATAACTTCTAAGGTTGTAGATGTGTTGTTGCTACTAGGGAGAAAACAAAAATCTTTTGTTCAAGGATAATTGTATTGTTTACATTACACACTTTGCTTAAGGCGATAATCTATTGCTTGCAACTTAATACCCAAAGGTTGTTTGGATGATATCTCGAGGGTGGATTATTAGTCATAGATGCAGTTGGATTACGGTCTATGTATTATGTTGTAATGCCCAAATGAATCTCATAGTGATCTTCATGTCATGTACATACATTATTATGCATTTTCTATTTTGTCAATTGCCCAACTGTAATTTGTTCACCCAGCATGTTATTTATCTTTATGGAGAGACACTTCTAGTGCACTGTGGACCCCGGTCTATTCTTTTATATATATATTACTATCTACACAAACACAGTTTAGTTTCCGCAAATATTATTTACTTCACTACAAACAAACATCTCTTTCCACACTATACGTCTAATCCTTTATTTTCAGCAAACCGGTGAGATTGACAACCTCACTATAAGTTGGGGCAAAGTAGTTTGGTTGTGTTGTGTGCATGTTCCAAGTTGCTGCTGGCGCCGATGACGCGCCATCAACTGTCTTCTGGCGCCCTGTCAAAAGTCAGCTAGCAACAACCTTCAGAAGTGATTTCTTTCTCCTACTGGTCGATTAAACTTTGGTTTCATACTAAGGAAAAACTTGCTGCTGTGCTCATCATACCTTCCTCTTGGGATTTCCCAATGGGTCATGTGAGACATCAGCACTGACGGTACATGACAAACCCAAAGAACCAAGGATATCTTGCTAGAGTTCTTACTTGCGTAGGAATACAGAACTAAAATACTGTTTTCATACAACTTCAAGTGAGTATTACTATCTTATACACATTTACTTTTCCTTACTCGATGTTAAGTGTAATTGATGAGTTATTGACTTATATAATTAAACTTGCACGCGGTTACCACTGGATTTTTCTAAAGATTGAACCTGACTACAGAAGGGTTGAAATCTTTGACTCGTTGAAAAAAGAACTTAATGAATACCAAACATCATTCATATGATCGAGAGGTAATTTCAATCATTACCGCATTATATCGGTCTCTTTCGTTCATTTTTGGTAATTTTAATCTTTGATTTCAATCATTACCGCACTAATTAGTATATAACTCATCTATTCATTTGTTTGCTCGGCAGAGTTTGGAAACGGTTTATACGCACAGTAAAAGGTGAATGAAAAAATGAGCTGATTTTCCGTCCGATCGAGGTAAGTCATACAAGCTAGATCCGCACATCTCTTTAATTCTAGTTTCAAATACCATTAAGTATATCAATCTTGATATGTTATTGATTAAAATCTATTCTCGTAAAGTGTGCGAGGTAGCCAGCGGGGACTAATTTAACCTTCACGCGGAGGTCACTGAAGGGATTGATTTTCTAACAGTAAGTGAACAATATACTGACAATTTCATTTATTACCATCAATTGTGTTTGGTGTCATTCATAATATTTGTTATGATGATTTATATTCATATTGATCTTCTTCTTCGTAGTTCGAAGCAAAGCGGAATCGGCTCTCACCGACTAAACGCATAGTAGGAATTCAAGAGGAACTGGCCGGATTTCTGCTTGACCATGTCATACACCCAAAGGGTGAATTCCATTTGAGTTTCGATTAGACAAGTTGTATATGTGTGTAATTAAACAAGTTGTGATCTTCATGAATATATGTCTAATTAAACAAGTTGTATATACTTGTATATATATGCTCATCGGACAATATATTATATATATATATATATATATATCGCCGTGTATACTATGTTGTATTGTATGAATATGTGTATGCGAAAACTTGTTTGAAATGAACCAAAAAATTGAATAGAGCAAAATACAAATAAAAGGATAACATAACAATTGAAATACAGAAAAATAAAGAGGAAGCAAAGGCTGCCACGTGTGGAGACTTTACGAACCGGGACTAAAGGTCCTTCGCCCACGAGCGTCTGGCCGCCGCCACGTGGTAAGGCTTTAGTCCCGGTTCGTAATACAACCGGGACTAAAGACATGGCATCAGTTCCGGATGGGCAACCGGGACTAAAGCCCGCCACCAACTCGGACTGATGCCCCATTTTCTACTAGTGATATGTAATTCGCCTAGTTTTCACTTTTTACCTCGTGAACCCTATGTGTTGCCGCTGTGTGCATCATGTTATGCAAGGCCAAGTGTAATGCTACATAAGACTTTTTAAATAATAAAAGCCCATTATCAAAAAAATAAACAATTTTTTGTTACACTATAAATTTTAGGTCACGTGTTTTAGCTGCCATATTTTGCATCATCTATTAGAGATGCTCTTAGCCAAGTGTACGTGCTAGTTTTGCTTGTTAGTTCCACAAAAAGTTTTGGTTGTTAGTTGGGATAAGGCCTCGGCTATTTTTTACAACCACATGTGCCATCCTTTTCGCAGACGCTTGTAATTTGTAGTAGGTAAGTTAAACTCGAGTGCGGTTGGATTTGACATATATAATTAGTGGAAAAGATATGCGACACCATGACCACCACTTTTAGTAAAGAAATACCCACGAATCTCACGAGTACGCACTACGCTTTATAGCACAAGTAAAGCTTGATGGCTAGCTAGGAGCTGCCGCATCGTTGAACAAGGACTCACAAATCTATATTTCCGTTCTATCCTGCTGTCCCTAGTGTCCTCTGACCACTAAGCTAGCTAGCTAGTCGGAAGCACCACCAATGGCGGAGGCTCTGGTGAGCGTGGCGACGGGGGCCATGGGACCAGTTATGGGGAAACTGGATGCTCTGCTCGGCGACGAGTACCGGCGCCTGAGGAGGATACACACCGAGATCCAGTCCCTCACTCTTGAGCTCAAAGCCATGGAGGCTTTCCTCGAGACCATGGGGGAGGCGGAGGACCGGAACCCGCAGGACAAGGCCTGGATGAAGGAGGTACGGGAGCTGTCCTACGACGTCGAGGACAACCTCGACGAGTTCATGGCTCGCGTCGTCGCCGACAAATCCGCCAAGCCGGACGGATTCATGGACAAGATCAAGGGCTCGCTGAAGCGGGTCAAGGCTCGCCATGAGATCGCCAAGGCCATCGAAGATCTCAAGAAACAAGCCATCGAGGTGAGCCAGCGGAACTCGAGGTACATGGACCACGCTGTCTCCAGCACCGGCGATACGCCGCCGAGAGTTGATCGTCGAGCCCTTGCCATCTTCGAGGACGCATCGAAGCTTGTCGGCGTTGACGAGCCCAAGAGAGAGATCGTCGAGCTCTTGACCGGCTGTGACTCCACCAAACAACAACCGAAGTTGGTGTCTATTGTTGGTTTCGGAGGACTGGGCAAGACAACCATTGCCAACCAGGTGTACCAAGAGCTCAGAGGACAGTTTGACTGTCATGCTTTCTTCTCTATGTCACGGAATCCAGACATCACGACAGTTGTGAGTAATCTGTATCGCAAATTGGATCCGAAATATTATCCTGGCACCGAAGACTTACAGACACTTATCACAAAGATTTTGGATTTCCTCGCAAACAAAAGGTATTGCTTCATAGTACTATATTTCCAGCTTTTCATCTTGACATTCATACATCTTGCTATTCACTGATCACTAGCACGTTTTTTGTTCCACAAGAACCCTGGAAATAGAACCGGCTTCCAGAATAGCGTAACAACATAAGTTCTGGAGCTAATCACTAACACGTAATGTGGTTCTCGCAAACATCTTAAATGTGAATATATAAGAGATAAATTTATGATTATTTTCCCGAATGAGATGGGTTTGTGATCTAATCAACCAGGAAACAAAACAATGGAAAGAGGAGTTAATTAGATTGACCTTCCATGACCACGACGCGGAAGAGATTTTGAAGATACAAATACCAAAACAAAACGGGGAAGATAGACTTGCCTGGAGTCCGGACAGCAAAGGTCTATTCTCTGTTAGAAGTGCCTACAACCTGGCACTTGAAATCAGATCAAACCCTTTGGGCATGGGTTCAAGTGCCCACCCATCTGGCGAGAGGAAGGCCTGGGAGCTAATCTGGAAAGCAAATGTTCCCCCCAAAATAAGAGTGTTTGGCTGGAAACTTGCAACCAATGGACTAGCTGTGCAAAATAATCGATGCAAGAGAATAAAAAATTCAGTGGCAACTTGTCACATTTGCGGTATTGAAGCTGAAACTGAATTCCACGCAGTTATGTCATGCCCTAAGGCACGCGCCTTGCGGCTGTCCATGCGTCAGTTCTGGAATATACCAAAAGAGAATGAGCTTACTTATACAGGGAACGATTGGGTACTGAACATCCTTGCTAATCAAAAAGAGGACACAAGAAGCCAACTTCTATTTATTTGGTGGAGGGCCTGGCACCTCAGAAATAATTCGATCTTTGGGGACGGCAGAGATAAAATTTCTAACTCTGTTTGCTTCTTAAAGAACTATTTTAACACTACAGTACAGATTAAAAATGGAGTCATAGCTTGTGACAGGAAAGGGAAAGGTAAAACTGATCTTCAAATCCCAAAAGAGAGTAAGCCTTTGAAGGAAATCGGCAAGACCGCTTGGTGTAAACCGCAATTAGGTTGGGTTAAAATAAACACTGATGCCTCTTTCATAGCTGAAACAGGTACCGGATACTGGGGCGCGATTGCTCGGGACTCGGATGGGAATACAATCCTTTCGGCCTGGAGTCCGATCAAACGTTGTACTAGCGCAGCCGAAGCCGAAACAGTTGCTGCACTGGAAGGCCTACGCATTGCTGCTAAGCTAAATGCACCAACTGCCCTTGAAACTGACTGCCAGTACGTAGTGGACTGCCTCACTAATCGCGTGCTGGACAGATCTCAAGCCTGCTTCATCGTGGATGAAGCGATCAGCATTGCTGACAAAATCCGTCTACTGAAGATTGAAAAGGTCAATAGAGATGGAAACATGGCAGCTCATAGGATAGCAGCGTATTGCAGAACTGTGCTGACTAGCGGTGTTTTACACAATTCCGTTCCTCCCTGTGTTAAGGAACAAATGATGCTTGATTGTAACCTGAACGTCTCTGAGTAATATATAGTCAACACCTTTCAAAAAAAAAAAAAATTATGATTATTTTTAAATAATAGGGGTGTCCCCCCGGTTCCATTAACATGCAACCAAGGTTCTTTTACAATATCCATGTGAAGCACAAGTTCTCTAAGCCAAAGGCAAGGCACACGCAGGAGAGCCTTTTTGGCAGACAGAAATAAAGTTTCTGAAACGGACGGACTAAAGAACATCTATCCTATCCAGGCTATTCGAAGGAGATCACTTCTCTTCTTCTCCATGAGTAGCAGATTTCGGTCCAGCATGCTGGAATGAACATCCTTGCAGAGAGAACGCCATCTCCTGACGCACGTGCAGATCCTTCCCCACACTTTGCCCATGTCTGACCAGCTTTGTCTCTGAAAACAGATTTCATTCCTGAGCATCCAAATCGACCAAAGTGTGGCAGTACAAAAAATATTAAGTACAGAGTTCTTGTTATTGCTGATCCACCAACGAGCAACATATTCAAAATCAGATCCCACCTGAACACCAAATAGAAAAGACACAAATTCCCAAACCTGTTTCACCACAATACATTTGAAAAATAAATGATCCACAGTTTCAGGTTCAGAGCAAAATACACAAGTCCTGTCCTCTACATGGCGTTATTTGTGGAGGTTGTCCCTAGTCAGTATCTTGTTATTAGCTAATAGCCACAAGAAAACATGAATCCTTGATTCGGCGGTCCTAGCCACCTAGTTGGGAACCCCGAGAGGAAGGTATGATGAGCATAGCAGCAAGTTTTCCTCGGTATTAAACCAAGGTTTAATCAAACCAATAGGAGAAAGAATCAACTTCCGAAGGTTGACGCTAGCTGACTTGGCAACTACTCCAGACAATTTATATATAGCGTCTTATCTGGGGCTTAGCTTGGCGCCAGCTGCAATATGGAACCTGCACACAACACAACCAAAATACTTTGCCCCAACTAGCAGTGAGGTTGTCAATCTCACCGGTTTGCTGTAAACAAAGACTTAAACGTATCGTGTGGTAAAAGATATTTATTTGCGAGAAAGTAAATAATGCTTGTAGAAAGTAAACGGTAATATAAATGTAAAAGAATGGACCGGGGTCCATAGTTCACTAGAGGTGTCTCTCCATAGAGATAAATAACATGCTGGGTAAACAAATTACAATTGGGCAAATTGAAAGAATAAAGAATGCAAACAATACATGTACATGTCATGAGGATCACTATGAGATTCACTTGGGCATTACAACATAATACATAAACCGTAACCCAACTGCATCTATGACTAATAATCCACCCGTCAGATATCATCCGAACAACCGTTGGATATTAAGTTGCAAGCAATAGATTATCGCCTTAAGCAAAGTGTGTAATGTAAACAATATAATTATCCTTGAACAAAAGATTGATGTTTTCTCCCTAGTAGCAACAATACATCTACAATCTTAGAGGTTGTTGTCACTTCCCCGGATTATCAGAGGCATGAACCCACTATCGAGTATAAATACCCCCTCTTGGAGTCACTAGCATCTATTCGACCAAGATATCTACTAGCAAGGAAGAGCATACAAGATCATAAACAACATAGAGATGATAAATCATAAATTAACTTGACATAGTACTCAATATTCATCGGATCCCAACAAATACAATATGCAGAATTACATAACAATGATCTAGATCATGATAAGCAGCTCACAAGATCTAAATATGAAGCACATGGAGGAGAAGACATCCATCTAGCTACTGCTATGGACCCGTAGTCCAAGACTACTCACACACATCACTCTGAAGGCAGGCATGGTGATGAAGAAGGCCTCCGGTGGTGATTCCCCTCTCCAGCAGGGTGCCAGGAAGAGCTTCTAGACCCTCCCGATCTCGCATCGACGACGGCGGCGGCTTGCAGTATGTTTTCTGAAAAAGAGTTCGGGCCCTTAGGGTTTTCTCATCGAGGAGAATATATAGGCGGAAGAGCGATGTTAGGGGGGTGGACCAGGGGTCCACACCACCTGGTGGCACGGCCAGGGGGTGGCCCGCGCCACCCTATGGTGCGGCTGCCCTCTGGCCCCCTCCGTCTTTGCTTTGGACTCCGTCTCATGTCGAGAAAAATAGGAACTTCGGCTTTTATTTCGTCCAATTCTGAGAATATTTCCTATGTAACTTTTCTGAAACACAAAAATAGCAAAAAACAGGAAACTAGTACTGTGGCATCTCGTTAATAGGTTAGTTCCGGAAAATGCATAAAAATGCCACAAAGTGTAACAAAACACAAAGCAAATGATGCATAAACAAGCATGGAGCATCAAAAATTATAGATACGTTTGAGACGTATCAAGCAACCCCAAGCTTAACTCATGCTCGTCCTCGAGTAGGTAAGTGATAACAAAACAATAATTTTTTAGGTGACATGCACCAACACAATCTTGATCAAACGATGTAAAGCATTGAGTGCTGAGATCAAAGTACTCTAAACATGGGCATAAAAGATATAATGTTGACAATAGAACTTAGCAACCATGTTATAACATGAAAAGTAACACAAACAAAAGATCATGAGTAATAATGCATTGAAAGTCAATTGTTTGTTTCGAGCATATAGAAAAACATAGCAAAGTGGCATTCAGCTTGTCTCTCATGGAGTAGCAGAACATAAATGCATAGGACACCTTTAAGTTTAAGAGGGCGACTAGATACAAATAATTTAAGAACAAGCAAAACCATAATCATGAATCAATCAATAATAAATTTTGGAACTATGTACATTATACTCAGAATGACAACTATGCTCTCTTAGACGGTGCATAAAGGTAGAAGGTAAAGACTCAACATAAAAGTAAAAGAAAGGCCCTTCGCAGAGAAAAGCAGGGATTTAGCATGTGCTAGAGCTTTTTATTTGTAAAACAGAGATAAAATTTGTTTTGAGAGGTGGTTGTTCTTGTCAACGACTGGCAATGGGGTTCTTACTATCTTCCATACTAAGCAAGTTTTGAGAGAAATTGGCATATTTGTGCTCTTTTATAAAGCTTGGCACTCCTCCCCACTTTTCTTTTTACAAACCATGGCTAACCGATTCCATCGGGTGCCCACCAACTTTCACATACCATGGAGGAGTGCCTTTTTTCTTTTCTTTTTTCCTTTATTTTTTGAAAGATTACAATATGAAAGATAGCAAATCCGACCACTACGTCCCCATGAGCTGAAAACAGTGTCACGAAATGATAAGTATTTTGAAGGTTTTTTGAAAGGTAGCACATGAAAATTTACTTGGAATGACTTGAAAATACCATGCATAGGAATTTATTATGGACTCTTCGAAATAACTTGGCTTTTGCTGGTTGGATGCACGAGAAGTATTCCCTCTCAGTACAGATGAAGGCTAGCAAAAGACTAGGAGCGACCAACTAAGAGAGCAATAACGGCCATAATCATGCATAGCGACAAAACATTATTAACCAAAGCATAAAGTGGTATCACAAGTCAAAAACCAAATGATCATAGAGGCTTAAGGCGAGTGGTTAAAGTCAAACATGGTGTAAGAATGCGCCAAGTCAACCCAAATAAAGCATCAAAGGAGAATACCACAATAATATGCTCCTATATAATAAAAACAACGCATGATTCTTTCAAAGGCACATTAAGCAATCTTAGGCATTTGAGACAAGTCATGCTACAGCAAAAACTACTAAGCATTTAATCAAAATAATATCAAGCATAAGATGCAAAAGTCTAAGCCACAGTCTAAACAAGCTCCCATTTGTACCACTATAGGCATGAAACTTTTTTCTCCTCTCTTTTACAACACCAAGCAACCTTTTTGAAACAACTCTTAAAGATGGAAACCAACAAAGACCAGAGGTCTAAACACACCTAGATACAAAGAACTAACAAGTTCTAAACAAAAATAAAGGTGAAAAACAAACGCTAAACGCAGTACTAGAAAAAGAGAACACTCGTTAAACGATAAGAGTGAAAACTAGAGTGTTCTTGGCAATGAAAAACGGAGTGCCTCTTCTCCAAAACATAAATAACATGCTGGGTAAACAAATTACAGTTGGGCAATTAATAGAATAAAGTAAGCATACAAATATCATGAGGATCACTATGAAATTCACTTGGGTATTACAACATAATACATAGACCGTAATCCAACTGCATCTATGACTAATAATCCACCCGCCGGATGTCGTCCGAGCAACCGTTGGGTATTAAGTTGCAAGCAATATATTATCGCCTTAAGCAAAGTGTGTAATGTAAACAATACAAATATCCTTGAACACAAGATCGTTGTTTTCTCCCTAGTAGCAACAACACATCTACAACCTTAGAGGTTTATGTCACTCCCCCAGATTACTAGAGGCATGAACCCACTATTGAGCATAATTACTTCCTCTTGGAGTCACTAGCATCTACTCGGCCAAGATATCTACTAGCAACGGAGAGCATGCAAGATCATAAACAACATAGAGATGATAAATCAATAAATCAACTTGAGAAAGTATCAAAATTCATCGGATCCCAACAAACACAACATGTAGAATTACACAACGATGATCTTGATCATGATAAGCAGCTCACAAGATCTAAACATGAAGCACATGGAGGAGATGACAACCATCTAGCTACAGCTATGGACCCGTAGTCCAAGGTAAACTACTCACACAGTACTCCGGAGGTAGGCATGGTGATGAAGAAGGCCTCCGGTGGTGATTCCCCTCTCCGGCAGGGTGCCGGAGAGAGCTTATGGAGCCTCCCGATCTCGCGTCGATGACGGCGGCGGTTTATAGTATATTTTGTGGAAAATAAATCAGGTGTTTAGGGTTTTCCCGTTGAGGAGAATATATAGGCGGAAGAGCGGCGTCAGGAGGTGGGCCAGGTGGCCCCACCACCTGGTGGTGTGGCCAGGGGCTGGCCTGCGCCACCCCATAGTGTGGCTGGCCCCTGGATCCCCTCCGTCTCTGCTTTGGACTCTGTCTCGTGCCGGAAAAATAGGAACTTCGGTTTTTATTTCGTCCAATTCCAAGAATATTTCCTGTGTAGCTTTTCTGAAACACAAAAATAGCAGAAAACAGGGAACTGCTACTGTGGCATCTCGTTAATAGGTTAGTTCCGGAAAATGCATTAAAACGCCATAAAGTGTAACAAAATACAAAGCAAATAGTGCATAAACAAGTATGGAGCCTCAAAAATTATAGATACGTTTGAGACGTATCAAACCGCAACGCCAGAATTATCAGAACAAGCAGCGTCTGAAAAAAAGTCAAGCAAGATTTCTTCCGGGAGGGACATGCGGATGCCAATGCCACCACGATAAATTGGTAACAATTTTGTTGTCCAATATCTATTGGTGGCCTCGGTGTCCAGGACCTCGAGTGTGATGGACAGCTAGTTGCTCCTGTGAGCTAGCTTTTGCTCTGCCGCGCTGATGATAATAGAGCATGGAGCATCATCGGCCTACAATTTACGGCGAGGAACAAGAATTCTTCTTTCCTTCCACCACCATGATGGTAGGCAATGGACAGATGGCCAAATTCTGAGACCATCGATGGATTGAGAGGAACTCTGTTCGCGAGATTGCACCCCTCCTATACCCAAGCATTACCAAAGACCGCCGCAAGCTAAGGACCATCGTTGACGGCTAGACAACACCCGTTGGGCCCAAGACATCAATGGCTTCCTTGGCATACACGAGATAGGCGAATACCCGATACTTTGGTCCTTAATTGAGCATGTGAATTATTGGCGGATACCTACCAACCGATTTGTTTGGTAGTGAAACATGAGCAACATGTACACCACATAATTGGACAAACCTCACCTCCTTCCACAGCTCGATGAAATGCAGATCTTGGTAGCTAATATGGAAAAGTTGGGCACTGCAGCGCATGAAAGTCTTCCATTGGCTTGCTAATTTGGATCAATGTTTTTTTTGAAGAAAAAGGCAAGGGTACTGCCAATGCATTTCAGAGGAAAAGAGTTTTACAGATTACAAAGATAAAAACAAAAATAAACCAGCAAGCTGCTGGGAGCTGAATTTTGTTAAGCTAGCCTGGGTCCTCGGGTGCCAAGCCCCGAGTCTGGATATCCTCATCAGCTGAATTTGGATCAATGTTAGACGGGTGGATAGGCCCGCACAACACGGACTGTATCACCATTTGAGATGCCCTCTATGTGAAAGCTGCTGGAGATGATGCACCATCTCATCATCGAGTGTAACTTCTCTCGGTAAGTTTGGCACAGAGTGCTCTCCTGGCTGCGCATGACATGCACACCACCGTCCACTGACACCTTGCACTTCGACTGGTCGTTCGCCGCAAGGCAGAACACCCTTAAAAATGTTGTATAAAGGGCTCGCTTACGTGACTCTCCTCATGCCTTGGATGATCCGGAAGCGCCGCAACAACTATATCTTTGAGAGAGCGCACCTCTATATGTTAGTACCTTAGTCAAGTGCATCAATGACGAAGAGGCATTATAGGCCAGGGCTAGCACGAAAGGGCTCAAGCATCCTACTGACAACTTGGAATGTTCATTAGCTTTCCCTTTCCTGTAATGAACTGTACCTCCTACTCCTAAGAGGAGTGTAACAAAATCTCCGCCTTTTCACTGAAATGAAACGCAAAGATCTCTTTGCATTTTCTTAAAAAAGAGTGCCATGATATGCCAAGATGTAAGCATATACTTGCAACTCTGGGCAAAGAGGTGGTCTCCGCTACAAATTTAGCGGAGGATTACGAAAAACTAACATTACAAAAACTTACTACCTGGAATATTCCAATCACCTGAATTTTACTAGAATTCACAAGTTATAACCTTGTAGATTCAGAAGAATTTGGAGATGATGGAGCGACTATGATGTGTCTATGAAATGTGACTATTCATGAGGTCACCAACCTAATACTCAAGTTTTTCCTTTTTGCCACATCGATAAAAAAAATTAGTGCCTACATAATAGAAGAAATCCCAGATTATAGATACTCAAAGGGAGGGAGTACATTTTTTTCAAAAAGAGGGAAAAGCACCCTGGTCTCTGCATCATATGATGCACACAACCTTACTTTATTACGAAGTTGCAGTACACCGTATACTACAAATCACAGATCGCAGATGGTTGATACATGAATCAACCATCAAAATAGGCATAATGTAAAGCATCTATCCATGAAGTAGTTGACTAGAATGCCGCCAACCTGCCAGGTTGTAGATCTCGTTAGCAACCATCTGCAGCCGGGTGCATTCAAAAAATTCCCTCCCGCTGATCCACCGGGAGCAAGAACCATAGTTGAATCCAGTGCGTAGCTAAAAGGATAACCTTCAAATAAAATTGATACATGTCATCTTGTTGAAAATATTGTTGTTTCTGCATGTCCATATAGAATAACCTAGTTTCCTGGCAAACCGTGTTTCGACTGGATTCCACTCCGCATTTTGGATTTCCCTGTGATGGATTTGTATCCCAAGATACCTAAAGGGTAAAGATCCCGCCTCACAACCAAACATTTCTTTGTATTTCTGCTCCACATCCTTTCCTCCACCAAAACTGAAAATACATGAAAGTAGAAAAATTATCAAATGTGGAAAATTAACAAGCAAGTTCATGTCACTACATTGCGATAGCATTCTTGCCGAACAATTGCTAATATTGGTCAATCCAATTTGGAATGATTTAAATCTCTTCACGAAACCACTTAACAATATATTAATCGAGATATTTAATAGTTCAGATAGCATCAGGATACTATGCAAGCTACTACCTTAATAGGAAAATTTGTGCTTCTGGTCCCTTACATAAGGTTTGGTCTTGGATGCTAGTCATTAATCTGAACCCTTTCAATAGTTGAGGAACTAAAGGATCAATAGTCACCCATATTCCTCGCCCAAGCCTAGTTGTGGGCTCATGCTCACATCAAAACCGTGTGGGTATAAATATACCATAAAGGTTGCATCTTCTAGTTAATGACGTATTTTATTGATACAATGAGTAACATGTTTTACAATAATTGAACAATCCTAGTTGAACTAAGATACAGGTGCAATGCCAATTTTGAGTTATACATGACTTATAGCCTTAACACTATGCAGACGGGTGATATTGTGCACTACATATCAGTTATTTATAAATTTTCTCATCATATACAATGTTTGGTTTCATGCCATGCAATTAGTTACCTGGTAACATCTTTTAGAGTTAACTTTTATAATGCTCATCTGGGCAAAAAAAAATTCAAGTACATATATGATAGCAATATTAAAGGCTAGAACGAGAATCTAAGGAACGTGACAACTCATAATACTGATCTACATGATCAATGGGTGAACATTTCCGGTTGTGAATTTCTGGTTGTGAACATTTCCGGTCATGGTTTACTAGTAAATATATATCCATCAAAACATTAACAGACGGATTTATTTTATTTTTTCTGGTAATTTCCAACATTACCTCTCAATATTCAACCATTTTTTCTTTTAGCATAGTATAGCAGGTACCTCTAAGTATTTAAGTCTCCACAATATCTAGGATTTTTAAGTTACCTTAAACTCAATTTATGTTAGAATTAAACTTCCAAGTAAACAATATTTATAAATAAAGTCTATATGCATCGGTCCATGCAAAGGAGGGGCTGTGACCCCTTTTCGATAATTTTCATTAATTATAACTCTAATTATAAGTTTTTGATACTTATTAAACAAATGTCACTCAGATTTAGAGTTAAAATGAGTGAGGTGTAAGTTTTTTCGCAATTTAATAGGGTTCCTATTATTATTTGATATATAATAATCTGGGATGTCTCGTCCGTGAAGTGCAGCTACCATAAGTGCTTACATGTATCAAGTTGATGGGTGAAGTGTGGAATAGAACAACGATTTCTTAACGGAGTAAAGCTTCTATTTCATGGAGTAACTGTTGACACTCTGCAACAAAAGAGTACATAATGAGATTTGGTCATTTTTATTTTGTATAAATGACTATTTCCAAATTTACTGGGACAATCGGGATGTGGTCCACATGTGCTGATCGGTCTATCTCTTGCTAGAAATGCTATATATAGTTGCAGATATTTGAGATCCTTTAAATATATTTGAATGCCTCCTGCTTCATATTTAAACTGTTATACTGTTAACTATATACTCTTCTTTTTACATCATACTCATCTCATGGCATATGCCTCCAGAGTTTCAGACTCCTTTGTGTATCTATTTTCTATGCTTAATAAGCATAACGTGTACATATCTTTGTTTTTTCTATAGGTACTTAATCGTGGTTGATGACATATGGAAGGTGGATGAATGGGATGTTATTAAGTGTGCATTTCCCAGAACAAGTTCTGGCAGCCAGATAATCACCACTACTCGTATAAATGATGTCGCTGAATCATGTTGTAAATCATTTAGTGGCCACATATACAATTTGAGGCCTCTTAATATTGCGCAGTCAAGACAGTTGTTGTATACAAGACTATTCAACTCTGAAGAAGAATGCCCTTCGGACCTTGAGGAAATTTCTGGTCAAATTTTGGAAAAATGTGGGGGCATACCTTTGGCGATCATTGCTATAGCTGGTGTCTTGTCTGAAAATACAAGTAAAAAGGATCAATGGGAAAGAGTGAAGGATTCAATTGGTCGTGCACTAAGAAACTCTAGCGTTGAGACTATGGTAAATATAATATCCCTTAGTTACTTGGATCTTCCACCTAACCTTAGGACATGTGTGTTGTATTTGAGTATATTTCCGGAGGATCATATTATAGAAAAGGATAATTTGATACGAAGGTGGATTGGCGAGGGATTCATTCATAAGCAAGGGGGTCGTACAATGCATGAGTCAGGAGAGATGTGTTTCAACGAGCTCATCAACAGGAGTCTGATCCAGGCCGCAGACGTAGACTGGGCATTTGGTGGTCATGAGGTGAAGAGTTGCCGGGTCCATGACACGGTACTTGATTTCATCGTATCCAAGGCTGTGGAAGAGAACTTTGTTACAATAATAGGCGTACCTGGTGTTGTAAATCCTGATCCGCAGAACAAGGTCAGACGATTGTCTCTGCAGAACGAGGGTGAGATTCCACCAGGTCTGGTGCTATCTCATGCCCGGTCACTCCATATTTTTGGGTCTAATGTGAAGATCCCATCTCTATCAGAGTTTCGGCTCCTGCGTGTGCTGGACTTTGACGAGTGCAGGCAGTTAGAAGATGATCACCTTGCAGGTATTGGCAGTCTGTTGCACCTCAAGTACCTGAGGTTCAGGCATGCACATTCCGTGACAAAGCTCCCTGAAGAAATAGCACAGCTACAGCACTTGGAGATTGACATCCGTGGATACAACGGAATGATGGAAATTCCGGAGATCATCCAGCAGCGGTTGGTCTGCTATGTTACTGTAGTTGCCGATGGTTATATGACATTGCCGGATAAAATCGCAGGTATTCAAGAACTGCAAGTGCTGGAAGGTCTCAGTGTCTATACCCAGTCAACAGAGTTTCTGGAGGGGCTTGGCAGCCTAAAAAACCTGAGGAAGCTGGGGATACGATTCATCTACCACCATGCCGACGCCGACAACTGGGAGAAAAATCAGGAGGAGGTGGTCTTCTCCATCAATAAGTTAGGCAAAGCAAGCCTCGAGTCTCTGCACATATTAATCAAGGGCGAGGGAATGGGTGTTTTTGAGAAGTCATGGTTGACCTGTCCTCTTCCATCGTGGTTCCCCTGTCCTCCATATGGCCTTCGGGAGCTTGTCATCGAGCATTTTATATTCGAGGGGTTTCCGGCATGGATGGAATCGCTCATCAACCTTCTCATGGAAAATGGTGAGAAACGTATCGAGATCCTGGGAGGCCTGCGTAGCCTGTGCTATCTCAGCATCGGGTGGACCGATGACGATGGAAAAGAGGTGGAGCTTGCGATTGCGAGAGCAATGGAAGCCCATCCCAACCGTCCCACATTGGCTTGGACGTACATGTAAGTCAGCTATTAATTTCTTATCCTTCATTATCTTCAAAATGTTGTGGTATAACCTCATCATCTCACGACATAGATACTAATATATCATATCATATATTATTTTCCTCCTCTTTCAGCAACTAATCAAGCAGAGGCGACGGGAGCTGCAGATGTCAATTTCTACCTTCCTTTCATTTTCTTTTCTTTTTTCAGACTTTGATTTCCCATTGGCTTGGCTTCGGAGTTTAGACTTGAGACCGATATAATGCAGAGGCGTGGTAGAATGGAAAAACAAGGCAAGAGCAGACATCCAATGGAAGTTCTTGTTGCATCTTCAGATTGGTACCGTTATTCCATTTCCTTTCCAAAACACAAATAATAAAGGATCGCCTATACTAATATCTTGTGCTTTTAAATGCCGATACTGCTACTTGAAATAAGGTCTATGTAATATTATATAGTACTGTGATTTGCGCATTTGTGCTGAATTACTATGTACAAATATATGTGTTATAAACAAGGAAAAATTAGCGCGCTATTTCACGCTATATAGCGCGCTACAGCGTATCTGTAGTGTCCATCCTAAATTTTCGCAATTTTGCTCGGTATGGCGCTATTTGCAAAATAGCATGCCATATCGCGCTAAACATCGTTGCGTCAGCGCTATTTCAAATATAGCATGCTAAATTTTTTTCGTTGGACTGGTGTAGAGTAAACAATCACATGAGAGGGTCTAGAGTAAGCGAACATATGATGCAAATGTTGATTGTTAAACATAACTTCATATTTGTTTTCCATCAGCTACGTGAACTACGCGGACGAGACTTCTACAAGTTAAATCAGGCACTCTTGACGCTGCTTCCGAAACAACCAGACGCACAAATGCTCGGCGACTACAGGCCCATTAGCTTGATTTTTTCACCTTGTGGCCAAGGTCTTTGCCAAGGTGCTTTCCCTGCGCCTCGCCCCAAGACTCGATGATCTGGTGAGCAAGACCCAGAACGCTTTCATCGGCGGTCGCAGCCTCCATGATAATTTCATCCTAGTTCGTTAGAGCATGCGCCTACTTCATCCGCTCAAGGCTCCACGAGTGCTTCTCAAGCTCGACCTGGCAAAGGCGTTTGATACTGTCTCATGGCCGTTCTTATTCAAGGTCCTACAACGCTACTGGCTTGCCCTCCTACTCGCCTCAGCTAGCACACGGGTGATGACCAACGGCAAATATGGACCCCCAATCTGGCACCCGCGAGGCTTACAGCAGGGCGACCCTCTTTCACCATAGCTCTTCGTCCTGGTTGTTGATACCTTGGGCTGCCTAATCAAACGTGCAGTGGACCTGGGAGTACTACAGAGGCTGCATCCAAGAGGACCCATACCAGAGGTCTCATTATATGCTGACGATGTCGTGGTGTTCTGTCACCCGACACTTGACGACCTGAATTCAATCAAGGCGATATTCCAACTGTTTGGCAAAGCTTCTGGTTTACAGGTTAATTACACAAAGAGTACAGCTACTCTGCTCAACTGCACTTCTGATGACGTAGCACGAGTGCCAATGTCTCTCGGATGCCGCATCGCTGAATTGCTGATTACCTACCTGGGAATCCTGCTCACCATCAGACGCCCCACGCATGCGCAGCTGCAGCCACTGATCACCAAAGCTGCCAACATGCTGCCCACGTGGAAGTCCAAGCTGATGTGTTTCAATGAACTCAACAATAGGAACCTGATCCAGCCCGCAGAGACAGGCGACACAACACAACTGGTGGTTATGAGGTGAAGAGTTGTCAAGTCCCTAACGTGGTATTTGATTTCATCTTGTCGAAGGCCGTCGCTGAGAACTTTGCTACAATAATAAGTGTACCTGATGTTGTAAATCCTGATCCAGGGAGCAAGACCCGTCAACTGTCCCTGCAGAACAGTGGTGAGATTCCACCAGATCTTGTTCTGACTAACGCTCGGTCCCTCCATGTGTTCGGGCGCCAAGTGAAGATCCCATCCCTGTCGCAGTTCCGGCTCTTGCGTCTTATGGACTTTGAGGACTGCTCACACTTAGAAAATGATGACCCTGCGGGCATCGGCAGTTTGCACCTCAAGTGCCTGAGGTTCAAAAATGCACATTCCATAACTAAGCTTCCGGAAGAACTAGCAAGGCTGCAGCACTTGTAGATTTACATACATAGACGTGGCAAAAATAATGGAAATCCCAGAGGGTGTCCAACAGCAGGTTTGTTATGTAGCTCTATATCTCTACGGTTTCCATACCGTGCCGGATGAGATAGCAGCCATGCAAGGGCTAAGAGTGTTGGAAGGTCTCGGTGTCTATACTCAGTCAGTTGAGTTTCTCGAGGGGCCTGGCCAGCTGAAAAACCTGAGTAGGCTGGGCATTCTATTCATGAACTCTGACTGTGACGATGATTGGGAGGAGAAGCAGGAGAAGGCAGCCTCTTCCATCTGTGATCTTGGAAAAGCAGAACTTGAGTCTCTGCACATTTACATCCACGAGGAGCAGAAGATATCATTGAGGAGTGGTTTCCTTGTCCTCCATACAGCCTTCAGAAGCTTGTCATCGAGGAGGATTCACTCACAATGATTCCAGAATGGATGACCTCACTCGTCAACCTCGAGAAACTCCAGCTCCCCATAGAAAAGATGGGTGAGGCAGCTGTGAAGATCCTGGGAGGCCTACCATGTCTGCGTCAGCTCTCCATCCAGTGTGTTTCCTTTAATGATGCGCTCGTACCCGAGCTGGAGGCTGCCATACAAAAAGCGATGGAAGACCATCCCAACCGTCCCACCTTGGTTTGGATGTACGTGTCCTGTTGATCCTGGAGTGGCAATTTCTAAGCTTTCTGCATGTATGAATTTTCTTTTCAAACTCTTGGTTCAGAATAATAATTAGTTCTACTTTTTTTCTATATCCTCTCACGATATACACCAATCTCACAGAAAATATAATGCATGTATATGTTATCATCTGTTATTTTCCTACTCTTCTACGGCTTAACCAAGGATGAGCACTCACAGAGGTTGCATGCATCTTTGCTTTCCTCCAAGTGAACCCCGTTCTTTCTTCAGGCTTCAACCCTTTTTTGGCGGGCAACAGGCTATTTTTTATGAGCCGTAAGAGTTGCTGCAGATATTATCCAGCATGTAGCGGTATGGCGCAATGGAAGAAAAGCCAAGACGGAGAGCTGCTACGTACCCTTCTTGTTACGTCATTGGATTAAAACCATTACACTTTCAATTATATTTACATTTCCAAAACATCAACAAAGGATTATCGGATCTTTGTATCTTCAAATGTCGTGGCTGTTTATTTCAGATGTCATTTTATGTGAAATGTGAACCGAGGTCTATTCTTTATGCTTTTTTCCAGTCTTCAACGTTGTGTTCACAATCTTCAAGGACACTAGGAATAAGTCTCCTTTGCAGATGGTGGTCATCTCTTGAAATACACTAAAAAGCGCGCGTTGCCACGCCCGCCCATATTTATATAAATGATAGATATGGTGTACAAACATATGGAAAGTTCAGCCTTTTTTGGAAAAAATGAAAATTAAATTAGTTTTATTTGGGTGTAATGAGGTTCATCTATATTGCATACTGGGCCTTAATTGTGTCGGCTGTCAACGTATTTGTTTACATGACATATGAATGTTTTAGTCTAGTTGAATTCCATTAGATTGTTGTTTAGTATGATTTAACTCATGTTCGCTGAAGGGTTAGTGGAAAGATAGTAACATATAGGTTGTTCGGTTACCATCGGTTATGTTCTTTAATTAATAGCAGTCAATCCATTGGCAAAGTGGAAAGTACATAATGGTTCAAAAAGAAGTGGAAAGTATATATTGCATTGGCTGGCTATTTGTAAAGATGGGCTACCTGAAAACGAGTCTACATCCAGGAATGTCCACTTTAAACCAAAATGAAGCCGCAGGATACAGAAAGCAGCATGTAAATAGGATAGGAATGACAGCATGTTACCTTTATACCCGTTTTTCAATTCAATTCATAATTTAGTACTGCTAAATAGCTATTCCAGAAAGATTCATGACCTCTGCTGCCATCCATCAAGATATCCCAGTCACCGGTCATCATTCCTTTCACTGTTTCCTCTCCTGCAAATCCAAAATCAGTAAGCTCCAGGTTCTTATAGTTCATGGAAACTGTAATAAACAAAACCTGCATCTACACGTAATATAAGATCGTGACAGCAGAAAAGTATAACTAACTTGACAGAACATGTGTTACAGAAAGCAATTACCACAATTTAGCAACTAGGAATGTGTGAAAAACTTGCAGCAAAGTTCGAAGGATATATCTTGGGAGTAGAAACATGGAAACGAAATAAAAGCAGATACAGTGGATATGCCATGAATATTCAAGAATCAGATGCATTGCATAGTTATAGGGAGGAGTATTAACTATGAAACAACTGGTGGAAGTACTGTGTACATGCAGATTGCTTATTACCACAGCGATATATGTACACAAAAACTCTACCACACCAACCTTATGTTTAAGGCAGTCCCAAGAAAATGCAGGATTCTTAGCGATATTATAGATCAAACGGGCATAATCAAGGATCCCTTGTCACCAAGATCTATAAAACCTATCCTTCTTGAGTTTTGACCTGAAGTAATTGCTTTCATGCGCATGCAAGTTTCTAGGCACCAGCAGCCAAGAATGAGTCAGAGTTGCATTCAACATGATGATCAATGTGGTAGATTGGAAAGGGCAACAAAAGGGGGAAAAAAGGTTCTTATTACCTCTGTTTGAGCCGTCTTCTCGAAGTTAACTTCAACTGAAGTAACTTGTTTCACTGCTTGTGATCACATTAAAGTATAGCATAGAGATGGCCAAGGAAACAATGCTTTAGGTGTGACTTAACTCCTGAAATTTCAAGCAAGAAGTTCTCAATGCGGCCCAAGGTATATGTAATGATGTTTTATTTGAAGAAGTACCTCTGGTGCGGCATTATATCCACCACATGATCCAAATAACTTTGCGAAAGTCCTCATCACTATATCTACATCAGCTGGGCAGCCCCTAGCAGTTCTGAAATACCTCGGTCAGACTGTCCAAATGCACTGATGATATCGCGCGACACGCCAAATTTTATACAACACCTTGGTTGCAAAAAGCCTGAACAAAACAACATGTTTCTGAAGGTAAAAATACTAAAATATCAGTTAATTATTCTAAGAGACAACTTAGATATAATAAATGAGCTAATATACAATCCATTATGAGAGCAAGCCCAACAAAAATATCTTTTAGGGTTAAATGGGAACCTACTAAATTCCACCCAAAACATAACAGTCTATTTTAGCTCAACTAAAGACCCTGCTAGGACGATACACAGTTATTCAGTCTTCTTGTTTGTAATGTGCGAACATACAAAAAAAGAGTGTACTCTCTACGTTTCGAAATTAAAATACTATAAACGATAACTGAGTTATGGGTCTGTCATGAACAATAGCTCTACCTATAGCGGCATGACACCAAATTCTAGTCCAACACTGAATCACAGGGTCCAAATGCAAACACAAATGAGGAATCACAGTCTACCGGTACAACAATACACTGACTGCAGGGACGTGCATTTCCAGCATGGAAATGAAAGTTCGACGAGCCATACTTTTCCTATTAAGTCGATGCTAAAATCAGTGTACAATTTTTTTGAACCAGTATGAGAAAAGTACATATATCTGAATTAATGGATCATCAGGGCATGAGAAATCACCTATCATGTTTAGCAGAGCAGGCTGGCGCAGCGGGGGACCTGAAGGTCTTAAGCTCGGCGACCCGCGACGAGGCTGACGTTCTCTAAGTGATGCAGAGGTGTTCCAGCGAGTGGGTGAGGGAGGCTGTAGGGTTCGCCGATGTGAGCATCGCGGAGGAAGAGGGAGAAGGCAATCGAGCTTTATCACCATTAATGGGACGCCGACAGCAGTTTCAGGCCGGACAGAACAATGCTGGAGGATGTGAAGAGGAGACGCCGCCCACGCAGACTTTGGTTCGGCAGTGTCCGGCGAACGAAGAAGGTGGACGAATCGTGTTACCCTGCCGCCGGCGCGCCGGCGCGCCGCCGCGGGGTTCACTGTTCATCGCGAGTCTGGGAGGAAGGGAAGAAAGATGGAAAATCCACAAGGCCGGACTCACTGTCTCGGCCTATTTGATGGGTTCGCGCTTTCTCGGCCCGACTAACCAGAGGACAGCCTATAAACGTTGGCCTGGCCATTTGACGGTAATTAACGCAGAGAAGGGGTTTCATCCTCTCAAAAAGGGGGGTTTTATCGACGATTTTGGGGTGATGCAAGCATGATTCCAAAATAATTAATTGTAAGCTCACAGATACTACCGTAAGATGATGATGCATTGGCTAATCGTCTTTTTAAATATTCCAATATCTAGCGAAAAGGCATGCTAAGAGTCAATGCATTGGTGAAAGTCCAACATACAATGTTGATTACCTTCGATCCAGTTTCAGATGTACAAATTGGTGAAATATTTTTCTTTTCTGCATGGGAGTTCTGGCCCATATTTGTTTGTGTAGTCAGCTTTTGCTTTTATTATTTGTATGTACTAACAGGGATTTCATTGGAAAAGTACCATGCCGATCATCATCACAAGTTACTAGGCCTAAATAACACTATATCTAACCCTAAATGCCATCAAAGCCATGTACATTAGTAAGGTTATTATCAGACCCAAAAAACCCTATTCGAAACCACTTGAACCCCGCTCAAATCCTACAGAGTTCAAACAAGAACTCCCCATTTTTTTTGAAGGGAACAAGAACTCCCCGTATTTGAAGGTGGGCTCTTCATTGCGGCGACAATGTGGATCCTTCATCGCTCCCTCCTCCAGCTCGATGTCGACATCAAAGTCACCGACGCATCCTTAATGACGTAGTCGCGTCCGTGTCCATGGGAGACGAAACGTATGGGGGAAAAGACCGTAATTGAAGATTGGGAAAAAGTTAGTGTCTTAAACGTAAAAACTACATGGCCCTGTGGGCAAATGTCTCCGGACATGCGTCGCCCATGATTTTGTGGTGAAATAGCATGCCACTCTAGCGCGCAACTTCACAAAACAACCAATTCGAACCCGCATGCCACATTTACTCTTCACGTGTACTCACTCTTTTCAGTTTAACACACACGCATGTAGTTTAAGGAAAAAATTTAATCTCTAATTTGGATAACAAATTATATGTCACCAAAATTAATAATTATACACCAAAAAATTCTTTTGAATATGAATCTAATTGTATAATATTTGTGACATCTATAATTTATATTTTATCGACCAAATGAATAGTGTAAAAATTGAACTAAGAGTGTGTCTGTTAAATCGAATTGGTGGTAGTATGAATTGGTTTTGTCGGTGCAATTCCGTAGTTATTACATACGTTGGTGTTGTCGACAATTTCACTGATGGTAAACAATAAATCAAAGTATTTTTTTCGCGAAAACGCAAAAGCCTTGCGTTTCGATGCATTGATAGAAAAGAAGATTTTTTACAAGCCCTAGAAAGAGCGAACACCCCATCGTACAACTCAACCCAAAAAGACTAGCCTAGGGGAGTAGCTGACGAACACCTCGCGCCCCCGCCTCAGCCCATTCACGCGCCTCTGCCTTGATCGTGTCCAAAAGAGAGGCAACAGAAGGCTGAGTGTTGTCGAAGACAGCTGCATTGCGGTGCTTCCAGATCCACCACGCCGTGAGCAAGATCATCGACGAGGTGCCCTTGCGCATGGCACGGGGGGTGGCACGTAGCGCCGAAGACAACTAATGTTCGCATGAATACGTCAATTGTACCCTTGACATCGGGAGCAATGTGCCACAACGCACATCATGGGAGGTCGTCCATAAGCACAAAGCGCAAGACAGTTCGGCTGTCGCTTCTGAGATACAAAGCCCCAGTTTCTCGAGAGGGGTCTCACCAGCGACTATGGGCTAAACTTGACCAGTTCGATCAGTCCATGCATGGTTATCGATCAACGAGCGAAATCTAAACAAAGTCGCTGAAGAACAGAAATAGGAACAAAGGTTTGAGAGGATAAAAATAGATGTATTGAATAAATTATCGATTATATGCTTAACCTCAATCACCCATCGTTCCTTACAATATATACGGCAGCTCGTCTTCCCGTACAAGTTTTGGGAAATTCTTACACGTTCCAAAGATGGACTCTTAGTTGAATTCTAGCTCTAGACTAGCTATTGGACACCATGCTATTCTCCCCTGAGGATCTCCATTTAGAGCAACGACATGTCTCCTTGATCAGAGAGCCTTCAGAAATCTCTGACCCACAACTCCTATCGGAGCTCAGAGCCAAGATGGCAGATCGAGGAAGAGGCAGCGGTGGAGGTCCAGGGGGAATTCAGCCAGAGAAAATTGGTCAGATCGGTCAGGGAAGCGGCTGGCAACCTCCACAGCAGCAATTCCCCTCTCAGAATATCCAGCCACCTTTCCAGCAACAACCTGGTTTTGGTTATGGTTACCCCCCTACATGGGGTTTTCATAACCAATTCCAGGGGCCCTTTCCTTCAAATCAGTGGATTAATCCCCAGAATTGGCAGGCAAATCCACAGATGCAAGCTCAGATGCAGCAATAGCAATAATTTCCTGTGCTGAATCAGAATCAAACTCCTCAAGTGATACAAAATCCTGCAAGCCAGATTCCAGTTGTTCAGCCGGTCCAAGTCCAGCAGCCTGCTTCTCAAGGACTCTCAAAAAACCAGTTGAAGAACCAGAAAAAGGCCAAGGCAGCAGCTGAAGCACTTCTTAGGCAGAGGGAGAAAGATTCCACACATGGAAAGGACTGTTACTCAGATATCATCTGCTACAACTGTGGTGAGCCTGGGCATCATAAGAGTGCTTGCTCCAAATCTGCAGTCTGCTTTGTTTGCAATTCTACTGTTCACAAGGAAGACTCTTGCCCTGTGAAAAAACTTCCACCTCCATCTGCCAAGCTGGTGGGCAGTGCAAATGAGAATCTGGAATTTTATCATGTGGAGATTCCTGATGGAAGTGGTCTGCAATTTGGCATAAGCAACATTGGTATTGTTTTCATTGAAGCTGGTGAAGTGAGCAAAGAAGAACTTGCAAAAGAATTCTCAGTAATTTACAAGACAAACTGGCCGTGGCAAATCAGAGCACTTGATGCCTGGACCTTTCTAGTCAAATTCCCACCTCATATGCGTGTTGAAGATGTAGCTAGTTATCCTTGCTTTGGCTTGGTCAAGGAGGGAGTCACAGTTAATGTGGAAGTGTGGGATGGGGAACTTGAATCTCTAGAAGAAACTCAGGAAGTGTGGCTGCAGCTTAGAGGGGTCAACCCAAAATGGTGCAAATGGAGCGGCCTCTCCTAGTTTGCCTCAGTTCTAGGGATTCTAATTGATGTGGACTGGCATGGCGCCTTCAAATCGCTATGTGAAGTTGTGAGGATCAAAATTCAGTGCAAAAACATGTTTGCTATCCCTAAGACAGTAGTCTTTAAACTGAACAAGAAATTCTACAAAATAGGCATAGTGGTGGAGTTTCCTGCAGAAAATGGAGGAGAAGGTGATGAGCCTCAAGAACCAGATGATCCTAATGGAAAAAATTCTGAAGATTCACAAGGGAAGGAAGAAATGGAAACAGAAAACGCCTCTAAGGATCACCAGAATACGAAAAAAGGGACTTCTGGGAATAAGGAACCACCTTCAGACACCTCCAATAACAAAAACAGGAAAGCTGATGCTGATACTCCAGTACCAATTGCAGAAGATAGTGAAGATGAAGCTCTATCAATGTCAGACATGCTCCTAGCCAATCTCGAGAATGCCAGGCGAGACATTCTGTCATGGCTGAACTCTGACACTCCTGATGAAGAGAAATGTTATAATCTGCTGCGTGAAATGGAAGTGGTGAACGATGATGGTCATTTTGTTTATGATGGGATGGAAGAAGACGTAGTCTCTGAACAACATATCGAAGACCCTCTACCTGAAATCGCTTCCGAGACAGCAGTTGGCCAGAAGGACAAGATCTGGGGGCCGGTGGCTGGTGCCAGGCAATGTCCCAGACTCCAGAAGAACGTCGGCAAGCCCATCCTGGACCTGGCCAAGGACATCAAAATGAAGAAAAATCTTGAAATTCCCTCCAAGTTTCAAGGTACTTCTTCGAACCCTTTCAATGTTCTTCAAGATAACTCCTTAATTTCCATGGCACATAGTTTTCGAGTAGATATTGACAGTCATTAATTTTCTAGCCCTGATTCTGTTGACTTCAATTTAGCTTCGAAAATCGATGAAGTAACTTTTATACCTTCTAACTTGGCCACTGTTGGTAGCCCTTCACATCAGCTTTCAGTGGATGTAACTGAGGGCATGTTTGCAGGACACTCTCCCTCAGTAACACCTACTGCTATTTCCTCTTGTTCAGATTCCCCTAAAACTCCAGTTTGTAGTAATTTAGACTTAGAGCTTGATAGTGAGGAACTCTGGACAAAAGTTTGTAGAAATAGACGGGGCAAGCACCCTAGGAAAATTGTTTACTTATGAATAGTCTCTCTTGGAATATTAGAGGGATAGATGCTTTGGGCAGGAAAAAGTGTATCCATGATAATCTTGCAAAAACTCAACCTTCCTTTGTTGCCTTTCAGGAAACTAAGAAGGAAACTTTCTCTAATTCCTACTTAGATTCTATTAGCATGGGTAAAATTTTTGTTTGGAATCATCTACCTTCTAAAGGCTCTGCTGGAGGCATTTTAGTTGGTGTTGATTCTGACATTTGTGAAGTAATTTCCTGGGAGATTAAATCATTTTTAGTCTCTTGCATAGTTAGGAATAGAAAAGATAACGTAGTTTGGAGATATATCTCTGTCTATGGCTCTCCTTATGAAGAGGGCAAAGATGATTTTATCTCTGAGCTACATAGTCTGTTCGTTGATACTAATTATCCCACTCTCATTAGTGGGGATTTTAATCTTGTTAGATATCAAAAAGATAAAAGCAATGGAATTGTCAATCAGAAATGGTGTGACAAATTCAATGCTTGGATAGAAATTTGGGGACTCCTGGAAGTAAAACTGGGTAATAGAAAATTTACCTGGGGCAATAATCAGGAGAACCTAATTATGTCTACTATAGATAGAGTTTTTTGTAATACTGAGTTGGATTCTTTATATCCACTTGCCAACATTCAAGCTTTGATTAGGTTGGGGAGTGATCACACTCCATTGGTGTGGGATTCAGGTTTGAATCACACACCAAAGCCATCCTCCTATAAGTTTGAGAAATGGTGGCTGCTTAGAGAAGATTTTAGAGATCTAGTGGAAAAAACCTGGAATGCCCCCACCAAAGGTAAAACTGCCATCGACAGATGGCAGGAGAAGATTAGAAGGTTTAGAAAAGTTACTAAAGGTTGGAGTAAAAATATAGAAGCTGATCTTAGACGACTCAAAAAAGATTTGATGGAGGAATATGATTCCCTTGATGTCAAAGCTGAAAATGAGGCGCTCTCGGATTTGGAATGTAATAGCCCAGCATTTAGGACAAAATGAAGGGTAGATTTAGGACTTATGTGCATTCATGCATCTAAAATCTGAGTAAATTTTTCGCAAAAGAAAACCTGGGAGAATGAACTTCTTTCAAAGCATCTTTAGTTAGAGGTGTTTTGATTGCTAAGAGTTTGCAATGATCTCTTGGTGATGTTGTTAAGTGAGTTTAGACATTAATTTTGATTGTTGAATTATTTCAAATTTGAATATTCCATAATTAATAAAGAAATAATTCAATTATACATTAATTGAATAATAGAAATGGAAATTGAATATAAACAAATAGAAATAGCACTTTATTAATATCACACAATAATACAAGGTCTTTACATCTTGATATGAAATTAACAGAAGATTACATCTTTGGTAAATAAAAAGAACCAAAGACTAAACTATTCCTATGAGACTACAAGAAGTCCATCTTCTAGTCTTCATAGCTTGCAACCTGCAAAACAAAGCCAAAAAGAAACAATAGCAAACAAAAGAAAAGATTAGGGGTTAGAGTTAATTACTCTCAGACTAGGGCAAATTATTTGCCATTGCATCACTGAGTAAGTGTGGCCAAGTGTAGTATCTGATTTGATAAATCATTGGGTACAAGTCAAGTGTACACATAGTAGTTCACAACACGGCCTGGCAAGGATCAGATCAAGCCATGGTGACAAGCAGCTCACAAGGAGCTTAGTCACTGCATCGGAAGCTTGTGCTGGCAGCACCACAGCAGCCAGCAAATGCCAAGCACTCGACCAGGGGGGGTAGTACCAGGGGAGCAGTGCTCACACGTCTCACACAGCACCACAGCAAGAACAGCAATAGCTCTTGCACAGCAGCACACAAACATGACCAGCAAACACCATGGAGACCAACTGAAGCTCAAGATCAAGTTCAGGAGGAGAAGAACCAGCAGGCCATCTCAGGAGGAGAAGGACAAGCTAGAAGCCAGGAGCAAGACCAGGAGGTGAAGGACAAGATAGCAGTCGAGTAAGGAGGAGGAGGCAAGCTAGAAGCAAGCTACCATCCACAGCAGGCAACAAAAGCTGTACACAACACCACTATGGCACAACTACAGGCAAAAGGTAGAAATCCTGCAAGCACATCATTGCCAGTGCATGTTTCCAGCTTGAGTTGCTATTGGTTAATCCCTCAGTTTGGCAAAGATATGCTTTGCTCAAACTCATCATTGGGAAACATCATTAAAAGCCTCAGTTTACACTTCACTGGCACATCTCAAGGATCAAAACCACTCAGTGCAAGTTGTGCTGGGCACATGTCCTATTGGACATGCACCTCAATCACACAAAGCTTGGAAGCATCAACAAATAGTTAGCAGTGGGCATAAGCAAGCTAAGCACCTCACTAACTATTCCTAGCCTCAGACCAACATCACTGGCTACATAATAAGGGGCAAGTTTCACCACAGCTTGGTCAACAGAAATTAGTTGCTGGGCACCAGGTCAGAAGACCTTGCACCTCAACACAACTAGTTTGTTATTGAACAAACAAATCCTTTCACAGAAGAACAATCATTTTCCTAGTTATCCAGAACTAGGAATCATATCAATTTTGCTTTAGCTAATGTCACAGAAGCCTGCAACACAGCATAGCATCTTATCACTGGGTTATCAGAGATAATCAAGTAGCAAGAGCTAACATCATATATATTTATCACTGAACTGGTATCAACAGCTAACTGAATAACAACATTCAGTTTAACATCACAGTCTAGAGAGACCAGCAAACACAGAGGAATCACTTAGCATACCATGGACTGGAACTAGCTGAGAGAGAGTACAGAACTGTTAGCAGAAGCCAAGTGCTAACTGAATCTTGCAAGTATGCAAGGTTCAGAAGCAACACCTCTGTCAGTAAGTATGCTGACAGAGAGAGTAAAGGAACAGGCATCGCATCACATGATTAGCACCATCACAGTTAACTGAATCAAGCATAACATCACTGAATCTAAATCACAGGATAACCTAGATTCAGCAGCAGCATCACTGAGCAAGCTCTGTGAGCTTGGCTCACTGGTGTTGAGCAGAGGGTCAGAGACCATGGCCAGAGAGGAGAAGAGCAGAAGGTAGAGAGGGTAGGACAAGCTCACCAGTCGCCCAGGTGCTCGTCTGGGTGGCATGGCAGGGCAGTGCCTGCGTGGCCAGCCAGAGGCTGCCTGGGGACGTCTTCACCAAGGTGCATCGACGAGCTCACACCAAGCACAAGCACCGAAGCCAGCTCATCAAGCTCCAGATCGGTGAGGTACAGCAGCAGAAGTGCTCGGCGGCGACAGATCCTAGGGAAAGGACCAATCCGATCTCCTCAGGTAGAGAGCGGCCGGCGAAACCACTTGGTGGAGCTGGTAGAGGAAGCAGCGGCGAGTGATTCGCCCAAGGTAGCAATGGCGATGGCCGCCGGAGGTGGCCGGAGTGGCACGGCGGTGGCGGCGGCAATGCAGATCGCCAGAGGGACGACAAGTGAGAGAGAGGAGGCGACTGGGGCTGGGCTGGGTCGGTTTGACCGACCCAGACCCGAGCCGGGCGGCTAAGCCAAGCCCGAGTGGGCTGGTTGGGCCAGATGGCCAGGTGGGCCGAAAGGGTTTTTGCCAATTGGATTTAATCTGAATTTCAAATTTAAAATCAAATGCTAATTCCTTTATGAATTCAAACCAAATTCAAAAATTCAAATATCTTTAATAAAACACTCTCTTATTCTGTAATGAAGTAAACATTTAAATAGAATCAAACTTTTGGATTATTCTTTTAAACATATTTTAAAAGCTTTTGATTTCTATTTTCAAAAACCTTAACTATTATTTATATTATAAAAATTGAATTTCTTCTTTAAAAAAATTAAACCTTTTTCTTTTCAAAATAACTTAATTAAAGTTTTACAACTTAAACTTTAATTCCAAACATTTACTTAATTACCTCAACACTCCAATGGGGTAAAACACACAAATACAATAGGTATTTTTAGAAACTCTTTAAACCCTAGAAAGTCTTGGGTAAAACACA
Organism: Dactylis glomerata; assembly: GCA_007115705.1. Lineage (NCBI taxonomy): Eukaryota > Viridiplantae > Streptophyta > Magnoliopsida > Poales > Poaceae > Dactylis > Dactylis glomerata. Next base: position 514,936 of record QXEO01000721.1, read on the forward strand.
CAAATATATCTTGTGTTTCTAGAAACTCTTTAAACCCTAGGAAGTGGGTAAAACACACAAATAAGAAAACCAAGTCCATAATTCACAATGCATAGCATATCATTGTGCATAGCATCCAACTATTTCTTGAAACATTGTCCTTATCGGACAATACTTGGACTTCTGTAGAACAAGGAGATCAGGAGCAACGCCAAGTATTCGACTCCATTACCTTTCAGTCACAAGGCAAGTTTATCTTGCTCATATCTCTTGATTGCACTGGTTTTGAAACTTCTTGCAAAGTGATGACTTCAAACTCTAACATTTCAAAAGGGATGGAAAACTTATTTTCACAAGTAATATGACTAGTGGTTATCGACCAGTGGTGATAACCTAGGAGGGCTGGCAGGTGGAACCACGGTAAGATTGTGGTGGTGGAGGTTCCACTTGCACGGGAAAGTAAACCTAGGATTAACAACCAATGCCACAGTTATTCTAGCGCCGTAAAAACCGTGTCATCCAAGAGACTTGGAATGGGACAGGAAAGTCAGCTGTATCTTCTCTCGTTCGCATGTCAACGGACAACCAGCTGCCAGTCGCAGTAGGTCTTGCGGGACTACTTGCATATGGGTGGGACACCTAAGTTCTCACGGCCCTGGTGTCTATGATGGTCCGCAAGGGACGCCTAGGTACTTCATCGTTGGGGGTGAATATCAGGGGCACAACCTGCTTGCGTGAATTGGGTAGGCATGCATTGTGCGGAGAAGGCAGTGATTGGCTTGGATCAATGACTAGGCCCCACATCAAGGAATTGTGGACGGGAATGTACGCCCGGTTGTGCAGCAAGGCTTTGATCTCTCTTGGAAGGACGCACCTCTGCAGAGTGTAAAAAGATGTGACATGTTACCCCTTGTTCCGGGAAGGAGCTGCGAACGCCGCAGGAAAGGTGCTCTCAAGGCACTACACCTGTGTTGGCTGTTGGGCATAGTTTTCTAAAGTAAAAGCAACCTTTCAGGAAACCTTGATAAAACCTCGCATGGGTCTACGACTCTTTTGGGTCTGGGGCTGAAAATAATGCATATCACACACCTTCTTTATAAAGAAACTTGCTGGGTAACGCTCGTTACTCACCCCAATCTCTTAAACCCTTGCTAGACTGTGAAGAACTCGATGAGGCCACTCTGAATGCAATCGAAGGCCAGCAGGACATCTTCTACGAGGAGCCAGATCTCTCACGCGGCGTCGAAGGCGTGGATTACATCATTCGCTATGGGGCATCTTCCGGCGAGGAATCAGAGTGAAGAACTACTAACTATTAGGGTAGTACCGTAGCCGAGGAACCGAGCAACTGTAGGATATGAATAAGTTGCTGAGTTCTTCCCTTGTTTAATTATTTGAGCTTTCCAGTTGCTGTAAACACTAAGCACTTGAGGTGTTCTCTTTACCGGGAGCATTTCGGTATCATCACGCTTTGGTTTGTAATAAATGTGAATCGGTTTGTATTTGGGCCCGCAATGTTTCTGTTGTACCATTCTGAGGGATGTAATATTTGTGGAGGCTTGTTCCGCAAGTGTTATGTCAATGACTTGCATACTACAACATGCAGTGGTATGCTGGGTCACCGCAGCTGGTATCAGAGCAATTGCTTTGACCTTAGGTTGGAAACCTAGTAAAGGGATAGTACCTGTAGGAGTCTAATAGCAACAGTAAAGAGTTTTCTAAATCTATGATGGTTATTCACTTGAGAATAACTTAGTCATATTTTTAGTGTTACAATTCTTTATTATGATGCATCATACTAATTCTGTACCTTATTCTTGTAACAGCTATTATGGCATCGAGAGTTCCAGCACGTACCGTTTGGTCACACAGGAAGACTCTGGAAGACTATGAGGGAACCTTGACTGAGCAGTTAGGGTCACTACTACGGGCTTTTGGACTCAGCACCGACATCCCTGTTAAGACTTATACTTACAAGGATGACGGGACTGTGGTTAAGTACCGTATTGTGATCATGCTACCAGATGGATTAGTGTCTAGTACAGTTCAGCCTTCCGGAGAGGGAAGAGGTGAGACGGCAGCTTATCATGAGGCGGTAGTGAGAGCTATTGCAACTATTAGGGAGTACAGAGCGGTGGAGTTAGTTGGCACTACTTTTGCCGCTATTCCCCATGACGCACTGATGGACGAGCCAGTATTGGATCATGATGTTCTGGTGAAGAAAAAGCCAAAGTTTACAGCCAGACTTCTTGATAGGTACAGGAAGATGGTAGGTTCACTGTATAACACTCACCAGGTCATTGTGGAGGACAAGGCGGAGATGCTCGATGACCTCACAGACACTACTAGGAGGCAGGAGCGAGCACAGTTGACTAGGCAGGAGTCGGAGGGGTCTCATTTCTCACCTGTGACGACCTCAAATTTGATACAAATTCGAAGTGTCCGTTATGTATTCCACCGCAATCCCAGAACCGTTGTTGCGATATACATAACGTAGTTGGTAACCAGTTCCATAGACATTACAATACGATAGTTCAAATACAATGGTCATATAGACCAAGTCATATTACAACACAATACAACATAGCAGCGGAAATAACGTCTTCGGGTCCATGCCTTCACCCTACAGGCAATGGCGACTCATGGAGACGAGCTTAGTTCTGGTACTCTTCTTCATACCCTTCTTCCTGGTATTCTTCCCCATAGTCTGGCCAAGTTGATAGCCAGGGACACAGCCATGAGTACATTGGATGCACTCGCAAACCATCTTATAATTGTAATGAGGAACTAAATATGCAAGGTTGGTATGGTGGACTAAGCACTAAGTTGATTTGCCAAAAGCTAGTTTTATTTCCCAAGAATGTTCATTGGTAGGAAAGGAGTTTAATTCTCTAAGTTCAATCTAAAGAGGAATTTCAAGAGTGTCAACATCAAGGTCAAGTCAAGTCAATTCAATTCATGTCATTCACCAAGTTCACCATAAGTTGTTTTCATTATTGACAAAAGCCAGGCACAGCTTGCCAACCGTCCATGACCGCGGACGCGGCTATTCGAATAGTTTGAAAACCTCTGCAGAGGGGTACACTTTACCCACAAGATTCGATACATCTGCCGGGAGAAATCCACGGATCGTCATACACAAGTATGCGGGGTTCAGATAATCAAACAAACTCTTTCACTTGCTCACCCTAGTATAGGATCCTTCCCTAGAGCCCGGGGTACGGAATCCCCGCTCCGGCGCCTCTAGTTCTGCCCATCCCGGAAGCCGGGTTAGTGGAATCCACCTGGTCCAGAAGTAACCGCTCACGGTGTCCTTCCATGAAGATTTGATACAAGGCCTCCCATACTAAGATAAACAAGCTACGGATTAAGCCCCTTCCCATATAGGGGTAATGTGGTCGTACGGTATAATTGGCTCCCATAGTACATCACTCGTTGTCAATTGAGAAATACATTTCATAGTTCTTAGTCAAGATTATTTTCTTTCATAAAACCATCATGTAGGAGAAACCTCCACTTCAAGTTTCAAGTTCAAGTCACCAATTTTCAACTAGGATTCCCCTTATCAATGACCTCAGATTTTATTAGCGACTAAGCAACTACCTTGAGTGATGATACCACTACATAGGGTTGGATAAACTCAGCTTGATGTTCTTGTTAAGCAAGATATCAAACACCTCTATCATTCTACCTTAGTAATTCAATCATGCCATTTACTTAAAACAGGTAGAATGCAATATTAAAACTAGGCATTGGGAGGATGAATCAAAAGATGGCTTGCCTTGGTTGGCAAAGTGTCCGGGGTATTCTTCTTCTTCTTGATAATAATCCCCTCCAATATCCTCCTCGGCAATACTAGCGTCTAATAACGAATAAACACAAAGCACACAATCACTACATAATGCTAATAACACACCAAGCACACATCTTTGTTTGTTAACAATAGCATTCATGTTGCATTTTATGGTGTTGGATGGTAAGTTTTTCTTCTAAGTTTTCTTCAAGTGTGCAAGTTAAATTCTCTACTAAGTGTCATATGTTGTTTACTTTCTAAGCATTGGTATTGGTTTAGGGGTACTAGTACTAGTTCAAGTGGGAGGGATCCACTAAGTGAATTGGCAAAGAGGGTAAATTCAATTCTAAGTATAAGATAGGGATCTATCATTTTATGTGGCTAACTAGAGTTGGGTAGGCTCTAATTGATAACACTAATAGGGTTTGGAGTTGATTTGGGTTGACTAACAGTAAGGAAGGTCATTGGTGATTTCACAATTTAAATTTCATGATTTTCGGAGGCTTAATTAAATTTCTAGAAATACTCTATGATTTAACAAAGCTATGGTCACACTATTCACATCCAATTAAATTCCTAACTTATTTTGAATTCTAACCAGTTCTATAGTGTAGGGCATTTTACAAGCTTTCCAACGACATCTTATTTGCTAAATTTGAATTCCTACAACTCCGGGAATTTTAGTTTGAATGTGCAGTAAAGCAACAAATACGAAAAGGTTTTCTAGAAAAAAAATTATCGGACTGGAACTTATCATGGGCCGGGGAAACGAGTCGGGCCGGCCCAGCTAGGGATCCCGGGCGGTGCTGGGAAAAAAAACTAAGCTGACAGGCGGGGCCCGCCTGCCAGGCCACTTAAAACGAAACGGTATCGGGCTTCTTCTTCGTGGCGCTACAGGGACGGAACGAGAGGGAGTTACTGGGAGTAGGGCGGCGCACGGGGAGCTCACCGGCGGCGATGGGGAGCGGCGGCGAGGGTGCAGGGCGGCTGCGGGGGTTCTCCTCCGCCACCTCCAGCAGGTACAGCGCCGGGGGCAGCTCCGCAACGCCGGGAACGTGCGGTGGCCTGCGGGGACGTCGAGGTCGGCGAGCTCGGCTGAGTGCACGGGAGCGAAGGAGAGGTTGTCTAGGGAGGTGCTGGGGATGGTGCGGTCCTTTTCAGGGAAGAATGGCGGCTTTATATAGGCGGGAGAGGGAGCACCGGCGATGTCCAGTGGCGGCCAGTACACCGTGTGTGTCGGCCGTGGGAGGGGCAAGGCGGGGTTCTGGCGTGGGCGGCGGGCTGCTGCGTGCTGTAGGAGTGTCCTAGCGCGATGGGAGGGGCTGAGGTGGTCTGGTTCAGAGGGGGGCATGGTAGGGGTCCGGCCGGTGTGCTCTTCTTCCATGCCATCCATGTCTCACGGCCGGTGCCTGTGCAGGGGAGACAAGGAATCGACCAAGGAGAGTCCAGGGCACTGCTTGGAGGTCAGAGACTAGGGCTAGGGCTGCCAACCACTGTTGCCAACAGTGGATTCGATTTTGCTAGATTTCTGCCCACCAAGTGTTTGTTGAAATGCCCGCATGAAATCAAAATTTGAATTTTTGAAAATTTCCAATTGGGTTGGTCATTATATTGGATAGGGACTCTAAAACAATTTTCGTTAGGTCAAGAGGTGGTGTTTTGCTCCAGGGCTATTTTGAATTTGGGGTTGTCATATGATTCAGATTCAAACTTTGGTTGAAGTTTGAGTGATGCTCTGGTTTGAATTTTGAGTAGATTCTTGTTGGTTGAGTTAGTATGTAACTTGGTTAAGCTCAACTAACAGGCCAAACATGAAGGTGGGTTCCAGATTTCTTAATCCAATGGCCCAAAGTGGTGTAGTCAAACAGATTTCCTAGATCACAATTTCCTTCTCTTTTTCTTTATGATTTTTATTTCTGGTTTCTTTGGTTCTTATAATTCTTCTCAATTGTTTCTGTTGGTTTACTTAGAATTAACTAACCAATGCACAATCAAAAATAACACACATGAAATCATAGAATACATATAATAGAAAATACATGTATGCATGAAATAATGAATAAAAAGTTTTATTTGGGTCCAAAATTTGGTACTTTATTTAATAAGAAGTAGATTACAATTTCTGAGTTGTTACAATCTTCCCCCCTTAAAAAGAATCTCGTCCCCGAGATTCACTAGTTAAGAACTAAAAAGATTGGGAAACTCTTTCTGAAGGTAATCTTCTCGTTCCCAAGTGGCTTCCTCTTTGGTGTGATTACTCCACTGAACTTTCAGAAATTTGATGCTTCGGGTTCGAGTGGTTCGATATGCTTCCTCGAGGATACGGATAGGTACTTCATGATAGGCCAAATCCTTGTTGATGTCCACCGAACGGTGATCAATATTCTTGAAAATTTCTGGCTTCTCCGGCACTTCAAGACATTTCCGAAGTAAAGACACGTGAAAGACATCGTGTACTTTAGACAATTCAGGGGGCATTTCCAACTGATAAGACACTTCTCCTCGGCGGTCTAGTATCTTGAAGGGTCCAATATATCTTGGCGCAAGCTTTCCTTTTACTTGGAATCTTTGCATTCCCTTGAGAGGTGATACTCTAAGATAAACAAAGTCTCCACTCTTGAAAGTCAGTTCTCGACGTCTCTTGTCGGCATAACTCTTTTGTCTCGACTGGGCTGCCTTGAGGTATTCACGAATCATGCGAACTTTCTCCTCGGCTTCTTGCAAAATATCTGGTCCAAAAATCTGACTGTCTCCGGTTTCTGACCAATTCAGAGGGGTACGACACTTTCTTCCATACAAAGCTTCGAATGGTGCCATTTGCAAACTGGCTTGATAACTGTTGTTGTAGGAAAACTCCGCGAAAGGCAGGCAATCTTCCCACTTAGCTCCATAAGCTAGAACACAGGCTCTCAACATATCTTCAAGTATTTGATTCACTCTTTCAGTCTGTCCATCAGTCTGAGGGTGGTAAGCGGTGCTGAAGGCTAATTTGGTTCCCAAAGCTTGATGTAAGCTTCTCCAAAATCTTGAGGTGAATTGGGTTCCTCGATCGGAAACTATGGTTTTAGGGACTCCATGCAAACTAACAATTCTGGATAAATACAAATCTGCTAGCTGTCCCGAGTTGTAAGTGGTCTTGACAGGAATAAAGTGGGCAACTTTGGTCAGTCTATCCACAATGACCCAAATAGAGTCATTTCCACGGCTAGACCTTGGAAATCCCGTGATGAAATCCATTCCAACAGATTCCCACTTCCATTCCGGAACTTGCAAAGGTTGCAGCAATCCCGCAGGACGTTGATGTTTAGCCTTGACTCTTTGACAAATATCACACTTAGAGATGAATGATGCAATCTCACGCTTCATTCCATGCCACCAAAATTGTTCCTTCAGATCTTGATACATCTTAGTTCCACCGGGGTGGATGGAGTAAGGGGTCTCATGGGCTTCCTTCATAATAACCTCCTTCAATTCTGAATCAGCAGGCACACAAATACGTCCTTTATACCACAGCACTCCTTGATCATCTTCTTCAAATCCTGGCACCTTGCCGGAACTAATTCTGCGTTTGATTCCGTCAATACTCTCATTTCCCTTCTGGGCTTCTTTGATTTGGCTCATCAAGGTGGGTTGAAACTCCAGGTTGGCTAAGAATCCTTGACTGACTAGTTCCAATCCAAATTTTTCAAACTCTTGGTGTAACATAGGTTGCTCTTCTTTGATCATCATATTTAAGGAGCATGGCTTTCGACTCAATGCATCGGCCACTACATTGGCCTTACCGGGGTGATAGTGGATTTCCAGATCATAATCCTTGATCAACTCTATTCATCTTCTTTGCCTCATGTTCAACTCCTTCTGGGTGAAAATATACTTCAGACTCTTGTGATCCGTGTAGATCTCGCAACGATTGCCCATCAGATAGTGCCTCCAGGTCTTCAGAGCTAGAACTACGGCTGCCAACTCTAGATCATGGGTTGGATAGTTTTCTTCATGAGGTCTAAGCTGCCGAGAGAGGTAAGCTATGACCTTGCCTTCTTGCATCAATACACAACCAAGTCCAAGTTTGGAAGCGTCGCAATAGACATCAAAGTTTTTGGTGATATCGGGCATGGTTAGGACGGGTGCGGTCACTAATCGCTTCTTGAGCTCTTGAAAACTCTCTTCACACTTAGGGGTCCATTCAAACTTCTTGTCCTTCTTCAACAGTTGGGTCATCGGCCGGGCTATGCTTGAAAACCCTTCAACGAATTTGCGGTAATATCCGGCTAATCCGAGAAAACCTCTTACTTCAGTTTGAGTGGTAGGAGCTGCCCATTCCATGAATGATTTGATCTTCTTGGGGTCTACAGATATTCCTCCTGCTGACAGAACATGGCCTAAGAATCCAACTTCCTTCAACCAGAACTCACATTTACTGAACTTGGCATACAGCTGATGCTCTCTTAAGGTTTCTAAGATTAATCTCAAATGGATTGCATGCTCTTCTTCGGATTTGGAGTAGATAAGAATGTCATCAATAAAGACAACAACAAACTTATCCAAGAACTCCATAAAAATCTTATTCATGAGGTTCATGAAATAAGCAGGGGCATTGGTTAATCCAAATGACATTACGGTGTACTCATACAATCCGTATCGGGTAGTGAAGGCTGTTTTGGGGATATCCGTTGCACGGATCTTCAGTTGGTGGTATCCAGTTCTAAGGTCTATCTTTGAGAAAACTCGAGCTCCGGTCAGTTGGTCAAACAAATCTTCAATCTTTGGAAGAGGATACTTGTTCTTGATGGTCACATCGTTTAGCTTGCGATAATCAGTGCACAGTCGGCTAGAACCGTCACTTTTATCCACAAACAGAACGGGTGATCTCCAGGCAGAAGAACTTGGTTGAATCAATCCTTTACTCAAAAGGTCATCCAATTGCTTCTTCAACTCCACTAGTTCAGCTGGGTTCATACGATAGGGTCGTTGGGCTATTGATCCAGTTCCGGGGATAAGCTCAATGATAAACTCAATATCCTGATCCGGTGGCATTCCGGGTAGCTCATCGGGGAAAACATCTGGGTACTCACAGACAATGGGAACTTCTCCTATAGTTGGTCCTGAGATACTCTTATGACATCTGGGGATTTTGGTGGGTTTCACAGACACATGCCTTACCACAATTCCATGGCTACTCCTCATTGTGATGGTCTTTTTGGCACAATCTATAACTCCTTGATGCTGGGACATCCAATTCATACCAAGAACTACTTCCAAACCTTTAGTTCCCAATACTATCAAATTGGCTAAGAAATCTACCCCATGAATTTCTATGGGCACTGCCAGGCAGGTACAACTAGCTTTGGTTACTGACCCGGGAATTTGTACAGACATGAACTCTTTCAAGGGTGTGGGTTGAAGTCCACTTTTATCAACGAATAATTGGGTAACAAATGAGTGTGAAGCTCCAGAATCAAACAGAACTCTTTCAAGAACTGAGTTAACAGGGAACATACCAAGCACAACGTCGGTCGCTTCCTGAGCTTCTTCAACATTCATGTGATTCAGACGGCCTTGAGAGTGAGGCGGTTTCCTTGGTGGATAGTTCTTGACATTTCCCACACGGCGCTGTTGCTGAACAGGAATAGTGGTCTTGGAGGCATCATTCAGCTTCTTGGGGCACTCATTGGAGTAATGCCCTTTGAGTCCGCACTCATAACAGGTAACACCAGACTTGTCACCGGGCTTGGGTAACACAGGGGCGCCATTTGGCCTTGGGGTATTGGTGTTGAAGCTGTTGCCACTAGGTCTTGGAGGTGCACGGTTGAAGTTGTTGTCGGGCGGACGGTTGGGATAGTTGGGGCGTGGAGCAGGTGCAGACGGCCTCATAGGTCTAGGGGCGAAACCCATAGGTGCATTTCCCCTGGGCTTCTGCGAGTTGCTCGAGTTGCCTTGATACATCATACGACGCTTGCGGTTTTCTGCAGCTTGCTTGAGTTTGCCTTCCATCTGAATGGCAGAGTCGACCAATGACTCCAGGTCGGCAAAGGGAATACTGACCAAGACACATTGCATCTCATCATGAAGTCCATCCAGAAACCTTTCTTGCTTCTTCTCAGTGGTGTCGATGTCATCTGGGGCATACCTAGACAAGGTAAGGAACTTGTCACGGTAATCCACCACGGACAGGGAACCTTGCTTCAGATTCCTGAACTCATCTCTCATCCTTTTAACCAATCCCATAGGAACATGGGCTTTGCTAAACTTGCTCTTGAACTCCTCCCAAGGCATCACATACCTTGGGGCTTGCATTGCTCGGGTGCTATCCCACCAAGCTCTCGCTGCTCCAGCAAGATAGTGGGTGGTGTACAAGACCTTCTCATTTTCACCAACTTTGGCGACTGCCAAATTGTTTTCCATAGTGCGAAGCCAATCATCGGCATCTAAGGGCTCTTCAGACTTAGTGAATATAGGAGGGTTGGTGTTCTGGAAACTCCTTAACTTGGATCGGTGATCACCATTGCCATTGTTTTCTCCTTCACCATTGCCATGGCCATTGCCATTGTTGTGGTTCATTGCCATCTGGGTTATCTGCTGAAGAGTGGCCAAGTTAGCTTGGCGCTCAGCTCGGGCTGCTTCCCTATCTTCCATGATCAACCTTAGCAGTTCGGCCATTTCCGGGTTCGGGGGTGGGGGTGCTCGTGGCATCTGAAGATAAGGTGTGTAAGACAAGAGGGAAAAGCTAATTTTGCTAAGATTTAAAGGTATATGGATGATGCAATTTTGTCTTACTAAGGCCTTAAGGGCCAAATTCATATTTCATTCAACACTCATCAAACATATCATACATACGAGTTCACACATTACAAATGGTTCACATCAAACCATTGCGACTCGTCTACTAGAGAGGGGGATACAACTCACACCTACACGAAGTGAGAATAAAGTGGAACTCATAACTAGATAACACGTGGATCTCTGATCTAAACAGCGGGCTCCTCGGGGTCTTCCTCCTCATCACTCACAATGAATCCATTATGCCCACCATCTTCCGGATCATCAAGGTCCTCCATGAAGTCATCCTCATCACTAATGAGGGCATTATCCTCCTTGCGGAGATCAATGCCTTCCTCCTCACCAAGGTGATCCTCAAGACTCTCAATGTACTCAGTCAACTCTGCCACATTGGCCTTCAACTCCTCAAGGTCCTGTTCCTTCTCATCACGCTGGCGACGAAGGCTCTTGCGCTCCTTGGCAAGTATCCTGATCGTGCTCCTCGCCTCCACCAGTGCGAAGTGCTCAAGGTTGGCCTTGGTACGGGCACGATCGGCCTCCTGCTGAGTGGAGTACAGCAAGAAGTCCATGTGATCGATGTAGGTACTCGGCTCATTCTGCCCGGGCATGTTTGCGGGACGTCCATCCGCATCACGCCGAGCAAAGTTCCTAAAGTGTCCTCCCTGAACCTCCTCAACATGCAGTCCGCACAAGCGGGCGTGCATCTCCTGCATCGCTCGGACCAAACCATCGGCCCAAGTGTTCTCCACAAGCTCAAACTTGACCCTTGGAGAACCCAACTTCCCCTTCTTGCCACGGCAACTGGCTCGGATAAGCCACCGTAGCTCTCCATCTGGGTGCTCATTGAGCACGGCTCCCTTGAACTCCGGATACAAACGATCCAAGAACAAGGTCAAGGTGGTGAGGTCACGCTCGAAACAAAGGCTGCCACCCTGGCCCAACTGGTAGTGCTCAACGAATACCGGGGCCATCTACAAAATTTTAGATTAGCTTAAGTTAGTGATCAACTCAAGTGTGCAAAAATTTAAGTAGGCAAAAACTGAAGTATGTATAAAACTTTACAAATAGATAGGAAAGACTAAGCAATTTTGAAACCATTACTTATATCTTTGCTTTTATCAAAGTTTCATTTAACGCCCATTCTAACTAAGGTCTCCTATGGTCAGCCTAGGCTCTGATACCAACTTGTGACGACCTCAAATTTGATACAAATTCGAAGTGCCTGTTATGTATTCCACCGCAATCCCAGAACCGTTGTTGCGATATACATAACGTAGTTGGTAACCAGTTCCATAGACATTACAATACGATAGTTCAAATACAATGGTCATATAGACCAAGTCATATTACAACACAATACAACATAGCAGCGGAAATAACGTCTTCGGGTCCATGCCTTCACCCTACAGGCAATGGCGACTCATGGAGATGAGCTTAGTTCTGGTACTCTTCTTCATACCCTTCTTCCTGGTATTCTTCCCCATAGTCTGGCCAAGTTGATAGCCAGGGACACAGCCATGAGTACATTGGATGCACTCGCAAACCATCTTATAATTGTAATGAGGAACTAAATATGCAAGGTTGGTATGGTGGACTAAGCACTAAGTTGATTTGCCAAAAGCTAGTTTTATTTCCCAAGAATGTTCATTGGTAGGAAAGGAGTTTAATTCTCTAAGTTCAATCTAAAGAGGAATTTCAAGAGTGTCAACATCAAGGTCAAGTCAAGTCAATTCAATTCATGTCATTCACCAAGTTCACCATAAGTTGTTTTCATTATTGACAAAAGCCAGGCACAGCTTGCCAACCGTCCATGACCGCGGACGCGGCTATTCGAATAGTTTGAAAACCTCTGCAGAGGGGTACACTTTACCCACAAGATTCGATACATCTGCCAGGGAGAAATCCACGGATCGTCATACACAAGTATGCGGGGTTCAGATAATCAAACAAACTCTTTCACTTGCTCACCCTAGTATAGGATCCTTCCCTAGAGCCCGGGGTACAGAATCCCCGCTCCGGCGCCTCTAGTTCTGCCCATCCCGGAAGCCGGGTTAGTGGAATCCACCTGGTCCAGAAGTAACCGCTCACGGTGTCCTTCCATGAAGATTTGATACAAGGCCTCCCATACTAAGATAAACAAGCTACGGATTAAGCCCCTTCCCATATAGGGGTAATGTGGTCGTACGGTATAATTGGCTCCCATAGTACATCACTCGTTGTCAATTGAGAAATACATTTCATAGTTCTTAGTCAAGATTATTTTCTTTCATAAAACCATCATGTAGGAGAAACCTCCACTTCAAGTTTCAAGTTCAAGTCACCAATTTTCAACTAGGATTCCCCTTATCAATGACCTCAGATTTTATTAGCGACTAAGCAACTACCTTGAGTGATGATACCACTACATAGGGTTGGATAAACTCAGCTTGATGTTCTTGTTAAGCAAGATATCAAACACCTCTATCATTCTACCTTAGCAATTCAATCATGCAATTTACTTAAAACAGGTAGAATGCAATATTAAAACTAGGCATTGGGAGGATGAATCAAAAGATGGCTTGCCTTGGTTGGCAAAGTGTCTGGGGTATTCTTCTTCTTCTTGATAATAATCCCCTCCAATATCCTCCTCGGCAATACTAGCGTCTAATATCGAATAAACACAAAGCACACAATCACTACATAATGCTAATAACACACCAAGCACACATCTTTGTTTGTTAACAATAGCATTCATGTTGCATTTTATGGTGTTGGATGGTAAGTTTTTCTTCTAAGTTTTCATCAAGTGTGCAAGTTAAAGTTCTCTACTAAGTGTCATATGTTGTTTCCTTTCTAAGCATTGGTATTGATTTAGGGTTACTAGTACAAGTTCAAGTGGGAGGGATTAACTAAGTGAATTGGTAAGAGGGCAGATTAATTCTAAGTGTGCAGAAGGAATCTATCATTTTATGTGGCTAACTAGAGTTGGGTAGGATCTAATTGATAACACTAATAGGGTTTGGAGTTGATTTGGGTTGACTAACAGTAAGGAAGGTCATTGGTGATTTCACAATTTAAATTTCATGATTTTCGGAGGCTTAATTAAATTTCTAGAAATACTCTATGATTAACAAAGCTATGGTCACACTATTCACATCTAATTAAATTCCTAAATTATTTTGAATTCTAACCAGTTCTATAGTGTAGGGCATTTTACAAGCTTTCCAACGACATCTTATTTGCTAAATTTGAATTCCTACAACTCCGGGAATTTTAGTTTGAATGTGCAGTAAAGCAACAAATACGAAAAGGTTTTCTAGAAAAAAAATTATCGGACTAGAACTTATCATGGGCCGGGGAAACGAGTCGGGCCGGCCCAGCTAGGCATCCCGGGCGGTGCTGGGAGAAAAAACTAAGCTGACAGGCGGGGCCCGCCTGCCAGGCCACTTAAAACGAAACGGTATCGGGCTTCTTCTTCCTGGCGCTACAGGGACGGAACGAGAGGGAGTTACTGGGAGTAGGGCGGCGCACGGGGAGCTCACCGGCGGCGATGGGGAGCGGCGGAGAGGGTGCAGGGCGGCTGCGGGGGTTCTCCTCCGCCACCTCCAGTAGGTACAGCGCCGGGGGCAGCTCCGCAACGCCGGGAACGTGCGGTGGCCTGCGGGGATGTCGAGGTCGGCGAGCTCGACTGAGAGCACGGGAGCGAAGGAGAGGTTGTCTAGGGAGGTGCTGGGGATGGTGCGGTCCTTTTCAGGGAAGAATGGCAGCTTTATATAGGCGGGAGAGGGAGCACCGGCGATGTCCAGAGGCGGCCAGCACACCGTGCGTGTCGGCCGTGGGAGGGGCAAGGCGGGGTTCTGGCGTGGGCGGCGGGCTGCTGCGTGCTGTAGGAGTGTCCTGGCGCGATGGGAGGGGCTGAGGTGGTCTGGTTCAGAGGGGGGCATTGTAGGGGTCCGGTGCTCTTCATCCATGCCATCCATGTCTCACGGCCGGTGCCTGGGCAGGGGAGACAAGGAATCGACCAAGGAGAGTTCAGAGCACTGCTGGGAGGTCAGAGACTAGGGCTAGGGCTGCCAACCACTGTTGCCAACAGTGGATTCGATTTTGCTAGATTTCTGCCCACCAAGTGTTTGTTGAAATGCCCGCATGAAATCAAAATTCGAATTTTTGAAAATTTCCAATTGGGTTGGTCATTACAATGGATAGGGACTCTAAAACAATTTTTGTTAGGTCAAGAGGTGGTGTTTTGCTCCAGGGCTATTTTGAATTTGGGGTTGTCATATGATTCAGATTCAAACTTTGGTTGAAGTTTGAGTGATGCTCTGGTTTGAATTTTGAGTAGATTCTTGTTGGTTGAGTTAGTATGTAACTTGGTTAAGCTCAACTAACAGGCCAAACATGAAGGTGGGTTCCAGATTTCTTAATCCAATGGCCCAAAGTGGTGTAGTCAAACAGATTTCCTAGATCACAATTTCCTTCTCTTTTTCTTTATGATTTTCATTTCTGGTTTCTTTGGTTCTTATAATTCTTCTCAATTGTTTCTGTTGGTTCACTTAGAATTAACTAACCAATGCACAATCAAAAATAACACACATGAAATCATAGAATACATATAATAGAAAATACATGTATGCATGAAATAATGAATAAAAAGTTTTATTTGGGTCCAAAATTTGGTACTTTATTTAATAAGAAGTGGATTACAATTTCTGAGTTGTTACACTGCCGGGGGTGCTGTGGAACTTGCAGGGCTGGTCAAGTGCAGCATCGAGGGTGTACTTGCCTGTGCCCCTGACCGCCGCCCGCAGCTCCCGGGCCTCCTTGGTCGGTAGCCGCTCGCTTTGAGCTAGCAGGTCCCTTGGGAAGCTTCTTCATGTGGTCAAGCCACAGATGGATGTGCAGGGCCGGCTGGCGAGCTTGAGGCCCCAACCCTGGCATCGGCGCCAGGACTGGACGTGGCCCTCCTGCCCCACCGACCTGCTGGACACGTCGTCCTCGGGTGTTACTGCTTGGGGCGCGGCCGCCCGGTCTGCACCCTCCGAAGCTCGGGCTTATCGATGGCGACCGCTGGACCTGGCTAGGGCACGCGGCGTCGAGTCCATGGCCGCGCTGCTGGCCGCGGACAAGCTCGTTCGGCGCATCTCCATGCGCGTCGTAGAACGCGCAGAGCGTGGTGCTCATGTGGCACCGGGCCGCCTCCTCCCCGGCCGCCCTGCTGAGGAGAACGAGGCGCGTCCGCTCCAGGGCCTCCGCGACCCAGGCGGGGTCGATGACGCGGTCGAGCGGTGTGCACAAGTCCACGACGGCGACGTCCGAGGTGTCCTGCTCTGGGAGTGGTGCGTTCTGCTCCTACGGAGAAAGGCATTCGAGCGGCGGTGGGTCGCTGCCCTCCTCATCTCCCAGGGCGATCACTTCGACCATGGCGCCAAAGTCATAGCTTTCGCCGCAACTCGAGCCTCCGTCGCTGAGAGGATCGAGGACATCAGTTACCTCCTCCGGGAAGGGCTTGGCAACGTAGAAGCAGTGGCTGCCGATGTCGAGGAAGGAGCCACTGCCGCCGAAGCCGTCCCTGAAGCAGGCCAAGTTGTCGCTGACACAGTTGAGGGTGCCAAACCTCCAGACGAGGCCGGAGGCGACCCTCTCGCTGGGGATCGATGGGGATTCCGGCCGGAACTTGACTCTGGTCGTCGCCGTGCATTGC
Organism: Dactylis glomerata; assembly: GCA_007115705.1. Taxonomy (NCBI): domain Eukaryota; kingdom Viridiplantae; phylum Streptophyta; class Magnoliopsida; order Poales; family Poaceae; genus Dactylis; species Dactylis glomerata. Next base: position 531,165 of record QXEO01000721.1, read on the forward strand.
CCCACGGTGGGTGCCAACTGTCGTGGGAATTTGGGGACAGATGCCATGGGGATGGCTTAACGAAGGGGCTCGACGGTGGTGACGATGGTTCCGGCTCGGGATTGTGCCAACGGAGACACCTCGGTTACCCAGGTTCAGGGCCCTCCATGATGGAGGTAAAACCCCTACTTCCTGCCTGCTTTCTATTAGTTTTACAGTGGTTACAGTGCTCCTCGAGTTGTTTGTCTAGAGGAGGAAGAAGGAGAAGGATTTGATCCCCTAGGCTAAGGGTCCAGACCCCCTTATATAGGCGGGGGTCTGGTTACAGGTTAGGTGGCCGGCTGCCCGGCTGTCGGCTCCCCGCGGCTGCGTCTTCGGCGTGATCTCCTGGCCCACCTCTGTTCCCTCCTGACAGTTGCACTTTATAAAGCGCCTTTTGCCCCCTTGGATCGGCATTTGGGAGGCATATGCCCTCCCTTTTGCCTTGGATCCTTTCGTGGGGAAGGCTCCTGCTCGCTGGTTGGTGGAGGCCAGTCGCGGCGGGCGTCACTCCCGTCCTTTGCCCCTAGCGATCTTGTCGGGGCCAGACTGCTTTCGGCGACACAGCCGTTGGAGGAATCTTATCTTCATCGTCCGGCTCTGGCTCTCCTCGGTGGAGTCGCTAGCCGGCTGCTGGCGCAGCCGGCCCTTTAGCCGGAGCCGGTCTTTCTTGCTTAACACCGTGGGGACTCCTGGGACGCCAGCCGGCATACAACGCTGCCCTTGGCATACCCCCAAAGTCATCCCCACGACAGGAGGTGGGCCAGGGCCCACACCTGGTCATGGCGCGGCCAGGGGGTGGCCCGCGCCATGCCATGGTGTGGCCGCCGTCTGGTGCCCCTCCATCTCATCTTCGGACTTCGTCTCGTGTCGGGAAAAATAGGAATTCTGGCTTTTGTTTCATCCAATTCCGAGAATATTTCCTGTCTAGCTTTTCTGAAACACAAAAATAGCAAAAACAGGGAACTGGCACTGTGGCATCTCGTTAATAGGTTAGTTCTATAAAATGCATAAAAATGTCACGAAGTGTAACAAAACACAAAGCAAATGGTATATAAACAAGCATGGAGCATCAAAAATTATAGATACGTTTGACACGTATCAAGGGGGATTGGGGATATCAGTAGCTGTAGTCTTATACCAGATAGTGTATCGTTTGCATAAATACGTATGCATTTTCCCATCTCAATGCTCGGCTATATATTTATATCACCTTTTTTATTTGGGATGCCAGTATATTTACATGAAACATGAATACACGATTTTGTGGGGTTATAGTTACTGGTGCAACTTTCCTTACATTTACTTTGCCGTCACCCAAAATACCATGCACTAATGGTATTGATGACCCACAAGTATAGGGGATCGCAACAGTCTTCGAGGGAAGTAAAACCCAAACTTATTGATTCGACACAAGGGGAGCCAAAGAATATTTATAAGCCTTAACAAATGAGTTGTCAATTCAGCTGCACCTAGAAATAGACTCTCTCACAGCGGTTTATCAGTAGCAACCGTTTTATAGTGGTGATAGTAGTAAAACAGTAACAGCAGTAGTAAAATAAAAGCAGTAATAGTAGCAATAGTAAACAGTAGGATAAAATACTGTAGGCATAGGGATAGATGTACGGGCGTTGCATGGATAAGATAATTCATGTAATCAGTGAGACATGGGCATTGCAGATAAATAATGATAAAGCATCCTAGTACTAAACAATCATAGGCATGTGTTCTGTATATAGTCGTTCGTGCTCGCAATGAGAAACTTGCACGACATCTTTTGTCCTACCAGCCTATTGCAGCAGGGCCTCAAGAGAAACTACTGGTAATTAAGGTACTCCTTTTAATAAAGTACCGGAGCAAAGCATTAACACTTGGTGAACACATGTGATCCTCACATCATAGCCATCCCCTCCGGTTATCCCAATTTCTGTCACTTTGGGGCCTCGGGATCCGGACAACAATATATGCAAACAACTTGCAGGTAAGATCATAAATAACAAGTATCATCATAAAACAATAACAAGTTCAGATCTGAGATCATGGCACTCGGGCCCAAAGTGATAAGCATAAAGCACAACAAGTTGCAACAATGTCATAAGCACTAAAAGTAGATACTAGGCACTATGCCCTAACAATCTCATAGCAAATTACATGAATGATCTCATCCAATCCCTACCATCCCCTTTGCCTACAGCAGGAATTACTCACACATGGATGGGGGAGTCATGGATGGTTGATGGGGAGACGTCGGTGATGATGGTGATGAAGATCTCCTCCAAATCCCCATCCCGGCAGGATGCCAGAACAGAGTTTCTGGTTCCGAATCGCGGTTTCTGATGGTGGCGGCACAGCGGAAGTCTATCTGGGAAAAATGCCATACCCCCGCTCCTTTCAGGTCAGAGGGTATATGTAGGCGGAAGGAGGGGTCGAGGCGATGGCTGAGGCGGTCACACAATAGGTGGGCGTGGCCAGGCCTGGGCCGCGCCCCCTGGTTGTGTGCCCAGGCCACTGCCTCTCTTCGTCTCTCCTTCTGGCTCCATGGGTCTTCTAGCAAAATAGGATTTTTGCAATATTTTCCGGGATTTTTCCTAAAAGTTGGATTTCTGCACAAAAATGAGACACCAAAGCAATTCTGGTGAAAACAGCATTAGTCCGTCTTAGTTTCATTTAAAACACACAAATTAGAGGAGAAACAATAGCAAAAGTGTTCGGGAAAGTAGATACATTTTGGACGTATCAACTCCCCCCAAGCTTAGCTTATTGCTTGTCCTCAAGCAATTCAGTTAACAACTGAGTGCGATAAAAGAAACTTTCACGAACACATTTGCTTCATATGATGTATATATACTCACTATATGATCAAGTACTCAGGCAATTCATAATAAGAAATATGCAACTAATGTTACCTCATACTCAAGCAAGCTATGAAAGAGGGCCAATGCACTAATAACAAGTAATATGAACATAAGAAGCTACAAGATTGTAGTGTTCATAAATGATATGGAAGAGTGGTATCCCGCTTGCCTTTATTTGTGGAGCAAAACATAAATGCTGAGGCACCTCTGAAGTCCAAGGGAAGACTAGAAGTAAAAATATCAAGGGATTTCTATTTTCGTGCCCTCGGGTCCTTAGTTGTACTCAGTTTTCCCCAGCTCCTTAGTTTTTCCTCAGTTTTCCCCAAGCCCTTGTCTAAAACCCTCACAAGGAGCTCGGACGGGAGGAATACCATTCAGTTGACCGTTCCGTGCTGACGAGTGGGGCCGCGTCGTGTGGGGCTGCGTCGTGTGGGACTGGTAGAAAGGGACCGCGTGGGACAGGACGAGACCGTGTTTGGTCATACGAGCGGAGCTGGGGCCGTAGCATGTGGGGCCATAGCATGTGGAGCCATGTGGGTCCGGGACGTGGGCACGAGTGGTTTCTGTCTCTTTCGCCCAGATTAGCAGTTTTCAATGAACCTTTTTCCTCTCTCTCGCTCGATCTCATTCATTGTTGATTGCCCAAATTGGTAGCAAATCTAGAGCAGCTTCTCCTTCTGTTTTTTAACGCCATTCATTTCTTTATTCCTTCGTTTTTACCCAATCAGGTACTCCCTCCGATCCATATTACTCTTCACTAATATGGATGTATCTACCACTAAAATGTGTTTAGATACAACCACATTAGCAAAGAGTAATATGGATCGGAGGGAGTAGAAAATCTAGGGCACAAATCCAGAGAAAATATACGATAAGCTGCATACAGCTGCCAACATAGCATAGATATATTCACGACAGATCCAACAGTACTACGGATAGATCCAACATAAGCTACATTTTACATGAATTTAAGCTTCGAGGCTATTGATGCGTGGTGAATGACCAGCCCGTTGGGAACCCCAAGAGGAAGGTGTGATGAGTATAGCAGCTAGTTTTCCCTCAGTTAAGAAACCAAGGTTTTATCGATCAGGAGAAGAATGGACAATACGACTGAAGGTGATGCTTGCTAGCTTGCGACAGCTTCGAACAATTTATATATGGCGCCTCGTCCAAGCTTTGCTTGCTAACTGCAACGCGGAACCTGCACACAACACAACCAAATACTTTGCTCCCAACTTGCGATGAGGTTGTCAATCTCACCGATTTGCTTGAAACAAAGGTTATGAGCGTATCAAGTGGAAAACAGTAGAAGTATGCGAGTAAAGTAAACATTGCGAGTAAAGTAAACAGGTGATAGCAATATGATGGAAATAGGACCGGGATCCACAGTTCACTAGTGGTGTCTCTCCATAAGATAAATAACACATGCTGGGTAAACAAATTACAGTTGGGCAATTGATAGAATAAAGATAAACGTGATATGTCAAGAAGATCACTATGCGATTTACTCTGGGCATTACAACAAAATACATAGACCGCCATCCAACTGCATCTATGACTAATAATCCACTCACGGGGATATCATCCGAACATCCCATGAGTATTAAGTTGCGAACAACAGATAATTGCATTAAGCAAAGTGTGTAATGTAAACAAAGCATATGCCCTCAAGCATATGAATGTTGTTTTCTCCCTAGTAGCAACAGCACATCTACAACCTTAATTGTTTCTGTCACTCCCCCAGGTTAAATAGAGGCATGAACCCACTATCGAGCATAAATACCCCCTCTTGGAGTCACTAGCAACTACTCGGCCAAGATAGCTACTAACAACGGAGAGCATACAAGATCATAAACAACATAGAGATAACAAAAGATATATTTCAGTATAGCAACTCAATCATAACACCAATATTCATCGGATCCCAACAAACCAAACATGTAGAATTACATAACGGTGATCTCAATCATGTAGGGCAGCTCATGAGATCTAAACATGAAGCACATGGTGGAGGAGACAACCATCTAGCTACTGCTATGGACCCATAGTCCAAGGTAGACTACTCACTCATCGCTCCGGAGGCAAGCATGGCGATGAAGAAGACCTCCGGTGGCGATTCCCCTCTCCAGCAGGCTTGCCGGGAAGAGCTTCTGGACCCTCCCGATCTTTGGGTCGATGGCGGCGGCGGATCATGATGTGTTCTGGAAAATTGATCGGGTCCTTAGGTTTTTTCCATCAGGAGGTCTTTATAGGCGAAGGGGCATCGTCAGAGGTGGCCCGAGGGGCTCTCACACATAGGGGCGCGGCCAGGCCCCTGGCCGCGCCGCCCTGGTGTGTGGGGCCCTCGTGGCCCCCCTCCAACTTCTCCTCGGATCTCTGGAAGCTTCCGGGAAAAATAAGACTTCAGGAACTTGTTTCGTCCAATTCTGAGAATATTTCCTGTGTATCACTTCTGAAACACAAAAACAGCAAAAAACAGGGAACTAGCACTGTGGCGACTTGTTAATAGGTTAGTTCCGGAAAATGCATAAAAGTGCCACGAAGTGTAATGAAACAGTAGGCAAATGGTGTAAAAACAAGCATGGAGCATCAAAAATTATAGATACGTTGGAGACGTATCAGCTGCGCATGTGAATCCCAAGTGCTTTGTGTTTGGCCATGAACGCATGCACATTCACGGTCGTTCCAACTCTAGCGCCGCCAATGGCTCTGCCAATGGATTCAGCATGGTTCACCAGGCAGTTGAAGTCGGTGGCACGGAGCCTCCTGTTGCAGAAGGGGCACCTGTAAATGCATCGAGCAAAGTGGCCATCATAATGGCTGGACTGTAGCCTCCTAAGGACGTGACGAGTCTTGGTGTGGAAGGACTCGTCGTCGCTGTCAATGTCGCTGCTCTGCACCTGTCACGTAGCACCAAAGATCGAAAAACACGGAGTCAATTGCAGCGATGATGAAACAGAGAGTGAACAAAAGATCATGCATGATAATATGGGCACAAAAAAAAGAGGTAGCCTCAATTACATTGGACACACTTATATCCAGGATTTGAGTCACTGAACCAAAGATCATGCACAACAAATTTGTACACACCAATTGTTCAATGACCAAACCCTGAATCAATTTGTGCCCAAATATTCATCATCATTGGCACAAATTAACCAGATGGGATTGATTACTTACATAAGTTAACCGAATCTTAAACAAAAGCAAATCACAAACACTAATAACACAAGATCTAGAACTAGGAACAGACGAACCCTAATAACGCAAGATCTAACACAAAAGGATTGAACTAGGAACAAACAAACCCTAATAACGCAAGATCTAACACAAAAGGATAGAACTTGGAATAGACGAACCCTAATAACGCAAGATCTAACACAAAAGGATTGCACTAGGAACAGATGAACCATAATAACGCAAGATCTAACACAAAAGGATTGAAATGGGATAAGAACAAGGGAACAAAGGGTTACCTCCGGCTCGTCGTCGACGATGCTGGTGTCGTAGGGGTTCTCTAGCGCGACGTACGACACTGGTTCGTACGGGTCCCAATCGACGGGGGCCTGGACGGGGGCGGCGGCCGATGCGCCGGCGGCTGATGCGCCGGCGGCTACGTCGGAAGCAGCGACGGGGGCCTGGACAGGGGCGGCGGCCGATGCGCCGGCGGCTACGTCGGAAGCAGCGACGGGGGCCTGGACGGGGGCGGCGGCCGATGCGCCGATGGCTACGTCGGAAGCGCCAACAATGGGCATCTCATTCTTCTCCATCGCCGGGGTTTTTTCTTCAGGGTTTTTCTATGCGAAGTGGAGAAGATGATGGGATAGGAGATGCGGTTGTAGTGAGAATGAGAGAGTGGGCGAGCGTCGAGGGAGAGAAAGAGGGGCTCTATAAAGACGAAGGTGGCGTGTACCGCAACACGCGTCAGCTATGCACGGCTGGAGCGTGCACCGCGACACGAGGCTAACCCGGGGACGTTTGGTGTACTCAGTTCTAACCTCGGGCCTTATACAGAAATTTTATCTGTACTCAGTTTTCCCCTCGAGTACTTAGACTGGCAAGTGCAATATACTCAGTTCTACCCTCAAGTAGCTGGTCAACAGAGAGTCAACAAATGAGATTAACATATCTAATTGAGTCATTTCATGTGGAAAAAAATCCAAAAAAAATAAAAACATAGTGGCACCTACTCATGGAGTCTTCCTACGCAACCTGCCACCTAGGAAACCTTAACAAACATAGATAAATCAAGTTTTACCACAAATTACCACTTCTCAGAATCACTAGTAGCTATGAAGATGCATGGTTTTCCACTCAAACCCCTTTGCAAAACATCTTCCCCAAAACATAGTTTGTCTAAATGAGGCCATAATTGTCACACTCATGTATATTTGAATTGCAAATAATTTGATGTAGCCCAATATGAATTATATTGTACAAAATACGCATTTTTCATTTTGTAATTCTTTTGTTTGAATACCTTAGTCTATTTACTATTTACATGCCCTTGGTTTCTTAGTACTACTCAGTTTTGCCCTCAAGTACTGTCACAAATGCTCACAGAAGCCCAAACTTATCCTGATTGGTTGAGCCGTTGTCACACGGATCGACTCCACCAACCATTGATCCACTGATCTAATGGGCAGTATACCCCTCTCCGTCTCTTCGTGGCCACCCCTCTCTCTCTCTTCATGGCCACCCCTCTCTCTCTGCCGGTGGACAGTGCCACCCCTCTATTTATGTGCAATAACGAGTTTGCCACGTAACTATATTCCCTCTATTTATGCATTATTTTCCACAATCTAAAAATATTAAACTATTTGAGGCATACATATTTGAGGGATTTCGGTGAATGGATTATTTGTCACCCCTCTAACAATTATCAACTATCTTTAGCATTCCTTTTCTTTTAGGGAATATAGTTTTGGTAATTTGAAACGGCCCAAAAGTGGTATAATTTTGGTAGAAACATGAGACATACATATTTGGCATATTTGGGGGATTTCGGTGAATGGATTATTTATCACCCCTCTAACAATTATCAACTATCTTTAGCATTCCTTTTCTTTTAGGGAATATAGTTTTGGTAATTTGAAACAGCCCAAAAGTGGTATAATTTTGGTAGAAACACGAGACATACATATTTGGCATATTTGGGGAATTTCGGTGAATGGATTATTTATCACCCCTCTAACAATTATCAACTATCTTTAGCATTCCTTTTCTTTTAGGGAATATAGTTTTGGTAATTTGAAATGGCCCAAAAGTTGTATATATTTGGTAGAAACATGAGACATACATATTTGGCATATTTGGGGGATTTCGGTGAATGGATTATTTATCACCCCTGTAACAATTATCAACTATCTTTAGCAATCCTTTTCTTTTAGGGAATATAGTTTTGGTAATTTGAAATGGCCCAAAAGTGGTATAATTTTGGTAGAAATATGAGTCATACATATTTGGCATATTTGGGGGATTTCGGTGAATGGATTATTTATCACCCCTCTAACAATTATGAACTATCTTTAGCATTCCTTTTCTTTTAGGGAATATAGTTTTGGTAATTTGAAATGGCCCAAAAGTGGTATAATTTTGGTAGAAACATGAGACATACATATTTGGCATATTTGGGGGATTTCAGTGAGTGGATTATTTATCACCCCTCTAACAATTATCAACTTTCTTTAGCATTCCTTTTCTTTTAGGGAATATAGTTTGGGATATAGTTTTGGTTATTTGAAACATCCCAAAAGTGGTATAATTTTGGTATAAACATGAGACATACATATTTGTGGGATTTCGGTGAATGCATTATTTGTCACCCCTCTAACAATTATCAACTATCTTTAGCATTCCTATATTCCCTAACACTTATTTTTTTTTGGTAATTTCGGTGAATGCACACACTAACTTTGAAAACAACTATAAGTACATGTAACTGAATAATGGATTCGTAATAAGGGATCCCTTGTAACAACTTCTAGCGCCTGATGAGCAATGATAAGAATCCGATCGCAATTATACAACAAAAACAACAACCAGCCATCAGATTAGCTTGCTTCTTCAACTCGATCAGCTGCTTTAACTGCTTGTTCATTTTCTTCAGTTCTCCCTTCACTTCCACCAGTTCTGCATTGGGAGCATTAGGCATAATCGGAACGGCTCCTCTCTCCGCTGCATTCTCTACAGCAAGTCCCCCCCCCCCAAATTGCGCTCCCCAATAGCGCCAATTGATTCCTGCAATTTAAGCCTATGAACGTACACATTGATCCACTCGAAATACCTACATTTCTTCAGGATCTGAAAACAACAACGTGAACCCTAAATCCCAAATTCGAGGGAATAACAAGAAAATCGAGAGAAAACAGAGCAATTGGAGCGAGATCTAACCTTATCCCCCTCTCTATATGGCAAGCTCTCGCATGCAAGGAACTCACATCCACGGTTGTCGTTGTCGTCTGTCTTACAGATCGACCGCTTTAGAGGCTCCTGGCGTGGGCAGTCAGGGCATCTTGTCAAAGGCACGGGTCCATACTGCGGCCATGAAGAACGGGAGGTCGAAGAGAAACTACACATCACCCGCCTACCGGAGAAGGGCTACCACTAGCGGAGAAGAAGAACAATGGGGCGCGGGGAAAGAAAGGGGAAGCAATGGCACGGGCACGGGTGCGGGGCTGGCTCGGGCTCCCATTTTGCAACGGTCACCTGGGTAAGCTGTGGGTCCGGCGCGCTAACGTGGACAAGTTGTGGGTCCCACGATGATCTGGATAAGTGGAGACGTGTCCACTGCGGGGCACCAACAGCGGCCCCACTTGCCAGCACCAACCAACGGTCAACTAAACGGGATTCCTCCCGTCCGAGCTCCTTGTGAGGGTTTCAGACAAGGGCTTGGGCAAAACTGAGGAAAAACTAAGCGGCTGGGGAAAACTGAGCACAACTAAGGACCCGAGGGCACGAAAATAGAAATCCCAAATATCAAAGATACAAGCATCAAAGTTATACCACAATTAACCGTGTTCTGGGACAAGCACATTACACTAAGAATAACAGCTATGCTCTCAAGAAGGTGCTTTAAAGTTAGAAGATGAAGACTCAACATAAAAGTAAAAGAAAGGCCCTTCGCAGAGGGAAGCAGTGATTTAACATGTGCTAGAGCTTTTTATTTGTAAAACAGAGATAAAAATTTATTTTGAGAGGTGGTTGTTTCATGTCAACGACTGGCAATGGGGACTTGCTATCTTCCATAATAATTAAGTGAGAGCGGTTCCGAGTTCTTTGAAAATTTGGCACATTGGTGCTCTTTTATAAAGCTTTGGCACTCCTCCCCACCTTTTATCCTTTCTCAAACCATGGCTAACCGATTCCATCGGGTGCCCACCAACTTTTACATACCATGGAGGAGTGCTCTTTTTCTTTTCTTTTCTTAGATTTAGATTACAATGGTCTGACCAGCTCCCTTGCAAAATTAATGACGAGCAGATGAAGCTGCCTAGTCGAGGGGTACTCAATTTAATATAGAAGATAGCAATTCTGACCACTACGTCCCCATGAGCTAAAAACAGTGGCACAAAATGAGAAGTAGTTGAAAGTTTTGAAAGGTAGCACATGAAAATTTACTTGGAATGGCTTGCAAATTCCATACATAGGAATTTATAGTGGACTCTTTTGGGATTACTTGGTTTTTAGGAGTTGGATGCATGAGAAGTATTCCCTCTCAGTACAAGTGAAAGCTAGCAAAAGACTAGGAAGCGACAATCGAGAGAGCAATAACTGTCATAATCATGCTTGCGACAAAACAAAATTAATATAGGCATAAAAATGATACAAGAACTCTGAGGCAAAGTAAATCATCGAGGCTTAATTGACTTTTTGTTCAGTCATATGCATGCTTGAGCATGTGCCAAGTCAATTCAAATGAAACTTTTAGAGGTGGATACCACAATAACATACCATATTATGAATAAAACAATGCAAGCAAGCGTCTACATGACATGCTACAAACTATTAGTAAATTGGAACTAATCATATGAGAGCAAGAACTACAAAGCATCCATTACATAACATATACCTTACATGAACCGACTAAGCATATCCACATAGATGAGTATATGTACAAAAATGAAAACAAATAGAGTTCATACCAGCCTCTTACCACATCTTGGATTGCCATATGTCATCATTATTGCCTTTCACTTGCGTGGCTTGAATAATATGAAGTGAATACCAAACTCCAATGGAGTCACGGAAGACTGAACTCTGCAACAAACTTTACAAAACCGAAGAAAACCAACAAATATTTTTGGGTTTTCGATTTTTAAAACAAGAACGGAAGGAAATAGCAAACAAAGCAAAATATTTTTGGATTTTTCAAATATCAAACTGAAAATAGCAAGTAAAGCAAACCAAAGCTAGAAACTAAAAGGCAAACAAAGAGAAACAAAGGAAATATTTTTGGTCTTTTTGCATTTTGGAAAGAAGAAATAAGAACGAGAACAATAAAGAAGAGAAAGCGGAACATGGATATACATAGTACCGACAAAATATGATATGTAGATGAGTGAACCGTCGGTGTACCTCCCCCCAAGCTTAGGCTTTTGGCCTAAGTGGAGATCAACTTCGTCTCCAATACATGCCCCATGCTGGTGGATTATCATTGGCGTAGTCATAACCTGGCCCATGTGAAGATGAAGCAGATGGTGAATAATCATAATAAGGCTGCTGGTATGGAAACTCCGCAATGTTAGAAGGCTGGACCGACTCCTCGGTCGCCTCTTCATTGTGCATGGGTTGCGGGTGCTCCATGTATGCGTCGAGCTCACCCTCTGTGAGTGACCACCCATTCCTGCGATCAAGGTTAAACAAAAGAGGTGCAGGCAAATGGACTGATCGATCAGTCTTCACTACCTTCCAAGTAGATTTCTTGAAGAAGGTTATCTCAAACATCAAGTTATTCAAACAGGAATGACGAGAAACAAACTTATGATGTATCATAGAATTAAAATCAAGTTTCTCTACGGGGAACTGCAGATCTAAAATATGAGGCACTACACCATGCAAAGCTAATAAGCGTGAAGCAATAAGACCTCCACAGATCCTCCCTTTCTCACGGTTAGCATCAAGACAAAAAGCTATCAAAGCACCCAAATTATAAGTCCTATCACCTCTCAAAGCAGCATCAATAAAAGCTAGATCACAGCAGGATAACTTACTTGCAGCTTTCCTAGCAAGAACACATTTGGTAATAAAGTAGGCAAAATATCGAATGGATGGGAAATGAATATTTCGAATTTTACCACCCTCTCCTGTGAATCTTCTTCCTTGACAAATCTCCCCATATAGGTCCATCAATGGCCTAGGCTGTTCCTTCATCTTTTCGTGCGATCCCCACTGTGGTACTCTAATGGCTGCACAGAAAACATCAAAGGGCAAGTGCACAGATTTATTGTAAATTTTATAATGAACCATGGGGTTAGATGTGGACCAATTAAATTTAAAATCATACACCGCAGACATTGTTAGTTTACCAAATTGAGGTGGTTCACCATCAACAAAATGTTCCAATCCTGCATTAGAGACTAAAGTTTGGAAGTCCTGCAGGATTCCGGCAGCATTCATGAACTCTGAGCATGGATAGATTGAGGGAAAGACCCTCTCTTCACGGTGAACTCTCATGACTTCATGCACTTTTAGTTCATGTTGAAAGAGTTGGTATGCATTCTCCTCCATTTCTGAAATTTTTAACAAACCTCATAAAAAGTGATTTTGAGGCAAACAAATGTAGGGAACTACTATATGGAGTTACTAGAGGGCTAACATGCATCAAATAACATTTCTAAGCAATAGAACAAGCATGCAAACTCATTTCACCTATAACCTATAGAGCTTAAATACTCAAGAAATACTCCACTAAACATGATTCTACTTGGACAATCGGAGGAGTCACATACCGGAGAACAAATGCTCCAAATCTCAGCAACAATGATGGGCTGAGCAAGGAGATTGAAAAATCGAGATGGAGAGCAGCAAGAACACGGGTTTGAGCTGGTGTGTCATGATTTTTTGGGAGAGAGAAAGAGCTGGGGAAGAAGAGATAAGTGAGAGGCCAGGGGCCCCCCCCACACAACAGGTGGGCGCGGCTAGGCTTGGGCCGCGCCCCCTGGTTGTGAGGTGGCATGGTGGGTCTCCCTGAGGTCTCCCAGGTGGCTCTCTGCCCCATTTTGACATAAAAATTTAAAAAGATTTTTCTGGAATTTTTCGAGAAACTTTATTTTTGAGGATTTTTTAGAAAAACGATGAAAGAATAAAACTCGAGAAAACGACAGTGGAGCGATAGAAAGCAAATCTAACTCAACCTTATAGCAGCTCTAAGACATTCTAATATGAAACTAAACAGCGGAAACAAAAATGGTGCAAGTAAGTATAAGTGAGGTAAAGTAAATGCGGTGAAAACAAAGTTTCGTTCATATAAAATCACTTTGTTAACAAGGTTGATCAAGTCTTGTTACCAAACTAACTTTATATGAGGCAAAGCTTTGCATTTCACTATATGCTTATGTTACCTCGACCTTGATAGGCATAGTCCCAATCATGACAATTTTATATTCTTCCTTGGGCTTTTGCTCTGAACAAATAATCTGACCAACTCTGATGGTCTCAACATTCTTGATTGAATTTAGAGCATTCTTTCTATCAATCTTCTTGGGTAAATAGACCGTATATTCTTTGTCATTGACATTAAAAGTTACTTTCCCTTGATTGCAATTAATAACCACACCTGTAGTGTTTAGAAAAGGTCTCCCAAGAATAATAGACATATTATCATCTTCAGGCATTTCCAATATAATAAAGTCAGTTAATATCAAACAACTATTAGCAACTTGAACAGGAACATTTTCACATATACCAATAGGAATAGTAGCAAGGTAGTCAGAATCCCGATCCAAATCCTGGAATCCTACGATTTTACGACCCTACAACATCTTGTCGATCCAAATCTCACTATGAATCCCAACCTGATAGAATCCATGTTGAGTCCCGATCCAAATCATAGAATCCTATACAATATTGCAAAATCTCAATCCTCTTTATGGACTTTACCGATTCTGAATGATTAGTTGAGTCATCCTCTTAACTGTAGTAGTATACTATGTCAACCTCCCAAGCCATTTGCACTTGCCGCACGATCCTTTATTTATCCCAAGCACAAATGATTAACCGATAGGATCTTTCATCTCCCTTAAAGAAAACCTTACAATAGCAAAGCTATGTCCTCCTCTTACAAACACTCAATTCATCTTTCCATAGCATATTGTAAGAAAGTTTGGAGACATGATATGATTGATCGGTGTCTAAAGTAGGCCTCATAAGAAGGATCCATCAACATAAATTGCTAGAGACATGAATGTCAAACACTCTAGATCGGCTTAGAAAGTGGCATGCTACTTTAATGTTTTTATTTAATTAATTTGTAATTTGATGATTCTGAAGGTATGTACTTTTTTCACTGATATATGTTTCATATTTATTTACAAAATTAATAAAAATACATGTAACTTTTATAGTAGTACGCATATATTTGTGATATAATATATATCAAATAATTAAGATGCAATACCATACATAGTATACTTTGTGTATGCTCTCACCAAGGTCTCAACAATAATTACATGGAAGGGTTAATTATACATTGTATTTTTATTGAAAAACTTACACTAGTGAGTTTTCTTTACTTTTTGGATATATTAGTGTAAACCATATTGCTAGAAATTTTAATGCTTAGTATTTTCATATTTTCTATACTAGCATACAAAATTTCTGCATGGATAAACTCTTGGCTGAAAATTCTAGTAGAATCCAAAATTCTATGATTCGATTCTACGACTCGATTCTGTCGGAGGAAAATCGATCCGACTCCGAATCCCGACTCTGACTACCTTGAATAGTAGTAGACTTATCAGCCATTTGCAAAGATATATCAGTTGATACCATTTTTTCTAGATCAAGTCTCTTATAAAGAGAAAAAGGCATGACACTAACTCTGGCTCCCAAATCACATAAAGCAGTTCTAACATAGTTATTTTTAATGGATCAAGGAATAGTTGGTATACCTGGATCTCCAAGCTTCTCCGGAACTTTACCATCAAAAGAATAATTAGCAAGTAAAGTGGAAATTTCCTCATTAGGAATCTTCCTTTTGTTAGTAACAATATCTTTCATATACTTTGCATAAGGAGGCATTCTAATAGCATCAGTCAAAGGAATTTGTAAAAATAAAGGTCTCATCCATTCACAAAACCTGTTGTAGTGTTCTTCTTCCTTGGATTTATGTTTCTTACTAGGAAAAGGCATTGGTTTCTGCACCCAAGGTTCTCTCTCATTACCTTGCTTGTTGGCAATGAAGTTTTCTTTGGTGTACTTTGCATTCTTGGCAAGCTTTTCTAGTTCCTCTTCAACTTCTTCTTTATCGGAAGCATTACCTAGTTCAGTTTCAGCATCAGAAATAGAAACACTATTAGGATCTTTACCTGCTTCAGAGGATTCTACAACTATTTTATGCTTCTTCTTTTTCTTTTTAGAAGGAATATCATCTCTTGTAGTGCATTGAGAATCTTGCTCGATCCTCTTAGGATGTCCTTCAGGATATAAGGGGTCTTGAGTGGTAGCACCTCCTCTTGTGCGTATTTCACACGCTTGTTTTTCTCTTGCGGTATTAACTAGCAAGTCTTTTTGCACCTTGGTAAGCTGATCAATTTGAGTCTGAACCATTTTAAAATGTTTAACAAGTATCTTCACATCATTGGAGGTTCTCTCCACAATATCCTGCAACTTGTTAATAGCTCTAGAATTTTCCAACAAATGATTCTGCACCATTCTATTAAAATTATCTTGCTTAACAATAAAATTATCTAACTCATCTAAGCATTGATCAGGCGGTTTAGAGTAAGGAATATCTCTATCATCAAAGCGTTGGAGAGAATGTACGTCAATAGTAGATGAGTGAGGGATTGGCTTACATAATTCTTCTATAGGAGGTAAATTCTTCACATCTTCGGATTTAATACCTTTCTCCTTAAGAGATTTTTTGGCTTCCCTCATAACTTCACCATTTAATTCAATCATTCCTCTCTTCTTTGGTGTTGGCTCTGGAGTTGGCGCTGGTGTTGGTGTTGGTGTTGGTGTTGACTCAACCATAGTCCAATTATCATGATTCCGGCTTATTTTAACCATTAGTTCTTCAGCTTCAGTCGGAGTTCTTTCCCTGAAAACACAACCAGCATAACTATCCAGATATGTCTTAGATTCATCAGTTAGTCTATTATAAAATATATCAAGGAGTTCATTTTTAGGCAATGGCTCCTTAGGCAATGCTCTAATTAAAGAACAAAACCTTGCCCAAGATTCAGGCAATATCTCTCCTTTTCCCTGTTCAAAGTCAAAGATTTTCTGCATAGCAGCATGTTGAGCACTAGCAGGAAAATATTTCTGAAAGAAAGCATTAACCAAAGCAATAGGACTATTAAGAGATCCAGGAGACAAATTATTAAACCAAGTCTTAGCTGCACCTTTCAACAAAAAAGGGAAAATCTTAGCAATAAAGTAAGTGTGCAGCTTAATATCATCAGAAAATACATTACTCAAAGTAGAAAGCTCATTCATATGGGCCATAGCACTTTCACCTTCAGTACCACAAAAAGGGTCTTTCTCAACAATAGATATGAAAGAGAAATCTAAAGAAAATCATAATCCTTATCTCTAGTATTTATGGGAGAAGCAGCAAACTTAGCATCAGGAGATAGGTTATATCTAACAGCATGTCTTGCTAGAAGTTTCTTAACATCATTAGCATCACGAGTGGCATGAGCTTCGGCAATAAAATCATCGTCAAGCTCAATATAAGTGTCATCAAGATAATCACTAGGGCATTCCCTAGAATCAGGTGAACTAACAGGTGTAACAGTGGTGTTTCCCATCTTAGCTCTAGCAATTGTAGCATCTAAAAAGGAACCTAGTGAACCACTCTCATCAAGCACAGTAGAAGCATCATCTAAATTATCAGTGGCATTTTCAAACTCAGCAGAAGAAGTAGCAGTAGCGTGTGCATGTGGTGGTGTAAGCAACTTACTCATAACAGATGGCGAATCAAGAGCAACAGAGGTGTTCAGAGTCGTACCTCTTCTTGTAGTGGATGGCAATATAGGAACTTTTCCATCATGAGGTTTATCCATGATGAAAGGATTGCAGCGAACAATATGAATTCCAAGTGAACTTACAAATAAAGCTATGCTCCCCGACAACGGCGCCAGAAAATAGTCTTGATGACCCACAAGTATAGGGGATCGCAACAGTCTTCGAGGGAAGTAAAACCCAAATTTATTGATTCGACACAAGGGGAGCCAAAGAATATTTATAAGCCTTAACAGATGAGTTGTCAATTCAGCTGCACCTGGAAACAGACTCGCTCGCAGCGGTTTATCAGTAGCAACAGTTTTATAGTGGTGATAGTAGTGAAACAGTAACAGCAATAGTAAAATAAAAGCGGTAATAGTAGCAATAGTAAATAGTAGGATAAAATACTATAGGCATAGGGATAGATGTACAGGCGTTGCATGGATAAGATAATTCATGAAATCAGTGAGACATGGGCATTGCAGATAAATAATGATAAAGCATCCTAGTACTAAAAATCATAGGCATGTGTTCCGTATATAGTCGTACGTGCTCGCAATGAGAAACTTGCATGACATCTTTTGTCCTACCAGCCTGTTGCAGCAGGGCCCCAAGGGAAACTACTGGTAATTAAGGTACTCCTTTTAATAAAGTACCGGAGCAAAGCATTAACACTTGGTGAATACATGTGATCCTCACATCATAGCCATCCCCTCCGGTTATCCCAATTTCTGTCACTTTGGGGCCTCGGGTTCCGGACAACAATATGTGTAAACAACTTGCAGGTAAGATCATAAATAACAAGTATCATCATAAAACAATAACAAGTTCAGATCTGAGATCATGGCACTCGGGCCCAAAGTGACAAGCATTAAGCACAACAAGTTGCAACAATGTCATAAGCACTAAAAGTAGATACTAGGCACTATGCCCTAACAATCTCATAGCAAATTACATGAATGATCTCATCCAATCCCTACCGCCCCCTTCACCTACAGCGGGAATTACTCACACATGGATGGGGGAGTCATGGATGGTTGATGGGGAGACGTCGGTGATGATGGTGATGAAGATCTCCTCCAAATCCCCGTCCCGGCAGGGTGCCAGAATAGAGTTTCTGGTTCCGAATCGCGGTTTCTGATGGTGGCGGCGCAGCGGAAGTCTATCTGGGAAAAACGCCGAACCCCCGCTCCTTTCAGGTCAGAGGGTATATGTAGGCGGAAGGAGGGGTCGAGGCGATGGCTGAGGCGGTCACACAACAGGTGGGCGCGGCCAGGCCTGGGCCGCGCCCCCTGGTTGTGTGCCCAGGCCACTGCCTCTCTTCGTCTCTCCTTCTGGCTCCGTGGGTCTTCTGGCAAAATAGGATTTTTGCAATATTTTTCGAGATTTTTCCTGAAAGTTGGATTTCTGCACAAAAACGAGACACCAAAGCAATTCTGCTAAAACAGTGTTAGTCCGTGTTAGTTGCATTCAAAACACACAAATTAAAGGAAAAACAACAGCAAAAGTGTTCGGAAAAGTAGATACGTTTTGAACGTATCAGGTATTCTCACGGTCTATCTTTGTGGCTGGCTCATACTCTTATATGGCTGTTTAGCAAATGTTATTTATCGCATATCCACTGCATCATGCGGAGTATCATCTAGTAATATATGTTACCAGTTACCACCTGTATTTTTAGTCTACATCCGCTGGTATCTAAACACAAATTACATGAAGATCAACAACAATGAGTTGAAACGGTCTCCCAAGTCAGCTTGGTTTGTATTAACACTCAGCAAAAGTGTCAACAAAACCATAAACAAAATCTTTTATAATTTTTGAGTTGTGTCTGTCAAGTTAGTCGATCAACCCACAACCTATTATTTCCCAAGCTTGAGCTAGTAGGACAATATAGTGGACACTTTGGATAAACTTTAGCTATTTCGCTTACTTTGAAAGGCTAGCAAAGGGACAAAGCTTGACTAGTAAAAAGAATGCAACCTTGTTTATCGGCATAGTCTACTTTAAATTGTGCAAAATAAATTAAATGAACACATAATCATGAAAAAAATATGAACTACTACTGAATGAAACATGTGCAGACACTCCATAATCATAAATTCAAATAATATACCAAGAAGTGATAGCAATCATATCTTTCTTCCGCGTAGATATATCTTTGCCTATTCATTTTTAACATCAACTTTATTTATCTCTCTCTAACTCGAGTGCTATTGGTGATGGCCTTAAACTTGCAAGAGATGTAACTTAAAACAAAATAAAAATGAAAACAAAAGACTAGATGCTCCAAGCTTAAACGACTATTTTTGTATTGCTCACAATAAAAAGTTATTTACAAACTGAGATTCATGTTGCTGTAGAGGGGTGCCTTGGGAATCCCCAAGATTATGGTTTGCACCATTCTTGGATATAACTTGATTTGGTTTGCCTTCATTCCCTGTGAAAAAACTTTACTACAAAAATTCTCCCACTCTTTTTTCTATTGGGTTAGCGTTCATGCATAAAAGATATAAATCTTGTTGTAGAGAGAACACACAAAAACTAATTTTAAGATGTCCATAGAGTTCCTTAAGTGGACAAGTAATTTTTCATATTGTGACATATATCTTTGGTACCCACACATCCCCCAAGCTTAGGTGGAACCATGTATTCTTTGTTGTACCTATCAACATTTTGTTTGATAACATGATCAATAATATAAGAACCAAAGCTTGCAGGCTTAATGAACATTAATATTAGGATCACTAGTATATTTTTGCAAGATAGAAATAATTCATTCATGATACACTTTTCAAGATAAACAAGAGTATCATTGGTTTATAATTCACAACTAGGCCTAGCTTAGCAAGATGACCTCGCCAAGCTTGAATGGATGCAAGGTGTTTCACTCTTTTTCCTAGAAATAGTGCCAAAAAACATGTTCTTGATTGCAGAAAATCCACACGTTGTTAGCCACTTGTTGGGACTCCAAGCGCATAGTGATGCAACAACCATAGTTTTCCCCACAAGGGTGACTTGAGGGTTTATAATATAGTCTCAGCAAAAAAAGTGGTTCTTCCTCTCTATCTTGTCAAGCAACCTTTAGGAAGAAAATACAACATTGTGTCCCCAACTCCACTGAGGTGTTTATTAGACACACACAACATGTAAGCAATACAAAACTTGTAGTAAAAAGTAATTAATTGAAAGCGAAGTATTTTCATATATTCAGATTTAATAAAAACTGAAAATAAAAGTGCATGCAAAGTAAAGTAAGTTGTGTTTCTTATGGATAATAGTGGATCGAGGATTATGGTTTCGCTTGACCTCTCTCTCAAACACGGTGGCATGAATATATCTCATAGAACATGTTAAAAGTATGAAAACAAACTTTGAAGTGATTGGTAAGCATTCATATGGGCAAAACTTCCATGCATAGGTATGATGCAACACATCCCTCTAATACTACAATAACAAGGGAAAAATCCACAGGGTATATTTAAGAATCAATGGAGTATTGCATTAAGTACTTTAACATGAAAATTTTGAATAACACTATACTACCTTGAGCAAACAAGATCGGCATTTGTGTCACAAGATGAACAATAGTACATGCATTCATTTATCCTTATTGAGGAAATCATATGAAAGGTAAAAACATTGGTAAGCACATGAAAATATTATCACTATCCCATGCATACCATGATTACTCCAATTAACACACACATCCCCTCTTGTCTTTCATAAAAGGGTAACATATGCATCTATAAATAAACCAATAACAACTGTAAATTTGCATGGCATAAAATTATCTCAATAAATAGAGATACATAATCAGGGCAATATAAATATGGTCACAAGCATGTAAAAGCAGAACATGTGACTCTAATTAGTGAAGTACATATGAGAAATGATAGAAGTTACTTGTACAATCACATTTTCCAGAGGTGAACTACTCCCTCTCCTCATGGTGACGAAGGAGATGATGTTGATGGCGGTGGAGGAGCAATCAGGGTCAACTCTGGCAGTGTTTGCCCTCCCATCTTCACAGTCTCAAACTGGTATTGTGCATTACGTGTTTCCTTGTCGCCCCTTTGTGATCTCAAATGAGGGGTCATATCTAAAGTCGGTTGTAGGTAAAAACAAAGGTGGTGGCACAAAATCTAAGGCAACCATGGTCTCAAGGTGGCAGGTGGGCCCACAACATGGCCTGGCTTACTGCCTGCATGGGCCCTCATGGCCAGCCTACATGACGCCTCATCAACTCCTTCATGTCTTCTTTATTTTATCAAAAAACTGATCCTCAAAAAATACTGGGTGTTTTTTACATTTAGAATGGGAATGATCACATTCCTGAGGGGATTGGAGAGGATTGGAGTGGTTTGGGGAATAACTTCCAAGGGGTTTAATCTCAATCAATTTCTTTCAGTCCTCTTAATTCCAATCCCGCCTATCGAGCTTCGAAGATGTTCTAAAAACAAGGCTAGAGAGCAAGGTATTTATACGCACACAAGTTACATCTCAGTAAACATCACATTATCACTGGATTCATTGTTCTTTTGATTCAGGTGGAACAACACTACGTGTTGCCAGATCTGAAATGTCCATTTCAATCAGGCGCATCATGCGGTGGTGCCTGCACCTTGGGACAATCGAAAAAATTTATGGACCGCTATAAACTAATATCCTCCTGGTTACGCAATGATCATTGACCGGAGGCAGCCCAGCTCCTGGTTGATCACAAACATGTCTTCATTGCCGCCACCACGGCGCGCACCATGATGCGGTGTGTCTCCTCCTAATGCAACAATTATCGTACTATCGACGGATGTACCCTACGTCACATCCCAACCCCAACCCCTTCGCTCTCATTGACCACAGCCTTATGTATATGTAACAATGGATGCATAATATGTACTTCAACAAAGTTGTTTCTTTTTTAACAAAATATTGTACATAAAGTGCAAAAAGGTAAAATAAAAATGATGAAAACTCTTGGGAAAACAGTCGCTTAGTAGGTATTCTCCATGCATCATGTGTGAAAGCAAGGGTATCCTCTCCCACAAATGATCTAAGTATACTTTGTGTAGCATTCATATTGTTTGGTCTATATTTATTAGCAAACTAAATGTGAAATAAATCCATCCATCCAGATTCAAGTCCTCCCACAGACCTGAATATGAGTCAGACCACGTTACACATATGGACGTCGGGGCGTCATCTCTAACCCACTGTCCGAATGTGTTCACTCTTACCGTAGTACTACAATTGTTTGATCCATGTTTACTAACAAACCAACTGTGAGGCATGTTGGATTATCCCCTCCCGAGAGGGATTGAGAGGATTGGAGCCTTGGGGAGGGTATGGGATTTTTTTGACTTCCAAGGTATTTGAAGAATTTCCAGAAACAAGTATAGAGAAAGCTAAAGATATATTTATGCACATAGGTTAAACGCCACATTATTATTGGATGCATTCTTCTTTTGATTCAGGCAAAACAACACTACATGTGGCCAAAACATACTTTTCATTTTTAGTCACGCGTGGCATGCGGTGGTACCTACGCCTTGGGACGATCAACAATATTTAGGACTGCTATAAACTAATATCCTCCCGGCGGCACAAGGATTTTTGACCATAAGCACCCCAGGTCCTAGTCTCTGACCAACATCGGCATCGTCACCTGCGGCAGCGCGGACCATGACGTAGTGTGGCTCCTCCTGACACAACAATTGCCATACTATCGACAAATATACGCTACGTCATATATGCCCCCACCACCCCCTCCCCGCCCCGTTGCGCTCGTTGACCATAGCCAAATGCGGATGTAATAACAGATATTGCACTGAGATATTGTTATTGTTTCTTTTCTGGAAAAAATGTTATGCACATAAAAAAAAGGAAAAGTGAAAAAACGAAAACTCTGGGGAAAACAATCCCTTGGTAGGTGTGCTCCATGCAACATGTGTGAACGCCGGGGCGTCCTCTCCCAACCAGGGAAAAAAACATATTTTGTGTAACATTCATATTGTTGGTCCATGTTTACAAACAAGCCAACCGTGAAAAATTCAACTATCCATTCAAATTCAAGTCCTGTTCTCATTTTCTTTCGAAATGCAGAAATTGTTGTATTATTCGGTTCTCCCCTACCGCATTCGATACAGTTTCAAGTATGCCACATTTATTACATGATTTATTTTATTTTCTTCAAGCAGAACAACTCTACGTATCGGCCCGGACTTGTCCATTTCTAGCCATGCGCGACATGCGGCGGGCCATGTGCCTTGGGCCGATACACTAATATCCTCCGGGAGGTGGAGGGACTATCGAGCGGAGGAACTCCAGCTCCTCGTCGGTGACCGTCACCGGCGCGGCAGGCGACACCGGCGCGGCCACGACCGCCGCCGCAGAGGACCTTGCGGCACCGCGGCTGCTCCTGCCGCGGGCGCTGTCGTACTCGCGGTAGCCGTGGAGGTAGGTCTCCATGGGCTGGACGTAGCTGTCGAACCCGAGGCTCTCGAAGGACCAGGTGAAGTCCTCCGGCGCGATGGTGCGGCGGTGCTCCGTCCTTGCCCGCTGGGACGCCTCGCCGCCGACGAAGCCGACGAACTCCACCGCGCAGTCGTGGGTGAGCCGCTTGGCCGACTCGGCGATCTTCACGTTCGGCGGCAGCACGCTCCTCATCAGGCGCACCACGTTGGCCATCGGCAGCGCGCTTTTCCCCCCTTCCTCCTCCTCCGACGCCGGCCTCGCCCCATCGCCCTCACCGCAGGCCGCCTTCGCACCACCTGAAACCCAAACCAAAACACGAAACAGAACAGAAACATCATGAACAGAATCAGTTAATCTCGTGAAGCACTAAGTGAGTACGTACCACGCTTCTTGCTGCGCCCTCCCATTGTCTACTCTCTCCCACCTCAGTGATCGTACTGTGTTTGTGTGTATCGATGGCGGCTCTGAGTGCTGACTCTGTGGGAAGCCTGGGCGATGGGCACCTGCTTATATAGTGCGTCCGCCCGCTGGGCTGCGCCAGCCTGGACGCACGTCAACGGTGGCAATGCTGCCGCCGTGTCACGCGGGGAGCGACGCTCGGCTGCCACATTGCAGCGCCGGCGAGCCATGCAATGCGTTACGAGGCAGGAGCAAATGCAGTAAACTCTGCGTCGGTGTGGATCTTTGTTCGCTTCTCACCTACCGGCAGCGGCGGGGTCGCCGGCGAGGAAGCACATCAATACGCTGCATCCGCCCCGCGAAACGCGGGGTAATTCACAACTTTATCGACCGATTATCGGGAAGAAACTGAAGAGTGAAGAGACGGTGGAGAAGGACGACGTCAACGAGGCAGAGGTGGGTGGGTGGTACGCGCCGACGTGGGGAGGAGTAGGAGTACGTAGGCGTTCGGCGTCGGCGTGTTCGGTTGCTTGCGTGCTACCGTCCGGTGCATGCAGCCTCGGAGATTAAGAGGTCAGGTCAGTGCCCATTGTAGTTCATTAGTTGAGTATCTCGCTCATCTGTCTATTGGAATTAAGGATGGTAATTCTAACTATGTGGGCTGCGGCAGTGGCAAATCCAAGATGATAATATAGGCTAAAAAAACTAAGAACACAGTTTCAAAAAGAAACGCGGAGCAAACTGTAATGAATTTTTTTGAAAAGTAAATACATAATTGGTAATACACCTAAGACATAAGGCATAGTTTACCACATGGCATATGTGGAGAGCAACCTAAACAAAAAATTATATCAGAAGGGGATAAGGCATAGTTTGTTAAGAGATTCAGTTTAGCTTCATTTTAATAGTTCTTTGCCCCCTGTTAACAAAATATTGATCTTTCATCATTAACTATGGCTGAGGCGTACATATTATAGGTTTCTTGCTGAAAATAGAGGATAGGCTCAGCCTATAGAAGCATGCCTGGTAAATTTGTCCCTGGGCCCGGATATATGGGTGGGGTATGGGCACATTTTTTAATCATATGGGCATAGGTAGTACCCATATCGTAGTCATATCATGGATAGTGTATGAATACAGGGGTGTACTCAAACTGTACCGCCATCTTGATCTGACATATACACCCTCGAGTTATCGATATGTCCCTCACGTTGTTGTCGTAAGGCATCGAGTCGGCGGCAACCGACCGACCTCCATCTTCTCGTCTAGAACCATTCCTTTCTTCCCCAGTGGGTCAACAACAAATAGGAGCGTGCCAGGCTGGCTGGCAGTGGGCCATTAGAGAGTATGAGAACTCAGCTGTGATGTGGTGACGCCTGGCAAGCTGTGAACTACTGTGCATTGATATACCCACAGTAAATTCGGAGTTTCGATAAAAATTTATCCATGTGGGTAAAGGTATAGGTAGATTTTTGTACCGACGAGTAATATAGTTATGGTATTGATCTACCCTACTCATACTCTACTCATTTCCATCCTTAGCTAGAATTGGAGCATTGGTAAAGAACATGTATTGACTTCTTATCTCCAAGTACCTATAGAGTACATTATGCTAATCAAATTGCTGATATTTTTATATCTTTATATGGCATTCTTTCATTTCCTTTCTAAATACATGGTGTTTTATAAATATTGCCTAAAATCTCTATGCTTGCACCATGGTTATAAGGGATACTTTATGGTTGATTTCTCATTCTATAAGTCCTATAGATATTATATAATTATAAAACAAAATATAGCAATGAATAAAATTGATGGTCAAACTAATATCTTGTAGACTATGCTCATGTCACATTTGACTATTTTGTTGTTTCTGGATTACTGACCTGGCATCGTGTTGTTCAATGTACTGGAAAAATATTCTATGGCGCGTATATTACATTTATTGTTAAAGATATGGGTATGGAAGTATTTACTTCATAGTAATGTGTGGCTGGTACGCGTCGATGTGGGTAGGAGTACATAGGTGTTCGGCGTTCGGCATTGGCGCGTTTGGTTGCTTGTGTGCTCCCGCCCAATGCATGCAGCCTCGGAAATTAAGATGTTAGCATCCATCTTAATTCTCGACGGGTCAACAACAAGTAGGAGCGTGGCAAGCAGGCTGGCGTGTGGTCCAATAGAGAGTAGGGGAAGTCAGCTCTTTTTTCACGCCCCACGGCAGACTGTAAACTATTGATCTAGCCAATGGGTAGGGGCATCCACCAGGTATGGGTGTGGGTAAAAAAATTATACCAACGGTAAGGGTATGGATATATTTTTCTACTCATGAGATATAAGGGCATGGGTGCTACCCTACCCATAGACTACCCATTGTCATCCTTAATTGGTATTGGATCCTCGTGCACAAATGCAAAATATGTTTGACTTTTTATATGGAAGTACATTTAAAGTATATTGTGCTGACCTGATTGGTGATATCTTTACCTATTTATATTGTGTTATTTCATATGTTTGCTACATATATGATGTTTATAAATATTGACTCAAAGCTTTATACTTTCACCACGGTTATAAGCAATAATTTATGATTTATCATACCTCTATAAGTCATACAAATACTTCATAGTTATATAACTAAGTCTAGCAACAAATAAATATTATAAGTCAAACTGACATCTTGTAGACTATGTTCATTATGGCATCTGACTTTTTTGTTGTTTCTAGACTATATTGTTCAGTGTACTAGGAAATAACTATATCATGGCACATACGTTATAGTTATTGATAAAGACATGGTTAGTGAAGTATTTATACCCTGAAGCAATGTGTGGCTCCTACTAGTGTATAATCTATAATATTCACAAGATATGCATGTGGCAGAGTGTCAAACTGTTTGAATTGGAGTTCTAGGTCAAAATGTTAAACATGCTTGACAGTTTTTCATATGGTAGAACTAGAGTATCATATTGTGCTAATTTGTTCAATGATAGTTTTATCCCTTTACATTTGGTTCTTTCTTATTGTTTATAAAATAAATCTCGTTCAATTAATATTTGAGAAAAACATCTGGTTATTCACGATGGCTATAAGGGATCTTCCATGATTGACCAAACCTATATATGTCCTATCAATATTTTATGTTAGGTAAACACTACCTATCGGGGTCCGATTGGAAACAAATCATCGGACCACCCGGACATCGTTGATCTGGTGCAAATCAAACGATTGGTTTTTCATCCCCACACACCATAAATACGCGTTGATTCTGGCATCTTTCCTAGTAACGCTTCCTCTAATTTAGCAAATGAAGCACGGATCTCATTCTCTCTCAGCATCAAATCGCTCTGCATCATCCGGCGTCCCTTCCTCCCTGCACCACTACCCTCTGCAGCCGGCGCGCGATGCCGCAAGGAGTCGTCGTCGACTGTCATCTCTCACTCAAGACGAGCCCCTGCTCGACGCTAACCCTGTCGCCACGGGCTTCTTCTCTCCCCATCGCTCTTCATCTCTCCATGCCGCGCCGCGCTTCATCTTCAGGGATACCTGACCTCCGCCGGTCGACGCACTAGGGCCGGTGGTGGTTTGGACGGGTCGACATCCTACACTACGGCCGAAGCAGCGAATTGGAGGCTGCTTGCAGTCGACACCGCCTCCATCCCTTCGTCCACTACAAGATCGGACTCCAGTAATCGCAACTGATCTACTCGATGGTTCCAATCTGCCTAATTTCTGTGCTTCCACATACTTCTGGTATGGTGTATTACGTGTTATACTGACATGCATTCTTTTTCATTTTGAACATTCTTCCCAAGCATTACAATTTCTAATTAATTGTTTGCATCATCGCACAACAATTTTTGTATTTTAGTTTTCAATTTTCTTTGCTTCCAAATAGTCCTCATTGTGCCGTGTTACCATAATCGGATGCCTCTATTTGTCAATATTTTGATGCGAGAGCTTATTGCACATTAGGTGGATGCTAAAAGGCACGGGTCTACGCTGCTTTCATAACCCAGCAAAGTCGTCAATGAATTTTCATCTTAACGGCGGCGGCTATGGTCGACGAGGAGGACTGATCCTACGACTGCGTCATTTCGCTCACAGGCTAGATTGATGTCTACACATCAAGGAAACATATGGTTTTGTAGCATGAAGCACAATTGTAACACGTAGGAAATATGTGACCTGAAAGTATGAAGCTATGTATAAAGACGAATTCAAGGAAGCAAACAAGTATGTTGCGCGAAATATGTCAAGCAATTGTATGAAGCACTAAAATTCTCCTCAAGTATAAGAATGAAGCTTATGTAGTTATGTGGTCACACCAAAGCAAATGTTGTAGGTTTGGTAATACGTGTATGCTTCCTAAGCAACTGAACAAAGGTTTGTTAACACACTAATAATGCTACTAACAATGGTGCCATTTTTCATAGGCATAAGAATGAAGCGTTTCGCACACCAGTCAAATATGAGCTTGCAAAATTGGTGCATTACATTTTAACTGTTCCAAAAAAAAATCCATTCACCCTGGAAGCAATATTCCCACAGAAGCATTGCTTGATACTTTTGAAATAAATATTTACATATGGAAGCAAAATTTTGTTTCAACGGAAGCAAGATTAAAATTTTATGTTCGTGCCATTAGAAGCATATTTTCCTCAAATGGACAGAAGTCACCCCGTTGGAAGCAAACGGTTTGATGAATATTTTAATTGTGTTTCCTAAAACTATGGAATTAGTTTCCTTCAAATAAAAAACCCAGCAATAGTAGAACAAGACTATGGAAAAAAAAGGTTCACGTGATCTGCTCCATGCTTCCAGCACATAAATATACGAATTGCTTATTTCTCTGTCGAGAATTCAAATCCTGGAAGCACGTAGGTGAAGCATGCAAATTTCTAAAAGCACAGCGGCGGACTGGAAATGCATGCGGGAGCATGCAATACGGGAGCAGTTAATTCGAGCCTCGCTGTTAACGCGTTAACTACCTAAATAAACGCTGTGTTGGTTTGGTCGAGATCTTACGGCTCGCGGGCTTTCAATCCAACGGCCTCTGACAGGTCCGATGGGAAGCTACTATCGGCATCCGATTCCTAGCGCTATGTTATGCGCTATAAACTAGTCACGAATAGAAAGGGAGTTAAAGTGAGATCATGGAGATTGTGCTCATTTAGACGAGGGAATAAAGGAGGTGCTATTTAATCGTATATCGAAGACCGCTAACCTTGCATGGTGTTGTTCAACTTATTGGGAAGATATTTATTTCATGGAGAACACGTTATACTTGTTGTTGATCATTAACTAGGAAAGTATTGATACCATGTAGCACCATGTGGTAGGTGCTAATAAATAATTTATAGTAACTCATAAGATATGCATGCAGAGAGTTCACAATTGGAATTGGAGCCTCGGTCAACAATATAAACCACATTTGACTTCTTTTTGGAAGTAATCTAAATTATATTATCTAATTGTCGAGATTTTTTATCTATTTATATTGTGTTATTTCACTTTGTTTCTAAAAAATATGATGTTTATAAATATTGGTTAAATAAATAACTATACTTTCACCTTGGTTATATGGGATATTGTATGGTTCATCATGCCTCTATATGTCCTATAAATATTTGATAATTACATAACTAAATCTAGCAACGTATAAAAGTGTCAGTCAAATTGACGCCTTGTAGACTATGCTTATGTATGACATTTGACTATTTTGTTATTCCTGGACCAATGACCTTGCACCGTGTTGTTCAATGTACTGGGAAAGTATTTATTTCGAGGCGTGTATGTTACAGTTGTTGTTAAAGATATAGGTGGGGAAGTATTTATTTCATGTGGAGATGTGTGGTTGGTACTAGTGTATAGTCTATAATATTTCACAAGATATACATGTGAAAACTGTCTTACTATTGGTTTGAAGTACTATATCATAATGTAAAATATGTTTGATTTTTTTTAGATGGTAGACTTGGAGAATTTGGTCAATGATGTTTCGTTTCCAGATATAATTTGTGCTTTCATTTTATTTCTAAAATAAATGTAGTTCTATCAATATTGAGTAAAACATCTACGCATTCGTGATGGTCAGAAGGAATCCTCTAAGGTTGACCAAACCTATGTATGTTCAGTTAATATTGCATAGTTATCTCCTATAAACTAGTAACTAATAAAAAGTATAATTAAAATGAAATCATGGGGATTGTTCTCATGTATAAGAGGGCACAAAGGAGGGAGTATTTTATGGTATACAGGACTCCTGACCTTGCATGGTGTTGTTCAACGTATTGGGAGCATGCACTTTGTGGAGAATATGTTACACTTGTTTTTAAGCGTATACCTAGGAAAATATTTATTCCATGTAGCTACCAGTGATAGATGCTAGTAAATAGTTCATAACATTTCACATTATAGGATTGTAGAAGAGATTTCACTACTGGAATTGGAGATTCATCAAAAAATGTGAACACATTCAATTTTTTATCTTGAAGTACATGTATAGTATATTATGCTAATCTCCTTGGTGAGACTTTTATCTATTTATATTGTCTTTTTTCATTTTGTTTCTAAACATGTGATGTTTTATTGGATAAAATATTTGTACTTTTACTGTGGTTACAAGGGATACAATATGATTTATCATACATCTATACATCCTATAAATATCTTAGATGTATATATATATAACTAAATATAGCAGCGAATAAAGATTGACAGTCAAATTGACATCTTGTAGACTATGCTCACGTATGACATCTTGTAGACTATGCTCACGTATGACATTTCACTATTATGTTGTTTCTGAACCGCTGACCTTGCATAGTTGCACAATGTTGTTCAATGTACCATGTAATATTTATGTTGTGGCGCATACAGCATAGTTGTTGTTAATGATATAGGTAGGGAAGTATTCATTTCATGTAGCAATTTATGGCTGTTACTAGCATATAATCTATAATATTCCACAAGTTATGCATGTGGAGGTGTATCTTATAGTTGGGATTGGAGTCCTAAGTAAAAAATGTAAAAATTGTTTGTCTGTTTTATCATATTGTAGAAAAAGATCATATAATTGTGCTAATTTGTCCAATGATATTTTGCCTTTCATTTTGTTCTAAAATATATGTCATTCTATGAATATTGGGTAGGGAAATAGTGGGATAGCCAGGTGGGTAGGTGTGCATATGCATCCCACCGTTGGATCTAGCACATGCAACATGGTGGTCTCTAAGTCTAACAACTCTGTTACTAACGCCGTTATATAGGGAGCACGACATGCATCTTTCACTTTTGTTTATTTTTCTCCTCCACGCACTAGAGATGTTTGTTCTAGTTTTGTTTTCATTCACATCCAACGTTTGCACAGGTGCATATGGGGTTTCGGTCCCTATGCCAACTTTTGTTTTTCTTTTCAAACCGCACACTGTCCTTGTCTATCATGCATGCATCTCCAGAGAGTATTAGTTTTCTTTCGACTTGCTCCACTTTTGTTTTCTTTTCCAAAGTCGCACTCATCCGTCATTTTATTTGAATATTCTTCTGGTTTGTTCTATCTCCCACTAGGAACTAGCCACTTTTGTTCCCTGTTCGTCGCATCCAATAAGGTGTATGAGCCGTATTTTCGTTTTTCTACAACCTGTTCCTACTTCCATTGACAAAAGCTGCCGTGGTCGTAGGACCTGCGCGCCGTGGTCACCACCTACGAGGGCAAGCACAACCACGACGTGCCCGCCCTGCGGGGGAGCGCTGCCACCGCCGCGCGCTACCGCGCCGCCGCGCCGATG
The DNA here is from genome assembly GCA_007115705.1 of Dactylis glomerata. Classification (NCBI taxonomy): domain Eukaryota; kingdom Viridiplantae; phylum Streptophyta; class Magnoliopsida; order Poales; family Poaceae; genus Dactylis; species Dactylis glomerata. The sequence goes on from QXEO01000721.1 coordinate 562,867, forward strand.
GCGCTGGCCGCGAGCTACCACCATGGCGGCGGCGGCGGCTACTCCAGCCTTCGTCCCGACAGGTTCGGCGCGCCGGCGCAGGCCGCGGACCAGAGCGGCGGCTGCGCGCTGTCCGGGTTCGACTACAACGCGCCGTCGTCGTACTCGTACGCCGGCATGCAGCAACAGCAGCAGCAGAACGACGCGATGTACTACGACGCGTCGAGAGCCAAGAACGAGCCGAGGGACGACATGTTCTTCGAGCAGTCGCTGATGTTCTGATCACTGAAACATTTCCAACTTCAACGCCGATCGGCAGGAAATGGGTACAAATCTAGGAATGTTGTTCGTTTTTTTTTTTTTGACTGTGTGTGGATAGGTCTCCGGTCAAGGTTTGTTCGATTTTTTTTTTTTTGGAGGCCACGGCCATGCTAGCTCTGGTAGCTGCCGAAATGGTGGTGACACAATGGCCTTCAGTTAACACTTTGCACAAAGCAAAAATTGAGTAGGAAATAAGACAGTAGTGCAACCGATTAAGGTTTTTTTTGGCAGTTAAGACTAGCTGACTGTCTTTTCTTCTCCGTGAAAATTTGTAATCATTTAGTTACCAGAAGTTTGAAAGTTGTAGTCATACAGTTAACAGAAGTTTGAAAAATTTACTGTCACAGTTGATCTATCCGCGTTGTTTCCCGAGAGTCAAGTCAACAACATTTTGGCACGCGCTTGGCACATGCCTGAAGCTGAAGGAAGCTAGGCTAGCAATATGGTACTACACTGGTACAGCTGGCCATTTCCCTGGGCATAAATCTGGTCGGGCAGCCGCGAGACGACCTGACGGGATGCAAATACGGTGTCAACTCAAAGCAGAATCTTCAGCCGCGAAGAATCGTTTTAGTAATCACATTCTATTTTATTTTTTTGCGACTACATAGTAATCACATTCTACAAGTTGATGCGGTGTTCTTAGGCTATATGGAACCGAAATGGCAAGGTTATAATCTACCCAACGAGGTGGTATACACATCCCAACTTGTAAAGAAGAAAAACATTTATATTGGTAGGCCATGCGGTCATTGTAGCTTTTGGAAACTTTCCACAACACATCGTACCGCCTACACAAATAAGTGTAGGTTTTGAAAACTTTCCCACAACACCAAATGCAAAACTTTCCAAAACACGACTTTGCATGCATGGTCATCCCATGCACAAAAACAAAACCTGACTTTGCATGCATGGTCATTCCATGCACAAAAACAAAACCTGCTGCTCCTTTTGTGTTGGACGGAGATCATTGCTACCTAACGGAGCCACTCCAAGATCTGATCCCGCGGAGCATGTGCTCCCTATCATCCAACGGCTGATAGGGTATGCACAGCTAACCACCCGGCTAGCAAATCCGCGTTGATATTGGGTAAAACATGTAGACATTCACGATGGTTATAAGGAATCCTCCAAGATTGATCAGACCTATATATGTTCTATAAATATTCATAATTATGTTCTAAAAACTAGTAACGAGTAAAAAGGATAGTTAAAGTGAGATCATGGAGATTGTGCTCATGTATAAGAGGTCATAAAGGAGGGACTATTTTATGGTATCCATGACTGCTGAGCTTGTATGAGTGCTGCTCACACGTACTGGGCATATTTATTTCATGGAGAATACTCTACGGTTGTTGTTAACAATATAGCTAGAAAAGTATTTATTCCATGTGGCACCACATGTGGTTGATGCTAGTAGATAATTCATAATAGTTTACAAGATATGCATGTAGAAGATTGTTCCACTACATTGGAATCGGAACGATTGGTCCAAAATTGTAGAACATGTTTGGCTCTTTATCTATGGGTACAACAAGTGGAGTATAGTAGTATGCTAATCTGGTTAATGAGACATTTTATCTATTTATATCTTATTTCATTTTTTTAATAATAAATGATGTTCTATAAATATTGGGTAACACCGATGTACTGTCAGGAAGTCATGATGGTTATAGGGCATACTCGTGGGTTCATCGGACAAATATATATCCTACAAACATTTGACAATTATGTTCGAAAAATAGTAATGAATAAAAATGAAGATAAAATTGATATCATGGAGATTGTTCTAGTATATAGCATTTCATAAAGGAGGGACTATAGTTTTTGTTTACAGGATCACTGACTATATTGGGAACATAATTATTTTGTGGAGCATACATCACATTTGTTGTTGAACATATAGCTATGAAAGTATTTATATCATTTAGAAACTAATGTGCAGCTGGTATTAGTAAATAATCTATAATACTTCACAAGGTATGCATGTAGGAGAATGTCTCATTGTTGCCTTGTTGGAATTGGTCTTTGGTCCAAAGTGTAAAACATATTCTACCTTTTATTTGGATTTTAGAGGTAGGACTGGAGTGTCATATTATGGTCATTTGGTTAATGATACTTTATATCTAGTTATGTTGTGCTCTTTCATTATGTTTCCAATAAATATATCAGGTTTTATAAATATTGGTAAAATCTATATACTTTAACTATGGCAAATAAATATATGCATGTAGAAGATTTTTGTTATATTTATATTATGTGTTAAGAATTGCATAAGGTATGATATGGTGTAGAGTAATGTATCCCTAAGATAAAGGAAATATTTTGCACTATGCAAACTCATAAATCTAGACTTCTAAGTCTCATGATAGCATATTTAACAACCACATGCATAAAACCATCAGTAAATACAACATCATTTATGGATACATGGATGACCTTATCCTTCATCGTGACTCATGCAAACCTTCCAGATTCCCTTTGATTTCCATTAACACCAAGAATCTCCCATCTTTATTTCAGTTAATATATGTCAAATAAGATGTTCAATTATTTTCTAGAAATGATTCAAAAAATAATTTAATCATGTCTATATAAAGTGTAAATTACACTTTGTATGAAACATGTACGTGTATTTAAGAGAAGTGTCCCCTAACTCACTAAAAATCATATTTATAAACAAATGAATTAGTTTTAGTGTTTTTAATTTTCATTCAAAACAAATATTTCTTTCACATGAGTACAAGGCAAGTGAACAAATAAAAATTAACTAACCATTTGTATACTAACATCAATTAATCATGTGTTGAGAAACACATGACAACAACAAGAAAAGACTATAAGAGGGAATACAAGATAATAAATAAATTAACATAATCTAAGCAGAAATAGAAAGTATACAAGAAAGAAACAAAAATTAAGTAAATAGAAATATGAAACGAATGAGTGATGAGTGGATTTTACACTAAATTGTTATCCTTGTATAAACCTGATATGTCTCTACATTAGATGAGAATATTCCACCAAACCTACAACTAATCACTAATTGATGCATAGATGGATGCTTTAATAAATCTCTTTCGAAAGAAATGGACGTTTTGATGATGATATCTCAGCAAAATAGGAAGAATCACTAATGGTTTCCTTGTGTGTACTTCGAGTGTTTTTGTGTAGACTTGTTGTGTTTCTATGTGTACTATAAATCATTGGCACATAGATCTCCTCCCAAATCAAATTAACCTTAGTTTTTCAATAACATGATCTAGCCAGAAATCGACCATGCATGCCATCCCAATGCATGCCATCCCAATGCACAAAAGGGGGTTTCTACTCATAGATGAGCACTAAGCAATCGTGCTAACCATAACCACAATCTTGAACATTTCATCCTAACCTAGGGTAATGCTTACCATCATTGTTGGCAGTGCTAGAAAGATCCCAAAGTATTGATGGGTGTAGGTAGAGTCATATAGGAATGCTATCATAATCGATTATGGGCTTAGAGGCCCTAAGAACATCTCTAGTCGATCCTAAAAATTAGTTTGAGGAGTAAAAAAATTGTTTTACTCCCCTAAAGCGCACCTATTCATCTCCTCAAATGGGTTAAACTATAGGCAGCCGCCTAGACCCCTATATATACTCGACCTCGACCTCCGGGAGGAAAATCCCCACTCCAATTTTTTCTTCGTGCCGCCCAGTCCTTGCCTCCTCTTTGTCACTCTCCTCCATGGAATCTTAAACAGAGCTCATGTTGTCGATATTGGTGGCCCGGTGCCGTTACATGAGGATGAGGTGGCGTGCTGGGCTAGGCTTTCATCTGGCGGTGGGAGAGGGACTATGGCGACGGTAGGGTCTTGATCCAGCTAGGGGGTTTGGGGAAGGATTGGCAGCGGTGAGGCTTGCCAATCGTGAGTTGGCAGCAGTGAGGGACTAGATGGTGGCAAGGAGGCCAGGAGCGCCACATCTGGGGGACATTACCGAGCCTTGGGGCGGGATGGTTCATGGTAGAAGATGTCGATGTGGTGCTGGTCATAGGAAGGTACTAATTGCAGGTTGCCTGGGAAGTTGGTATTTTCTATTGATTCAAGCACACGAGTCTGATCTCTGGTTAGTAAGATCCATGCATCGACAAACACCAGTCTTTAGAGACATTCAACTAAAAGCAAGCTTGCCAATAAGAAACTGCTGGTAGTATCTTTGCCTTATTCTATATATAAGAAATCGGGTGTGCACTCTCATCCTTCAGAGACTACGAGTGTAATAGGAGCATCCGTTGACAAAAGGATCACACTAAGATGATCATCACATGGCTATTGGGAACGAATCAAATCAGATGGTTCTATTTCTCAACCTTTCCGACTTGCTCCTCCGGAACCAAGGTCAAAAGGATTGAGAAAGTCAGTCATTCACAAACACTGATGAAGGATCCCTCAAAAAGTTAAGGATTAGTAGTTCTTTTTCGAAATCGATTTTGAAAAAATGGTTCAAAATAGAAGACAACTAGTGCTTGTTGCTCTATTGTTTGTGCTAGTTGTTATGAATTTTTGTTCTGCTAGAGAGAGAGATGGTTTGGGCGATGTAGAAGATAGCTGATAATATTTCCTCCTTGTTGGTGCTTTTCCCGACATGGTCACCATCATCGCCGCTCATCGTGGAGTCGCATAGTAAGTGTTCGACGAAATGTATGACCCAATTGTATTTTTTAGGGAGTTAAGTTTAGGGGTTTGGTCAGAAACCACTTTTTTTGAGGAGCAAATATATATTCCTCTAAAGCATGAAAGCATAAGGAGACATTTACACCTCTAAATTATGAGGGATCAGCTAGAGATGCCCTGAGAAGTCTTATGGCCCAAATCATGGTAAAATGGCCAGACCGAACGAAGTCCACGTACAATATAGAGCAGGCCAAGATATGGGCCATGTTTTCAGGCCCTTAGGTTTCTTCCCAAGTATTTTTCTACCTTGATTGATTTTAGCGGAAATACAAATACTCACTTAGACGACCGCGGATTCGCTGGTGATCCTTATGAATCGACGCCACGCCTAGATAGATGCAATGCAATCATGCAAATAAACAACATATCTGTTTGCGGTCACCAAGTTCCTTGCCACAGGCTCACAGATGCCTTTCTTCGCTGCAATCACCCTGCGGGTCCAAAAGCCCTTATCAAATAGCTCAGAGGGTCTTTTTTGGGTCAAATTTGTTTGAGCCCAAATCCTAGTGTTTGAATTGGGGAGAAAACGTTTGAACTCATAATCCCCGTTCCGCTGCCGCTTGCTGAGCCCACCTTGTCAGGTTTACCCGTTATTCTAACAGAACTTGACTTTGTCAGCGTTAGAGTTCTGTTGCCACCGTCTTCTTCCCTGTTCTGTTGTCCTCCCCTGTTCTGTCCGCCCGCCAAGCTTGCCGTTGACCCCTCACCATCGCTATGCCGGAATCGAGCTCACAGTCACTTCGCCGGAATCGAGCTCCCCATCGCTGACACCACCCTGGTGCTAGGATCTCCCACATAGTGGCAAGGGCTCCCCAGGTCGCAGTTCCGGCTCCTCCCTTCCTCCACAGATCTGAGCTCCCCAGATAGGAGATCTAGAATCGCTCCTTCTAATGTCTCTAATGGCGATGGCACCTATGGAAGCGCGGCAATCTCAGAGGAGATCGGCTAGCTGTATCTAATGGCGACGGCGGCGGTGGCCGTTCCTGTGGACTTGGTGGCGGAACATCATGAACATCTAGTTTCTTGTTATGTTAATTTTCACCGAATTTATCTCTATAAATGCGAATCTCAAAAATGAAGAATAATAAATGTAGATTTCGGATCTGAAATTAAAGGAGAAACACTAAATCTGAAAGTTCATAATATTTGGTTGCTTCAAACTTACAGAAGCTAGTTAGTAACACAAAAGGCGGCTTTAGCCTTGTCTACACAAAAGCTATTCTTCAGAGTTAATCTAACACTAACTGTACTTAACTGAAGAAACTAGGGGAGAGCAGCCTTCATGGAAGTTGGCATACCAAAATGCTGCGAAGGGCTAAAGTTCATTGCTAAATCAACCGGAACTGAACGATTTCCCTTCCCGCCTAACTCCTGCTGCTTTTCGCCATTCAGCATGCATGTCGTGGCTTCCCCTTCCTCGGGCGGCTGCGCTCGCCCTTGGGGGCGAGGGAAGAGGGCTTTCCGTGTTTGCCCTTGGGGGAGGAGGGCTTTCCGCGCTTTTGGCGGAAAAGCGTCTGGTTGAACCTGATCAGCAGCGCCGCCGCGAGGCATTCTTCAAACGAGTAGTACGGCAGCTCTTGATAGGGGTCATATTTCCTGGTGAACCGCAGTCGCAATGATAGATCAGTGTAGTTGTGGTTCACCGGTGGCGCATAAACACGCCATATTGTAGATCTCGATATGGACCGCTTCCTCGCCCGCCGCAAGTTCTTGTTGGTCTTTGATGCCGGGAAGCCGGTGAATGGCCGGCGACCACGCTTCCCCAGCTTACCCCACTTCAGCTTCATAGCCCTTACCTCGGACAGAGCCGGTGAGCATCTAGACCTTGGGGAAACCCTCCTCCCCGCCTCCAACGCCCCCGCCGACAACGCCAACTTGGGGAAGTTCATGACAACCGCTATTGGCACCTGCACACCGACTTTGACAAGGCAAGTCATTGCCTGCCCGATGGGGGCTTGATATTGGAGCGGCGGCGGCGGCGGTGCCATGAGCTACGGCGAGCTTAGGGTGGGGACTGTGAAGTGGGGAGTGATACAGTGGAGGAAGACGCGTAGCAGCCTTAATCTGCCCTGTAAATAAAATAACAGTGACTGTCCATGTTTATCTACTTGGGCTTTTACTTCATTTTTCTGGGTCCACTGTCAGTTAGACTAGGATTTCTATATGGGGTAAAGTACTAGATACCTCTACCCCTGGCGAACTCAACCCTAAATCACATTTCCAATCTCCTTCCTCCCAAACCGGCAGCTACTGGGGGTTGGCCGCCCCGCCCACAGCGACTGATCGAACCAACGCCGGCCGGGTGGCGTTCGACCTCCACGGCGTCCTGCACGCAGGAATCCCTTCTCAAGGTAAGTGTAGGGTTTTCCCGTACGGATTGCCCAATGCTCTGATCTAGTACTAGTTCAAGGGGCGGCCCTAGTTCAAGGGGAATGTTCCAAAAATATTTCTACTTCTGTAATGATAGTTCAGTAATTTCGAAATCGATATTTTGCAAAAGGAGTGGTTCATATGGTCACTGAGCCTGCTTGATTGTGCTATAATCAGAACCATATGGTTGGCTATGTATGTTGCCCAAACTTGCATACCCTGCCAAAACATTGGTTACCTATTGTATTTTAGTCTTTGTTCGGTTCGGTTTGTTGCCAAAATATTTAAAATGATAGAATGGGTGCTCTTATTCCAGTTTAAATTGTGTTGTATCTCGGACACAACATTGCTCTATTGTGCTCAAAGGGGAAATCTAGGACATGCTCTTGGTGGAGCTTTTAAATCACTGTTGGAAGCTATGTAATGCTACTTCCTATATTGACATGTTCTTGTTGAGATGAATTTTAAATGATAATTGAAAGTTATGTCATGCTCTTGGTGATTTCTATATCAAATATTGCATTCTACATCATGTTTTTTGGTGATTTATAATTTGTTATTTAGACAAAGAATATAGATGTGATGGGTTATGGGGTGACGGCACCGTGAGTTTGACCTAGAAATCAAAATTGAGCAAAGGAAATAAAAATAAAATCAAATAATTGGAAAACCAGCGCATGGAGTCATGGTATGTGATGTAGTATCTTGGAAAAATAGCAAACAGGGCATGCCAAGGATTCATAGGCACACTCTTCACAAAATTGGCATGCTTTTGGGAGCTTACGGCACTGTGAGTTTGACCTAGTTTTTCCACATGCTTTTGAAATGGAGGTCAGTTTCCAATGATCATACATAGTTAGGACAGCGCATGGAGTCATTGTATGTGATGCAGTACCTTGGAAAATACCAAACATGGCATGCCAAGGATTCATAGGCAAACTCTTCACAAAATTGGCATGCTTTTAGGTCTTTCAAATGAGGTCGGATTCCAATGATTATACATAGTTAGGACATGATCTTGGTGGAGCTTTTAAATTGCTATTGGAAGCTATGTAATGCTATTGGTTATATTGTCATGTTCCTGTTTTAAAATGATAATGAACTGTCCCTCACACAATTACAGGTTACAATGCAACGTCATGAAGCATGCTACGACTGTCCCTCCGACGATGAGAACTGTGTGATTGGGCACAATCCCAGGACTTACCATTACCACACCCATCTAGGACCGGCGCTGACAGATGATGGTAATAACTTATACATGTCTAGTTATAGAATTTGAGAGATAGGACATATATCTCATTCATGAAATAATTCATGTAGGTCCCATCGTTAGGGGTATAAAAGGGGGGGCTCTTGACCTAGCGCCTTGGGAGCTAAATAAAATCGTTTACGAAAATGATGTACCAATGTCTTATGTAAGGATTGGCCTTCTCAAATTGCTCTCACGGAGGCTTGATAGTGATAATCTGGTGATCCCTTTGTATGTCTGCTCTGTCAAGAAGTCTCTGACAGCTAAAGGGAAGTCAAAGATGGTAAGATTTCGTTGTGCACAGTGAATATTAACGTGTTTGCTCAACTGACATCCTAGTATCTATACTATCATATCAGGTATTTTCGAAACCGTTTAGCCAGCTCTATCTCAGGCAGTACCTGGAAGCAGGAGATATTATGGTGCCAGCCTGCGCCGATGACCCGTGTGCACCTGAAGGTGAAACTAAGCAGGATGTGCATTACGTCAAGCTTCGGATGGGCAACGATGGTCGTGCCCAGATTACAAGTAACTGGAGCACGCTTGTGACCACCTCACGCATGTCTGATGATGACATGGCTGTGTTTGAGGTTGAACCAGATGAAAAGGAAGTACTGTTTATCCATCTGTTGAGTAATGTGCCGATAGGTAAGCTAGTTAAGTGTTAACTTGAACTACTAATCTGGTGGTGTATGCATCTGCACCAACTCAACTTGTATGTCAGATATTAAGGCTTTAGTACTAGTTCTGATCGGCTGATTTATGCTATATATTAAGGCTTGAGTTGTAAAACTTGGATGACATGTTATTCTATATGCTACTACGCTGTGCATTCTCTTATCTAGATTTTGGATGCCATCTATCTAGTCCATCTAGCCGCTGGACCAGATAATTTTGTTTCCGTTTGAATACAACTAAGCTTAATTTATAGACATGTTAACCATCAGAGCATCACAGAAAGCACAACACGTTGCAATCAGTTAATACAAGCAATTCAATTCACAAAATCATGTACAAGTTAAGGCACTTCATCATAACAAGATGGTTTTAGTAAATAGAGTATAAGCATGCAGAGAAGAATGCAAGTAATCATAGCCTGCGTAACATATTGGCATATGGTTTAGACTACTAGGTGACACAATAATATAATGACATAATTAACTAACTAATAGCAACTGCTCAACATATAGGCTTCATTTTTTCAACATGAACAGACATAGCCTCCTGCCCCACATTCAAGAAGGTGAAGATGCACACATTCCCTTCTTGTATCGACGCTTTTTGGAGAACCTTAGGCCAGTTTGTTGTCATCTGGGAAACACCGTTGCCCTAATGGGTGAAGCTTACATTATAGAAACCATCTTGCTCACCGCAATATGTTGGAATGGTGCATGGAAGATAGTGGGCGAGGTGGGCATTGCTGTACTTTGCTGAAAAGTACAGGAGTACAAGAATACAGTCAGTTTTTGAACACAGATCCATGTGCATAAGAAGATTAAAAGAGTCAACCGGTTACCATTTTTGCCTTCCCACGGAGGACATGTGACTTCTTCATCTCACAGATATAGTATGGAACTGTTGGCCTCAGTTTAGCAACCATTGCATTGAGATCGGCAATCTGGCGACCAGTGAGATCGATATTGCTTGCAAACACACAGTGCTTGTCGAATTCCAAGTCACCAGTTATCTTGGGACCTAGAAAGAAATGCACTACTTAGTGATCATTATCTCCATATGAATGTTTTAAAAGATCATCAGACCCATGTTAGACAGATTCACACCTCTGCAAATGACGATAGTCTTAGGGTAATCACTATTGGTTGTGGCTTTCTTGCATTTCTTGATAGCATAAGAATTCTTGATTTTAAATAGCTTGAAATAATCGACAGAACGGTTCTTCTGGCTAGTACAGGCATCATCCTAAAAATAGAGATTGTGCTTATTACAATGTTGTGTAGCACCTAAAAACATCATTGCCAGAAATAGAAATTTGTATAACCTGCACCTTAGTGGCGATATGGTCAATCATGGGGGTCCATCTGGAGACTTGCAAGCTTTTCTGAAAGAAATGGGCACCTATTTAGTGTAGGCATATATTTCCTTGGAATAATATACTATGCTAAAATTAGCAGTATGTGCTACTATAATTTGCAATGATAGTACCTCATTCCATATCTAGTATGAAGTGAAATCTACTACCATATCCAGCGACAACTACCCTACAATAATAGAGTGCGTACAGAGGTTCCCCAGCCGTGCCGCCCATCCGAAAATTTAAACTCTACAAAATTCAGCATACTACATAAATTTCATTGAAATTTAGATGGTTTTTACAAAATACGGTGAAATATGAAATAGACTAAAAGAGGTGGTCTTCGTCGGAGTCCTCGCCGGCGGTGAAGTTCACCGATGCGGCCAATGCTGCTGGCAGTGAATCATTGGATGTCCCAGCTCCGTCATTGGATAGGCGGCCGGAAACCATCCCGCGGCGGCGACGGTTCTCGCCGGCGGCGAAGTTCACCGATGCGGCCGATGGTGCTGGCGGTGAAGCGTTGGACGGCCCAGCTCCGTCATCGGATAGGCGGCCGGAAACCATCCCACAGAGGCGACAGTTCTCCTCCGCCGCGCGCTGGCGGCGCTCGCGCTCGGCCTCCTCGAGGAAGGAGGTTAAGACGCGGTGCTCATGCGCTCGCTGCGCCGATGGGTTGAAGGAGGGGAGAGGGTACTGATGCTCGTGGCGCTGGCGCTCTGCCGCCACCTTCGCGAGCCCTCCGGCCACGTCTGCCCAGAAGAGGCCTCTCTCAGCCTCGGCCATCGCAGCCCTCGCCGGTTCGATGTTGCGGCGGTGGGCATCGGCGCGGGCGGCAGCATGGTCCTCCGCCAGCCTTGCCGCTGCCGCCCTCCTCTCGGCGGCCATGAGCTCCTGCGCCGCCCGGTCGCGGCGCTGCATCTCGAACGACGCTACGATCGCTCTCTGTTCCTCAGCGGCCTCCTTCGCCTCCGCGTCCGTCAGCAGCTCGGCGAGTAACTCCTCGTCATCGGAGTCCTCCTCCTCCTCGCCCTGCGGTGGTGCAGGGTCCTATGACGGTGGCGGCGGTGGAGGTGGGGGCGGTGGTGCTGGTGGCGCGCCGGAACCGCCTCGAGGGAGCATGGCGTAGGTTGTCAAGAGGCGGCAAGGCATTTTCTACCGGCGGTTGGAGGATGTGAACCTACCGTCGAGGCGACGAGCTATTTATAGCCGAAAACAGGGCAGGAAAACGAAGGAGAAGCGGCAGGAAGCGCGCGACATGGCATTCATTTCCCACCGACGCGTGCTGCAATGCGACAGCTCGCTGCCCCGCTACAAAGATGTTTCCGTTTGCAGCACCATTACTGGGCGCGGGAGACGAGACGAGTGGAGACGACGAAGCGTCGGTCGTGCCGCTGACAGTGGGCCACGCGGCGAGCCACACATTTAGGGGGGTGGTGGCGGGGCGAGTGGAGATGCTCGTAGATCGAGTACGCGATGGAGCGAAGAATAATAGGGAGGCGACTTAAAATCACCGTACGTGCTCGAGGCTCACCGCTGGCGATCTAGGAAGAACGCCGGCAAGGTTCCCTTGGAAGCGAGAGGAGAGCGGACGGTCTTCTCCGGGGACTAGGAATCGAGCGGCACTTACCAGCCTACCTGCAGCGGAGAAGAGAGGATGGTCTTTTCCGGGGACTGGATTACGGCGCCGCGCAGGGGATTTCGTCGCCAGAGCTGCCAGGGGAGGGTTTTTTGTAGCGCGCTAGAGGCAGGGGAGTTTGGATTTGGGAGAAAAGATGGTAACAGTGGGGCCAGGAGAGTGGAGGCAAGGCAAAGAGGTGGGCGGGGAGCCCACGTTGCCACGCGGCAGCTAACCAGATGGCGTCGACGTCGGCTGACTCGTTGCAACAGCTGTGTCGAGGACGAGTGGGTCCACGAGCGTGGCAGAATAGAACACAAGCCTTATTTATATTAGACTTGCTTTCGAATGAGCATAACTTATTCTTATAAAACAGAAAAATACATAATCAGCCCAAATTGTCTTATTTTATGACCTGATTAATAGGACCATTATACATGCCATATCTTGATGTAATAATTAGACCTCAAACAAATTTAGATTAGTAAATAAAATTTAAAAATATTAATTATTCTAACAGTAGAAATGCGATGTGATCATCAAAGCGGGAGCTATATCTTGATGACATGGTGTTGATCCATGGGGTCAGTGGGAATAATCGGTAAAATTGTATGCACCATACAAAAGGTCACACGTGCACCATCTCATTCATACATCTTTTCATGGAACCTCACCAGATCTCGGTTTCACATCTTGATGTAAACATAGCCGTCGTCACCATTTTGGTGAGATTGGACGATCCGCCACCTGGCATCCTGCATCTTGCTGAATAGAACGCACGCAACCACATAACCTGTTGGTTGTAGGTTCAGTGTTACAATGGCTTCCAGGATCTTAGTCTGTCGAACACCATATATCACCCTTAGCTGATAGATGACTATACGGGATATCCTAGCTCTCTTTGCGGATTTGATATCAATATTTGGTGATCGCGGCTCAGGGTCATCGTCTTCAGGGTCATCGTCTTCGCCATCACCTTTTTTGTTCCCTTTATCCCCTGAAAAATTTCTTGGGCTTCCTCCGTCGAGAGAACCATACGGATCCGCGTCAGATTCAGGTTCCAGTTCAGAATCTTCTTGCACATCCTCCACCTCTACAACCTTCAGCTTCTGACATATGATACAACACATGTTTAAAATCAAGAAATGTTCCTTTTATACGTTTATACATAGTACTAACATATTTTGAAAAAAAGACAGTCGTGTGTAGTACCTTGTCATCTTGGCTAACTCCTTTGGAAGAGCCCTCTCCGGCGAAAGTGCGCTTCTTACCCGCTCCTCCGCCCGCATCCATCGATCAATGGTTAAGTTCAAACTACAATAGGGAGTAAATCTTGACTTACAAGCGGGAATAAAAACTATACGAATTAACCCTAAAATATTGATACATGCCTCTATAGCTAGCTGAAGATGGTTTACCTATGTGGCGGAATTAGTGTTAGCCATCCGTCCCTTTTATAGAGACTTGCTAGGAACGGGTGTCCCTATATTCACGTATCAGAGTAGTGGAGAATAGGAAGGGATAACGTTTCTATCCATTAATCTGTTGCAGAAATTTCAGCGGCGATCTAGTAAAAGGTTTTCTGCCACCCCCCCCCCCCCATTGTAACATCTATGTCGATGACGAGTGGGTCCCGATGTCTCGTGGGTTCACGAGCTAGGCAAAGTCGAGTGAGACATACTAGTCTAGGTTTAGCATCCGAAGCGTGTGGGAACCCACTTGTCTGGGTAAGGTTTGTTCCGACGTGTGTCTGGGCCCTAGTTGTCAACAGTGTTCCGGGCCTACGTGGGGCCATGATGTCTACGCACTTCTATTCTTGTAGATACTTGTTGGGCCTCCAAGTGCAGAGGTTTGTAGAACAGCAGCAAGTTTCCCTTAAGTGGATCACCCAAGGTTTATCGAACTCAGGGAGGTTAGAGGTCAAAGCTATCCCTCTCAAGCAACCCTGCAATTACGATACAGAAAGTCTCTTGTGTCCCCAACACACCCAATACACTTGTCAAATGTATAGGTGCACTAGTTCGGCGAAGAGATAGTGAAATACAAGTGGTATAGATGATTATAAGTAGTAAATACAATCTGGAATAAAAATCGCTGCGAGCAAACATGTAACAAAACAGCAAGTAAACGGTGTGCAATGCTTGGAAACAAGGCCTAGGGATCATACTTTCACTAGTGGACACACTCCCAACAATATAACATGATTGAACAAATAAACAACTTCTCTCCACTATGGTACTCTGAATTACTCTCCTATTGAACAACACTAATCATTGTGTAGTGGCTACAGAAGCACCCCTTAAAGTTCATCAAGTACTTGACAAACACCACTCATAGAGATATCCAAATCAAAGCACAACTCAAGATAGATATTATTACAACTTAGACCAAGTACTAACACGGTGCACACACTGTCAACATTACACCATGAAAGGAGGAATAGATCACTTCAATACTATCATAGTAATAATTACTCTCATAATCCACAAGAGATCACAATCATAGCCTAAACCAAGTACCACCATGATGCACGCACTGTCACCGTTACACCATGGCAGGAGGAATAGATTACTTTAATAATACCACTAGAGTACACATAATATCTGAATAATAACATCTATTTGTTCAACATGATACAAAGCTCATGATCACATAAAGATCACATCATGGGAGAGAGAGGTGAACCACATAGCTACCGGTAGAGCCCTCAGCCCCGGGGATGAACTACTCCCTCCTCATCATAGGAGACAGCAAGGTTGATGTAGATGGCGGTGAGGTCGATGGAGACGGCGGAGACGGTGATGGAGACCGATGGAGATGGCTCCGGGGGCACTTCCCCATCCCGGCAGGGTGCCGGAACAGAGACTTCTGTCCCCCGAAATTTGTTGGTGGCGGCGGCGGAACTACGGAACTGTTTCTGGAAAATTGCCGACTCCTTTAGGGTTTTCTGTCCCGAGGCTTTATATAGGTGAAGGGGCGTCGTGAGAGGGGGAGCCAGGCGCCCTCACACGGGGCTCGCGCGGCCAGGGGCCTGGCCGCGCCACCCCTGTGTGTGGGGCCCTGGTGGCCCCCCTCCTACTCTCCTTCGGATCTCTGGAAGCTTCCGGGTAAAATAAGACTTCAGGAACTTGTTTCGTCCAATTCCGAGAATATTTCCTGTGTATCACTTCTGAAACACAAAAACAGCAGAAAACTGGAAACTGGCACTGTGGCAACTTGTTAATAGGTTAGTTCCGAAAAATGCATAAAAGTGCCACTAAGTGTAACGAAATAATAGGCAAATGGTGTAAAAACAAGCATGGAGCATCAAAAATTATAGATACGTTGGAGACGTATCAAGCATCCCCAAGCTTAACTCCTGCTCGTCCTCGAGTAGGTAAGTGTTAACAAAAGAATAATTTTTGAGGTGACATGCACCTACACAATCTTGATCATGTATGTAAGCATTTGTGAGCTGGGATCATAAGAACTTAAAACATGGGCATGAAAGATATAATCTTTGACAATAAAAACTTAGCAACCATGTTGTAAACATGTAAATGAACACAAACAAAAGATCATGAAAATGAAACAATGAAAGTCAAACGTGTGTTCAAATCATAAGGAAAAACATACAAATGGTTTTCAGCTTGTCCTTCAAAGAGAGCAAAACATAAATGCATAGGACACCTTCAAGTTTAAGAGGGCGACTAGATACAAATAATTTGAGAACAAGTGAAACCATGATCATGAGTCAATCAATGAAAACTTTGGGACAATGCACATTATACTCAGAATGACAACTATGCTCTCTTAATGGTGCATAAAGGTAGAAGGTGGTGACTCAACATAAAAGTAAAAGAAAGGCCCTTCACAGAGGGAAGCAGTGATTTAACATGTGCTAGAGCTTTTCATTTGTAAAACAGAGAGATAAAACTTGAGTTTTGAGAGGTGGTTGTCTTTGTCAACGACTGGCAATGGGGTTCTTACTATCTTCCATACAAAAATGAAGCAAGTTTTTGAGAGAGATTGGCACTTTTGTGCTCTTTTATAAAGCTTGGCACTCCTCCCCACCTTTTTTCCTTTCACAAACCATGGCTAACCGATTCCATCGGGTGCCCACCAACATTCACATTCCATGGAGGAGTGCCTTTTTTCTTTTCTTTTTTTTCTCTTTTTTTTTCTTTTTGGAATAAGCAATATGGAAGATAGCAAATCCGACCACTATGTCCCCATGAGCTAAAAACAGTGTCACAAAACGAGAAGTGTTTTGAAGGTTTTTGAAAGGTAGCACATGAAAATTTACTTTGAATGGCTTACAAATACCATGCATAGGAATTTATAGTGGACACAATGGCAAACTTGGTTTTTGGAAGTTGGATGCACGAGTAGAGCTCATACTCAGTACAAAATGAGGGCTAGCAAAAGACTGGGAGCGACCAACTAAGAGAGCAATAACGGCCATAATCATGCAAAGCGACAAAGCGACATTAAAAGAAGCATAAGATGGCATCAAAAGTCAAAAACTAAATGATCATAGAGGCTATTGGCGACTTATTTTGTAGTCAACATGGTGTAAGCATGTGCCAAGTCAACCCAAATAAAGCATCAAAGGAGAAAACCAAATAAATGCTTCCATATAATAAAAACAACGCATGATTTTTTCAAAGGCTCATTAAGCAATCTCAGTTGTTTGAGACAAGTCATGCTACAGCAAAACCACTAAGCATACTATCAAAAAGATATCAAGCATGACATGAAAAAGCCTAGGCCGCAGTCTACACAAGCTCCTTCTTGTACCACTTTTTTGCATAAAGCTTTTTCTCTTTTCCAACACCATTCAAACTTTTTTAATCCAACTCTTTTGATGAAAACCAATAAAGATCAGAGGCAAAAATACACCTTGATAAATAAATATAAGAAGATCTGAACGCAAATCAAGGCGAAAGCGAAAACCAAAAGCAGTAGCAGAAAAAGAAGAACACTCGGTTTTTTATAAGAGTGAAAACTAGAGTGTTCTTGGCAAATGAAAAGCGAGTTCATCTCCTCCAAAAGAAACATGATGTGATCTAACCATTTATTGCAGCAAACTAAACTAAACTAATACTGAAAACTAAAACAACTGACGCTCCAAGAAAAACACATAGTGCATGATGCAATAAAAATATAGTGTTTTGAAAGGTGACCTGATTTTTGCCGATGAAGAAGGGGTGCCTCGGGGGCATCCCCAAGCTTTGATGCTTGTACTTCTTGGATATTTCTTGGGGTGATGCATGGGCATCCCCAAGCTTGAGCTTTTGCCATTCTTCAACTCATCTCATCATTCTCCAATCCCTACACTTGAAAACTTCCTTCATACAAAACTAAACACAAATCTATTAGCAACATTAGTGTAGCATAACATATAATCAACCTCTTTTTGCTTCAGGTTTCAACTCAAAACCACCACATATATAGCAAATACTACTGTAGCAACTTCCCCAAAAGTTCCGTGATTAAAAGAACTCAAAAGAAAGCGATAAAGCGGCAAACACAAATATTGGCAGAAATCTGTCAAAACTGAACAGCTGACAAAGGTCGAATTTTTGAGGGGTTTTCTGTTGCTCAAATCAAAAAGTGTTCAACTAAAGAAAGTTTGGATATAACCTGGGGCAGATGCACAAGAAATAGCAGGTCCAAAAGATATATAGAGAATTTTCACGAATTTTTACGGTGCAGCACCAAAAACTGTTTCAGGATAGCAACATCCCCAAATCTTTACCTCACTCGAATTAGAGGCTTCTCTTGGCACAAAAACGAAATAAAAAGGATAAGGAGCGGTCATTACAGTAGTAATAACTTCCAAGACTCAAATAAAAGAAAAAGTACTGAAAATGAACAATAGGTTATCTCCCAAGAGTGCTTTTCTTTAACGCCTTTGAGCTAGGCGCAGTAATTTGCAAAGATGCTCATGTGGGCGCCATATAAGAGCTTGAGGCAAAGGCGCCATATAGGAACTTAAAGCAATAGAGAGCATCAAAAAGCAAGTATGGAACACATTTATATCTGAACCACTTCCTATGCATAGGAATTTTGTAAGAAAATAAATCAACGAGGCACATAGTAGCAAGTATGGATAGATAAAACAAGTGCCACTTCAAGATTTGTAACATAAAGAGGGGAAACTTAATATTGTTGAGATCCATCAAACCATGTTTCCCTCTCTCATAATAACTTTCAGTAGCGTCATGAATAGAACTAACAACATAACTATCACATAAAGCATCCCTATCATGAGCCACATGCATAAAAGAATTAATACTCACCACAGGAACAATAGTAGTAGGAGCAGATTCAACAGAATAATTATTCTCATCACCATAATCATCAAAAATAGGAGGCATATTATAATCATAACTAACTTTATCCTCAATAGTAGGTGAACTGAAAATATTATACTCATCATCATAACCATCATAGACTAGAGGTTCAGTATCATCACAAGCTAAAGAACAGCTATTTCGCAAAGCATATTCTTCAAACATATCATCATAAGAAGGAACATCACATAGGGGAGATAAAATATCATCAGAACAAACTTTCTCCACTAAAGCTGAGGAACTAAAAATATCATGCTTAACAAAACCAGCTTCCCCAAGCTTAGACTTTTCTATAGCATTAGCAACAACGGTGTACAAAGCATTCATACTAACAACACTATTAGCATGCAAATTAAGCTCCAAAGGTTTTTCAATTTTCTCTTCAAACACTTAATATCTAAACTCAAGAAAAAGACTACAGAACTCTTTGTTTTCCATTAAGCCTAACTAGTAAAAATAAAAACAAGAAACAAAAAGATGTAATTGCAGAATCTAAAGGAAATAACTCCGAGCACTCACACAGGAGGATGCGAGTACCTTTTACCTTACCTCCCCGGCAACGGCGCCAGAAAAGAGCTTGATGTCTACGCACTTCTATTCTTGTAGACACTTGTTGGGCCTCCAAGTGCAGAGGTTTGTAGAACAGCAGCAAGTTTCCCTTAAGTGGATCACCAAAGGTTTATCAAACTCAGGGAGGTTAGAGGTCAAAGCTATCCCTCTCAAGCAACCCTGCAATTACGATACAGAAAGTCTCTTGTGTCCCCAACACACCCAATACACTTGTCAAATGTATAGGTGCACTAGTTCGGCGAAGAGATAGTGAAATACAAGTGGTATAGATGATTATAAGTAGTAAATACAATCTGGAATAAAAATCGCTGCGAGCAAACATGTAACAAAACAGCAAGTAAATGGTGTGCAATGCTTGGAAACAAGGCCTAGGGATCATACTTTCACTAGTGGACACACTCCCAACAATATAACATGATTGAACAAATAAACAACTTCTCTCCACTATGGTACTCTGAATTACTCTCCTATTGAACAACACTAATCATTATGTAGTGGCTACAGAAGCACCCCTTAAAGTTCATCAAGTACTTGACAAACACCACTCATAGAGATATCCAAATCAAAGCACAACTCAAGATAGATATTATTGCAACTTAGACCAAGTACTAACACGGTGCACACACTGTCAACATTACACCATGAAAGGAGGAATAGATCACTTCAATACTATCATAGTAATAATTACTCTCATAATCCACAAGAGATCACAATCATAGCCTAAACCAAGTACCACCATGATGCACGCACTGTCACCGTTACACCATGGCAGGAGGAATAGATTACTTTAATAATACCACTAGAGTACACATAATATCTGAATAATAACATCTATTTGTTCAACATGATACAAAGCTCATGATCACATAAAGATCACATCATGGGAGAGAGAGGTGAACCACATAGCTACCGGTAGAGCCCTCAGCCCCGGGGATGAACTACTCCCTCCTCATCATAGGAGACAGCAAGGTTGATGTAGATGGCGGTGAGGTCGATGGAGACGGCGGAGACGGTGATGGAGACCGATGGAGATGGCTTCGGGGGCACTTCCCCGTCCCGGCAGGGTGCCGGAACAGAGACTTCTGTCCCCCGAAATTCGTCGGTGGCGGCGGCGGAACTACGGAACTGTTTCTGGAAAATTGCCGACTCCTTTAGGGTTTTCTGTCCTGAGGCTTTATATAGGCGAAGGGGCGTCGTGAGAGGGGGAGCCAGGCGCCCTCACATGGGGCTCGCGCGGCCAGGGGTCTGGCTGCGCCACCCCTGTGTGTGGGGCCCTGGTGGCCCCCCTCCTACTCTCCTTCGGATCTCTGGAAGCTTCCGGGTAAAATAAGACTTCAGGAACTTGTTTCGTCCAATTCCGAGAATATTTCCTGTGTATCACTTCTGAAACACAAAAACAGCAGAAAACAGGAAACTGGCACTGTGGCAACTTGTTAATAGGTTAGTTCCGGAAAATGCATAAAAGTGCTACTAAGTGTAACGAAACAATAGGCAAATGGTGTAAAAACAAGCATGGAGCATCAAAAATTATAGATACGTTGGAGACGTATCAGGCCACATGTCATAAGGGTTAGAATTCGTGGCCAGTGGAAAAACCCAAGCAACAGACGCGTGGTAGCAAGTCGGGATGAGATTTGATAGGGGCAAGTAAATTGACGAGACACGCCGCAGTCTGACTAGGCATGCTCAAGAGATGTCAGTTGCATCATCATCGCTCACTCTACTCTGGCGACTAGTTCAGTAGCCATAGATGGAGGAGTTCCCTTCCATGGGTAAACAAATAAATAAAAGGCACATAGCACTTGCAATTCATCATTGCGACTCATTGGTTACATTAGGTAACATTAAACAATAGGTTTGTGCTAATTGCATCGAGCAAATAGCAGATAGCTAATAGTTCTTAGCTACGGTAATTGCTGGTGCCAAGTTGACGTGGGAATATGTAGTTGATGTGGAACTTCTTCTTCAATCCCCGGCAACGGCGCCTAGAAAAAGTCTTGATTGCTATAGATGGCACAGTGATGATGAAGTAAATGACCGGCCAGTTGGGAAACCCCAAGAGGAAGGTATGATGAATATAGCAGCAAGTTTTTCCCTCAGTAAGAAACCAAGGTTTGTCGATCCAGTAGGAAAAAGCCAATACTCCTGAAGGTGATGCTTGCTAGCCTAGTGACACTCTGGCAAGGGCGCCGTTAACGATAACGTGTTAGCGCGTCTTCAACTAGTAGCAACGTGGAACCTGCACACAACACAACCAAATACTTTGTTCCCAACTTACGATGAGGTTGTCAATCTCACCGGTTTGTTTGAAACAAAGGGTATGAGCGTATCAAGTGGAAAGTGATAATAATTTGCAAGTAAAGTAAACAGTGCGAGTAAAGTAAACATGTGATAGCAATATAATGGAAATAGGACCGGGGTCCATAGTTCACTAGTGGTGTCTCTCTATAAGATAGAATAACACATGTTGGGTAAACAAATTACAGTTGGGAAATTGATAGAATAAAGACAACGTGCATACGTCGAGAGGATCACTATGAGATTTACTCTGGGCATTACAACAAGATACATAGACCATCATCCAACTGCATCTATGACTAATAATCCACTTGTGGCGAATCAATCCAAGAACTCCACAAGTATTAAGTTGCGAACAACAGATAACTGCATTAAGCAAAGTCTGTAATGTAAACAAAGCATATGCTCTTGAGCATATGAATGTTGTTTTCTCCCTAATGGCAATAGCACATCTACAACCTTAGAGGTTTCTGTCACTCCCCCAGATTAAATAGTGGCATGAACCCACTATCGAGCATAAATACCCCCTCTTGGAGTCACTAGCAACTACTCGGTCAAGATAGCTACTAACAACGGAGAGCATGCAAGATCATAAACAACATAGAGATAACATAAGATAATATTCAGCACATCAACTCAATCATAACACCAACATTCATCGGATCCCAACAAACACAACATGTAGAATTACATAACGGTGATCTCGATCATGTAAGGCAGCTCACGAGATCTAAACATGAAACACATGGTAGAGAAGACAACCAACTAGCTACTGCTATGTACCCATAGTCCAAGGTAGACTACTCACTCATCGCGCCGGAGGCAAGTATGGCGATGAAGAAGACCTCCGGTGGCGATTCCCCTCTCCGGTAGGGTGCCGGGAAGAGCTTCTAGACCCTCCCGATCTCGGGTCGACGGCGGCGGCAGATCACAATGTATTCTGGAAAACTGATCGGGTCTTTAGGTTTTCCCGTCGAGGGGTCTTTATAGGCGAAGGGGCGGCGTCAGAAGTGGGCCAGGGTGGCCTCACCACCAGGGGGCGCGGGCCAGGGGCAGGTCGCGCCGCCCTGTGGTGTGGCTGCCCTGTGGCCCCTCTCCGTCTCCTCTTCGGTTGTCTAGAAGCTTCGATAAATTTCTGGATGTTTGGCTTTTGTTTCGTCCAATTCCGAGAATATTTCTTGTGTAACTTTTCTGAAACACAAAAACAGTAGAAAACAGGGAACTGACACTGTGGCATCTCGTTAATAGGTTAGTTCCGGAAAATGCATAAAAATGCCATGAAGTGTAACGAAACACTAAGCAAATAGTGTAAAAACAAGCATGGAGCATCAAAAATTATAGATATGTTAGAGACGTATCAGTAATCTCGTGATACCTCTACTGATGATTTGGCAATTCTTTGAATAATGGCTCAACAAAGGTTTGTCTCAGGATCTAACTCCTCATCTAACGCTCTATCATTTGGCGATTCTTCGAACAATGGCTCTTCGATGATTGCCTTGATCCTTTTCACCTTGTCGGTTTGGGTGTTCCAGCCCGCTCTATTCAACATCCGTACAGCATCATGTGCGCGCTTTAGCACCCGCTGCAACTTCATTTTTTTCTCCATTTCATCCACATTTTTCTTCAGCATTTCCAAATTGTCCTTCAGCTGACCAGCTTCTTCCATCAGCACAGCCTTCTCGGCGCATAGAGCAGAATTCTTCTTCTCTAGCTCAGCTAGTTTAATTTTGTCAGCACTTCTTGCAGTATTGCTAGAATGGTACAGTCCCCATAGTCGTGATAGTGCATTCTTTAGTGTGTCTGGCCACTCTTGATCTACCCAAGAAACAAACCCACAGTTGTTCTCTTCCTATAGAAAAAGAAATGAAAAATGCTCATGCCACTACGTAACATAAGATAGGACTCAATGCAGCAAGTAATTCATACGCAAATACACATGAAAGATAGTACTAAGTGGCAAGATAGTAATCAGTGAATCAAGTAATTCGTAAGCAACCTACACACGAGTAGTAATAGAAGAGGACAAAGATCGTACAAAGGGTAACTATAATATTATGTATAACTGAAAGAAACAGTGGAATTACATGCCCACAAAATTGCAGTTAGAAGTTTGAAGGTAAAATCTCATGCACATAATCTTATCTGAACAAGGCAATAGATCAACTTAAACAAGGCAATATTATCTCCAACTGAAGTAAACTTTGATGTTTTCCACTGCTAACGTGCACATAGAAGGACTCACATTCTGCAGTGAGCACTTGTAGAATTTTCGCCCCGTATCAGTCCCCTCGAAGGCGACGCACTTGAGCTGCTCAAGTTTGTGGACGCGGCAAAGTTCTTCACAGCTCGACGCTAAACCGCGAAATGTGGGGTCTTTGCAGGTTCGCGGGGCATGATCCGCTTCTCTGGGGTCCTACACGTCCACGAGTTCCAGAGAAAATCAATGTTAACTTACGTAAAGCGACCGAATCGGATAGAAAATGGCCATTCACAGATCCGAAACCAAACACATAGCTTGAGGTGGTGCAGCTTACCCCGAGGGTCATGGCAACCAAGGCGGTGGCTCGTACGAACGTCGGCGAGGGCGGCAGCAGCGGACCAGGAAGAGGGATAGATCCAGATCCTCCTCAGTGGGGGTGGGGGCTGAGAAAGGGGGGAGAAGAGGACAGGGAAGGGAAGCGACTACAGTCAATGATACTTGTGCATTTTCCATTGTCTGAGTGGCTAAAAGGGCATCCTGACAGCATCATGTGCATCTGTCACCATATAATGAATTATTTTTGCCCTAAATCCATTTAAATCCAATTTTGCACTGGGGCTACAAGAAATGCACACCAGAAAAATAGGGGGAAAATACAGGGAGGTCTCATGTGGGTGTGGGACCCTAGAACCAAGACCAAACCATGGTTCCCACCCCACCTGGCAGACATCGATGGCACCGCGAGTTTGACCTAGATCTCGAAGGGGGGCCTGGGGAATTCAGAAAAAATAAAAAATGGAAAAACCGTGCATGGAGTCATGGTGAGTGATGCATCACCTAGGAAAAATACCAAACATGGCATCCCAAGGGTTTACAGGTGGACTCTTTCACAGAGAGCTGCTTCCAGGCAGGAGTTCTCTTGGTCTTTCTTGCCAGATGACCATGGTTTGTGCAAGTTCCACATCAAACTATGGAACCATGGTACCATTTTTGGTAGAGATGTGCATCTTTGCATTCCCAACAACTTTTGCAACTAGTGTTTTTTCAGTTTCCACATAAAAAATGCATTTCCCATTTTTCAGGTGGCCGGAGGGGTC
Source organism: Dactylis glomerata (assembly GCA_007115705.1). Taxonomy (NCBI): domain Eukaryota; kingdom Viridiplantae; phylum Streptophyta; class Magnoliopsida; order Poales; family Poaceae; genus Dactylis; species Dactylis glomerata. Next base: position 587,657 of record QXEO01000721.1, read on the forward strand.
AAAACAGGTGATTTTTTGTGAAGGGGCCACAAAGGGCAGTGTGCAAAACATCACCACTCTAATTTTCATGGGTGGGTGACCTACCAGGGGTGCCACATCCAGGAGGTTAGGAATTATCTCGGCCTTCTGCCATATAATGAATTATTTTTGCCCTAAATCCATTTAAATCCAATTTTGCACTAGGGCTACAAGAAATGCACACCAGAAAAATAGGGGAAAAATACAGGGAGGTCCCCTGTGGGTGTGGGACCCTATAACCAAGACCAAACCATGGTTCCCACCCCACCTGGCAGACATCGATGGCACCGCGAGTTTGACCTAGATCTCGAAGGGGGCCTGGGGAATTCAGAAAAAATCAAAAAAAATGGAAAAACAGTGCATGGAGTCATGGTGAGTGATGCATCACCTAGGAAAAATACCAAACATGGCATCCCAAGGGTTCACAGGTGGACTCTTTCACAGAGAGGTGCTTCCAGGCAGGAGTTCTCTTGGTCTTCCTTGCCAGATGACCATGGTTTGTGCAAGTTCCACAGCAAATTGTGGAACCATTGTACCATTTTTGGTGGAGATGTGCATCTTTGCATTCCCAACAACTTTTGCAACTAGTGTTTTTTCAGTTTCCACATAAAAAATGCATTTCCCATTTTTCAGGTGGCCGGAGGGGTCAAAACAGGTGCTTTTTTGTGAAGGGGCCACAAAGGGCAGTGTACACAACATCACCACTCGAATTTTCATGGGTGGGGTACCTACCAGGGGTGCCACATCCAGGAGGTTAGGAATTATCTCAGCCTTCTGCCATATAATGAATATTTTTTGCCCTAAATCCATTTAAATCCAATTTTGCACTGGGGCTACAAGAAATGCACACCAGAAAAATAGGGGGAAAATACAGGGAGGTCCCCTGTGGGTGTGGGACCCTAGAACCAAGACCAAACCATGGTTCCCACCCCACCTGGTATACATCGATGGCACCACGAGTTTGACCTAGATCTCAAAGGGGGGCCTGGGGAATTCAGAAAAAAATCAAAAAAAATATGGAAAAACAGTGCATGGAGTCATGGTGAGTGATGCATCACCTAGGAAAAATACCAAACATGGCATCCCAAGGGTTCACAGGTGGACTCTTTCACAGAGAGGTGCTTCCAGGCAGGAAAAATCCTAAAAAATAGAAAAACACTGCATTTTCCATTTTTTCCAGTGGCCGGAGGTGTCAAAACAGGTGTGCGGGTCCTTCAAATAGACTTTATTTAAAAAACACGCCGTGGATCCTCTAACTTACACACCCTAACTTTTCTGACTTTGGGTCACTGACAGTAGGCCCCACGTGTGGTGGTCCCTACTTACCAGTGACACAAAGTCAGACAACGCAAAGTCAGAGGAGCCCATTCCAGTTTGTGCCCCGTTGTTTTGTGCCTAGCATGTTACACTTTGTTACGTGTAACGCGACGATCCTTTGACTTCGCGCATGTGGGCCTGGACATGGCCATTCATACTTGATTAATTTCACGCTTGGGAAATTGGAGAAGTCATTATGGCTTGATTAAGTGGCGGTTCCTGGCCTACAAAATGCGCAGCAGCCTCCCGAGCCAGCCAGTCAATCAGCTATCCTTCTTCTTCTTCCTGTCACCGCCGTGGATGGGGAGGCTTCCGGGAGGTCGAGGACGCGGGGGCGGTCGTGGTAGCCGCGGCGGGCGTGGAGGAGGCCGCAGTGGCGGTCGTGCTAGGCGCGGGCGCGGTGGCAGTCGTCGAGGAGGACGTGGGTCGGCGGCTGAGCCGCCGTCTCTTGACATGTCTGTTGACATGTCTAGGGATTCGTCACCCGAGCCCTCGTCTGAGCCGTCATCTCAGAGACAGGCGAAATTCCTGCCAGGGTTCGAGTTCGCCCAGATCATGTTCGAGCGCCACAACTTGGAGCAGCTGTGGCTCCCACTAAAGTTCGCGCGACAGCTTGCAGGTCATGAACCTACCAAAGTAGGTCTGCGGGTAGCTGGTTGTGCCCGAGGTACCTGGCCCGTCCAGCTGTACGTGGATGCAGCAGATGACATGTACCTTGGGCGTGGCTGGGGTGCCTTTGCCCGCGCGCACGATCTGCAACTCGGGTACATCCTCATCTTCAAGTTCAACGGAGTAGATGAGTTCTCCGTCAAGGTCTATGACAACTGCAACTGTCGAAAGACCTATCACATAGATAGCGATGGCGAGTTCGACGACTCCGATGAGGAAAATATGTAATTCAAGTATCAGTTACAATTGCTATTTCATTTTAGTTTCATTTCTAAGATTCTCTGTTTGAATGCCATGTCATGCATGGCAAAAAAAAAATCACGGGCATGGATGCACGCCGGGTGAGGAGATAGATGTACATGTACACCTGGGCGTGCGTGTCGTGTCGCCGCTTAGCTGGGACCCAATGCAGAGTCCCATTGAGTTCAATGCCAAGTCCCATCGTGGTAGTGCGCAGTGAGAAAGCAAGGGTCTACTGCTTCCTATTCGTTCGTACCTACGGTGACCCTTCATCGACAAGGTACCAAGGGCTACGCTTAGATTCAAACGGACGGCCGAGATTGCTTGAGATGGTGCCCAGGAGGCAAGGACACGGTGGTCAGGTGAAGCTAGTCCTTGACTGGGTAGCACTATTCTGCAGAAACCCACTTCCTCTTCTTCCTCCTGCCTTCCTTGCCCCTCCCTCCATTCTATGACGAAGCCATGCCTCCCAAGAAGCGGACCCGACCGGCGTTGAAGACCGGTGGGGTCAAGACTAGGGCAGCGGAGAGGAAGGAGTTAACCCGCCGGCAGGCAGATCTCCATGCAAGCAGCCTAATCAGTCAGGCTGAAGCCGTCCTCTCTTTCTGCGCACCAACGGACGAGGGGGGCGTTGTCTCCCTGCTGATGCCAAGCTGACGTGTAGCAGACAGTCCTTGTGTGTGGTGAATGACCAGCCCGTTGGGAATCCCAAGAGGAAGGTATGATGAGTATAGCAGCTAGTTTTCCCTCAGTTAAGAAACCAAGGTTTAATATCGTTCAGGAGAAAAGCAGACAGCGATGACTCAAGGTGATGCTTGCTAGTTTGCGACAGCTTCGGATAATTTATATGTGGCGCCTCATCCAAGCTTTGCTTGCTAGCTGCAACGCGGAACCTGCACACAACACAACCAAGTACTTTGCTCCCAACTTGCGATGAGGTTGTCAATCTCACCGGTTTGCTTGAAACAAAGGTTATGAGCGTATCGAGTGGAAAATAGTAGAGTATGCGAGTAAAGTAAATAGTGCGAGTAAAGTAAACAGGTGATAGCAATATGACGGAAATAGGACCGGGATCCACAGTTCACTAGTGGTGTCTCTCCATAGATAAATAACACATGCTGGGTAAACAAATTACAGTTGGGCAATTGATAGAATAAAGATAAACGTGATATGTCAAGAAGATCACTATGAGATTTACTCTAGGCATTACAACAAAATACATAGACCGCCATCCAACTGCATCTATGACTAATAATCCACTTGTGGTGAATCAATCCGAGAACTCCACAAGTATTAAGTTGCGAACAACAGATAATTGCATTAAGCAAAGTGTGTAATGTAAACAAAGCATATGCCCTTGAGCATATGAATGTTGTTTTCTCCCTAGTAGCAACAGCACATCTACAACCTTAGAGGTTTCTGTCACTCCCCCAGGTTAAGCAGAGGCATGAACCCACTATCGAGCATAAATACCCCCTCTTGGAGTCACTAGCAACTACTCGGCCAAGATAGCTACTAACAACGGAGAGCATGCAAGATCATAAACAACATAGAGATAACATAAGATAATATTCAGTACAGCAACTCAATCATAAACACCAATATTCATCGGATCCCAACAAACCAAACATGTAGAATTACATAACGGTGATCTCAATCATGTAGGGCAGCTCATGAGATCTAAACATGAAGCACATGGTGGAGGAGACAACCATCTAGCTACTGCTATGGACCCATAGTCCAAGGTAGACTACTCACTCATCGCTCCGGAGGCAAGCATGGCGATGAAGAAGACCTCCGGTGGCCATTCCCCTCTCCGGTAGGGTGCCGGGAAGAGCTTCTGGACCCTCCCTATCTTCGGGTCGACGGCGGCGGCAGATCGCGATGTGTTCTAGAAAATTGATCAGGTACTTAGGTTTTTTCCGTCGGGGGGTCTTTATAGGCAAAAGGACGATGTCAGAGGTGGGGCCAGGGACCCTCACGCGAGGCTCGCGCGGCCAGGCCCCTGGCCGCGCCACCCCTGCGTGTGGGGCCCTGGTGGCCCCCCTCCTACTCTCCTTTGGATCTCTGGAAGCTTCCGGGTAAAATAAGACTTCAGGAACTTGTTTCGTCCAATTCCGAGAATATTTCCTGTGTATCACTTTTGAAACACAAAAACAGCAGAAAATAGGAAACTGGCACTGTGGCAACTCGTTAATAGGTTAGTTCCGGAAAATGCATAAAAGTGCCACGAAGTGTAACGAAACAATAGGCAAATGGTGTAAAAACAAGCATGGAGCATCAAAAATTATAGATACGTTGGAGATGTATCAAGCATCCCCAAGCTTAACTCCTGCTCATCCTCGAGTAGGTAAGTGATAACAAAAGAAATAATTTTTGAGGTGACATGAACCTACACAATCTTGATCATGTATGTAAGCATTTGTGAGCTGGGATCATAAGAACTTAAAACATGGGCATGAAGATATAATCTTGACAATAAGAAACTTAGCAACCATGTTGTAAACATGCAAATGAACACAAACAAAAGATTATGAAAATGAAACAATGAAAGTCAAACGTGTGTTCAAATCATAAGGAAAAACATACAAATGGTTTTCAGCTTGTCCTTCAAAGAGAGCAAAACATAAATGCATAGGACACCTTCAAGTTTAAGAGGGCGACTAGATACAAATAATTTAAGAACAAGTGAAACCAACAATATGAATCAATCAATGAACTTTGGGACAATGCATATCACACTAAGAATGACAACTATGCTCTCTTATGGTGCATAAAGATAGAAGGTGGTGACTCAACATAAAAGTAGAAGAAAGGCCCTTCGCAGAGGGAAGCAGTGATTGCAAGTTTTATAACCTTCAAAAATTATGGTACTTACCGGCTTTGAGCTCTCATTGCCCCCATCATAAGCATCTTGAATGGTTAAAGTTAATGCGAGAAAAATTATGATGCATATGCTTGACAAATCATAAGTTGAAAACCTTGTGCCCCGTGAATACGAGTACCCAAACCTCATGTTACTTTACTTAGAGTCCCAAGCAAGGCTCTTGTCATTGTAAGTATATGCATATCATTGAGAACCGCCAATGGGGTACCTCCGTGCCCGATGACATGGAACAAGCCCACACCAAAATGACAGGACAAGCAGACAATGAACACCTCGACATCTCTTTTATTTGCCTTTTGTTTAGCTTTTTATTCTGAGATGCGTCGTCGTATGTTCACCATGGGTATGCTGCAAATTTCCACCATGAATTATGCATGGCTTAGATTGGCGGCCCGGCGTTTCCCTAACACATATACAAACTCCATGATCCCCACAAGATTCCCAATTCATTTCACACCGCAGGCATCCATAAACAAAAGATCACGATATCAACTCAAATAAGAAGTGCAATCTTGAAAGCTTGCCCCATGACAGCATGGCTGGGCTAGAATCCAACTTACAACTTGCAAGCATAACAACTCAACATAAGAGACCACAATGTCAAATTTTTAAGAACAGGAAAAAGTAAAGTGTGCCTTCCGGTTCGTGAGAGCTTTACTGACCGAATTTCGCATAACACTGGTAAGAGTTTAATTTGAAGAGATAATAAAAGCAAGTCAAATTTACTTGGAATAGCAAATTGCTAGTAGGTATGTATGGTGGACACTTTGGAAAAATTTGGGTTTTAGGAGTTGGATGCACGAGTAGAGCTCATACTCAGTACAAGGCGAGGGCTAGCAAAAGACTGGGAGCGACCAACTAAGAGAGCAATAATGGCCATAATCATGCAAAGCGACAAAGCGACATTAAAAGAAGCATAAGATGGCATCAAAAGTCAAAAACTAAATGATCATGAAGGCTATTGGCGACTTTGTAAGAGTCAAACATGTGTGAGCATGCGCCAAGTCAACCCAAATAAAGCATCAAGGAGAAAACCAAAATAATGCTTCCATACAATAAAAACAACGCATGAATTTTTCAAAGGCTCATTAAGCAATCTCAGTTATTTGAGACAAGTCATGCTACAGCAAAATCACTAAGCATACTATCAAAAAGACATCAAGCATGACATGAAAAAGCCTAAGCCGCAGTCTACACAAGCTCCTTCTTGTACCACTATTTTGCACAAAGCTTTTTCTCTTTTCCAACACCATTTGAAATTTTTATAAGCACCTCTTTTGATGAAAACCAATAAAGATCAGAGGCAAAAATACACCTTGATGAAAAGATATGACAAGGTCTGAACGCAAATCAAGGCAAAAACGAAAACCAAAAGCAGTAGCAGAAAAAGAAGAACACTCGATTTTTAATAAGAGTGAAAACTAGAGCGTTCTTGGCAAATAAAAAGCAAGGCAACTTCTCCAAAAGAAATTTGTTGGGGTCCAACCATTTATTGCAGCAAACAAACAAACTAAACCAACTAAGAAAACTAAAATAACTGACGCTCCAAGAAAAACACATAGTGCATGAAGCAATAAAAATATAGTGTCTTGAAAGGTGACCTGATTTTTGCCGATGTAGAAGGAGTGCCTCGGGGGCATCCCCAAGCTTTGACGCTTGTACTTCTTGGATATTTCTTGGGGTGATGCATGGGCATCCCCAAGCTTGAGCTTTTGTCCATTCCTCAACTCATCTCATCAGTCTCCAATCCCTACACTTGAAAACTTCCTTCATACAAAACTAAACACAAATCTATTAGCAACATTAGTGCAAGCATAACATATAATCAATCCTCTTTTTGCTTCAGGTTTCAACTCAAAACCACCACATATATAGCAAATACTACTGTATCAACCTCCCCAAAAGTTTCGTGATCAAAAGAACTCAAAAGAAAGCGATAAAGTGACAAACACAAATATTGACAGAAATCTGTCAAAACTGAACAGCTGACAAAGGTCGAATTTTTTAGGGATTTTCTGTTGCTCAAATCAAAAAGTGTTCAACTAACAAAAGTTTGGATATAACCTGGGGCATATGCACAAGAAATCGTAGGTCCAAAAGATAAACAGAGAATTTATACGAATTTTTACGGTGCAGCACCGAAAACAGTTTCAGGACAGCAACATCCCCAAATCTTTACCTCAGTCAAATTAGAGGCTTCTCTTGGCACAAAAACGAAATAAACAAGATAAGGAGCGGTAATTACAGTAGTAATGACTTCCAAGACTCAAATAAAATAAAAAGTACTAAAAATAAAACATTGGGTTATCTCCCAAGAGTTCTTTTCTTTAACGCCTTTGAGCTAGGCGCAGAAAATTGCGAATCAAGTAATATCAAGTGATGAAGTACTAGGATCAGCGCATGCCTTACGTATTCCTTTCTTACCTTTGCTCTTGACTCTAGGAAAGACATGGCTATTGCAAGGTGGAGAGATAAATCTTATATTTCCTTTTCCCACATCAATGACGGCGCCCAGGAGCTTCAAGACGGATCTTCCAAGTGTGATTTGTCCTTTCCCTACACATTCAATAACAAGATAATCAGTAGATATCATTCTTCCTAGGACTTTTGTAAAGACTCCTTCAGCAATTCCAATGGGAAATATAGTGGCATTGTTGGTAAGAGAAATTCCTTCTCCCCCCTCAGAAAGCTTCCAAAGGCTCAAAGATTCATAAACATCCTTTGGCATGAGACAAAATTTAGACATAATATCACAATGAGCATGAAAAGTTTCACCACTAATGGTGATCTTTAGTGTAGGATACCAACTCGAAGGTTCAGTATTTGTTGGCACATAATCAAAATGCTGGCTCAGAGTATTGTAGCAAGATTTCAAACTAGAAGTGCGAGTCTCAAGAGCATCAAGTCTATTAAAAATGCACACAAGAGAGGAATCAAAATAGGTTGGCATGCTATAAATTGTAATCAACTTTTTTACAATATTGAAGGCTTGATCTCCAACACAATGAAGGAAATCTCCTTCTGCAGTAGCATCCAAAGCATATCTATAACGAAGAGAAAGTCCAAAGTAAAAGCTACTAAGAAGCAAACTCAAAGTCATTTTAGGTTCAGTTTTTCCATGCCAATCATAAATTCTAGACCAAGCTTCTTTAAAACTTTCCTCATCCTTTTGTTTAAAAGTGAAAATCATATCCTCGGGCGACATAGTAGTAACAACTAAACTAGACATAATAAACTAAGGTAAAGAAATAGCAACTACCAAGGATTCTAATTTTTATTTTGGGCTTTTGATATAAAACGATGCAGGTAAAATAAATAAAGTAAAGCAAAACAATAAAACAAAGTAAAGGATGTGCGTGCGAAAAACTCCCCTCGCAGAAGTCTTCCACTCTTCTCCCCGGCAACGGCGCCAGAAAAGAAGCTGCTGATGCCAAGCTGACGTGTAGCAGACAGTCCTTGTGCGTGGTGAATGACCAGCCCGTTGGGAACCCCAAGAGGAAGGTATGATGAGTATAGCAGCTAGTTTTCCCTCAGTTAAGAAACCAAGGTTTAATATCGTTCAGGAGAAAAGCAGACAGCAACGACTGAAGGTGATGCTTGCTAGTTTGCGACAGCTTCGGACAATTTATATGTGGCGCCTCGTCCAAGCTTTGCTTGCTAGGTGCAACGCGGAACCTGCACACAACACAACCAATTACTTTGCTCCCAACTTGCGATGAGGTTGTCAATCTCACCGATTTGCTTGAAACAAAGGTTATGAGCGTATCGAGTGGAAAATAGTAGAGTATGCGAGTAAAGTAAACAGTGCGAGTAAAGTAAACAGGTGATAGCAATATGATGGAAATAGGACCGGGATCCACAGTTCACTAGTGGTGTCTCTCCATAGATAAATAACACATGCTGGGTAAACAAATTACAGTTGGGCAATTGATAGAATAAAGATAAACGTGATATGTCAAGAAGATCACTATGAGATTTACTCTGGGCATTACAACAAAATACATAGACCGCCATCCAACTGCATCTATGACTAATAATACACTTGTGGTGAATCAATCCGAGAACTCCACAAGTATTAAGTTGCGAACAACAGATAATTGCATTAAGCAAAGTGTGTAATGTAAACAAAGCATATGCCCTTGAGCATATGAATGTTGTTTTCTCCCTAGTAGAAACAACACATCTACAACCTTAGAGGTTTCTGTCACTCCCCCAGGTTAAGCAGAGGCATGAACCCACTATCGAGCATAAATACCCCCTCTTGGAGTCACTAGCAACTACTCGGCCAAGATAGCTACTAACAACGGAGAGCATGCAAGATCATAAACAACATAGAGATAACATAAGATAATATTTAGTACAGCAACTCAATCATAAACACCAATATTCATCAGATCCCAACAAACCAAACATGTAGAATTACATAACGGTGATCTCAATCATGTAGGGCAGCTCATGAGATCTAAACATGAAGCACATGGTGGAGGAGACAACCATCTAGCTACTGTTATGGACCCATAGTCCAAGGTAGACTACTCACTCATCGCTCTGGAGGCAAGCATGGCGATGAAGAAGACCTCCGGTGGCGATTCCCCTCTCTGGCAGGGTGCCGGGAAGAGCTTCTGGACCCTCCCGATCTTCGGGTCGACGGCGGCGGCGGATCGCGATGTGTTCTGGAAAATTGATCGGGTACTTAGGTTTTTTCCGTCGGGGGGTCTTTATAGGCGAAAGGACGATGTCAGAGGTGGGGCCAGGGACCCTCTCGCGAGGCTCGCGCGGCCAGGCCCCTGGCCGCGCCACCCCTGCGTGTGGGGCCCTGGTGGCCCCCCTCCTACTCTCCTTCAGATCTCTGGAAGCTTCCGGGTAAAATAAGACTTCGGGAACTTGTTTCGTCCAATTCCGAGAATATTTCCTGTGTATCACTTCTGAAACACAAAAACAGCAGAAAACTGGAAACTGGCACTGTGGCAACTCGTTAATAGGTTAGTTTCGGAAAATGCATAAAAGTGCCACGAAGTGTAACGAAACAATAGGCAAATGGTGTAAAAACAAGCATGGAGCATAAAAAATTATAGATATGTTGGAGACGTATCACTCCCCCGGGTGGGTTAACAACGCCTTGATCTTCTGTTTGTTTGTTCTTTCCAATTTCGTAACCTATTTGATTTTTTAGGCCCCCAAAATCCACGGATAAGAAGCGGCCCATGAAGACCCTGGACCTGTCAATGGACTTCCTGATCAAGCCCGTTCCCCGGCTAAGCAAGATATTCGCATGCCATCTAGTCTACTTCCTGATCAAGCCCGTTTACCATTGTTCATAACCTGCCTTTGGCAATGCGGCTAGGTGCTATGTAGATCTGTATAGATTCAGTGTATAGATTCACTCATTGTTAACCATATCTAGTTTACTTTGAAAACTATAAAAATAACCATATATTTGTGAACAGGCAGTATTAGCATTGATTTCTTTTATTGCATGCCCTAAACTCCGGTGCAGGAAGCAAAGGAGAAGATCGAGGCAGATGTGGCCGCACTGAATGTCAAGATACAAAGCCAACTGGCCGAGAAACATTCCCTCGAGCTGCACTATGCTAGCCTAGGCTCACATTTGGATCAGGAGAAGGAGAAATCCCAAACTTTGGCGCATGAGGTTGACAAGCTTACGGCTGCGAAAGGCATGCTATCGGGGCATATGGACTACCTTGTGAAGATGCAGGAGCAGATGAAAATGTTCCTGGACAAGGATAGGTTGACCATCAAGGCGCTGGAGGAGGAAAATCTGAAGCTAAATGCCACGTGTAGCGACCTTTGTGTGCAAATCACCAAGGGCCTCAAAGAGCAGATCAAGCAGAGCGAGAGGACCATGGTAGCCTATGAGGCCAGAGACAAGTCCAGAGATCTCTTGAAGATGATGACCGAGAGCACTCGCAAAGCAGCCGCTCTGCTCGAGGCTGTTAAGAAGGAGAATATCATGCTGAAAGCCAAGATCAATGAGTTTGAGCGCTTCCAGCAGGATCAGATTGCCTCCAAGTAAGAGGAGATACGATGTAGTCTGCGCGCTACGTTTCATCGTCCTGTATGTCTGAACTTTGAGTTAACTAGCCTGAATCTTATGTTATCTGAACTAGTAGTGAAATGTTAACTGAACTATGATGTTGCGTTAATGCTCTCTGTTATATGGAAGGAATTGTTGTAGGTACGCTATTGCTTTTAGATAACTTGAAATGCTGAATTACATAGACATAACTTATTCATCTAAAATTTGTTTCAATCTATCTAACTTGTCCTTATTAACTGTTGCTTGCTTCAAGAGATCTGCAATGCAGTTCTCCAGCCTTTTTTTCTCCTCCTTCAGCTGGTCCCTCTTCTTTTCTGCCTTGAGCTTCAGAAAGATCTGAATATCTAGAAGATTTTTCGAAATGGATCCCACCTGCCTATCGGTCATTGTTTTCTGGAGTTCTTCGGCCATATTGTTGTTTATTTCTTCGAGATCCTTCTTATCCTGTGATAGCTTGTAACATTCATCAGCAGCAGCACAAGCATCACTAATTCTCCCAATACTTTCCGATTTATACAACTCCCATAACTTGACCAAACATTTCTTCAGTGGGTCAGGCCACTCCGGATCAATCCACTCCACTATTCCAAACATCGGACCATCCTAATGATCAGAAGCATAGTATAACAAATATAAGAAACTATGAAATGAAGAGATAACAACGCTATTCAAATATTAATTTTGCAATATAAATAATCCAAACCTCCTTTGCGCATCCTATGAACCTTTTCCCTATGTTAGTGCCTTCGAAGGCAACAAATTTCTTTAGTTTCAACCCATGGTCACATGGTGCCTCCCTCTTGATCGCCAAACCATCCCAATCTGGGTCGTAGATGGTCTATGGCACCTAAAACAAAACCTAAACCTAAATTCCTAACCCCATAAACCTTACCCCATAAATCAACACGTCGAACACAAGGAACTCACATTGGTCCGGCAGTAGTCGAAATCGGAGAGAATGCTGCCGCTGCCGTAGCTTGTATCATCGCCATCATTACAAGACGGCATGGTGAAAGAAGGAGAGAGGGGGGTAGAACTAGAGGAAGGAGAGAGGGGGGTGGTGGTAGAGCCGGCGTGCGAGGTAGTGACTCAACGGTCAGTTTGAACATAAATATCTTATTCTGCCTACTACCCATGCCTCAGTGGAAATAAATA